>CP144037.1:0-600000 GCA_036426225.1 Cryptococcus sp. DSM 104548
CCCGCTAACCCCGCTAACCCCGCTAACCCCGCTAACCCCGCTAACCCCGCTAACCCTCGATACTGTCAGCATCACCCCGACGATCGACGGATGTTTGAGTCGAGGACGAATGCCGGGCTGGCGGGCCGTGGGATCGTTGGAAGCCACCTGGCGCCGCGGCACATACGCTCGGACACCCGAAGAGCACTCCTGATGTTCCGAAGGAGATGCTTGACGACGCCCCTTGGAGGCAACAGCAGGAATGCAACCCGGCTGTATCCCGAGCGCAACTCGCGATGCTGGCTCTTATGCGACACTGCGCACATCAACAGTCCCCAGTTACTCCCGGCTCCCCCCCCCCCAGACGTTTTGGCAGCCCGCCATCGCGCAACGGGACTGTTCCATCTTCTCTTTCACTTTCACTGCATCCCTTAGAGGCTTGACGTCTTCCCCACTCCCTCTTCTTCTGTCCCGGGCCCTTTCACCCCCATCTCTCGCGTTCCTTTTCCTCTTTGCGGCACTCCTTTATCCTTTCTTGCGACCGGGTGACTCAAAACGGCAACCGCGTTATACATGCCCCGTCTAGACCGCAGTTGCTGAAGTCGGCGTGAGACTGAACAGCATATCTGTCCTATCGTGTCGTTTTCTTGCCTTGTAACCAAGCTGTGAGTCACAAAGGCGGCCTCTATCTGAGCAGTGCTGATCATCATTCTAGCCCCCGACTTTCTTTACACCCACTCTCTTTACCTTTTACCTTCTTTCCGGGCCACAATCTCGCGGCGTCATGGACTCTGTCTCCAATCTCCCCATGTCGACTTCCCCCTCGGGCTACAGTCCGTCCCCGAGCTCTCAGAGTTCACAGAGGGACGACGTGTTCCGCTCCTCCTCTCTCGCATACGAGCCCTCGAGTCGGTTTCAGCCCTCTTGGCCCCAAGGCCAGCAATCCGCTTTCGAAGCTTTCGACGCTTCCCATGCCGCCACCTATCGACAAGACATCTTCTCCACACCCGTTCAGCAGACAATCCCTTTCGAGGGTCTCTCCGGGCAGACACCATGGGCACAATCGCCAGCTCCAGACGCAGCCTCTGCGACCCATATCTATCCTCCTTTGGATACCCTTTTTTCCCCTCATACGGGCATCGCACCTTCCTTCGACATGGAATCCGGCCTCACACCCATGTTTGGCACTTTCAACACTGCCGTGCCCACCAATGAGTCGTTCGGTTCCACGTCCTCTCTCCCCGTCGCCTCTCGTCCCCACGGGCCAGTCAGAGGCTACTCGGCAAGCTCTCTGCCCACTATGAGTACCCGACGCCGTGCTTCTACCATTACGTCGCCATCTACTGCCTCCCCCGTCACTCCGGTACACTCCTACTACCCTTACTCTTCGCCTCACATCTACACATATCCATCGCCTCATCAGCAGCTTCCTCACACCCAAATGCAAGTCCAACAAGGACTGGGGCAGTCGGAGAACGCTAGGACCGGCCGTCTTTTTCGCCAGCCATCTGCACCGGCCTTTGGCGAAACAAAGCGGATCTTCCACCCTTCCCCCAGTCTCGCCCAAGGTGAAGAAGGAGTGCATTATCACGCTGGCGCTGGGGCAGCAGGTATGGGTATGGGCATGGGAATGGAATTCGGCATGGGTGGCGCGATAAGCATGGGAGTGAGGATGGAGCAGAAGCCGCCCAGGTTCAAGCCAACCAAAGAGCAATTGGTAATTCTTATCAATTCTTACGAAGAAAACAAGTGAGCAGCTCTTTTCCCTTTCGCTTTCCACGGCTTGAGTTGATAAGAGTCTAGAAACCCCGATGGACCGACGAGAGAGGCTCTTGCGAAACAGCTAGGGCCTGATATTCGTCCAAAGACGTTGCAGATATGGTTTCAAAACAGGTGCGTGGTTACTCTCTTCTCGTATGTCTGAAAGCTGACCATCGCACAGACGCTCAAAGTCTCGAGCAAAAGAAAGAGATGCCGCCACCGTTCCCAAACTCGCCACCTCCATCCCCAACGTCCGCCAGCTGTCCGCCGACGAGCGGCTCAGTCTTTTCCTTTCGTCGCCTCTTTCTGCAGGTCCGGGAGAAGGAACAAGGTCGAAGCAGATGCAGGCAGAACGAGAGGCCGTCAAGAGGCTCACTCGGGATAGCTCTAGTAAGTACTATTTTGTTCTACCTCTCCCCTAACCCTGACAGTCAATAGCGAGCTTGGTAGTATTGCCCGTTACGGTGCTCTCTATCGCCAAGTGGACTCGCTTCCTCACACCCGGTACCGGCCAAACCCACCCCGACCTCGGGGCCGCCCTTTCCTTCTCCCTTCCTTACCCAACGCTTCATTTGTACATCCTCCACAACACCCTCTTTCGCATAGACATCGTCCTCTCTCCCGCCACGGTCCAAGGGCTGCAGGCTACGTCAAACCCGAGGGTCAACCCTGAGAGTGCTGCTGTCAAGTTTCAGGTAGCCGAGGGCGGGGTCGAGTTTTCGGGGTGGGAAGATGCAACGGGCTGGGGCAGGATCGGAGACTTTACGGCGGGACAAGCTGGGAGGGGGGGACAAGTCGAGCTGACGGGCTCGAAAGAGGTACGTTCTTTGATCTCTCGGGCTTACAAACTCGTCAAAGTCAAATACTAATGGTGCGATAGGTGCTCTTGCCAGAATTCATCAAGGTCCAACAGCTCCTCTCTTCCACCGCACACCCCATGCCCATCCCTAGCGCCCACCGTCCCACCTTACACCACATCCAAACCGAACATTCTCCCTCCCCATGGCGCTTCTTAAACTCCAGTTCACCCTCCAGCACCCCAGCATCCGTGCTGCTCGGCCCTCCTAGTGCAGATTTCCAACCTCGTCCGAGTCTCGGCGTATTTAATGGCATGACGCACCAACGCCAGAGAAGCTTCTCCCAGCCGCAATTCCGTAGTACCACCTTCCGCGCGGAACCGGCTGCCTCTCCCCTCCCATCCCCTCCTCAAGATAGTCAATCAGCGGGCCTGCAGATGGTACTAGGGACGCATCTGAGAATGGAGAGTATCTCGTCTGCCAAGACGGAGAATGAGATGGGAGCTGCCCAGCTCGAGAACGGGATATCAGGACTGGAGTGGCTTACGATGGGCGGGGAAAGTTCTAGGAACAGCTGGGATGGCGAAGAAGTCGAAGATAAGGCATCTGTCAAGCAGGACGGCAGGGCCTGAGTTTAGGGGGCGGTTGTGCCATAGGGGGGGAAACGTCGCTCTGAGGGCGGTTTCTCGGCGAGACCTGTCACGCCCGAGGTCTTGTTGCGATATATGTAAGTGGTATAGTGTAGAATACTTTGGGTATGTTCTGGTTTCTTTTGGGATACTTTTCTGGTCATCTTGTCATAATACCGGCATGGGTTCATTCTGCATAGCACCTTGTCCGTTCCAACGGCGGATCGACATAGCTGAGCAGAACCTTCCGATAGCATCCCGTATTCCCTTCTTTCAAAGGCAGACTCATGTTCATGAGAGACATTTACCTGCAGCATTCCGATGTTTATGTTAACCACCATGGTTTGACTGTCGTTCTTTTTTGACTTGACTCGCGGGCATGCCAATCAGTCTCCCCCTTACCTCGGCGGACTTCATCCCGCTCGCGTCGTGCACCCTCTCACTTCGATCCTCGCTCCATGCTGAGGAGCACTAGTAGGGAACATCATCCTTGGTGAACCTACCTTATGTCTTTTGTCAGCAAGCAATGGCGGCATCGGTCGAACGGCGGCTGATTCGACAATCCACTTGAATGGCAGAAAAGAGACGAGAAAAGCGACATCCAAGTTTACATTTGTATTGATCAATTGCTCTACATACGTAGGCAGAGGAGGGGTTGCATAGCATAGCAAGCCTCGCTTGTCAAGCGATTATCGACTTTGTGCAACCTGCTTGATATCTGCTGTGCCTGGGGGTCACTGCTTTGATGGCAAACCTGGTACATCTTTCTGTTTCATGCACAATAGGTTCACCATCTATCTTGCTCAAAACCTCTTCAACAACGGCGACATCGACAATGCCAGTCGCCCCTCCGTGCACAAAATGCTCCCCTTCTCCCGACATCATCACCAAATTCCCCCCCCCCCCCCCCCCCTCTTACCCGAAATTGTCCCCTCATATACCGTCACTTCTTCTTTCTTGACCACCGATACTGCAGCCACCATCTCATTTAATTTATCAGCCTCTGGAAAGTCTTCTACGCTCATCATATTCGAAAGCGGTACGAGCAGGTCAAGCTCGATGACAGCAACTGCGGGGGCTCCCTGGAGGGGCTATGGGCATTTACTGCAGAGACCCCCAAGGAGCCCCTGTATTTTGCCGGGTGCGTTCTGGAATCCGAGCGCAATGGACAGGCTGTGTGGTCGAGGAGCCTGATCAAGCAGGTGTACACATACTCGCCCGCAGGCTCGAACGAGTCATCGCGCAGCATCTTGCCAGTATTCCAAGCCGAGTCTTTTGTACCCTTCCACCTCGACCCAATCATTCGCCGAATCCTCTTATTACGACAGTGTCAAAAATTGTATCTCAACAGCCGCGGTGCTCTCGAACTACTGAGTCACGCTGGCGGATATGTTCGATTGAGCCTTAGCAGACTGCCTCGGAGTGTCGGGTATGGAAGAAAGAGCGTTTCTCCGTCATGGATTGGCCCAAAGAGCCGCTGCTGTCCTCTGTCTCCCACGTTGCGCTCGGGCGAGTCTTCAAGTCTATCACCTATGCATCGCCAGTGGGCCCTACTCTCTTTGGGCCCAATCTGCGGCATATATGTGTCAGGCCCGTCAAAAAGTTCTACGCAAAGGATCCCGCACTCTTCTAGAATCCGGTCACCTCTGCGGCAGATCTTCAACAGCATTGTTCAACAAGCGCTGTCTTTCGCCCCCGGGTCTACCCATGGGTCTACAAGCCACAGCTCAACTGTCTTCACTCTTCACAACGCCAAACCCGGTGGTATCAATAGCTCCTTGGCCGACACGATGGTATATGTCATGCCGAGGAAGGGAGTGTTGCGCAGGTGGAAGGTGTAAGTGCTCAGCACTAATGCCGGTGATGGGCAAATACTTGGGCGATTTGAGGCTTGCAGTGGAGCAAGGCGTAGTCGGTCTTGATGAAAGGTGAATTCAATCGGAGATTCGTTTACCATGCTACCACGAGGACGAGGGACTCACGAATCTCGCAGCTGGGCGCCCGGCACTAAACCTCGACGAATCCGATTCACAAATATCGCTCCCCATCCCCCAAACATTGATATCCCTAAGATCCTTATCAAAGCCTTTGCAGGAGACAATGGAGAGCTGAATGAGCGGTCCAAGACGATTTTCAGGAA
This sequence comes from Cryptococcus sp. DSM 104548, assembly GCA_036426225.1. NCBI lineage: Eukaryota > Fungi > Basidiomycota > Tremellomycetes > Tremellales > Cryptococcaceae > Cryptococcus > Cryptococcus maquisensis. The sequence continues at coordinate 5,307 of CP144037.1, forward strand.
GTGGTATTCGGAGTCAGTCAGCTATGAGGAGACAAGCGCTTGCGAGTGTTGCTCGGCGTTTCGGGAGCAAGACGCGGAGGAGGCTGTGTGTCGGCATCTGAAAAGTAGCACTGAATTGGGCTGATTTCGAATGTGCAGCTTCCGCTTGATAGCAAGCAGAACAAGACAAAGAAGCGAAACAAATCAAAGAGCAACAAGAAGAAAGAGCAGGTGCAAGTTGAAAGCCTTGATCATTGTTCAATGTTTCTGCAGCAAGAAGCGGAGGCGACTGTGAGTTGGCGTTTGTAAAGTAGCACTGAGTTGGGCTGATTTCGAACGTGAAGCCTCCGCTCGAGAGCAAACAGAAGAAAAATCAGACGAAGAAGCGAAACAACTCAAAGAACAGCAGGAAGAAAACAGCAAGTGGATGATGAAAAGGTAAGTCGTGATCACTGAGATCTTCGGCTATGCTGATACGCCATCACAGGGTAAACGCAAGCACAACCGTCGGCCAAGAAACGAGCCTCTCTACTACATCGATGTAGTAGGAAGACAATATACATTGTAGTTGTCCCTGTCGCCCATTTGTTCTTCAACGAGGATGGTGAGCCATCCCGATGTTAGGAAGTATACGTACGCCAACCAAGTACCGACAGTAGAGGGTATACGTACGCCGACCGAGTACCGGCAAGTATGGTCGCATCTTGAAGGGTGTATACTGGGACAGTAAAATCAAGTTGAAACCAGTTTTGTAGAGAAGGTATAGGCAGAAGAGCTGTGAGGCAATGTTTAAAGAGAGTCACGAGTGGCGAGGATGAGTAGGCAAGAGAGACTCGGAAAAGGTATATAAGTAGGTAGTTTTGCATCCAACTTCGAGCTCCTCAGCGATCTCAAATCGGTCTGTCTGCATACAAAGCTTCTGGGAAGCCAAGTAGAGGAAAGACTTAACTCGATTAGACACATCGACAACCGAAGCAAGGCTTCATCACGGGATAGAACTAGATATAGCAGGTCTACTGTCTAAGTGTGAGTTGGGTCTTGACAAACGACAGCTTGTGCCTCATAGACTTTGAGGGTGCGAGGTTTGTCTCACTCAGAAAGGACGGAGATGACAAGCTGGCAAGGGATATGAGGTGAATGAAGGCTATGCTGGGACTGCATCGTGATCAAGGGATGCTCAAAGGATGTAGAAGGGATGTGTACGAGCATGGTTGAGGCTTATCAAGAAACGTCTTATGCATTTTGATCCCGTTAATACCTGCCAGACGACGCGTTTGGTAACTTTCCAGATTGTGAGCGGTGCCTTGAGCTTGCTGAGATGCTATTACGATTCATTACGCGCCGAATTGTAATGAGCCCCTGAGCAGATTAGAAAAACGCACGTGGTGTTTAGACTTTTTGGGGAGATGGGACGATGGTGGATGCGATTGGTGCGCTTTGTTCTTGTTCTCTTCTTTGTGCGCACTTTTCATTCGCAGCGCTCAGCTTCTCCTGCTCCCCGCCTCCACCCTCTGCGCCCTCAACGGCCATTGGCGACTTGTTCACCCCTTCTTCATCAAAAGGACTCTCGAATATTATCTTCTCTTTCTAATTCGTTTCTATCTTTGCCTCTTTCTTTCGCTCAGACTTGGCTATACTCTCCCCACTCAGCGCTTCACTCGCCACCTCTCCCGGCATCCCTTCCACCCACATTCGAGCCACCGCGATGCTGCGAAACGCGCTCGTGTCGCTCTCCTCCCTCGCCTCCTCTGCCCCTATTGAGGTCATCACCACCACTTTCATCCTTGCCACCCTCTCCTACTTCCAGCTCCTCCAGGCCGTCAAACACTCCGAATTCTTCAACGTCCCCGCCGTGTCTACTCCCTCCCGCCCAGCCCACCTCGTTCACCTGTCCCACCAACCTCAGATCGAAGACGCCCCCTATATCCTCCCCAGCTCACATGGTGGAAGTTGGTCGAGCGCTGGAAGTGGCGAGTACAAGGGCGATTGGCAGCCGGTGACCGCTACCGAGTTTAGAAGGATACTGGAGGAAAACGCTTTGGATGGTGGATATGTTTTCCCCGTTGAGGCGGGGGGAAACACTGCTGGCGAAAAGGCGACTGTGGCTATTGTAAAGCAGATCGTCCTGACTCGGGAAGGCTCTGAAGGCTCTACGGAGGAGTGGGAGAAATGGCTTCTGAACGACCTCAGTGTCAAGTACGAGGGGTCGAGCTATACGTACCGTGATCTGTGCTTCAACAGCTCCGAAGTGCCCAAATTTGTTCCCCACCCCCTTCATCCGTCTCAGTCAACCATCACTCTCTTCTTACAACCTCCTTCACCTGGTACTCCCACCATCCGTTTCCTCAACAGACTCAACCATCTCGCCCCCCACCATACGCCAAACTCCAACTCTACGCTCAGTCTTTTGCCTCCTAGTGGCTCGAGCTGGGGCTTCTTGCCGAGCATTGACGGCGTTGGCTTGTTCTCTGGTCTTGGTGATGGTTTGGACGTGAGGGACGAAGAGCCTTATGCGGTCCAGAACGCAAAGTGGATCGCCTTTGCGATGAGTGCGTTGGTCGGGAGAATCTGGACATTGGCGAGGGTACGTCTGATCTTTGTGCACAGAGGGCTAGTAACTAATCGCCCTCTAGAATGCCGACTCTGCAGACATCTTTGTTGTCCTCCTGGGGTACATCGTGATGCACGGTGTATTTGCCAACCTTTTTATCAGTATGAGGAAACTCGGAAGCTCGTTCTGGATTCGTGAGTGTTTTTTCATTGTTCTCGCGCGTGCACCCCGAAAGCTTCAGATCTGATACATATGTAGCCATTGCCACTCTCTGCTCTTCCACCGCTGCTTTCCTTGTCGCTCTCCACGCTGCCTACCTCCTCGACATCCCTGTCGACCCCATCTGCCTCTCCGAGACCATCCCCTTCCTCGTCATTACAATTGGCTTCGAGAAACCCTACCAACTCGCGAAGGCCGTCTTGCAAAACCCCGACATTGACCCCGTCCCCTCCTCCCCTGAGCTCTCTCCCGTCGAGGGCAAGGACGACCCTTCCTCTCTCGGATTGGACTTGGGCGCCCTACACAAGGAGCTCGCGCCCTTGGAAAGGCTGCAGAGGTTGGCAGAAGGCAAAGTCAAGTGGGTCGCGCCGGTGGCTGCTAGAAAGATTGTCGTGGACGCCGTCAAGAATAACGGTGTGAGGATTGTCCGAGATTACGCGTTGGAGATTATCGTGCTTTGTGGAGGTGCTGCGAGTGGGATTGGAGGTTTGAGAGAATTCTGCTGGTTGGGTAAGTGAGCTTTGTCGTCCGTCGTGACCAAAACTGACTTTCATCAGCCGCCCTTATTATGGCTGTCGATTGCGTTTTCCTCTTCACATTCTACGCCTCCATCCTCAGTATCATGGTTGAAGTCCACCGTATCAAACTCATCCGCGGCAACCGACGAGTCAAGTCTGTCAAGCGCAACTCGAGCTCTACTTCTCTCGCTGACAGCCATTCGTCATCCCCTACCGTCAAGGGCTTCTGGTCCCGCTCCTCCTCTCCCGAAAAGGAGGACCAGCCCGAGAACCCGGTTGTGCGACTCAAGCTTCTCTTGATTGTCTCCTTCCTCGTCCTCCACATCCTCAACCTCTGTACTACTCTCACCGAGCAGACCTCGCTGAAGCGACATTCGACCCACTCTGTGCCTCAGGTCACATCTCGTGCTCTTCTCGACCCTCGCAGTGCTAGTCTCTCGCCGGTGCTCCAAGCGTTGTACAACAACCAGCCCGCTGAGACTGACATGGCCATTCAAATCATCCCCCCTACTCAGATCATTATGACCAGCGACTCGTTCGTTCCCTCTCGCATGTCCTCTTTCGACCACTTCATGTCCGAGTGGACCTCGCTCGTTGGCGATCCCGTCGTCAGCAAATGGATCGTAGTCTTCCTCGGTATCAGCATCTTGCTCAATGGCTACTTGTTGAAAGGTATCGCTCTGAACTCTATGGGAGGCAAGGGCCCGGTGGCGGCTGCTGCCCAAGCTCTTGTGGGAATTTTTGATGCCGAGAGGGGTCAGAGGGCTTTGAGGGAGGTCACACCGAGGGGGAGGAATAGCGCCCTGCCTGCTACCACTCTTTGCGCTGCTTCCAACAACCGTGACGGCGATTCCACTCCACGCGTCGACGACTCCAAGACCAACGGACACATCCCTGTCATTCGCGAACCCATCGCCCCCTCTCCTCCCTCTGCTTCGTCCCCCGACGACAATGTTATCTCTTTCGGTCGAAGGTCTTTGGAGGAGTGTATTGAGGTCTACGCCGGCGGCGTTGGGGTGAACAATCTGTCGGACGAGGAGGTCATTCTTCTGGTGCAGAAAGGCAAGATCGCCCCCTACGCGCTCGAAAAGATCTTGAAGAACCTCGAGCGGGCTGTGCGGGTGCGACGAGCTGTCATTTCTCGCTCCAGTCTTACAAAATCTCTCGAATCTTCGCTGCTGCCTATGAACGACTACGACTACAAGCAGATTATCGGCGCTTGCTGCGAGAATGTCATCGGCTACCTCCCTCTCCCCGTTGGTATCGCTGGTCCGCTCAACATTGACGGCCAACTGCTCCACATCCCTATGGCTACCACCGAAGGTACCCTTGTTGCCTCGACCTCTCGGGGATGCAAGGCTCTCAACGCTGGTGGCGGTGTCACTACGGTGTTGACGCACGACGCGATGACTCGAGGGCCCGCTATCGACTTCCCCAATATTTCTCAAGCTGCTGCCGCTCGTATCTGGATCGACTCTCCCGAGGGGTACGGCATTCTCAAGACCGCTTTCGAATCCACCTCCCGCTTCGCCAAGCTTCAAACCCTTGAGTGCGCCCTTGCGGGCCGTACTTTGTACGTCCGCTTTGCGGTTCAGACGGGTGACGCCATGGGCATGAATATGATCTCGAAGGGTACCGAAAAGTCTCTTGAGGTCCTCCGAGAGCGTTTCCCCGACATGCACGTTCTCGCCCTGTCGGGTAACTACTGTACGGACAAGAAGCCCGCGGCGATCAATTGGATCGAGGGTCGAGGAAAGAGTGTCGTTGCGGAGGCGGTTGTGCCGGGACATGTGGTGAGGAGCGTATTGAAGACGACGGTGAAGGACTTGTGCAACTTGAATATCAAGAAGAACTTGATTGGGAGTGCCATGGCGGGTAGCATCGGAGGTTTCAACGCGCATGCGGCGAACATTCTGACCGTGAGTTCTCTACCGTTTTGTTGAGCGAGACTGACGTGTTCCAGGCTATGTACCTCGCATGCGGTCAAGATCCTGCTCAAAATGTCGAAAGTTCCAACTGTATGACTTTGATGGAGCCGTGAGTATTCCTCGTCCCGTGACCTCGACTTTGTTGACAAGCCCACAGCATCAACGACGGCGAAGACCTCTTGATCTCCTGCTCCATGCCTTCAATTGAAGTCGGTACGGTCGGCGGCGGAACCATTCTTTCTCCCCAACGCGCCATGCTCGACATGCTCGGCGTCGCCGGCGCCCACTCTACCACCCCTGGCGCCAATGCCCAGCGCCTCGCCCGTATCATTGTCGCGGCTGTCATGGCCGGCGAGCTGTCCCTCATGGCGGCGCTCGCGGCTGGCCATCTGATACAGGCGCATATGAAGCATAACAGGAGTGCGCCGGTGACACCTGGGGCTGTTACGCCGTTCGGAGGGATCACGCCGCTGAGGGAGAGTGCTCTGATCAACGGGCCGCCGCCGAAGAAGAGTGACGAGTTGAGAGTGGTCCAATAGGACGTTTGATGTTTCAATTGCGAAGAGGAGGGATGGGAGTATGGGAGTTCTTTGGGTTGTGTCATATTGATCTCTAGCATATTTTATATACCCGTTATTGCGACCCTGGTTTGTTACACTCATGTTCTCATTCATCAAACTGTCATTTGAGCTCGATCATGAGACATGATGCATCTTAGCGTACACGCTCTCAAAACCGTTACAAAGCCATTAACTGAAGGACGATGATAGAGACGGAGACGCTTGTCTGATTCTCGACTTTCGCATTATGACAGTCACTTAATTCATGAATGATATGCTTCTAGACGTACACAAAAGCAAAACGGGTATATAACATGTAAAATCACCAGAAGGAAGCTGTGACAACCGATTACGCCTTGCTCTTGACCTTCTTGGCCTTCTTGCCGACGACAACTTCCTTCGCCCTCTTGCCCGCGCTACCAGACCCGACGGTGGACGACTTTTTCTTGGGCTTGTCCTCGGCGAGAGCAGCGGCCTTGGCGACCTTCTTCTTTTCCTCCTTCTTGGCAGCGGGAGCGGGGGCATCAACGACGGGCTCTGGTGACGCTTCCTTCTCCTCAACTTCCATAACCTCCTCCTTCTCGCCCTTCTTCGCCTTCTCCTTCTTCTCAAACCTGCCGCCAAGCGCGCTTGTCCAAACCGGAACCATGACTGATCCACTGGTCTTGACTCCCACACTCAACACGCCCTCCCATCCGCCCTCAATATGAGCGACGATCTGAGGCAGTGATTCGAGGAGGTTGGCGAGGGTTTGGGCGGGAGTGGTGATGGAGGGGGTAGACAAGCGGGTGGCAGTAGATGTACCGGTGGTTGGGTGGAAGTAGGTGGATGAGATGGCACGGCCAAGTTCGGCCTTGAGGTCTTTGCGGGCGAGGTTGACAGGGATGGGCTGCCTACATCAGAATCAGTAAGGTTCGGGGGCATAAGTGAGACCGAGGGGCGAGACCGCAACAACTCACTTTTTCGCCTCGAAGAACATCTTGCCCAGCAACTTGGGCATCAACGGCACCACTCTGTCATCGCACAAGAATACCTCGTGATCCCTCATCAACTCCCTCCTGGGTTCGTAAGGCTTGAACTTGCCCTTCAACTTCTCCACGCCGACTACTCGGGCAACAAATTTGATGTTGTGCGCGGCGAGAAGGTCCTTGTACTCTCTTTGCGGGTCCTTGACGATCAGGCAAACGGAGGTAGCGGGGGGAGGGGCGAGGGGAGGGTGAGGAAGTTGGCTACACATTTCATCAGCTCTGAGCATACCAAAGTCGTCATCTGTACACTCACATCCTGACGGGCATGACACTCCGTCTCGTGGTACCCTGCTTGGTGTTGACAACAACCCAGACATGCTCCTCCTTCGGCAGAAGCTCCTCTTCCTCCTTCTTCGCGGCGACCTTGGTGTGGTGGGCGATGAGCGCCTTGACGGCCTTTTCGGCCTGCGACTTGTCGAAGCTGGCAGGGAGGGGCAGAGGAGCGCGAGGCTGGGGCTGGGGCTTCTTGCCCTTTTTGGAAGGGGCGGAGGTGGATGCGATGGGGGCCATGGTGTGCGGTTTGTAGTGATTTGCAGCGTAAGCAGGATTTTGAGAACGGATGTCAAGAAAGATTTCAGCCAGGAACGACGCGGCGGTGAGCGCCGCGTCCAAGTGACACGTCAGGCTCACTCAACGCCAACATGGATGGCCTTGCTGCATGCACGGTGGTGCATATAAGGTCAGATTATATGGGCCATCTTATCGGCCCGCTTACTGTACTGTCGAAAACAAAAATGAGGAGGCAAACATTGCCTCACACTTTCCTTGATAGGCATTCATTGCCGCACGGTAGCAATCATATGATTGACAATTTGATGATGAAGTTCCGTTTCTGCTAGTATCAGACGCCTCACTTTGTCATGCGTCTACTACAAGGCTTCGCCATCAATACTCTCGATGCATGCACCACAAGGCGCAAAAACATGCCCTTGACATCTACATCCAATCACTTCGAGGCGACCAACGCTCACTCACTCTCGCCGCCGTCACTGAGCCCAAACACTCGAAGGGGCATTCATGCCTGGGTGGTTAGACATACAAAGAGGCAGATAATCCTCATTCTTGAAGTCCTTGAATATTTGTCTCCATTGAGTCGCCTGATATACTGTTTGACAAAGCCTTACACTCATTCACTTTCTGCAACATCGGTACACTTTTGGGCTCTCGTGATACTTCCAGGGTAACTAGCTCAGTAGCTACCTTTTCAAACACAGAGTGTATCAGCTTTTGATGTAATTCTATCTCGTTTCTCCCTTGAGCTACTGCAGTAGACGATCTACGAGTATTATCTATACTGTCCCAGGTGACCGGTTTTGAAGGATAGTAGGACAGGCTAGTTCGGAACATACCCGAGTAATCAGATTCGGACTCTCTGCTGCAGTTTCTTGTATATCCGATATTACCAGATGCCCAAAGGTTGCCTTCGAATTACCATAATGGCGTTGGTGACTTTATAGGGATCCCACTCTCCCAGAGCCGCTGACGAGAAGCTTGGCTTGGTCGTGAAGAAGCTGATTACGCGACGATTGCCGCCAAGCTGGCAATATAAAATTGTGGCCGCCTTGGACTTGCGTGTCAAGCGATGGTATCCACAAGGACAAGGAGCCTGATCATCTTGTTGTTGGAGTACGTACGTTGTCTAGCAAACAAGGCTAGGTTACGTGGGATTCCGCCTCTCGCAACTCTTTCCACGCGTTTCCGCCAGCTTCTTTGTCTTTTCTTTGCCCTTTTATTCATCTTCTTTATGCGAATCAGCACGCAATCACTCATCTTCCAAGATATTGATACGAACAACCTGTGCTCAACCAGCAAGAAACGTTAATTCCATCCGATGGTCACGTGATGGAGTTGGTCACCATACCTGTCTAACAAGCTTCGCTTGCATTCACAGGAGGTCGGCGGTTCGATCCCGCCCGGGATCATTCTCTTTTTGAGACGGCTGATACAAATATGCACGAAGAAAGATGGACATGATGCGATCAACTATATATTTGCTACTTCAGAGGGGTGAAACAGACCCGATGAGACCACTTTTCCACCAAGATCTCTGATCGCCTTACCTTCCTGCACCGTCTGTCAAGACTGGGACATCTTTTTTGATGGGTTATACACTGGGTGAAACTTGTGACCGGGATACGGCGTGGAACGAAGAAGCGAAGTGGACCCAAAAAAGCAGGAAGATCTTCGTGGTTCATGGTTAATCAAGGAGAAGGTAAGTGACACCTATACCTCGGCTGCTCGTGAGGAGCACCAGACATCCGATACTGGGGATGTATAGCCCCGCGTTCGGCCATTGCAACATCATTCGGTTGTTGACGCTACAAAAATTGTGCGAGGTGCGTGCCGGGGTGGAGGCGCCTCCACCGCTGCTCACGTGGCAGCCACGCGATTGACCTCGGCGTCCGATGTGGAGGCAAGACATCGGTGGCTTCGTTGGATCGGCGGGATACTTTATAAGGAGCAGTCATTCAATCTCTCTCCTCTTTGCAAATCACCCCCCTACCCAGTTTGAGAGACGTGAACAACATGTCTTCTATCCCTACTACGACTGTCGCTGGCAAGACCGTCGGCCGCGTCGGGTGAGTCACCCTTGTCCTTGCGATTGCAGAGGTACCTGCAATGCTGACAAGCTCCAGCTATGGTCTTATGCAGCTCACCTGGAACCCCAAGCCTCCCGCCCAGGAAGTGTCTTTCGCCGCCATGAAGTATGTAAACTCCCCTCCCTGCCCCTGCCAATTCCAAGGTCCCATGCTGACCATCGATCCAGAGCCGCCGCCGACGCCGGATCCAACCTCTGGTCCTCTGCTTCCTTTTACGGTAACCCCGGGGACAACTTTGCAAACATCAAGCTCCTCGCCGCCTTCTTTGCCAAATATCCCGAGTATAAGGAGAAGATTGTGATTGTGGTGAAGGGCGGGGTGGATTACAGTGACTTGCATCCTGTGGCCGAGTGAGTAATGTTCCCTTGTCCGAGACGGTCATAGGACTGATACAGCTGAAGCATTGACTACTGGCGAAATGAGATCAAACAGATGCAAGAGATCCTTGGCGACAAGAGAATCGATGCCTACTCCCTCGCTCGTCTTCCCGACGCCTCCGTCAAAGAAGTCTTCACCAATCTCAAGACGCTCAAGGATGAGGGTCTTTTCGATCATGTAGCTGCGAGTGAGCTCAGCGCCGAGTCTTTGGAGATTGCGCACAAAGCACGTCCACATCTTGTTTCGATGATAGTCACCACTGACGCATTCTGCAGATCACTCCCATCGCCATCAACGAGATCGAGATCTCCCTCTTCTCCTACGACACCCCCATCCGCTCAGCGATCTCCTGGCACACCACCAACAAAGTACCCGTCTTTGCCTACTCTCCTCTCGGCCGCGGCTTCATCACCCGTACCTACAAGTCTCCTGAAGACATCCCCGAGGGCGACTTTAAGCGCATGTTGCCCCGTTTCCAGGGGAATGCTTTCTATGAGAACTTGAAGCTGGTGGACAAGCTGGATGATATTGCGGGCAGGAAAGGCGTCAGTGGAAGCCAGGTAGCGCTAGCTTGGATTGTGGGGCTGTCCGAATACGTGAGTTCTCATTCCCGTCTATATTTCCTCTCATGACCAAGCTTGTGTCCATCTCTCCCCTCTTCGTCATCTTCAGAAGCAGTACTGACACACGCGAAGACCATCCCTATCCCCGGCTCCTCAAATCCGTACCGTATCACGCAAAATATCCAATCTTCATCCATCTCACTCACGCCCGCCGAGACCAAGGAGATCAACGATTTCCTAGATGCTTTCGAGGTGCAGGGCACGAGGTATCCCGGCCCGGCTATGGGTCACCTTGTAAGCTCTGTCCTTATAGTCAGGAGCGGTGCTGATGATTCGAGCAGATGAAGTGAGAAGCGTACGATGTAGACAAGGAAGCAGAACAGACATGCGATACTGGACTCCCTACGAGTGTTGCAGCAAGAGTCTCCGTTCATACACGCAATGCAATCATACAAGCAGCATAATCAGGAAGCCAATGTAGAGTGCCCGCGTCCCTCAGGCCAGTCACGAGAGCTGGGCCGTCCTTGAACGTTGAGCGATCAAGTGCCGGGTCCATTATTACGTAAGCAACCGGAAGACCGTGGCGCAGCAACGACCGGCGATGACGGCGGGCTCTTCTTCTGTTGCATCTCTTCTGTCTCTTTCTTCTTTCCTCCCAATTCTCCCCCTGCCCGCTATCAAGCCCCAGTCGATCTACTACAAGGTGGTTTCGCCGCCACCATGATCATCCCCCTCGCCCTCCTCGCCGCCCCACTCTTCGTCTCTGCCAGTGGCTACGGCTCCCTCGCCCGTCGATCGGATTCTTTAAGCTCAGAGTTAGCTAGCATTAGGGACGATGTCTCTCCTGTAGACTCCAACTCTGCATTTGTAAGTCAAATATACCGCCATGAAAGGATACTAATGGCGTACAGGTACCGCCCCGGCGGCGACCCGGAACGACCCCTCCTGGTTGTCCCCCGTGCTTCAACTGTCTCCTTCCAGCATTCAATTGCGGGAACGGAGGCGAGTGTAATCCTTACGATGGGCAGTGCAAGTGCCCTCCTGGGTTTGGAGGACAAGACTGCTTGACGCCGCGTAAGTGCCGTTCATTACTGAGCGTGCTGCGGCGAACTGACAGGAGCCATAGTTTGTGGCGGATTGTCGGATGAAGATGAGAGGTTTCCGAGAAAGGATGGGGAGCTTTGTGACTGCAAAGAGGGATGGGGTGGTATCAATTGTAACGGTGCGTAATCTGATGTCTTGAGCGAGAGTCACAGGCTTATACGGTATGACAGTGTGTAAGAACGACGGCGCCTGCGCCGGGTTCCTCCCCCGATCTGATGGCGCCGAGGATGGAGACGAGGACGACATTGTATGCTACAAGGGAGGTTTAGCTGTGCGGGAGAACTTCCAGATGTGCGATGTCACCAGTACGTTCAATCACCTCGTCTCGATCATCGCTAACCAACAGCCAGACCGAAAGATCATCGACACTATCCCTGATAATAGGCCTCCTCAAGTCACCTTTTCCTGCTCCGCCAATGGTCCCTCATCCAACACCTCTTACGCCCCTCCGCAATCCCCTTTCTCGCTCGACGCTCCTCTCCAGCCCGACGCGGTCGGCACCTGCGCCTTTCAATTCTGGGTCGACAGAATCGAGAGCTTCCATTGCGAGCTGCAGGGGTGTAACTGGCAGAACAAGGCTGAGGTTGATACCAATCAGACCAGTTATCAGTGTGAGACGATTGATTGCAGTTGTATCCCCGGAAGGTTCTTGTGCGGAGAAGATGGAAGCGTCAGTGAGTACTTCTCTCTTTAAATACCGAGTATCAATTTGACAAACCCCGCAGACATTGACGATTTCCTATCCGAGGAAGTCAAAGGCCCAGGCTCGTTCAATTGCGTTTCTGGCAAGGGATGTTCCTTCGAAGAGCCCGCCATGAACCAGTTGATCAACGACATCTTTGGCGACAAGTCCATCACCCTCGACTGCGACGCTGGCGAATGTCTGCACTACACTCAAGTACCCGGCTACGTGCAGCCAGTAAAGCCTGACAACAGCTCGATGGTGGCTTTGAGCGCTGCTTTGGCAGCTGTGGTGTTTGTTTCGGCTTCTATCTGTACGTTGTTCGATGTCGGCTCTCGGATGTAACTGACGTCTGCGATAGTGATCTGGTACACAGGCCGTACTCGCAAACACCCCGAAGGCTTTGGTGGCGTCAACCTCCCCGAGGACGAAGCCGCCAAACTCATGTCGGATCATGTCCCCGCCACCCTCCACTTCTCCAATGTCACCTATGACCTTCCATCCGGCTCCCGTCTCCTTTCCCACATCACCGGCACCGTCCGCCCCGGCGAGCTCCTCGCAATCATGGGCGCTTCCGGCGCGGGCAAGTCTACCTTGCTGGATATTCTTGCAAGGAAAGCAAAGACAGGAAGAGTGCATGGAGAGATGTACCTCAATGGGCGGACTATTGAAGATGAGGAGAATTTCAGAAGGGTGGTGGGCTACGTGGACCAGGAGGACACCCTCTTGAGTACTCTGACTGTCTACGAAGCCGTCCTCTACTCGGCACTCTTGAGGCTCCCGAGAGATATGAGCTACGAGGCCAAGGTCTTTAGGACGCTCGAGACGATGAACGAGCTCGGTATCTTGGGCATCAAGGACTCTCGAATCGGCGAATCCGGCAAAAGGAGTATCTCGGGAGGCGAGAAGCGACGAGTCTCCATCGCTTGCGAGCTTGTCACCGGTCCCTCTATCCTCTTCCTCGACGAACCCACTTCCGGGCTCGACTCTTACAACGCCTACAACGTCATCGAATCCCTCAGGCAGCTCGCCAAAGACTACAAACGCACCGTGATCTTCACTATTCACCAGCCCCAGTCCAACATCGTTGCCTTGTTTGATAGGCTACTGCTACTCGCCAAGGGGCAGCTTGTTTATTCCGGCGAAACAGTCAAGGCGCAGGCGCACTTCGAGGGGCTGGGGCATGTTTGCCCACAAGGGTATAATATCGCGGATTACCTCATCGACCTTACAGTCGAGGCGGCAGGGGACCATCGTCAAGCGCGTTCTGTCAGTCGGCTTGATACCGATGCCGAAGCTGGTCTCCTCCCATCCGGTTCCACCTCTCATACCCCGGCGACTGAAAGCGAGGCCGAGGTGCCCTCTCCAAGCGTCATCGGCGAAATCAAGAACAAGGCTCAACAATTGCTCGGCGCCTTTACAGTCCCCTCATCTCTCCCTTCATCCGGAACCAACACTCCCAAAGACAACGTCCCCCGTATACCCGAGAAGCTCGCTTCTTTGGTCTTGGCGTCACGAGCGAGTGATGATGCCAAGATCGTGGAGGCGGAGATCATGAGGATTGAGAGTGGGGGAACGCCTGATGGAGGATTGGATCGAGATGTAGAAGAGGAGACGGGGCTGCTGAAGGGGTACAAGAAGGCGAGTTTGTGGACGCAGTTCAAGCTGTTGAGCGAGAGGGCGTTCAAGAATCTCTATAGGTGAATATTGGGACTTCCCTGGCTGACCATGGACGCTAACGAGCATGTAGGAACCCATTGCTCATGGCGACGCACTACGCTGTTGCATTACTGGCAGCTCTGCTCTGTGGATTCTTTTTCTATCAAGTCACAAACGATATCCCTGGATTTCAGTACGTTTCATTGCGCCGAACACAGAGAGCTACTGATGCCGTTTGTATAGAAACCGATTAGGTCTCTTCTTGTTCATTCTATCCCTTTTCGGCTTCTCGTGTCTTAGTTCCTTGGGTATTTTTGCGAACGAGAGGTTGCTGTTTATGCGGGAGAGGTAAGTCTTGGCGGCGAGACATGCGTAGTTTTCACTGACATACCATGCAGAGCCAACGGATATTACGCTCCAATCACTTATTTCCTCTCCAAAGTCCTCTTCGACATCATTCCTCTTCGCGTCATCCCCCCATTCGTCCTCGGCTCCATCGTCTACGGTCTCGCCGGTCTCAACCCCGAAGTATCGGCTTTCTGGAAGTTTATCATGGTGCTCGTGCTGTTCAACTTGTCGGCTTCGAGCATAGTGTTGTTCTTGTCGGTGGCGATCGCGGATCTGGGAGTAGCCAACTTGCTGGGAAGTCTGGTCATGCTCTACAAGTACGTCGCAACCCCTTTGTGCTCCTTTCTCATCGCTGACGCTATCGTGTAGTTTGCTTTTCGCTGGGCTGCTCATGAACTATGACCGAGTGCCCAACGGCCTCAAATGGATGCTTACCACCTCATTCTTCCATGCCGCCTACGAAGCTCTTCTCGTCAATGAGCTGCGATATCTTCAGCTAGTCGAGAGGAAGTTTGGACTGGATATTCAAGTGCCGAGTGCTACGAGTACGTCCTTTCTACAGCATTGCTTATCATTGCTGATGTGATTTTAGTCCTCTCGTCATTCGGTTTCCACGCACAAGCTTTCTGGTGGCCTGACACGGCTCTTTTAGCAATCGTCTTCGGAATTTTCACCGTCTTGAGTTATCTTGTGTTGGAGCTCTGGGTGAAGGAGAGGCGCTGAGGGCGAGAGTCGTTCAAAGGCGTTTTGGGTGAGCAAAAGCCACTGGTGGACAATACTTTCATCCGTCTCTCTGTTTCGAAAGCGGACTATCTCAACATTCCTCTATTTAGTCTAGCATGTATGAAGTTTTGCAGCAGCCTCGCCGAACGAGTAAACATTCTCACTGGCATATTTGCGTATCTGCAACCCCCTCCTTCTACTTTCCAGTGGTGTCTGCCCTCACCGCTCCAGTAATTGCCGCTTCCACCTCTGTGTTCTCTACCTCTGTCTCTTCCACCTCTATCTTTTTCATCTTTGATCTCATCTCCTCGGCTTTTTCAGCATAGTCTATAGGACCAACAAAGATATGTGTATCGTTACCTGATCAGCTCTCGCCATGAAGATACCCCGTCATGAGTACAACGCTCCCCACATAGGTCGGTACAATCAATTTTGGTGTGAATTCTACAGCGTCCATACTGCCCATCGTCACTCCCTGCTTTTCCATTTCGCTCACCTCCATTTCCAAAGCCAAGGATACCGTAGAGATGAGATCTTGCTCCACCATCTCTCGAGACTGGCGGAACACGTCTGCAATTTCCTCTTGGAGGCGCTTGGAGGGTACACACAGACATTCATTGTCAAATTCAGTGAAGAAAGAGCTGACAATAAATCTTGCGTGGCTGTGGGTTCAAAATCGCGGGGTGTCTCAGTAACCACTGTTCGCTGTCTATTATACATACCAAGAAACGAATAAAAAGTAGCTTCACGGTAGCTATCAACTGTGTCGCGGTTTGAACTGTGCTCTGCAGTGTAAGGATGGCGTGAAGACTCACTCTCTCCTTCTCCTTTTACCTTTCAGTGATGGACCCAAGTAGTAGCAAATTTCTTGGGCATGGAGTACTATTACGTGACAGGTCGACTGTGCGGTACTACGGTGTATTACGGTGGAAGGGTCTATGTAAGTCCTTCTACGTGCTGCTTGGGCGTGTGAGACTCGGCATAATTTTTTTTCACGGCGCCAGGACTGATATGTGATGGAGAACGCTTGGTATACAATCATCTCTGTCTTCTTTGTACTGGGTTTGAGGTCCATTCTGGGCATGGCTCGTGCATTTGCTGGTGCTTCTCGCCTTCCAAGCTATGTCCGTCTTCTTTCTCCTCAGCAGCGTCTGTGTCTAGATTTCCCTCTCTGCTGCCTTCCTCATTATACGAGCATGAGTACATGTACACTGCGTTCTTATCCTTGTCGGCATCCTGTTCGCCTCGATCTACGACAACCTCCCTGCTATGTCCTTGGCTCTTGGACCATTAATCATATCTCACCACGCGCTCTTCTCTTTGGTTGTACAATGACACATCCGTCCATAACTGTACTGTACGAGTATGATGTACTCCATACTGCACATACTTGAAAGACAGTGGGCCGGCCGAAATGTGCATCACATGCCCGTCCGAGCTCCGCCCAACGAGGCAATGTCATTCTCATACGACATGAGGCCTCTGGCCTTCGATACACTGAAGAACTGATATGGTGGTATGATCCTATCTTCCACTCTCACCCCGAATCATCAATAGTGTAATAACACACTATATTACCGTACTCGTACAGCACAAGATCGGTACTTCGTGCACATGGGACCTAAGAGGCAAATACATCGTAAGGTACCTTAAGCCGTGCATTATCCTCCACATATGACAGGCTGGACTGCTCCCGCATCTACTCCCGTACTCCCAGTCCTCCAGATCTTCTGTATTGACGTCAGCTGATGCTGAATAATCGGCGACACATTGTACTCACTTCTCTCAAAGCAGCCTCCAGCCTCTCATCCTCCCAATCCTTCTCAAGATATCGTCCGCCTTCCCCGCCTCCTGCCTCTCTTTTCCATCCCTGATCTCCTTCATGGCTGCTCTCCAACCTCCCTCATCCAGCCCCACGCCCTTCTCCCATACTCCCAGCTCTTCCCACTCCACATCCAGCGCCCGAACAGCGTTCTCCAGATACCCCAAATCTTCCTTCAACTGCGCTTGCCCTGACGTCGACAGCGTAGAGATGGTTGGGAGGATGGTAGAGGTGAAATGGGATAAGAGAGTAAGGGAGAGGGATGAAAGCCAGGTCGTCTGTATGATTTCGAGAGAAGGGGCTTCGCCCAAGCCGGAGATATGAGAATCGGGCGGGACGAAAGGCAGAGTACCCAGACTCCATCCCACCCCTTCCTCCTTACCGTACACCTCAAATACTCTCAGCAGGTCCAGCAAGCCTTCCGATACCCTTGAAATAACTCCCGTTGGCGAGAGACTAAACTCGGGAAGGTCGAATCCAGACTTCGACTTTGCGGGCTCTTTTTGCCATGCAGGAAGGGTGGGATATGTCGACAGCTGAGACAGCAGAGGGGAGAGGATGGTGCTTTGAAGATTTTCTTGAGAAGATCGAATAGCGGTGATGAGAGACGTTCGACTTTGCGGGAATAGCGGTGAGGGAGGGGAAGAGATCAGTGAATGAAGCTCGGCCGTATTCAGCGTTGATTGCTGCAGCAGCGACACAGCCCCCCAAGTGACCTTCTTGTCCACTTCCCATGATTCCCTCTTGGCCCCCAAGTTCCCCCCATACTCGATGACAGTCTTCCCCATTTCCTCCTCGACGTGCGTCAATCTCTCTGCCAGCCTCTTGCAGCCTTCCAACACATGCAGGCCGATCTGGAAGCTCGCCCAATCCTCCAAGCCCCCCTCCAAGTCGAGTTCGTCGCCTTTCTCTTTGCTATGCGCTGCGGCTTGTGATTTGGCGAGGTCGAGGAGGTAGCGTCGTTGGCCATCGTACACCTTTTGCAGGGAGATATCGACAGCTTCGACAAGCCCGCGAGCACCATAGCCGAGCGTGAAAGCAGAACACCGCTCTCCAGCTTCCCTCACCTTCTCCCAGATACCCTCGCCACGATTGACCATCTCGCCCACTACGCTCTTCCCATCTCTCCGACCTTCGAGCGACCAGGCACTCGCCATCTTCTCAAACTCCGCCGACAAGAATTTCAGCTCCAAGCTCGGATAAGACGACTGCCAGTCCAAGAAGGGCTCGTACAAGGTAGTCTCCCACGCATCATCCGCCGCGCCGGGGGAGGTTTCAAGAGACGACGCGGGCGCCCGGGAGAATCGGCGGGAGATAGAGTGGTGTCGTTTCGTGTGAGAGCTAGTGCGCACCATGCCAACGGCGTGTGAAGGTGAGCGGCGAGGAGCGTTGGGAGATACGAGGGGGTTTGGTGAAGACGAGGTGGCCAGGGGACTAGGCGAGTCTGCTCCCGGCCCACCGCTGAGTAGACCGCCTTGAGTGTTGAACACGATCTTGTCGACCAGCCCTTGCACTCCCTTCCCGAGCTCCACCGTGGCTTCCCAGCCTTTGACCAGCTGCCCCAAGGCCTCGTCGCCATGGTGGTCGGCCACAGACGACAGCCTGTTCGAAAATGGCGGGTTCAATGCGTCGAGAGTAGATTGGAAGAAGGCTGTGAGGACGGAGGGCGATTGATCAGGAGGAAAGACGAGGGGTATGGAAGATATTTCGGAGGTGAGGGTTTGTAGAAGGAGGGAATAGAACTGGGGCAGGAAAGTTGTGAACCGCGAGGCTTCGACGGCGCCTTCTTCGAGTATGGGTCCCTTCCACATATCCAAGACCCCACGACCCTTTTCGTTGAAGTACCACTTTCTGAACTCGTCGTCTCTGTCCATGTCCTCAAACACCTCCCAAAAGCCCCGCACTTGCTCGAGTCCTTCCTCGCCTTTCCGCAGAGCCTCGCGGAGAGCTTCCCCAGCAGCACGCTCAAGCTCATCTCCGAGGGAGACTAGAAGACGTTTGCGTTCCTCCCACTCCGCCGGCACGTTCTTGAAGACGACCATAGACCGATTGGCCTCTGCCAGCCTCTGACCCGCCTTTGCGTACTCCTTTTCACCAATGAGGGTTGTGATTTCGGACTCTAGGGTGGACCAAGATTCGGCCTCTCGAAGGGTATCTCGGGCGGATTCAAGACGATCTTTGAGCTTGTCGAGGTGGGTCAACTTCTCGAGGGCGCGATACGTTTTGACCGCCTCGCTTTCGTCCTCCTTCTTGCCTCTCTTTTCCATAGGCTCCCAGTCGGCTTGTCTAGCCACACGCTCCTGGACCATTGAAAGCCCAACAGCTAGCCCACTGGCGCTCTCCCGCATGAACTGAAGGTCGTACCCCAATCTGGGCACAGTCCGTCCCACGTCTCCCATGACTGTCTCAATTTCTCCCGCCGTATCTTGACTGAGCATGGAGAGTCTCGTAAGGAGATCTTGTAGCGACTGGTCAATAGGGGGAAGTGCAGGGGGAGTGGGTTTTTCGGATGAGGGGAGCGACGGAGGCAAAAGGGGAGCGAAGAGGTCATTGAGAAATGAGGTGGGCGAGACAGACGCGTCGAGTCTGGAAGCTAACGACGACAGGGACGATGATGATGTGCCGTTCTGTTGATTGGAATCTCCATTCGGGGTCGGAGACGACATGTTGATCTGTACAAGTCAGCGTGATCGCCAGTGACTGCTTGGACATACATGACACTGCGCTTCTCTCCGCGATGCTCGAACTTTGACTCGGTATCGTATCGCTGGCACTGCCAGCTATTTTGCAGCGGACGTAGTTGGGGGGCTAAGGCGCACTGAGAATATGGTGGATGATGTTGTAAATAGCAAAACACGCCAGGCCAGAGGTGCCAAAGATCAAGGACATGCGCATGGCGCGCTCAGTGGACATCCATCCCATCTCCGAGAAAAGCTTCCGTTGTGTCCTTATCCAACCGCTGAGTACAGACTAATAACTACTCTACAAGTACTCTACTCTTGCTCTACTTGTACACTACATACCGGCTAGCATGCGTATGCAAATCATTCGGGCGCGTACTTTGCTGGTTTCCAAGGACAAGTTTGATTTGGATATTCTTTGACACTGAGGAATCGAACGAATGGAACGAGCAGTGCCACAAAGACGTGACCTCGGTGAGTGAAATGAAAACAGCGGTGCACCAAAGGGAATGCAGAGAGTACAAAGTAGACAGCACCAACAGATACTTGCTTTCTCCTATCCAGGGCCCCCTCGCCGAACGTCCACCCTCCGTACAGAACCGGCCGCCAATCCTACTGCAAAACATGTCCACTCTCGTTAAACGGTAACACGATGTACTCGATGTTTGATAGATATTGTGGTGAATGTTCAGGGAAGGAAAAGAGTCGAAAGGTGAAACGGGAAGAGATTGCGTGACTGGCGGGAAAAGGCTTTCACTCGTCGTAAGCCTCTTCAGCGGATCGCCTTGCCAGTCGCTTGACTCGCTTTTTGTAGGCTACGATTCCAAGTATCAGCGAAAAGTGCTTGAGCATCATATCTTCAGGAAGAGGCGTACCCGGGTAGTCTTCCCGTACTTCTTTGGCGGCGTCAACGTTCGCAGGAGAGTTCAAGTCGGGAACGTCGGCGCTGAGGAGGGAGATGACAGAGACGAGCTACGTGGTGGGTCGGTCAGTTATTACCATCAGAAAGGGATGTGGAGGGGAGAAAGCGGACGTACGACAGACTCGACAGTATGGACGGGCAGCCACCTCTCCGAAGCATCTTCGTATCCCCATTCATCTTCTCCAGGCGCGTGCTATAGACGCATGACTCTCATCAGCGCCCACCACGACCGTTGCCAAATGGTGTATACTCACGAGGATGGACACGCATACTTCGCCCTTCTTATCACCGGAATTGTACACTGAGGAAAGATGTCAGCCAGAGGTGGTGGAGTGAGCGAGAAGGGATGCACCATTTGGGTGCCACATCTCGGAATCAAAGATCATCTTGGGCGGCAGAAGGGGATATTCCTGCGCACGACATTAGTAACGTTACACATAGCCCTGTGGATGGAAGCAAATCGAGACATACGGTAGGGAAAAGGAGTCGGGCCTTCAAGATCGCGCCCTCCCACAGGGTGTCGGCCGGGCTGAATTGATGTCAGCAGGGCATTGTGGCCTCTCTCTTAGAATCCCTCACGCCATGATCACAATGCCCCACTCGAGAATGTTGTCGTCGTCAATAAGACCGGCAGAGAATCCATCCATGGGGTGCTTTTGCATCTCTATCCCGGAAATTGACATGTCAGCTCAGGTCCTCATCATTCTGCGCGCCTCTCCACTCCTCTCGCCTTGGCGCACCATGATCCTCCAGCTCCACAAATGCACTGTTAGTAGGTCCTGACATACCAATGAGTTGCTTGCGCAATATAGGATAAGTGCTGGGGGTGCTGCTGGTACCATTTGAAGGGGTGGCGGGTTTGGAAGAACCGGGGCGAGAGGGTGGGTAAGGGGAGGGTGCGGGGCTGCCGTTGGACTTTGAGGCGGGAGGCATGGCGTCTGTGGCTTCTGTGGCGTTGGGCTTTTGGGGAAGAGAGCGAGTTAGAGTGAGATGGAAACGCGAAGATGGCGGGATGACTGGACTGGATGAGGACGCGGATGGAACGGAACCAAGTTGGCGGAGCCCGCCGCCTTCTATCTCTGTCGTCGTAGAGTATGGCGATGTGGTGCAACACAACACACTTGCGGCACAGTGGCGTGTAAGGCGCACCCACTATGAGCAAGCCGCTCAAGTTTACTCTATACTTCAGTTGGCATTTCACAAGCCGATCGTCGAAATCGGATCTCTCTTTTTTTGAAGCAAGTACTCGTTCAACATTCTTAGACCGCTAGTACTCTCGTTTTGCATAGAAATACAAGGACAATTATGCATAATGGTTTACAGATCCTTACGAGTCTACATGTTACGTCTGCATGTTCGATCGCTACATATGGACGATACACTTCTTCTACTTCATCTATGCTCTAATGCCATGCAGATACCCGGTAAATGACCACTCAGAAGGGGACCTTGTTGCCGTCGCTGTAGACCATATCAGCCGCTGTACAACCACTCGCGTCCTTCAGGGTACTCACTGGGTCCATAGAAGGCCGGAAGTCTGCTCCTTCGTCGCCTCATCCACAAGCTTGGCGATGTTGACTGAAACCGGAGACGTAAGCAATCAATCGTGAATGAAAGAGAATGGTTGCTTACCAACATTGACAGAGAGCGTGTCAGGGGGAGCTTCGATTCCGGCCAAAGCAGCAGCTTTGTAGCCCATATCGCTAGTGCACACTATGGTCAGCACGGCCCAAGGGAGAAAGCACGATGACATACGTGTCCAGCCAGCCGGGATAGATTGCAATGGCCTTGAGCTTCGGCTCTTCATTGTGGATGCCCTTGATCTTTGCTCACTGTCAGCCTTCGGATAAACTCTTCATGTCAAGACGGCTCACAATAAAGTTGAGAGCTGTCTTGGTCACTCCGTAAGACCCGAGATAAGAGATCCAATCACCAGTGACGCTACCCACGATAGAAGTGAAAGTAGCAAAAGTACCGTCGTCGCGCAGTAGAGGTCGGGTAGCCTGGTAGAGAGCAACAGGGCCGCGGACGTTGGTGACGAGAGCAGAGTCGAGCTCGGTAAGGGAAGCATTGGCGAATTTTGCCGCGCTGGGACTTTCACCGGCGTTGGCATAGACGACGTCGAGGTGGGTGATGTTGTGCTTGGTCTTGAGCTCCTCTATAGCCTCGGGGGATATCAGCCCTAGCACAAGTGGGGATGGGGATGAGATTAGGGTATAGGCCTACGTCGAGGGCGTCGGTGAGCGAAGAAGAGTCAATCTTGACGACTACGGCCTTGCCCTCGAGCTTGGGAGCCTTGCTGAGGTCACGAACAGCAGCCACGACGGTCCAGCCTTTCTCGAGGTAGTGTTTGCAAAGCGCAAGGCCGATGCTATAGCAGGGTCAGTACGTGGGTATGTCAGACAAAATGAGCAGAACGTACCCTCTGTTGGCGCCGGTAATGAGAACAGTCTTGTCGGTGGAGGTAGTAGACATCGTTGCTTGTACCGATAAGGAGATTCGTGAAGGAAGTCGATACAAGAGCGAGCACGACTGCCCTTTATACCGAGCAAGTAAAGCGTCCGTTAAGGACTAAAGAGACGCGCAGCCCATGTGCATCTCGGGCGCTGTGCTAATAATCCTATCGGTCGCCATTTCGGTACCGCTGGGGAGTATCGGTAAACCAGGGCCATGACCGAAAAGACGTACTGTGCCATCTAAGCGAAGCTGATGTTTGCTAGTGACACCTGGTGGCCGAAGCTGAGAAAGGAGTCATAGCTGAGTTAGTGAAGTGGCAGTGTGTGTGAGCAACATGTCCCGGCCCGTTATGGCCGAGGGTGGAGGGTGCATGGACGGAAGCAGATAGCGGAGTGCGCCGGCTGTCGAGCGTGGCGAATCATGTGTAATCCTTCCGTCTACAGAATGTCATCCACAGCACCCGCATATGTAGTAAATGACGGAGGCAACATACGTCAGAGAGCATTCCATTCTGGGAATAAGGAGATGACAGATTGACAACTGACACATCTCCAGCACCGCTTCTTACGCCGGCGGCTTCACTCAACATGGTGATTAGTAAGCTCTTCTGGCATTCAAATTATCTTATCACAAGCGGAGAAGTAGCCAAGGCCAAGGAGCCTCGATCTCGCTATAGCCGACGGCCGTGATGGTCATATGAGGCTCCGCTCATCGTGGTGCAGTCGGGGATGATAGACAGATGAAGGCTGATGATGACCACACTTTGATCATGATATATGAGATATACTATCATCGAATTGCTTTGATGGGTGTCATATATAGGCTTTGATCTATGACGTGCAAGGGCAGAAGCAGCAACCCAAGAGTTCTGTCAGTTAAAAGGACCCGCCGAACGATGATTATTTGCGTACAGATATGCCAACGACTAGAATAAGTCTACTCCTTCTGCAGCAGAGCAGGTACCCGATCACTGACCGCGACTTCGACTAAAAGGGTATAACCTCGTACATACGAGTACCGTCGCTGACGACAATTGCATCAGCGGACATTCAACGCTCATCATCACATCCGTTCGCTTTCGGCACATACATATCGAGTCCACACAAGACCGGAACTCTTAACCTCCATGGCCTCATCGATGATTTTGACGACGTTGACTGCACCCTTCACAAGATGAGGGTGGTATCTTCGAATATGCAAAGCAGGGAAGGACTTGCCTACGTTGTTGTCGTCCGAGAGCTGGTCGTCTGGTGGGGCATTGATTCCCACCCACAAGGCGGCAGGGCGGTTACTCATATCGCTGATGCGCCTATTGAGGTCACGGTAACTCCGTTACCTCCCCTGAGATGATACACCTATTGGTCCAAACAACCTGAGGAAGCGGATGGCAAGATCATAGACGTTTGGTCCTTTGGACCGAACGGGAGAGAGAACGTCGTTACCGAGCCCAATGCGCGATCTGGAAATGTAACGGGCCATTCACACTCCGCGATATGTCGAGCGGGCAGGCGTGGTAAGACTCCGTCCTTAGGCAATTTTGCAGTGACAGCCTCAAAGCCTCCAACGCAACATGAACATTATGATGATACATGCCAATGACCTAACCAGAAACCTCTCTCAAAAAGCCCACAACTCCGCTACAAGATCCTCCTCGCCATCCTCGCCATCCTTCTTCGCGCCAGCAGGGAAAAGGGTCGCCTTGGCACCAGTTTCAAGAGCCAAAGAGAGCGCCGGGGGATGACGGATCCTGCGGTTGACTTCGGTCTCAAACAGCTACAACACCCTGTCAGTACAAACCTCCCAAACGATTATGCAACGGAGACTCACAGTTCCGTATCCGTGATCCAAAAAGTCCTCCATATCATACTCTGCTTTTGTAAACACCTCTCCAAAGACTTTGGCAAGAGTGGAGACAGAGGCCAGGTAATGTTTCTGAAGAGTCGACAGTTCCCAGCAGCTAGACTCGATAGCTTTCGTCTTTAACGGGTCCTTCTCTTCGGCGTCATACGGGTCCGCCTCGCTTTTCGCCTCTGTCCCCTTTCCCTCTTCGGCCTCAAAGGATGAAGAAGAAAGGTTGAGGATGGGCAAATTGTTCGCATATCGGTCTCCGGACTGTCGCTGGAGCATGACCATACACCCCGGATGTCTTTTGAAGAGGTTGTAGAGGAAGGGGAGGATGATGATGACACCCGCTGGGGGGGCGGAGAGTGCGAGGCGGGAGAGGCGTTTGATGAAAGAGGCTATCAAAGCGGCGGGAAGTAGACTATGTCATGTGTCAGCGAATGTACATTTTGCAAAAAGCCTATTGCAGCAGATGAGTGTGTAGGAGAGATCTGACGTACGATCCTTTAAGGAAGATGTCAAGAAGACGAAAGAATCGCGCGCGGTACTTGACGTGCATGACGTCCTTGTCCAAAAGCCCATAGAGGCGCTCGTAGAATCGCGGGTATTCGCTATCCCTCTTATCAGCTGTGTCCCTTGTAGCGCCAGATGAGTACTGAAACTTACAAATTGTACTCGGTCATCAACACAAACAAGCCGTTCATGGCCAACATGCCCACCACTCCTCCCTGATCCACCAAACTTCCCAGCCAATCCGCTACCCGCAGCCGACGCTCCTTCTTCCAATAGCTCAAAATCCCCTGTTCTCCGTGCAGCGCCACCAAGATCTTTCTCGTCCACGCCTCGTCCAAAGACAGGTTGAAGAGTACGCTCTCCCAGAGGGCGGTGTATTGGGTCGTGTGTGAGATGACAGAGTAGATGGAGGCGTGGAGAGAAAGCTGGGAGGTTCGGGTGCGTTTCTTGGAACCAGCCTGGAGTTCAGAATCGGACTCGGAGTCGGAGGACTCGTAATCCTTCATCCAATCCGGCAAGGCGTCAACCTCGGCCTTCGCCTTGCCCTTCTTTGCCTTGGCCGAACGCGACTTTTTGACAGGTCTGGTATCGCCTTCGCCCTTGGGAGGAGGGGAGGAGAAGGCAGGTACGAAGAAGGCGTTGATATCGGACGCTTCGCGGGGAAGATTGTTAAGAGGGAGCACTTGCAAAAGCACATTGGACGGGCGAGGGATGACGGAGGGATGGTTCTGGATAAGGCTAGAGGCCTCCTTGAAGAATGCCCATCTGATATCATCGTGAGGCGCCCAAAAGTCGTCCACCACCACCTTGGCGACATCCTCTGGCAAGACTCCTTCTTCGTCTCCGACCTGGTTCGCAGCAACGATCTTCCACCCTACTGACTTGGTCTTTGGCTTGGCACCTCGCAGGGAAGGGCGAGGGAAAATGAGATAGTTGAGTATGAGGCGGAAATAAGGGATGTGAATGATGGGTTTGGAGGAGACCGAGATGGAGGCGGATAGAGACGGAAGCAGAGAGAAGAGGAGTGGAACAGAGGACGCCTGGGTATGCGTTAGCACTGCAAGCTGTATGTTATCGAACTGCTCACCCTGAGAGCGGACTCTTCATCCCTCATGAGCCCTGCCAGCACCTCCACATACTCCAACAGCCTCTCACGTACCCACGCCTTGACTGCCTTCTCACCCTCCTCAGCATTGTCACGTTCCTTCTCCCCGCCTTTGGAAAGATCGCCGCTGAGCCCTCCGACTTTTCCATCTCCGATGAGCTTGATAAAGACGCGATGTAAGGCCCATACTGCCTTGTGGACGATTTGGGCGTCGTCATGTCTGGCGAGTGCGATGAGGGGCAGGAGGGGGTTGGGATCGAAGTCAGGGGCGGTGAGGGCTGCTTCGAGTTTTGAGACCTGCTTCAGGGGGTCGGAGGACAGCTTTGCCCCTTTTGGTTTGGATGCGCCCATTTCTGCAGTCGGCGGTGAGCTGTCAATTCGTCGACTTGTTGACGAGAGCGTCAACTTTTTTGAACGCAGAGCAGCGACCTCCACCACGATTAATAACGCGTACCCTGTTAATTACGCCTTACATTCGGCGACCGTCGCTGACGCAGTTGTGGTGTTCAGCGGAATAGACAGTATATGCTGTCGGGGTCGTGCTCGTTCAATGATTTTCGAGAAAGCGGGAAGTAGTACTAAGGGCTTGAGACCAGAGTATGAACATTAGTTGCGGACAGAGTCGATAGCAGATTTACTCGTACAAGTACACTTGCATGATGGGAGTGCGGTATACATGGTACAGATCCTCAATATGGGTGCGCCTCCAACGCAAATAGATAATCAAAATACGAAATACGAAAACGAAAACATCCTCTCGGCCTAAGAACGGTACGCGAATCACTGCTATCCCCCCCGACCCCGTCCTCTAAACGCACCCCTGCCTCTCCAGCCCCTCGGCGCGAATCCTCTATAGCCCCCTCTCCCCCCGAATCCTCCCCTACCGCTATCCATTCCCGGACCAGCTCCCGCTCCAGGACCACCTCCAGACGAGCCCCCAGAAACACTTCTCGGTCCAGTTGGGGGCACCTTGGGACCCATCGGCGGGACTCTTCCGCCCAGTCCCAAACCCAAGCTCCCCATGCCCATGGCCATAGTGGACCGGGAAGGCGTATTGGCAGAAGCATGCGGGGGGAGGTCACGGGTGGTCAGAGGCGGGGGAAGCCGGTCGTTGGACAAGGGAGCAGCAGGGATAGAGGAGGAAGGCGTCTGGTGTGGGAGTGGATCACGGAAGTGCCAGCTCTCTCTCTCCCTTACAGGCGACCTCGTCCTCTCACTCTCTCGCTCCCGCTCCCTGTCCCGCGATCCCCAATCTTCCCTCTCCCGTCTCGGCACATAGCTGGGCGTACTCTCAAAGCTCCTGGAATAGTTGCCAAGACCGGGTAGAGGAGGCGACTTTTCTCTCTCGCCCGAGACCTGTCGCGGGGTGTAGGAGTTGCTAGCCCGAGCAGGCTGCGCGGGGGTAGAAGCAGTAGAATGAGTGACTGAAGCAAAGTCCTGCAAAGGCGCGGTCGGCTGGAGAGGTGTGTGGGCAGCCTGAGCCCGGGGAACATAGCTCGTGCTCGCCCCAGTAGGCAGCCCCGGTCTGCCCTCGGCTGGAGCACTCGGCACGGTTGTGGCAGGCGTTTGAGCGGGAGCGACGGCTGCGGGGACAGATGGTGATATAGGAGCGGGCATAGCGGGAAGGTTCCGGAAAGAGGGAAGGTGTTCAAGGAGATTCAGCGTGGAAGCCGGAAGACTCGCCATAGGCTGCTGAACAGCCACCGGTGGAGGCAAAGGCGCGCCCACCTCTTCCTTCTTTTCTCCAACGGCGCTGCCTCGCTCACGTCCCATCTCCTCTGTAGGGACAGCGTCAACCGCAGGTGCCGTTGGGACTGACACAGGGGCCACAGCGTCCAGAGCAGGAGCCAAAGAGGGAGTGGAAGCAGGTTGCGACTCTTTTCTAAACTTGTGCGTCTTGAGATACTCGCTCAGACTGACCTTCTTTGGCGGTTCAACTGGTGCCGGAGGAGGCGGCGTCTTCTCCTTGACGGGCTCTTGCTCTGGCTTCTTCTCGGGCTCTGATCGAGCCGCAGAGTACTGTTCGGGAATCGAGGGAGGCGGCGGCGTGTCGTCTCGGAAAAGACTACCTAGGGTCTTTGGAGCAGGCGTTGCGCCCGGCAAAGGTGGCGTGACACCACCTTCCCTCTCCCGCACAATCTCCCCGATACTCTTCCGACTCTTCTTTCCCACATTGCTCCGCTCCTCATCTTCCTCGGACCCATCATCACTCGAGACAATCCGCTTCTGCCTTTTCTTGCCCAATTTCTTCCCAATCCCCGTGGACGAGGCAGGTTTGGAAGTCGACGCCGACGTAGATGTGGACGCGACTGAGGCAAGTCGTGATTTCGGCTTTGCGAGAGACGCGGGGGTAGGATCGAAGGGAAATGGGTTGCTCTTCTTCTTGGCCTTTGGCTTGGTCTGCTCTCGCTTCTCTTTTGTATACTTTTTGGAGACAACCTTTGGCCTTGGTTCTGGAGCGGGAGAAGAGTCGATCCGACGCTTGACCTTACTCTTGTCCGGTCTCGCTTTAGAAGCCGCGTCAGGCTCGGCATCCGAAGTCGCCATAACAGCATCCCCATCCTCATCCTCCTCTTCGCCGTCGGAAGAAAGTACAGAACGAGGGAGCGTTATAGTCGTGGCGTCCGACAAATCTCCATCATCCTCGTCCTGATCGTCAGACTCCAAGTCGGTAGGATTGGACAGCTCGCTTTCTCCGTCTTCGCCCCCTTCTTCTACCCCAGCAAGCTGGACAGGATGCGGAGAAAGAGACCGGCGCGAAGAAGCCGGTGACAAACTCGAACTTGGCAGCGGCAACGGCAGAGTCGTATTTTTCTTGGGCGAGACAGATGCTCGCCTTGGCTGTGGAAGAGATTCAGGAGCTGGCGATGGTGATGGGGAGTGGTGTGATGAGGGCTGGGAAGACGGGGAGCGGAAGCCTGCAGATGCAAATCAGTATATGGGATGTGATGGGGGCATGAGACGTACCGAGTTGGCCTTTCGCCCCTTCTTTATCTCGTTCCTTATCATATACTATATCCTTCTCTTCGTGCTTCTCCTTCACCTCCTCTGTTTCCATCTCAACATCGACATCAACTCTCCCGCTGACTTTTCTCTCCTCCAAAAGACCCGCTTCAACACCCAACCCCAAACCTTTGACAACGCCCCTCCAGCGACGGACACTCTCAACCTCGAGCTCTTTCCTCCTCCAACCTCTGACAGTGCCGATGAGCGGACCAAGATCAGCCTTCTCTGGCTCCAGTGGTTCTCTTTCGCTCTCGGGGTGCTCGGCCGGTGTCGATTCGCCGACTTGAGCGGGACTGTCGGAGTGCGGTATAGAGAGGGGATCTGGTTCGGCCATCGTCGCATCCATCGTTCCTTCTCTCTCTCTTTCCTCTCCCATCTCCTTCTCCTTCTCCCCCTTCTCCTTCTCCCCCTTCTCCTTCTCCTTCAAGACGAGCGGCTCGGGCAAGGGCAGATCACTCTTCCCCCGGACAATCTTCCACACCTCCATCATCTGCTCGACAACACAGTTCCCTCCTCCCATACAGCCACAACCGGCAAAAACACCCCCGAGCCCGGCCAGTAAGATCTCGTACCGCCTGGCGACTTCTTCCCTCTCGACTTTTGTAAGCCTGTGAATGCCGTTGAGGAACGGGGCGTCCGGGTAGGAAGATGTGTACAGGGAGAGGGGATATCCGGGTTTGCCGTCCAGCACAGTAGGACCCAGAGCGGGGACGGAATGGACCAAATGCGCGTCATCCCATTCCCATCCGAGCAAAATCTCCTGCTTTTTTGAAATGTTTTCGCTGGCAAAGATGCCAAAAGTCACTCTCCCGCCTCCTTGCTCTCTCTTGCCCTTATCCCCCGAGCTCGGCCGATGTATGATGACGCGGATGACGGCGTTCGGTCGGCATGACGACCGTACAAACCTCATCTCGGAGCCATACGAACGAGCATCGAGAATGAGGTCCACCGGAGGTCCGACCGTACGCACCCCTGGCTTGCACGTGCCCAGTAGGGCATATTGGTTGACAGGATCTCGGCGATATTTGGCGGGGTCTTGAATTTCGGCGAGATACTCGCCTATAAAGCTGCCCGTGGGGATGGCAGAGGCGGCAAACAGGCCGAATATCGTTGGTCGGGTGTACAAAGAAGGCATTGTGAGATGGTCGGCGTAGGATGGAGGGAGAAAGGACTTTTTCGGGACATTGGGTACTGCCCCCACCCGGGTCTTGACGCTCGTCGGCGGGTCGAGTGATGAGAGATAGACAGGTGGTAAAGGCGGAGCCAGTGGAGCAAAGGAGGGGGTAGGATAGAGCGAGGGAGAGGGCGAAAGAGGTTGCGGCGGTTCAGTCGGGGATGGGAGGTGTGATTGGTCTTTCCTTGTTCTCGAGACCGCGGGCGTGTCGTCGTCCATGTTCCACTCTTCATACACCTGACGCAGCGCGCGCCGGACTGGCAGCCCCCTGAGAAGATTTTCGTGAATGGGGATAAACTCCATCGACCAGGGCGCGAGTTTGAAATACTCGTCTTCTTCAGGGTCGTCTCTGGGCCTGGAGGGGGGTCGAGCGACAGGGAAAGAGGAGGGTGCGGGCGTGGACTCGGCTGTCTGGGTCTTGCGACGGCCTGATTGTTGACGGCCCCTCTTGGGCTTGGCTGGAGGGAGCATCTCGCCATCTTCTTCCGTGCGCTTGCGTCCCTTTCCTCGGCTCCTTGGCTTGTCCTGGCCCATCCCCGTCCCCGGCTCGGCGAGTCGACCGAGTCTCGCCTGCTCAATCATCCTGAGCTGCCCCTCCCTCGCCTTCCCTCTATCGACCTGCCGCGGATCACAAATCTCACACAGATAGCTCTCTGGCGCATCCGACGGATGGGCAAAGCCCACACAAAAGCCGTGCTCCCACGCGCCGCAGAGGTCACACTGGATGGTGAATCCGTCGTCCTCGGCAAAGCCACAGATACAGCGGATGATGGTATTGTCGAGACCGAGGTAGTGGAGGGGCTGGTCTGAGGGCGCCGGGGGCGGGGGAGGGGCGGGGAGAGAAGAGCGTTTGCGCTTTTGTTTTTTGGGAGGAGAGGGGTCATCCAGCGTCGCGTCTCCGCCCTCATGCCCCTGCTCCCCGTGTATCACATCCTGGACGCTCTCGTGGGGAGCGTCCTGCGGCGGCACATGTTCCACAGGCGGCTGTGGCGGCTGTGGCGGCAGGTCGTGCGAGTGGGCGATGTTGAGCAGGAGGGATACCGGGTCATCTGAGGGGGCGTCCATGGTGAAGGAGTGCTAGGAGCAAGTCAGCCTGTGCCCGCCCCAGGTATACAGACGTACTGTTTGCGCGAGGACAGACCTATCTGCGCATCACACCAGGGATTGCGGGGGCTGGGCTGGATGGGAGGCTGATACAAAAAGTCAGAGCAAGGCGTCAGGCTATTGTTTCGTTTTCCTTTAGGAATCCCGGATTAGCGGCATCAAATCTGGATTATTTGCCGCCGTTTTTCCATTTTATCCCATGCAACGCTCCTCATTTCGCGCGCATCTCGTCGTCTCCCACCATCCCCCATCCCCATCCCCATCCATCCCGCCAGCATGTCGAAAAAGGGCGCGAGGGACCTGTCCCAGTTCAACTATGGGGCCATGTCCAGTCTCGTGGTCAACCAAGGTGAGCCCGTCTTGCCCGGCGGGGAGCCAGAGCTCACTTTTGTACAGACCGGAGTGTTGTCCGCAACGACGAACCCACCGGTGCCCCCGAATCCCTTGTCGGCCGTATCGATCCCAAGGGCATGGGTGCCCGCGCCTACCGCGAGGGCCCCGATATCGCCAAGAGAAAAAAGACCTCTGCCGCCGCCGGCACCTCTGCCGATGAAGTCGAGCGCCAGATCAGACGCCAGCAAGAGACAAAGAGGGCGCAGTTTGGCGTGCAGGGTGTACTGGACAGCGTTGCCGAGCTCGAGGGCCTGCGGTACCGCCCGAGAACGGCAGAGACTAGAGAGGTCTACGAGCTCATGCTTGGACTGGTCCACTCGATCCTCGGAGACCAGGCTCAAGAAATCATCCGTTCCGCCACCGACACCATCCTCGAGTCTCTCAAATCCGACGATCTCAAAGAATTCGACAAGCGCAAAGATGTCGAGTCGGTGCTCAACAAGCTCGACGAGCCCGTATGGGCTCAGCTTGTGTCTCTGTCGAAAAAGATTACCGACTATGTCGAGGAAGACGAGCAGGAGCGCGACGAGAGGCAGCAGGCCGTGGACCAAGAAGGTGTCGCGGTGCTGTTTGAGGACGAAGATGAGGATGAAGAGGAAGACTTTGAAGCAGGCGGTGGAGACGAAGAAGACGAGTCTGAAGAAGAAGAGGAAGAGGAAGAGTCTGACGCCGAGCCCGTCGAGGCTGGCGACGATACCCTGACTGTCGGCACTCGCGCCACCAAAAAGACCAAATCCTCCGACACTCTCCATCCCCGACAAGTCGATGCCCATTGGCTCCAGCGTCTCATCTCCACCTTCTATCCCGATCCCGTCCAATCCACCGACCTCTCTGCCTCTGCATTCGACCTCCTCGCCTCCGAGCTCGAACTCCGAGACCTCGAAAACGGTCTCGCCGAGCTGTTTGGTTACGAAAACTTTGATCTCGTCGAAAAGTTGACCAAGAACAGGGATGTCATTGTCTGGTGCATTCGCCTAGCCAAGGCGACAGACGACGAAAAGATGGACGTCGAGGTGGCGATGCGTGAAAAGGGTCTCGGCCGTATCTTGCGAGAGCTCAAGGGCGACAAGACTGCGCCCACCACCACTACCGCCCCCGAAAAAGCTATCCCCTCCCACGCAACCCTCAAGCCTGGCTCCATTGCCACTCCCCGCGCCACAATCGACATTGACTCTCTCGTCTTTTCCGCCGGCGCTCATCTCAATACCGCCAAAAACATCAAGCTGCCCGAAGGCTCCTTCAAGCGCCAATTCCCTGGCTACGAAGAGATCCATGTGCCAGAGCCGAAACGCAGAGAGCCGGTGCAGGGCGAGCTGGTGGACGTGCATGATATGCCCGAGTGGACGTGGCCAGTGTGGGGAGTGAGCAAGACGGATAGGTTGAATGTGATTCAGAGCAAGGTGTACCCCGTGGCTTGGGAAAGTAGTGAGCCGATGTTGATTTGTGCGCCTACCGGTGCCGGTAAGGTAGGCATTTCGTGTCTTTTCGCCTAGCTTTTTGCTAACTCGTCCTAGACAAATTGTGCCGCCCTCACTATCCTGCGTACCATCTCTCAGCACCTCCTCCCCTCCGGCAAGCCCGACCTCGACTCGTTCAAAATCATCTACGTCTCCCCCATGAAGGCTCTTGTCCAAGAGCAGGTCGACGCCTTTTCAAAACGTTTCTCTCCCCTCGGCATCACCGTCGGAGAGCTCACGGGAGACTCGCAGATGACCAAGGAGCAGATCGGGAGGACTCAGATCATCGTCACAACGCCAGAAAAGTGGGACGTCATCACGAGAAAGAGCACGGATACGTCGTATACCAACCTCGTGAGGCTCATCATCGTCGACGAGATCCATTTGCTGCACGACGACCGTGGACCAGTCCTTGAGGCTATCCTCTCGCGTACCATCCGCAAAATGGACCAGACGCATGACCCCGTCCGTGTCGTCGGCCTCTCTGCGACTCTTCCCAACTACGTCGATGTCGCCGCCTTCCTTCGAGTGGACCCCAAGGTCGGCTTGTTCTACTTTGACGCGTCGTACCGACCAGTCGGTCTCAAGCAGCAATTCGTCGGTGTCACAGAGAAGAAGGCTATCAAGCGTCTCCAAACCGTCAACGAAGTATGTTACGAAAAGGTGCTCAACTATGCGGGCAAGTCGCAGACACTCGTCTTTGTTCACTCTCGAAAAGAAACCGCCAAGACCGCCCAGTTCCTCGTCGAACAAGCGCAGGAGAAGGAGACCCTGTCACAGTTTATCAACCCCTCCGGTGCTTCGCGTGAGATCCTCATCCAAGAGTCTGCGCAGTGCAAAGACCTCAAGCTCAAGGAGGTCTTGCCGTTCGGCTTTGGTATCCACCACGCCGGTATGTCGAGGGAGGACAGAACGACTGTCGAGCAGCTCTTCTTTGAGGGCCATATTCAGGTCCTTGTCTGTACCGCTACCTTGGCTTGGGGTGTCAACTTGCCGGCGCACACCGTCATCATCAAGGGCACCCAGGTCTACAACCCCGAAAAGGGCAAGTGGGCAGAGCTCTCCCCGCAAGATGTGCTTCAGATGCTTGGTCGTGCTGGTCGACCTCAATTCGACACGTACGGCGAGGGTATCATCATCACCAACCATTCCGAGCTCCAGTACTATACGGGTCTGATGAACCAGCAATTGCCCATCGAGAGTCAGTTTGTTGGAAGAATGGTGGACAATTTGAACGCAGAGATTGTGCTCGGCAATGTGAGGAATAGGGATGAGGGTGTTCAGTGGTTGGGTTATACCTATCTGTACGTTTCTCTTGCTTTCTTGGAGGATCAAGCTGACGTGAAGCAGCTACGTGAGAATGCTCAAGTCGCCCAAGCTATATCTGGTTGGAAGGGATTACATGGAGGGCGACCCCACACTCATCCAAAAGCGAGGTACGTCTCATTGCTGCCGAATTGTGCGCGCCAGCTAATTTGCTTGCAGCCGATTTGATCCACTCTGCCGGTGTCCTTCTCGAAAAGGGTGGTCTCGTCCGCTACGACCGTGCTACCGGCACCTTCCAGTCTACCGACCTCGGTCGAATCGCCTCTCACTACTACATCACGTACTCCTCCATGGCTGTCTACAACAAACACCTCAAACCCAACCTCACTATGATCGACCTCTTCCGTGTTTTCGCTTTGTCAAACGAGTTCAAGCTCATTCCTGTCAGACAGGAAGAAAAGCTCGAGCTGGCAAAGCTTCTGGAGAGGGTGCCGATCCCTATCAAGGAGGGTGTAGAGGAGCCAGTGGCAAAGGTCAACATGTTGCTCCAAGCGTACATTTCGCAGCTCAAATTGACTGGATTCGACATTGTCACCGATATGGTCTTCATTCAGCAGTCTGCTGGCCGTATCCTGCGCGCGATGTTTGAGATATGTCTCAAGAAGGGCTGGGCAGCGCCCACTCGCGCCGCGCTCGACCTTTGTAAGATGGTGGAGAGGAGAATGTGGAAGAGCATGACGCCATTGCGGCAATTCCCTCGTGTCTCGAGGGAAGTCGTGCAGAGGGCGGAGAGGAAGGAATTCCCGTGGCATAGGTACTTTGATTTGAACGAAGCTGAGCTCGGGGAACTTGTCGGTCTGCCCAAATCCGCCCGATACCTTCGCTCTCTCGTCGACAAGTTCCCGAGACTCGACCTTCAGGCCCACGTTCTTCCCCTTACTCGCTCCCTTCTCAAGATCAACGTCACTCTCACCCCCGACTTCCAATGGGACCGTGATATCCATGGCGCTTCGCAGCTCTTCTGGATCCTCGTCGAAGACGTCGACGGCGAGCAGGTTCTCTACCATGACTCGTTCGTCCTGAGGGAGAGGTTTGCTCAGGATGAGCACTATGTGACGATCACTGTACCGATCTCGGAGCCAGTTCCGCCGAATTACTATCTGTCGGTCATCTCTGATAGATGGTTGCAAAGCGAGACCAAGCTGCCGATCTCTTTCGCCCACCTTATTCGTCCCGCGCCATTCCCTCCTCACACCCCTCTCCTCGACCTCCAACCCCTTCCCATCACTGCTCTCCACAACAAGGCCTACGAAGCTCTCTACCCCTTTACCGAGTTCAACAAGATTCAAACTCAAGTCTTCCAAGCTTTGTACGCTGGCGATGAGAACGTCTTTATTGGCGCACCTACTGGAAGTGGAAAGACCATTGCTGCCGAATTTGCTTTGCTGCGACTCTGGGCCAAGAAGGGCGACACGCCAAGGGCGGTTTGCATTGAGCCGTACCAAGAGATGGTGGATATGCGCGTCGAAGAATGGAGCAGCAAGTTCAGCACCTTGGAGAAGGTGGTAGTGGGATTGACTGGAGAAGCTACCGCCGATTTGGCGTTATTGAGCAAGGCAGACTTGGTCGTTGCCACCCCCGCTCAGTGGGATATGATGTCTAGGCGATGGAAGAGCCGGAAGGACGTCAAGAGCGTTGGGCTGTTGATTGCCGACGAGCTTCAGCTCATCGGTGGCGATGTTGGTTCGACTTACGAGGTCATCGTCTCTCGTACTCGATACGCCGCCCAGCAGCTCGAGAACCCCATCAGGATTGTTGCTTGCAGTGTGTCGTTGAGTAACGCCAAGGACCTGGGTGACTGGATCGGTGCTACTAGTCAAACCATCTTCAACTTTTCACCTGCGGCTCGCCCACTTCCTCTCGAAGTTCACTTGCAATCGTTCAACGTCCCCCACTTCCCCTCCCTCATGCTCGCCATGGCCAAGCCTGCCTACCTCTCCATCGTCGAACACGCTTCTACCCGACCCACGATCTGCTTCGTCCCCTCTCGCAAACAATGCAAGCTTTCCGCCAACGATATCCTCACCTATACCCTCGCCGACGAAGACGAAGGCAGGTTTTTGAATGTGGACAGGGATGAGCTCGAGCCGCATCTCGAAAGGTTACAGGATGAAGACTTGAAGGAGACGTTGAGATATGGAATCGGTTTCTATCATGAGGCGTTGAGCAAGGTGGATAAGAAGATCGTCACTGGATTGTTCGAGCAGGGTGCCATCAGGGTGCTTGTCGCGAGCAAGGTAACTGACATCAATTTGTTCCCATTGTTGATGGCGCTGACATGTTGTAGGATACCGCTTGGTCTCTACCTGTCACCTCTTACATGGTGATCATCATGGGTGTCCAATCCTTTGACGGTCAAGAACATCGATATGTCGACTACGCCATCGCCGACGTCCTGCAAATGATGGGCCGAGCCTGTCGCCCGATGATCGATTCTTCGTCTCGATGCGTCCTCATGGTTCAGCAGACTCGTAAAGACTTTTTCAAAAAGTTTTTGAATGAGGCCTTGCCCGTCGAGTCTAGTTTACCGAACTATTTGCACGACCACTTCAACGCGGAGATTGTTGCCAAGACAATCGAGAATAAGCAAGATGCGGTTGATTGGTGTACTTGGACTTGGTTCTACAGACGGTTGATGCAGAACCCCGGGGTGAGTTTTGTCTACGTCTTCCGAAGACATTGCTAATCAAACTTTAGTTCTACAATCTCCAAGGGACAAGTCCCACCCAGGTTGCGGATTATCTATCCGAACTCGTCGAGTCTACTCTCAACGATCTCGTCGACTCTGACTGTATCATCGTCCAGGATGAGATGGACACCCTGCCCAACAACTTGGGTATGATCGCCTCATTCTACTACATCTCATACATTACCGTCGACACCTTCTCCAAGTCTATCAAGGAGACTACCAAGCTCAAGGGCTTGCTGGAGGTCGTGTCCTCCGCACACGAGTTTGAAGTTGTTCCTCTGAGGCATCACGAGGACACTCTTCTCGAGAGAATCTATGACCGCGTCCCCGTCAAACTCCAGAACGTCGACTACACCTCCCCCTACTTCAAAACTTTCCTCCTCCTTCAAGCCCACTTCTCTCGCCTCACACTTCCCCCAGATCTTGCCATCGACCAGGCTCTCGTGCTCTCGAAAATCACAGGCCTGCTCTCAGCATGTGTCGACGTCATGTCTTCCAAGTCGTATTTGGGATGTTTGGGAGCGATGGATTTGTCTCAAATGTGTGTTCAGGCTGTTTGGGATAGGGACTCGCCCTTGAAGCAAGTGCCATACTTTGACAGGGATGTACTCGCGAGATTCAAGGAGAAGGGCTTGGACTCGGTGTACGATATCATGGAATTGGAGGATGATGAGAGGAATGATTTGTTGAGGATGAACGACCGACAACTGTACGTCTTGATCTCTAACTCGCCGAGGCTTTGCTGACGTCTCTCATAGTGCTCGAGTTGCCAAATTCGTCAACTCCTACCCCAACGTTGAAGTTTCATATTCTGTCGCCAACGCCTCCTCGCTGAACGCCTCAGAAAGTGTCGAGCTCAACGTCACTCTTGATCGAGAGGTCGACGAAGACGACCCCGAAGCTGGTCAACAAGCCGACGCCCCTCACTTCCCTCACAAGAAGATGGTGTCCTGGTGGCTCGTCGTTGGCGATGACGCTACCAAGAACTTGTACGCCATCAAGAAGGTGACGATGACGAAGGCGACGGCGAAGGCGAAGCTGGAATTGCAGCTGCCAGAGGGAGAATGGGCGTTGAAGTTGTACTTGATTTGCGACAGCTATGCGGGAGCGGACCAGGACTTTGAGCTGGAGAAGCTTACGGTTGCGGAGGGCGAGAGTTCAGATGAGGACGAAAGTGATGACGATGAGGACGAGATGGAAGTGGATAAGTAGAAGGTGTCGATAATCACAATTTGAAAGGGTCTTGGAAAACAAAAGTGTAACTGCTATCTTTATATCTCTCTCTCCATCTATATATGCATTGTCCGTTTTAGAGTACGTACACAAGACGAGCACATGATGAAGGAGGCACACGTTGATCTCCAGACAAAGGCAAAGAGCAAGTGCATAGCTTTCCTCTTTTTGGTGCGTACGCAGTACCCACATTTGTAAGTCAGCCCCATCTAATTCGTGAAACAGAATGCGAGGGTATTTGCTCTTCGCCATTCCCGGATTGGAGCTGCCAGCTGCGACACTCGTAATTGTCTGAAAGCACCGATGCAGATGTATTGCCTCTACGGTTCACCAATGAGTGAATGAATCGCCACCGCGGCCACCTGACTGACTCAAATCTCCTCGTGGGCCTCCAAGTCATGCTCGAACGCGTTCATCCCAAGGTATCGGAGTGACACCAGGAAGGTGGCACCAGTGAATGTGTCTCCTGGCATGTTTGTGAAATCAACGTTGGCGAAATGATACAGTCATGGGGTACATGCAGTCCTTCAAGAGAGCCACGCAGTTTCTCCAAAACCTTCAGGTGAAATTTACCAGGTATTAGTCGAATAGCCCAAAGTACATACTTGTACTGCACCGTGCAATTCAATGCAAACTTTGGTCTTACGCTCAAGACAGCAGCGCCAATCGCATGATCGCATATGCATAGGTTATAGCTCTGCGTATATGTCGTTGTTCGCAATCAAGAGTATATAGTGAGCTCGAACCAAGAGCATTTTTCGCCCCAACCTCCGCCTCCTTGCACACTAGCGATCAGTTCTCTTCATTCTCGGGCTTCTTGGTAGCCAGTACAATACAGTGCTGGCCACCAGCAGAAGGCGCAAGCGACTTGTACGGCCGAAGAAGCTACCCCTCAGTCAGCATCAACACTCTCATTCCCAAACCGACCCTACGTACCTTGCTCCTAACCAAACTCGGCACCTCGGCGACTTCCTCACTCCCCAAGCCCAGCTGTCCCTGGTTACCAAGACCCCACGCGTAGAGATGACCAGATTTCGAGACGGCGAGGTTGTGTCGGGTACCAGCAGAGATGCTGACGATGGGGTTGTCTTCCGGCTTGGAGTCCTTGTAGGCGGGGAACTCGGGGACGACTTCGTAAGACTCGGGGATGGGAGGGAAGGCGATCTGCAAGACATTAGCACAGCCGTCAAGACGCTAGGCGATGACTCACTCGGACAGGCTCGGGGACGTATTCGCCAGAGGGAGGCAACTTCAACGCCACCTTTGCTTCTTCCAACTCTGCCTCGGCCTTTTGCTTGTCCTCCTCATCCGCTCTCTCGCCCTTCTGCAAGATCTCATCCAGCTTCTTCTGTCTCTGCCTAACCTTCTCCTCCCTGTCCTCCTGCAGCTCCTTTCGGCGCTCTTGGATACCTTCTTGAGCAGGGTGGTCAGAGGAAAGGCCGAGCTCGTTGGCATCACATCGGCCACAGCCCCAGACCTCGCCGTTGTCAAAGAGGAAGAGGGAGTGGTGCTCGCCACCCTCGACCTTGATGACTTTGCTGCCGTTGTGGTTCTCGGGTCGGAGGGCGTCGACAGGAGTAGGGGTAATGACCATATCATCGCCCTCGGTGACACCAGTCTGCTTGAACGTGTTCAAACCCCACCCATACACCACACCATCCTTGTCCAGGGCGAAAGAGTGGTAGATACCAGCAGCGACATGCACGATATTCCTCAAACCCAATCGCTCCGGCTCGAGACCATTGATCCTTCGGCGCGAGATGATTCGTCGACCGAGCTGATTCTCTTCGCCTTTACCCCAGACGTAGACGTGGCCAGAGGTAGTCAGGGCGAGGACGTGGTCGGCGCCGCA
This sequence comes from Cryptococcus sp. DSM 104548, assembly GCA_036426225.1. Classification (NCBI taxonomy): domain Eukaryota; kingdom Fungi; phylum Basidiomycota; class Tremellomycetes; order Tremellales; family Cryptococcaceae; genus Cryptococcus; species Cryptococcus maquisensis. The sequence continues at coordinate 45,723 of CP144037.1, forward strand.
AGAGACTTGGGTGATCTGGACTTTGGCGAGGGCGGGGAGGGAGATGGGGAGGAATTGGAATTTGGGATGGCCGGGCACGCCGTCGAAACCGAGGACGCCTTCGTTGGACTACGTTTCGTCAGCTAGGCAGATTACGAGAGGGATGAGGACTTGCTCGGAAAGAGCCCCAAGCACGAAGTTCTCCCTTGTCAGAGATGGCGACACTGATACTGTCACCAGCGGCAACCTGGACGGCCCTAAAACCTTCCTTCTCCAGAGTCTCAACGACGAAGGGGTAGGTCTCAAGCTCTTCGTTCTCAATAGCCTTGGAGGGATCGGAAGGGTCGGGGACATTGACAGTGATACGGCCAAGAGCGGCATTGTCGTTGATACCCCATGATCTGACCTATCCAGGCGTCAGTGGAAGCTCGAAAATACCGCGCACAACTTACTCGCCCCCCTTCATCAATCGCGAGAGTGTGCATACCACCACAGTAGACAGACTCTAGTCCGCCACCAGGCTTGCCATCCCGACTCAGCTTTCCCTCTTCGCTCTGCTCTTCGAGCCAACCATGAATCTTGGGTCTGGCAATCTCATCGAGAAGGTCGGGGCCAAGACCAAATTGTCCTTGGTCACCAGTACCCCAAACAAAGAGAGCCTTGTGAGGCTCAGACACGGCTTCGATATAATCAATATAGTTCTTTGTACAGTAGAGACGACGCACCAGGGATAGCAGGGACCTTGTTGACCTCCTCCACCTTCTTGGTCTTGCTACCAGCAGCGGCGCTGACTCTGCCCTTCTTCGCAGGGGGCTCGTGGGCATCCGAAACCTTTCGTCGCTTGTTATTGCCGTTGACGGTAGGTACTGAGGCCTCGGGGACGTTGTCGAGCTTGGTAGCGGCCTTGGGGGCGGCCTTTGAGACGGGTTTGGCAGACGCGGCTCTGGAGGGACCCCTGGAGGGAGGCTTGGAGGCGGCGCGGGAGGTGGATCCTGGGCAAGTCAGTGGGAGCTTGTCAGACTGGGGATGCTTACGTCGGGGGGCCATTGCAGATTTTTGAGCGTGGTGAAGAAAGAAAGTTGCAAGAAATCCACTTGGTGTTGTCGATGTTGATGTTTTCGAGTTTCAGGATTATGTAACGCGGATTCAAGTGGAGGAGTGAATCAACTTATTGCCTCTTGTCCAATCTTTAGTATGCTGGCAAGTGACAGCCTCGGAGCTCTCAGTGCTTCAGTCATGTATATTTCCGTATGCATAGAGTACCATTGCTGCGATACAATAGTGAAAGGGTGGCTAGGTGGATTGAGGCCGGGAGCTCCGGATCTTGGCACGTCATTGCCCCCTGTCTTTGCCGTAGAAGCCCAGACGTGCCGCAACGGCTTGAGAATTCGGAATAAACACACTAGACATGCAGTCTTGGAATGGCTGGCGTTCACCGCCCGAGGTGGTCACGGATGAAAATTCTCAGCTTTCCACTCAAACCCTCTCGCGACAACCACGAAGGCTGTCCCAGCCGCTGTAGACGACTGTCGAGAGGAAGGTCCTTGACCGCGCTTTAAGCCGCCTCCAAAAAGTTCCAGATAAACTCCAAGGCTTCCGATTCGTCCTCCTCAAGAGCGTGTGGGAAGGAGAATTCACCACTCATAAAGGCCATCGTGTCGTCAACCACGTGAACTTCCATAGGCGTACCATTTGGAACCTCTACCAGGATGGTATCGTCGTCCACGACAATCATACAAGCATACTCTTTACCCACAGCAAAGCCACCGAGCAAGCAGCCACAAGCGGCATAGCTTCCAATGCGATGCACGGCTGCTTGGATGAAAGCCGTCGCAGGTGACCCGGCCCGTCCCTCGAGTTTGAATACACAGGCAACGGTTGTATCGAGCTTATTCGTCGGAGGCGAGATCGAAAGCTTTATGGAACAGGGATGACTCGGTCTGGAATGTTGTGAGGGCTTTTTTGTTTTCTGGCGTTTGGCTTTGCGAACCTGAGAAGAACAACGTCAGCAAATAATGACGGGGGAATGAAGGAAATAGCTCACAGGACTTTGTTTGTACATGAGCGAGGCAGCAAACACCAGATTTGAAGCTACACCTCCATCGTCGAGGCGGTTGTCGATCCTCCATTGCCAATACGCTCTGCCAAACCAGCTCTTACGATAGGTTTGGGTGCCATCTGGGCCAACATGGGAAATGCGATCGAGAAGAAAGTCGGAATGATAGTCAAAAACCCCATGCTTCATGGGATGGTCTGAAAACCATTCTGCTAGTGTCGGCTCCAAAGATGCTATGACAATCGAAGACAGTCAGTACCATAGACCCCGTAATCGGCTGTCATCCAGGGACCGTCGATACTTAAAATGCAGGGTCTTATCTAGTCGGTATTTGGTGGGTTGCCTGGAAGTGTCGGGTAGCGGTCTTGGAAGTATCGGGGAGCGGTACTCGTAGCCATGGCGGCAGTCGTCCAAGCGCCCTCTCATCTGGGACGATCACCTTTCCACCTACACCACGACCCTCTTAATCTCGATGCTTGCGGAACCGGTCGGCGGGAGTTGGGCTGAGAGTGATGGAGAACGTCGAGATAGGAGATGTGGAGTGACGTCGGCGAATATCCCGTATACGAGTACGACGGTTGTAGGCGGAACCTTCGAAGCCTTCGAGTAGAGGACAACGTAGATGAGGGGGAGGGCGAATGTTTGCGATGAGGGCAGGCATGTACTGTCGGTTCTGTGTTTCTTGTCACGATGCTACATGTCTGATAATCCACACATACGATACTTCAATCATCCCACATGACCTTCACTCCTCCATCTCCTTTGCCAGCTGCTCAAGGCCGTCTTTACCACTTGGAACAGATTTCGCGCTCCCAGCATTGCTGAGACACAGGCTATCATCGGTGCGCCGGCGGATGATACGCCCTTCAACGTCAAAGAACTTTCCACTGATACGGTACCTCCGTATATCTGATCTCAAGCACCCCCTCTCCTTCCCCCACTTACCGCCTCCCCAAACAGTGACAGATTTCAGCGATATGCATAGATTCATCATACTCGGTACATATCTCTCCTCATCACGTCGTCCATGGAACCCTCTTATAGTACAGTGTTGTCGCGAGCAAGTGAAGGGTAAAGCCGATGGCCTGGAGCTGTTGTTGAGCGACCAAAAGGGAGAGTAAGGAAGAAGGTCGTGTCTCCACGTCGAGGAATGTCGAGAGGAAGCTATGGCGAGCTCCAGGCAGGTCAAAGAAGGGTGACCACGCTCGAGAAAAAGCCAGCGTCGACATTCCTGTCATGCCTCTCATCAGCATCAATCCTTTTCCCAAAAGAAAGTAATGTTAAAGAGACGTACCTCCGAACGCCCATGCTTCGTACAGTCACCAATGCTCGCGTTGCGAGAAGCCAAGAAAGGCGAAGCCGATGTCACCGGGCTGTCGATGAATGGCAATAAAGGAGGATGATGAGGAAGGTTGTATCGCAACGTCGAGATATGTCGAGAGGTAGCAATTGGGGACATCAAAAAAGACTGAAATAATGTCAGATATGACTTGGATACGATGAAAGTACTCACTGTAGAGTATGATTCAATTCTCTGTTCACATCCGACCAGCCGCTGGGACAGACTTGTTGGAGCCCAGGGCTAAGAAGTTGTCGGAAAACATATAGACAGTCGAAACAGTGCGGGGTGGTGCGCCTGCTGAAACGAATATGGAATGATGTATACACAAGGGTGAAGAGGATGCTGGATGTGTATCCTAGAGCGCACGAGCATAATGCAAGATAAATTAAATCCTGATCAAAACAGTCACGAGTCACATTCTGCTCAAAGTTCCGTCGACAACTCTCCATCTTTGACGCATTGGCTCTTCTTCTTCAACTGCAATTCGTCCTCACCGATACCTATATCTCTTGGATATTGATAGAGCTGGTACTTGACCGGATCCGGCTTCCACTTGTCCCACATATCGAACCACCGATCCTCAAAACCCTCTTCATGCAGTTCGAGAATTCTTTTGGCATAGAGCACGTACAGGCCACTGAAAGGCGCTTCGTGATGGTAGTGGATCTTGCGTCGGACAACCATCGCTTGAGCGTAAAGGTCCCATTTACGGGAGGGGGGTATAGTAGGGTTGTCGACCAAAGATAGGTAGTCGGGTGGGAGAGGGTCGTAGTCGCGAGGTACATAGGCCAGTACTTCCCAGCGACTGACATGCTGCATGACATAGTCGAGCTCGTCTATCTGTGGTATCAGTAAATGTTCCAATGGCTGGGCAAGACTCACCCCAGTAGGCTTCGTACTATTCCATAAGGCAAGGTTCAGCTGCATATCCATATTGACCGAGCTGCGAGGCTTACCTTGCTCAGCAGGCCAGAAATCATCTCAAAATCTTCCCTGAACTCCTGGTCATGATCAAAGTCTTGTATTGACGATTTCAGACCACCCAAGAAAGCAGCCGTCCGACGCGTACAGGCCCAAGCTTTACAGAAATCCCTTCGTGATATCTATACGCATGTCAGCCCTCGCCAATGATCTTGCACACATCTGAGCACGTACAATTACCCTATCTGGTCCCTTGAACCTGACAAGATGATAGCGGCCATAGGAATCAGGATTCACATATCTTTTATTCTTTACGTCAAAGCAGTTGCTCCTGGAATATAAGATGTCATAGTGCTCAGGAGCGTTATCGGAGGAGCCGTCGGTCAAGTAGATGAAGGAGGGGGTGTCGTCGTATACGAGTTTGTTGTAATAGTACTTGATACTGGACGCCCAACTTGAAAGCATCTTGAGGAGTGTTCCGTTTACTGCTGGATTTGGGATGCAAGACAATTGAACGGTATATGCGGCTATCATGCAGCTCTCATGTTTGCGAGCAGGCATCATGATTGTTACGTAACGCCCATTGGCCGCGGCCGCCGAGAGCGGATATGTTGAACGATGGAAGGGCGGCCTACGCCACTATGCCTGACGATCTCTCTGTGTGCACTCTTTCATTCAGGCCAAACCACGCTCCCATAATTATTCTCGAGGTCGCAATCACACCGAATCTCGCAATCACAACGCTACCCATCATGCCCCCCCCTCCCCAGCCGATAAGCCGCTACGACCGCGTCGTCGAATTCCTCCAGCGCGCTCGCAACGCACACTGGCCCACGTTCAGGGTGTTGGTCAAAGATATACCCTGGCTTCAAATCTTCCCCTACCGCCTTCATTGGCCTCCCGCCTGGCCACAGAGCTTGGACGACGACAACAAGGCTTGCCAAGCTTGGTTGGAAAGGACGTATTGGAAGATCAGAGCGAAGAAGTTGGGGAAGCTTGCACGCAAGCGGGAGCGCAGGGCTGCTGAGGCGTTGATCGAGGCTCATCGCGCTAGTGCGCCAAGATGGAAAAGTAGGTGCCGTTTCCCTTGGTGGCTAATATGCTGGCTGGGTCTACTGCTGATCATCACATCCTATCATCCACTAGCCGTCATGAACGGCGTTGTTTTTGTTGGTTCTGTGGGGTCTACAGTCTATTCTGGGTGCGTCGCCAATAGTGGTCAGTGATGTTCACTTACGGTCAATGATGACAATTTACATAGCTGGCCTGGACTAGGACCCATGGCCATCACCTTTGTAATGATCGTCGGCAGCGCCATAGCAGTCTTCTTGGGCTGGCTTATCCCCAACATGACTAGTAGATCTCCAAACCCCCTTCCCATCCTCACTCAACAGCGTTGGTCGCTCTACCTGATACTGATGAATGTGACGTGGGGTTTTGTTCTCTTGATTGGAACGATCGTTGCCGCTGGTGAGCGTGAAACTCACAACAACGACTGGGTTGCTGACCTTTGCCGTCCTGCCCCTAGCCAAACCGTCATCTCCTTGCCCTCCCGGACAAGCATGCTTGCCCTATCCCCAAGCCTCTCCTACTTCCTCTACTATTTCCACTTCCACCACCACCACCACCGCCATCACCAGCGCCGTTATAACAAGCACAGTTGTTAAGAGCCTGGTCTTTGAGCCTCGTTTGACACCGGTGGAGGATGCCCTGTAGATATTGAAATCACCAATCCTCCTTCTCCCGGCCACTGAGCCTTTCAACATCTTCTAGTGAGTGCGTCATGAGACACCTGTTGATACCGTTTTGTGTACTAACAGCACGCGACGCTAGTAGTGTCAGACCCTCGCGTCGCCGCCCCCTCGCATACGCCAAGCCAGAACTTGTTTCTCTATAGATCACCCATCGACTCACGACATAAAGCACTTTGAATTACTTTCTCATCGCACACAATGTATATACTCTGACCATGCGTCTCAATATCTCAGTGGCATGCATGGTAGGTCACTACGCGCTTCTTCACCCCCTTCTTATTGCTGACATGAACGTTCTTTTCTTGCGCGCTTTCAAGTTTGAAACAAGCATCCATCTTGCAGAGTCGCCGGGCTACACATCAAAGTATAGGACAGACAAGTGACATGTTACTTCATTGTAGTGACCAGCAAAGATACTATTTGCATGGCACTTGAAAGAAAGGCAAGACCCATCTCCTTTTTGTCCTGCTGTCGTCACCTCCCGTAATCCATCACCTTGACCGCCGCAGACATCGTCTCTTTCGTCATCCCCCACTGTGATCCACCTCCGTCCATCATCTACCCGGCATCCCCAATCTTAGGCTCCCAGCAGCCTGAGTCGGGTACAAAGGTGGCGAGCGAACGATATGTAGCGCAAGCCTGATTGTGGGCAAGTGGCGACCGACAACGCACGGCATATGGGCGGGTAGGGCGGGAAAAGGATCGGCGCGAGATTGAATGGTGTTCCAGCTATACATCTTATCAGCATCCATCCTTTATCACCTTCTAGAAGTAGGAGAGTCTTGTCAGAGATCTACGGCCGTCCAAATATGCTATACTCTGTCGAGCGCATGCCCACCCCTCTACGCCGAGGGTCTGCAACGCCTTGGCGAATCATTTGTCAATTTGTCGTCGCCGTCGTCGCTTTGCCCTCATCATACTGCCGATCCGCTTGCCTTTTTCTGCCTGCTCGCGGTCTATCGCTGCCAACATCCAGTACGAGCCAATGACGTCTGACGGGGTGGCTGATGATGGCTGATGGATGATGGCGACCAAGGAAGATGAGGTGAGGATTTCTTGAGGAACTGAGAGAATGGGAGGATTCGCCATCACGGTCGAGGGATATTTGTCGAATGGCGGGTTGGAAGCAATCTGGCTGATGATGCCACGTTTGTCAAGAGCCTAGTGCAGTGGCAGTACGAGGAGAATCTCTGTCATACATCTGATCAGCACCCGTCTCTTTCCCAAAGCAAGCGTCAAAAACTCACTCTTCTCATATCCATCCGCATTCAATCCGTCATCAACGATTTTCCATGCCTTGCGGATTACCCATCCATAGTACGATGAGACTTGTATCTTCGAGACATAGCCGTAAGCCTGTACAGACTGCACTATTGGTCAGCTCCCACTACCCGGATCTGAGATGCGAAAAAGGCAAAGCAGACGATGAAAAGTACTTGCCACTGGTTTCATAGACGGTGGATAGAAATGCACCTGACACACAGCGGGCGCAGAGTGGGTCTGTGCGTGGGAAGTGGCAGTGCCCGTGGGCCCGTGCTTTGGCGCGTCGCGAGAGTGGAGGCAGTCTCCCACGGCGTTCCCCCCCCTTAACTCTCGGCCATCTCCGTCTCTCTTCCACCACTATCACTGCACGATGCAGACCCGGCAGACATCGCGTTCCCGGCTCGTCCCCCTCCCACACAGCAAGGCGAGCATGCCGCACCTCCACCCCCTCGGCCCCACGTGGACACCCACACACCGCACACGCACTGCCGTGTTCATCCTCTCCATCATCGTCGGCCTCGCCAGGTACGTCCTTCCTCCCTGACCGTGGCACAGCTGACAGTGCCCAGCGGGAGCAATTACGTCTACTCTGCCTACGCCCCCCAACTCGCAGGGCAGCTCCAGCTCAGCGCCACCACCGTCAATCTCGTCGGCCTCGCTGGCAACTTTGGCGTATACACCACCGGGCCGTTATGGGGCAAGATTGTAGACTCGCGGGGACCAAGAATGTACTCCCCTCTTCTCTTCTCCCTAGGCAAAACTGATGATGGTACAGTCCATTGTTGGTAGGCGGCCTCTGCTGCCTCGTAGGATACTCGCTCGTACACGCCTTCTACACCCACGCCATCTCCCTCCCCCCGCCCTCTTCTTCCGACATCTCGACCCCCCGCCTGGCACTCCTCATGTTCTCCATGTTTCTCACAGGGTGCGGCGGTTCAGCAGGTCTGACTTCTGCCGTCAACGCCACCGCCAAATCCTTTCCCGATACAACCCGCGCCAGCGCTACTGGTGCCGTCCTCGCCGGCTTTGGCCTCAGCGCATTCACCTTTGCGTTCTTGGGGCATGTGTGGTGGCCCGGCGACTCTGGCGGCTTGCTCGGTTTATTAGCGGTGGGAACGAGCGTGCCGATGCTCGCTGGCGGACTCTTCATTCGGCCCATCTACCCAGAAGAAGCCCAGGGGCAGTATCAGCACCTCGACCAAGATGACCCTGTCAACCCAGGGGAGGGCGGGGAACCGGCGATAGAGGTGCTGGTCGACGACTACGACTCGCCTGGACTGTCAAGGACCACGTCGCTCGAGATGAGTCGGTCCATCGACCTCTCCCGCTCACGCTCCCCCGCCCGAGGAAGGGAACACCACGCCCACTTTGCCCTTCCCCCTTCCCTCCCCTCTCACCCCACCCCCTCAGCAGCGCTCAAACGCACCCCCTCCCTCCCCCCCTCAGCGCTTCACCACTCCCCCCTCGACATTCTCCAAACCCCCGATTTCTACCTCCTCTTCTCCATCCTCGCCTTACTCTGCGGGACCGGCCTGATGTACATCAACAACGCCGGTACCGTCGTGCTCGCCCTCGGACGCGAGGGCCACCTTTCCTATGATAGAGAACAGATCTCGGGCTGGCAAGCCAAACAAGTCGGCCTTGTGTCTCTCTGGAACTGCGCCGGCCGCCTCATAGGCGGGATCTACTCCGACTATATCAAAACCCACCACCAAGTCCGCCGAATATGGTCCCTCCCCCTCGTCTCCCTCATCTTCATCCTCTCCCAACTCTCCGCCCTCTCCACCTCCTCCCCCTCCCTCCTCTGGCTCACTTCCTCCCTCTTGGGACTCGCCTATGGGAGCTTGTTCAACGTCATGCCGATGTTGGTTTTAGAGTGGTTTGGGATGCGGCATTTTTCGCAGAATTGGGGGTGGACTTCTGTGGCCCCGATATTGGGGTCGAACGCTTTCAACTTGGTGTTTGGGAGGGTTTATGATGCGCATACTGTTGGGAAGATTGGGTATCCTCCAGGCGAAGAACCGCCGGTTTCGGGATCGGAATTGGAGGGTAGAGGAGTAGTGGATTTTGCAAGTTTCGTCAAGCGGGCTGGGGCTGCAATCCCAGATGACGCCTCGCATGACTGTAAGTGCCTCTCTCTCTCTGCCTTTCCCTTTCTGCCTCTCGGAATTCGACTTTAATTGCTGACCTTTGCCGGGGGGTGTGTAGGTTTGGTAGGCAAAGAATGTTATGCCTCGGCATTCCAACTATCCTCCCTCGCCTGCGTGCTTGCGCTAGGGTTGAGTTTGTATGCTGGGTGGAGGAGGGAGAGGATGGGTAGGGAGAGGAGGAGATTGCTGTACGTTCTTTCTTTCGTCCTTTCTTATTGAGGGATGCGGGGATTGAATTGGGGAAGGTAGCTGACGTTGAATGATGTAGGATGGAAGAAAGTGGCGAAATACCACCCGAAAGCCGGGGGAATTTGGCCTAGCTGCTTTTTGAGAAGGGGACGGTCTAGAAATAGAATTAGAATGGAGATACTTCTTGTTCATCTTGTCGAATTGATAATTGTACGTAGCTCGGCGCAAAGAAAAAAAAAAAGAGTCAAAAGCGGAGTGCCTTGTAGATATCAGTATTGCAGTGTCATGTAGATTATAGCACAGCACTCAAGATGAATCGTGCGACATCTTTCTACACAACGATCATTATAAGAAAGAACAAGCACTATCCAGACTCGTGCATCACCTTGATCTTGTCAACAATGGCACCAAAGCATCTCTTCTATACTAGAACAAACTTGGTCTTTCTTTTCGAGGAGGATATCGTGGAAGGCCTGCATAGTAGATCCGGCGGCACCATCATCCGAGTGAGAGCTTTCGAACCTACCTCTACTCTCGTCCTCGTCCATCTTGCCAACGTCCGCCTCATCATCATCATCATCATCCGCCGGGGCAGCACCTTGGCCCTCGTGCCCAGTTCCAACTCCATTCGCCAGAGTCCCCGGTCCCTCCTTGCTGTCGAACATCTCCGGCGGCATGGTCCTCGGTACATTGTTGATGTTGGTCAAAAGAGAGGAAGAGTGGATATCGTGTGTCGCGGGGGAGGGAATGTTGTGGGATGTGCAATGTGATGTGCCGCATGATCAATCTTCGACAGTACCGTCCGAGCCTTCACAAGAGAGCCGAGCGAGATCAAAAGCTCGGATAGCGACGAAACGTCGCTTACGGAAAGAAAGCTTGGGGGATACTTGACATGATGGGATCAGCGGGCTGTGATTGATATGCGTTGATGGCGCATGACGAAAAGCAGGACCCCGCCTTTCTTGGCTCTTGCTTCTTGGTCCTTTCCAGCAGCGATACTGATTCTACCCTCCTTCACAGGGGGTCTCGTGGGCAGACCTTTTCGACGCTTGCCGTTGACGCGTTGACGCGTTGACGGTGGGTATAGGGCGCCGTGTTAGTGGATGGTGGGTAAGTAGATGGGGAGCTGATTGAGATGGGGTTTGGTCATATCAGGGGGGCATTTCAGAGTTTTGAGGCGTGGTGAAGAATGACCAGAGAACGAAAGTTGGAAAGAAGACTATTGGTGTTTGGCGGCGGGTGGCGGGGGGCACCGCCCCGAGCTATCAAGAAGGAGCCGTCTTGTTCATTATTTCGTCAATATAGCTCGGGCACAGAGAGGTTCGCTGAAATATGAGAGTCGGGAGTAGCAAAGTAGCAAGTGTCTCGCTGGAAAAATGGATATTGACACTGCTCCGCCAGCACGGGGAGATGGCACGAGAAGTAATCACATCATTTTTTCCCCATCTATATAATAGAGTCCGAACCGAGTGTAGAGTGTCTGAATAACAGAAAAGCTTTGGGAAGTGATCAAAATTTTCGATGGGATCTTCTAATATAGCAAAGAGTAAGAGTAAGAATGAGAAAAAATAAAGAAAAAGAGCACAGTCGCAAAAGACAAGCCCACAAGACACGGAAAAAAGAGTCCATCCCAATCCTCCCTCTCACTCCCTCGCCCTCCTTCCTCTCCTTCATGGAGTATCGGCCTCGGGCCTCGGTTGCTACGCGCCGAGAGGATACAAGTGTATCGGCGGGGGTGGGTAGAGTGTGACGTCTGGGATCGTCTGCGGTGTGTGTCAGGGGGGTACATTGAAAGACGGCAAGATAAGGTATACATACCGAGCCTAAAGACCCAGCACTCCTCCACAACTCATCATCGCAATCACAAGATTATTACTCCCCGACAGATACAGAATCGACTTGCATCCCCACATCTTCCCCTGCCGCCGCCCTTTGTTGCCCGTCTCCGGCCCCAGCCCCTTCAATTTCTGATTCTTCCCGGCCCTCCCCCTCTCCCTCTCCCTCGCCATCGACACCAATGTCCATATGCTCCGGATTGTTGACTATCACGCGTTTCCATAGTAGCCCCGACTCGGCTCCTGGTATGGGGGTGGGGGTGGGGGTTGAAGAAGACGAGAGTGTCGATCTCGACGCGCTCGAGCTCGAGCTCGAGGGGGTTGATGGGGTATGAGAGAGGAGGCGGGTCTTGCTCGGGTGTTGGTGTTGGCTGCTTGCCAAAGCCGATGATGGGGATAGTGATCTCTTCCTCCCGGCCCCTTCCACTAGTTTTGCTTGCTTCATCTCTACATCTTTATCCCCTTCCCGGCCGTTCGCCTTCTCCCCATCCCCTACCCCGGCGCCCGCGCCAGACCACGACGGTACGAGCGGCAGCGCCCGGCCTTTGTGCAGGAACGCCCTCCCCTTCCCTTTCCCCTCTCCAACACCGCCCGGCCTCTTGCCCTTGCCCACAGTGGGCTCCACAGCGACCTTCTTCCCATACATCTTCTCCAAATGGCTCGTGGGGGGAAACATGCCCCGTATATCGTGCGGGTGGGTGGGGAAGGGGCATGGGCCGAGGGAAGGGTCTGCAAGGTGGGGGCAGGTGGTGGCGAATATCGAGTGCTGCGGGGCGATTGAAGGGGAGGGGGCGGGGGCGGGGACGGGGGCGGGTTTGGGGAGGATGGCCCTCGCTCTCGGCAGGCGGGCGACTTTGGCAGTCATACGGGCGATGGCACCGGAAGTGGAGGCGGGCTGTTTACCCGGGATTACCGGGAGAGCGCTTTTCGGTGGGGCGCGGCGAGCACCTCCAGCCAGCGCCACCCTCTTCCCCCCCGCCACCCCTGGAGCGGGGGAGATGTGCTTGGGCACGATCCTTGGCCCGCCGACGCCGTCATACACTTCTGGAGGAGTGGCGGTCCCAGCCCTGCCCCGTTCCCTGGGGTTGGAGTCGGAGGCGATGTAGACGGCATCGGGCCAGCCGGAGAGGGCGATCATGATGGGTGGGGCGGCGGAGGGGGCGGGGGCGGTGATGGGGGTGAGTGGGTGGAGGGGCATGGTGGGGATGTGGATGGTGGATGAAAGAGAGAATACAAAATGTGCAGTGGGGTGGGGTCATCGATCACTCCCTCCTCTTCGGCACTCGGGCCTCGCGGATAAGGCACGCCATTACAGCTTTACTCTAATCAACTCTAATCAAAGCGTAATGACGGGTATACAGATAAGCGTCCCTTTCTAATCCCCCCTGAAAAAGCATAATAAGCCCGCGTATGTTTGGTTACCGGCAGATTACACCTGCGCCAGGAGCCATTCTCGCCAGATCAAAGTCTTTTCATGTGACATAGCTATGACGATGCGCACGATGCGAATGCTGGATCTGACTGGGCGATCTCGTATGGGTACTCGTACATACGGTGCGCTGGGCGCTGGAACGGAGCTTACTGCGCATAACGTCAGACCACCCCAGCGAATGTTCCGGGTATCCCCCCAACCTAGCGAGGGGCTTCGCCTCTTTCTCCGCGTTCACGGGTATGTCAATGGCCTGTGGAGTGAGATCAAAAGTCGCCATAGAGCCCCATACGGCATACGACGAGACTCGGGAGTCGGGAGTAGGAGAGAGTAATGACATGATGTACCAATTCATTCATTACAGTGCGCGGCGAGAAGCTATTAGAGGAGACTGTAGTAGAAACAGCGCAGCAGTGGTACATTGGGACATACTCGGTCGTCGTCGAATCTTCGAGCGCGACTTCAAGGCTCTTGCCGCTGACGATGGATATGAAGAAGTGGATGACAGAGGAAGACTCGAGAGATTCGTCGGTGAAGGAGAGGGTTTTGGATGGATCGGCGGAAGCGGGGGTGGAATCGTGATTGAAGGGCGAGGGGAGATCTCTGATCATCTCGCGGAGAGCAGCACTGTTCCAAGGTCAGTCATGCTGAGAGATATCGCAAACAGGGAGAGGAGCAGAAGAAGTCTTACCTTTGGCATTTGAGAATGTAAGCGGGATTATAAAAGATCACTCCGTCACCGGAAACTACTGTTGACGCTTCATCCACACTGGGGTCATTCCATGTTGGCGAGACTGTTGGTGGTCGCTGATTGCTTGGTGTGTTGTCAGTGCTACTTATGGCGAGACGACGGATGACTTGTGGATCTGGAATTCACTCAGATGAGCGAGACAGGAGGTAAGTAGTCCGCCGGGTGCGCGACTGGCCGGGCTCCTTACGTAGAAGACAGTGAAGACTGAAAGCCATTTGCAGATGGCAGGCTGATCATTCATTCCCAGGCAGACATGATGTACATGATGAAGACGTACAGCGCTACAATAGAAATAGACGTATCTGCAGATGATACCAATCGTACGCATCGCTGCGGATCTACTCCATCTAGTCTTTTTAAATGCTTCAACGCCCTCTGGTCATCCCGAACACTGCCCAAGCTGATACCCTCCCATTCTTCTCTAGGTATGGCTCCACGGTCCAGTCTATCCATGGTGTTACCCTCTGCTCTTTACTTGATGACACCTTTGTTGTCCCCAAGATAATGTCTGTAACTTCTGCACTGATTTCGACAAGGCGGTTGACGGTACGGCGAATGTCGTTCGGGTTTGTGCTGGGGCTGTATGGCGGCAGCGAAGGCAAGTAGGATTCCTAAGACATCACTGGCTTTGCCCGGCAGATCGGAGAAGGATAACTCACTGCTTCGTGCCCGCAGAAGACTGCCAGTTCCGTACTACCTTCACTCAACGTTATCCAGAACCTGTATCTCCACTCCACCGCCCCTTCCCCACACGTATTACAGCCCAGAGCCTTGCCGTACCCTTCTCCCTGCTCTTCAAGGAATTTTTCTGCGCTCCCAAGCCACTGCTTACACGCATTACACCACGCCCCAACCAACACATCTCCGCTCTCTCCATTCTCGTCATTTACTTTGACCGCCCACGCTATTGTCCGGCGTGGCGGCGTCTCGTGGATCTTGCTCTGTGTGGACATGATACCGCGAAGAGACGAAATGGGGTGATCGACAGGGTGGCGGAAGACGGTGTGAAGGATGTGAGAGCAGTCGCGTGGGAGGATGTGGGTTTGTGAATCGTTGAACCGAGGCGAAGCTGTAACAGCAATTGCAGGTTGGTGTATGGGCGGGCACTTGGATGTAAAGTGATGTGTTTGCCCTCGAGCAGTTCCGGCTCTGAGCAAGGCGATCCTCCTACAAGTCGTTCGTCAGCCCTTTCTGCTCAAAGGTCAGATAAGAAGACTTGCTGTATGACATCTCTTGCTTCATCCTCCATGACTCTTCCCACTCTTTTCGCCCTGAAATTCTCCCCGCGCACTTGTTGTTCTTTCCACTCCCAAGAGTACCTATATTCCTCCTTGCAATGCACATTGGGTAAAGTCACGACTTCTCCAAGCTTGACGAGCCCGCTTCCCTCAGCATCTTCTAGATTGTGGATTTCAATGACATAGACAGCATTATGCGGAAGGTCAAAAGTTTTGCCAAAGTAATTTCGGTTGGGTTCGGCGCGGTTGGCTTCGGTACCGTCGGATACGTATAGCTGGACAGTCTGTGCAAATCGGTCCTCATCAATTTCGAGGATCTATCAGAGGATCAGCGGATGTCTGAGAGTGCCGTGAAGAAAGACGCACTTGTACTGTGGCATCGGCGTATTCTCCAACGTCGATTTCTCGAAGAGGTCTGCGTTTGCGTCGGGGAACAGGATTGAAGGAATATCCTCCATCGCCTCTGGATCCATTACCCGCTGCCAGCTTGTGCTCCTCCCTCAGGGTCGCAATTCGACTACGAACCAGGTGTCAGCAAAAAACTTCTTCTCGGTAGAACAAGACTCACTCCTTGACCGCCTTTGCTTGATTCCCATCTACTAGCTCTACCCCCTTGGCTTCAATGACGCGACCCTTCACCTCCTGCTCTCTCCACTCCCATGAGTACGCGTACGCGCCATGAGGGTGTTCTCGACAATTCACATTCGCCAGAAAAACGACATTGCCCACCCGTAAGTTGCTAGACCCCCGAATGGCTAAATTCCAGTCAGGGACCTTGAACACGTAGACGGCATTATGGGGAAGGCCAAAGGTGGCATTGTTGTAGTTGAAATTGAGAGTTCCGGCAGGGCGGTCGGCCACGGTACCGTCGGAAACGTATAGCTCTCTGGAGGAGGGATCGATATGGAGGATCTATGACTTTGTTAGCATAATTCCAGCGAAAGACACACGAGAAGAGCATACCTCGACTGTGGCATCGACGTAGTCCCGGATATCGACATCTCTGAGAGGTTTCATCCTTTTGCGTCGATACTCTGAGACATGGGCAGGGGCAGGAGCAGAAGCAGAAGCAGTCTCACTCATCTCAGAGTTTCGCACACCCGAAGCAGCTATATTCGAGCCCGTTCCGGCACCCATATCATCTACCTTGCTTTCAGACACATCCCTCACCACTACATCGCCTCCCAAAGCGGCAATCCTCCTAATCCCATATGGTCAGCTCATACCACGCTCAAACGCAAGGATGCTCACTTTTCCACCGCCCTCGCCATCTCCCCTCTCACCAGTTTTACCCCCTTCACCCTCATCGGATCATCTTCCGCCCCCGCCTCTTTCCACTCCCAAGTATACACCATATTGCCATCCCTCCTATGCCTCGTCAAATGCACATTTTCCAAAGTCACAACGTTGCCTGCTTCCAGGTGTTCAAGCCCTTCCACTTGATGGGCGTCTGGGACGTTGATAACGTAGACTGCGTTGTGGGGAAGATTGAAGAGGCGATTCTGGTAATTGCGGTTGTAGCCACCATGTTGAGCTTCCGTGCCGTCGGAGCAGTAGTACTCGATAGTCTTTTTGAAGTCGATTTCTTTGTGCAGGATCTAATTCGACAGACGTCAGCGGTATACTAGAAGGAGACGGGCTCGCACACCTTGACTGTGGCATCGATATACTCGCCAAGCTTTATGTCGCTCAGTAGTCTCTTATTTCTCGATTTGTAGACGGATGGCCCGCTGGAGTTGACACCGCTAGCAAACTCTGGCCGAAGTTGTATCGCCTCGCCAATAGGAGCCTTCTTTGTGGCTGGTTTGACAAGACGCTTCCCCCACTCAAACATTGCTTTCATCCTCCGCTTCTCTCCCTCCAAGATCTGACCCACTAGCGTTCTCTCCTCGAAAACAAACTCCTCCCCGCCCTTATAGATCACCACTCCCTTTCCTTTCCCGTCCCCCGACGACGCCCTGAGCTTCAGCAGATCGTTTCGGTCTGGTTGGAGCTGTACAGTGACGTTGCGCAAGAGGATGACGGCGCCGGGTTGGAAGATCTCAAATTGGGCGACGTCAGGGCGGAAGATGGTGCAGCTGGTGAAGGAGCGTGTGGTGGGATCGTCGGGATTGGGCTTGGAGGTGGCGTCGAGGAGGTGTATGGTGAAGCTGGCATCCCGACCCGCTAGTCTCGGTGTCAATTGGGTAAGTGGAGCGTGGTAGGTCGACTCACATGTCGGCTTGGGGATATCGGTATCGGAAATGTAAGCAATAACGCTGACCACTTTACCATTGACAAGGCTATTGAGATTGGTATAGGTCTATAGCGAACAGTCAGAATAGTCACCGAGAGTGTCCGAACTTACATTAGGGGTCAAAAGCGGATCTCGTAGTCTTGGGAACCCGTCTTCATGTAGACGCTCAGAGATCTCCGCTTCGTCGGGATGAAGCTCAAGCATTGGTGAGGCGTCCAAGGCCACTGTTTCTCCTCCAGGCCTCATCGATACTGAATTGGCGGCGGAGGCACTGGCACTTGACGAGGATCTCGCCGACGTCGAACTGCTGCCTGGTCTGGAAGGCCCACTCGCAATCTGCCCGTCAAAGTCACTTCTACCCTTCTTCACAGATGGAATACTCCATTCGCTGACGCGTTTTGTCGGCACTGATTGGGAAGTGTTCGATGATGCGGCTGTGTGGTGGGATATTGTCTGAGCATCGGGAGGACGAGCGAGGGGAGCTGGGGGACGAGAGAGTGAAGGAAGTGTTTCAGTAGCGTTGAACCTCTCCATGGGCAGCGTCGGATCGTCTGTCGGAGCCATCAGTACGCGTTTCGACAAATCAAACCAGAACTGACCCTTGAGAATATACCCGTTCCTTCGACCTGGCTTGAGTACCTGCATCTGCCCAATTGCCCTCAAAACTACACTCCACTCTGTGCCCAGCGCCCCCTCTCTCGACTTTTGCAGCACGCCCCGTATCTGCATCCCGCCAACCATGAATATGGTTGCGTCCTTCTCCTTTGCAATCGCTCTCAGTTCCCCCACCTCTCTCGAGAGCAGTCTTTTGACAGACGTCCGATCCTTCTTTGCGAGCGGCGCCGCCTTGTAAGGGTGCCACATAGAGGGATAAAGCTGGATGTCGTATGTGAACAAGTCCACCACATTCTGTTGACCACTGGATCCAGTATCCATGAGACGGCTATTCTTTGTTTGAACGGTGAAGAGAAGGCAGGGGGGGTTGTCGGGGGTGTCTTGTTGCTGGCAGGCGGTGATCTTCCCCACGATGCTTTGCCCCCGCTGGAGACAGGTTCCTGCTTGTAGGTCGGCGGGAGCAATTTTGCTGCCGACCATACTCTCAAACGCAGTCGAGGGGTAGAAGGAATCAAAGCGAGAGGTGGAAGATGCAAGAAAGTGATGTAGAAAGCAAGTGCATGGCTTAGTCGCGTCGACGCGTTCAGTGGGCGGACATCACCGCAAGCCTCGTTTTGTTCCTTGTTGGGTTCCTTCACGCTGGCACTCGTTGAGGACGCTGACTCGTGAAGAACGTACCGCTCATACAGCACCAGTACATACGAGTTTACATCATTACTTCCCAGTCCCACGCTCTATGGTTCCCTCACCCCTCGTTCTCCCTAGAGCGCGGTAAATCCTACGATCGCGCTAGTCATACGCGCTAGTTATTACACATGTATGTGATTTTGCAAAGGCGTTTGGCCTCAATGGTAAAGTCGCTGAGCAGTACAAGTACTTTGGGGTTATAAACAACCCGGCGCGATTGACTTGTCGAAGAAGTATGCAGATTCGAAGCAGTAGTAGTGCGGGCGACTCTCCCGAAGAGAAGGCGCATTGCGATGTATACAAGAGGTGGAAAGCGACAGGTTGCGTGTTATAGGAAAAGCGAACCCTGGGACCTATGAACATATTACAAATTACAGCCATTGAGTTGCTCACGTCTGGCTCAGAGTTTCGACAATAGCTCCCCAAGATATTGACACCTTCACTCTTCCTTTTCAACTGCAATTCTCTTTCGCTGACCGAAATATCCCTGGGGGACATATAAAGCTTATATTTCTCCGGATCAGGCCTCCATCATTGCCACATCTAGAAAATGATCTTCGAAGCCTCTTTCATGAGTTTCAAGTATCTTCTTGACGTAGAGCACGTACAGGCCACTAAATGGTGCTTGGTGACTGTAGTGGAGCTCGAGGGGCCTTCTCATATTGCGAGCTTTGATGTCCCATGTGCGTGAGGGGGGTATGGTGGGGCTGGCGACCAAATACGAGTAATTGGGCGGGAGACCGGCATAGTCGCGAGGGCGATAACCGATGTCCTCCCAGGAATTGACGTGCTGCATGATAAAGTCGAGCTCGTCTGTTTCTGGTATCAGTGGATGTACCCGGAACTCTGCAACTTCAAAATGACTCACCCCAGTAGGCTTCATACTATCCCAAAGATAAACAAGCTTCAGCTGCAAATCCTTGTTTACTGTAATACGAAACTCACCTTGCTGAGCAGCCCAAATATCGTCTTTAGGTCCTCCGTATACTCCTGTTCATGTTTATAGTCTTGTATGGATGATTTGAGACTGCCAAGGAAAGCAACGGTCCGACGGACACAGGCCCATGCCTCGCAAAAGTCTCTCCGAGAGAATCGTCCACTCGGTCAGCCTATTGTCTCCAAACGAGCTTACAGAGCACATATCGCCACCACTTCAGCCCCCTTGAGCCTGACGATATAATTGGGGGAAGAGTATATATCAGTCATTACATCATGGCAGCTGCAGCTGGAGAAGAAGAGTCCGAAGCGCTGAGTGACAATATGCGGGCTATCCGTATTGTAGATAAATGGAGGGCGCGTGTCGTCGTTTCCGAGCTCGTCGTAGAATCGCTTGAGACGAGTGGCCCATTGAGCGAGCATTGTGAGGTTGATCAGCGGTATGATTAACAACACATACATATGAGTACAATAGATCACGAGCGCATTTACGAGTTCTTACAATTCAAAGTCGGGCATTGCCGCATGATGGGCTCGGCCATCCGTGAGCGTGACCCTTCCCATGCCGAAAAGACAACTCAGCGCGTCAACCTTCTGTCCGGCCATATCATATCCCTTCTTTATATCCTCCCAGTCCATCCCCCACCATGTCCACACCCACCCCCGTCACCATTCTCGGCAGTACAGGGCTCACCGGCTCAGCAACCCTCCACGCCCTCCTCACCTCCGCCCACACCTTCGCCATCACCACCATCACCCGCCGTCCCATCCCTTCCCCCTTCCCCAAATGCACACCTTCAAACCTTCACACACTCCTCGATGAGAGAGTCTATAACTCGCTTTTTGATGCGCCGGGAGATACGGCCAGGGGAAGGCTGGTACAAGAAGGCGGAGTGTATGTGTCGTGTCTGGCGACGACGAGGGTCAACGGCAAAGAGGCGCAGGAGAAGGTGGACTGGGAGCTAAATCGTGATCTTGCAACTAGGGCTAAAGCAGATGGCGCCAAGACGGTATTATTCCCTCTCTCCCGTGGCGATTTATACCCTTCACCCGAAGCTGACAAGCTTCAGGCTATCCTCGTATCCGGCTCCCATGCCTCCCCCAACTCCTCCTTCTTCTACCTCCGCATCAAAGGCCAGCTCGAACAACACCTCGTCTCCCTTGATTTCAACAACGTCATCATTTTGAAACCGGGCATGTTGCTCGGTCCCAGGGAGAGAGTGGACTGGGCCGAGATTGGATTGCAAAAGATGTTTGGATGGGCGAGGTGGGTTGGACTGGGAACAGATGGGTTGGCTGTCGATGGGGACGAGTGAGTATATGCCAATGTCTGAGGGAAAGGAAAGTCGGGCTTATTTACGGTAAAGTGTTGGTGCTTGTATCGCAAACCTGATCGAAGACCCTCCTTTCGACAAACATCTGATTCTCGGAAATCGAGAGATCATTGCTCGAGCCAAGTTGCTTCGAGCGTCTAGGCAGGCGAGCGGTTCCGGCTTGTGATAATGAGCCAAGATTGGTCTGGTAGTTTAGTCAGATGGCAAACTGGTGCCAGTATTTGGGAGTGTGGGCTCGTGGTATGAGCTGTTTGTACTGGCCTATCTAGGTCTGCTATGATCACGCAACAAGGGAAGCAGATCTAATGTTGTTGTGTATTAGTCGTGTCTTGCATAGATCTTGATATCTTCCCATCTATTCCGTAACGATCCACCGATCTGTTCTCTCTCCTTTCCGTCTTCTAATCCTTCGTTTGCCCTCCTGATTCTCACTTCTGTTTCACTCTCTACTTCTATCTCTCTTCTCTCTTCTGATGTCTCTCCTTTGCATAATCTTGTCGACCAAACGTTTACTCCGCCTTCACATGGTCGACCCACTTCCCATCCTTATCCTTGTGTCGAACAGTGAAACAAGCCAAGCCTGTGTATTCACAGCTGCGTACCCCAACGTCAGCGCTCATCTCAGTCAGGATAGGGGTCAGAAAGAGGCACGTACATTTGCCAAATGACTTCCCGGGCGAAGCGGACATAGTTGAACAAGGCGACAAAGAAGGACATCCAGATAAAGACATTGGCCGCGACCGGGGAGGACTGGACCAAAGGTTCTCTGCATACTCGTCAGCTTTTGAACTCTCTTTGTGATTTAATATCGGCATGAGGACCAATGAGCCGACGTACCGGCCAAAGAGAGATCCCATGTTGGCGTCGACAGCGCCAAAGAGGGAGAAGATCATCATGCCGTTCCAGTATGGGAATGGGGATTTGGTGACGTGCGCCAAGATGAGCTGGGAGACTTGGTATGAGAATCTATACAGTCATCAGCTCATGTGCAAATGTGAAAAGGAAAAGAGGGACGCACGCCATGCCCCAGTAGCCGATGAAAGGCAAGATCCTGTGGTCGTGCACAATACATACACCGCCCCTGATCTCTGAATGCAACCAAGCAACGAGAAGGCCGGTGTGGGTGAAGAATGGCAGAAGGCCAGCAAGAGGAGGAAGGATCGGTTTCCCGGCCTTGCGGCGCGCAGAAATGACATTGGTGTACGAGGCCGCAATATTGCCGAGCGTACCGACCGCGCCGAAAGCCATGAAGGCGACGTTGGCGGGGACGGTCTCGAGAGTGACGTGTTTGGCGATACCGATGTGCTCGAGGAGGGCGTCGACTTTCTGGACGAGAGGGTAGGTTTGGGGGATGGCGAGGAAGAGCGGCTTGAGCAGGGGTTGGGCCCAGAAGAGGGAACCGAGGGGATGGAGGGCGGTGATAAAGTAGATACCGCAGACGAGGAGGATACCTTCGACGGGCCCGGAGAAGGCAGAGAGGAAAAGGGTGCCGGTGTGATACTCTTCCCAGCTGTGACGATTGTCAGTTTGCGAACTGAGAGGAGAGGGAACGAAGCGCACGTGGAGACGTAAAAGTTGCACAAGGAGAAGACTTGGGAAGCAACTGTCCACCAAGAGCGGTTCAGGCCCAAGGCATGGGCTGCCAATACCACTTCGAGCTGTCTCTGATCAGTTCTCAGACAAGTATTTTGACAGGCAAAGACTCACAGTAGTGTTGATGGCATCGCAACCGTGGTCAAACATCTCTCCCAAAGCGCTGGCCATACCCGTCCGCCTGGCTTGCTTGCCATCAATGGCATCCATACCTAGAGAAGAATTAGCGTGCTTCAAGGGCAACCATAGGAACATACTCTGGTAAGCAAAGAGACCGATACCGAAGCTACAGTCGTATGAGTACTGGACTTTACCGGAGTCATTTCGCTCACGAGGCATAAACCCAGCTGGGCAGGACGACACCTTCATAGGTAGGGTCATGCCAGATCATAGTGCCAATGTTGGTGAAGACAAAGCATAAGCCCAAGAATGTGATGGTGTTGGGCGCGATGGTCTTGGGAAAGAGAGTGACGAGCCAGTTCCAGAATGGGCCAAGGAGATACTTGCTGACGACCGACTTGTCTACGCCCGAGTACTTGTACTGGTCGAGGCCGCCGAACTGCGCCTTGGTGATCCGCATGGTGGGGGGTACAGAGAAGACAAGGAGACAAGAAACTGGAGAAACGTGGATTGATGCGGGTCGAAAAGTGTCTCTGACGTACGCAAAGGCACGCTTAATTAACCTCCACTTCAAGGGATTATTACTCTTTTATTTGGCTCTGCTAAATCTCTTGTTCTGCTCTGGTTGAGCCCCTCAAACACACACTTTCATCTATCACTGATCAAACGCTGATTAAGAGCCAACTAGCAGAATCTGAACGTCAGCGAAGTTGATACAGAACTTCGAGCCCAACCCATAATACAAGAGACATGATCATGGACGACCGTTATTAGCCCCATGTGAGCAACGCGTTCGCCAGTATTATGTAGTCAACGGAAATGTCTGTTGTTGTAGTACCTCCTTCTACGCATTGCGGATGCGAAAAAAAAAGGAACATGTCGATCATTCACGTCCCGCCTGCGTCCTGTTACCATAGACATTCACGTAAAGCCTCTTTCTTACGGCCCTACCGCAAAACCAGATACATAGCTGTATTGAACTAGCGCGGACACTATACTAAGTTTTCATCCAAAACGGACGCCAATAAAGCAAGAACCCGACAATCAGCACTGTGGCCGCCGAGACCGGCGAGTAACAACAATTCAACGAGGTAGTATTGAAGCTCGTTTCCGCCGACAACATGGCGTTGTATGTTCCAAAGTACATCTTGTGGGCGGACAGGTGAGTGCTGATTTTAATGGTGTAGTACGTAAACTAGAACTTGCAAGGCTAACACCGGCTTAATCAGTGAACTTCTTCGATCCATGCTCATTGATATCTCTCCGCCTACTGCACAACAAGAGAGCCACAGCAGTCCTCGTCTCATCGAATTCACCGATCCCAATATTGAAAACTACCGGATCTTACACTTTCTCTTGGCTGTCATCACTCGTAAGACTCTAGATGGGGCTATGGTCCGCGATGAAAACGCGACGGGTAATCGGGGTGATACACTGCTATCCACCATGCGATTTGCCGAGAAGTGGGACTGTGGATTGGCGACTCTTCTCATGACTCTCAATTTGATGGATCTTGCTGGTAAAGGTCGAAACCAAGTGATCATCTCCTCCTTTGACATCTTTGTCATTGCCGCCCAGCTCAACCTCCCACACATCGCCGCAAAGGTTATCGAGGTCTACAGGGCGAACGTACACCGAAAGTTGCCCGAGTTCGCATTCCCTTTCTTGACATATGGCTCATAATTCGACATTGCCAAGCTCCAGCCTGGGGCATGGGAAGTGATACCTGGCAGTTATTTGCGAGCGCTTTACCAAGTGTCTACCACGATAAATTCTCAGAGCTCGACATCCAACAAATACCCTTATCACAGCGTTGTTCCACATGAGGCAACTTTGAGCTCGCAGAAAGCTTCAAAGTTTCTGGAGGAAGTGATCAGGAAGTGGTGATATGTTTTACGCCTTGGTGAGTGTCCTGAAACCTCTCGAGTCATCTCTTGCTGACCAGCAGCAGCAGGACGGGCCACGCCAGGTTGTGTAGCTGCCTGAACTTCCTCTGCATCATCAACATCGACTATTCCTCGATTCACGCTGTGAGATCATATTACAGACGACACGCGAACTTCATCAATTGCTTCCTACTCCCTGTCTTGTCGACTCGTCTTGGGTATCTTCCTGGTTCTCGACTTTTATGGTTTCGCTGTATGCAGGTACACAGGGACGCTTAATTAACCTTGGCTTTCGCAAGATAAGAAACGATACACCGAGGCCCGAGATGGCCGTCCCGCCAAAGTCCACATCTCCATCTTCCACAAAGTGCCCAAGCGAAAGATCCAAAGTTCCACCACAGTGACTCCTCCCTCGGCAGATATAACAGAACGCCGTCAATCGACTCTATGGCCACCAAAAACAGATAACGACAGCAAAAGGACTGTTGTGAAGGTGGTTTCTGCGGATAATATGGAGTTGTATGTCCCCGAGCATATCCTGAAGGCGCACAGGTGAGTTCTGGTAGCGCCACGCAGGCAGGAAAGAAGCTGATATTGGCTTGGCAGTCAAGTGCTTTGCTCGATGATCGATGACCTCCCTTCCCCTACCTCCGAAACCGACTCTCCCCGCCTCATCGAGCTCACAGACCCCAACATTGAGGGGTACAAGACCCTCCATCTCTTTCTCGCTGTCGTCACCGAAACAGACCTTGACGGCGCTATTGCGGGGGACGAAGAGGTCGGGAAACGGGGAGATACAATTTTGTCCCCTTGTCCCTCATGCGGTTCGCGGAGAAGTGGGATTGCAGTATGGTGGCCCGTCTCATGACTCTCTACTTGATAGGGCTTGCTGGAAAAGGGCAAGAGCAAAATATCAACTCACCATTCGACCTCTTCATCGTTGCTGCCCAGATGAACTTGCCGGACATTGCTGCCACGGTCATCAGGGTCTACGAGACAGACCAGTCTGCTGCTGCTGAGCTCATGGCATCGGCAGCGACATGGCCGTTCTTGCCCAACGATAAGATGTTCGGTATCCCATTCCTCAGCCCGGGGGTCTGGGATGTGATACCCAGCAACTATTTGCGCGCTGTGTATGAAGCTTCGATGGGAACGTTACTTGATATTGGGTTGTGTGATCGATGTGGTAGACACGGCGCAGGCAAGACGCCGTACTCACGCAGAGCCGAAAGGTTTCTACGGGAATTGGCTCGCTCTGACAAATGTGAGGTGAGAGGCTTTTCGTTGTTGTACCTCGCAGACCTTCAACGCAGGTCATGTCGGCTTCTGCAATCACCATTACGTTCTTGCTCTGTACGAGAGAACATTGATCTACCATGTTTGCAGATATGTACTGTACGAGTATCATGAATGGTGGTGCTGTATCCGGTGGTGGTGTGCCGTCATCATATGAATTCATCCTTCACGAAAGTCATGTTCAAAGTGTGTAAAAAGCGAAGCGAAGAGATACTAGTTTAGCAACGAGCAATCGTCTTGAAGAGACGTTTATATCTTGAATGGATATTCACAAAGAAGGAAGAATCGGGAATATGAGATAGAGAGAGAGAGGAAGGCATTCCAAAGTAAGGGCATAGGCGAGAGCGAAAAACGAAGGGGACGGAAAGTACTATAGGACGAACGTCGAGCAGAGGGACATGAGGGGCAGGGTTGAGGTGTTCAGTCGGACTCTTCCTCTTCGCTTTCCCTGGATATAGAGTCAGCCATTGCAGACGCTAGGGTTTGTACGTTGAAGCCGAGGGGAAGGGACGGAAGGAGGGCAAGGGGGTAGGAAGGGTGCGATACTCACTCCTTGGGAGCGGCCTTTTTGGACTTCTTCTCGGGAGGGTTGTCGGCCTTGTAGGCAGCGCTGTCCTTCTCGGCACGGACCTTGTCGGCGGCGGCCTTCTTGTTGTAGGGCTACAAGTATATCAGCGGGAGTCCATCTAGTGGGGCCGACAGAAGAAGAAATGGGATCAAGACGCACCTCCTTCTCGCTGTCGCTCATCTCCTTCCACTTGAGACCCAAAAGCTTGCCAACATCACCAAAAGTGGCGTCGGGGTTCTCGGTCTTGATGCGCTCTCGGTAGTCTTGGACAAAGAACATGTAGGCGGAGAGGGCTCTAAGGTATGGGATGAGCACGTCGGTCGTCGATAGAGGGATGGGCTGAGACTCACCGCTTGGGCTTGTTGGGGTCCTTCTTCTCGCGCTTCTGCTTGGGAGCAGCCTTCTTGACTTCCTTCTTGTCGGTGGCGGCCTTGGGCATTGCTGAGAGGACAGGTGTCAGCTGTGATAAGAAATGGGGCGAGATAAGAAGAGAAAGAAGGATGAGATAGAAACAGATTGACGTGTGTATGCGACGGAGGCAGAAGTAATTAGGTAAAATGTGGCAGAGGCAGACGAAGGACGAGCGTGCAGGCAGGCCGAGTGGACGACGCGCGGTTGGATGCATCCCGCCGCCTTGCCACGCTCCACACTGTCCCCCACACGCCCGCCATTGACGACAGCACCGCCGAGACCACCGATCCACCCTTGGACGACGGGGCGACCACCCCCAGCACCAGGCATGGCCGGCGGGCGGTGGCTGCCGAGACGCGTCAATATCACCCAAGGGCAGGCTGCCAGCACCAGGGGTGGGCGGGCTCATACTGCCGCCCCTGGGGGTGGATGCATGGGAATGGCGTGGGGGATGGTGAGGCGGGGGAGGATGACACGGGAATACGCGTCGAGACTGCCGCTGCAAGGGCGGAACGGGGGACTCACTGGTGATGGATGCTGGTGGTGGTGGGGATGGTTGTTTGGTGGGAAGAGCGCATTTGGCTGGGGGTCCCTTACTATGACAGCAGCGGGACCAAATTCTGCCACGCCCAAAATCGCTCAGCCATTTTTCCAAAACCCCGCCAAACCTTAATCTGCCTTATGCCAGCGCATGCTTTGATAAGCCAGGCATTTCGGGCCGGAATACCCGCAAGACGCGTCGCGATTGGGGAAAGATACCCAGGGCGGAACCAAACAAACTGCGCTCTGCAAGGTTGGCAGCACTATGCAGTGGAGGCAGGTAATGCATACATGGTATATTCTTCTCGTTTCGATATGCCAATAGCAGCAGGCATTACATAGTCACGGCGGAGAGTATGGAGTACAAGGACTGATGTTCTGCTTCCGGCCTACAATAATTCATAGTTGCGCCTTGCGCGGCCATCCCCACCCACCAGATAGACTCCGCTGCCTCAACATGTTCCGTCATCTCCTGCAATATCTTTGCACCCTCTCTGCACCATCTGCCTCTATCGTTCACCCATCGTTCACCGTCCATTTTCTACTCGAGGGTCAAGACTTGTAGCACCAAAGGCTCAACAAGGCTCTCCATCTCTCGACATCTATTGTGCTGTAAGTCTTCTCATTTCCGTCGTCAACCACACGCATCACTCGCTGATCCCTTTCTTCAGTCTTCATCAAGCTGTCTTCTGCATTCATCACCCCAGCACGGCCCATCTTCATGCATCCCTGAATCTCCTGATAATTCTGCTTCCCGATGCTAGACTCTACAAGTGCCGCCATGGATCCGGGTCCTCGATACTTCAAAGACGTCCTTCCGATACCTCCATCCAAGCCACCGATTCCCGACTCGATCCAAACCCATGTCGATTACTTCGGATCCTCATTCTGGGCAGGCAAACCCTATGTCCAGCTTCTATGGCACATCCTACTTATGAAGTTCACTTCTTGAAGCCTAAAAAAGCCCCTCTTAGATCATCCCGCCAAGTACTGGACTTATCGTTTCCATTCCAAATTCAATTCAACCGCATCTCCTGTCCGCGCCCGGGCGGAACCCGGGCGTATAGCAAGAGCTGGTTTGGCAAAGCGTATCGGCAGTGGACAGTCGCACACGACATTCAAGATGAAGGACCACGGTCGGATTTGGTGTTTGCTGCTTTGTGCATGTACAAGAAAAGTCCTGTGAGACATCTTACATCTCTGCATTGGTCTTTGTTGACGTTTCTACCAGCAGGCTCCCAAAGCCAAACACCAGAAACCAAGCAAACCCCCACGCCCACCCAAAGCCCCCAAGTCCAAATCATCCCTCCTCTACCGCGCATTGCAACTCGCCTCCGACGAGCGACCCGATACAATCTTCTCCTGCACCTTCCATACCGCGGGCGAAGAGGAATCTCCCGTGCTGGCCTTTATACAAGCAGCTGCCGGTCTCATGGGGAGCTATGCCAGGGCTGACTCAACGCATTGCCCTCGTCAGGTCACTGCCTTATCGTCAAAGCCAATTCAGCTGTACACTAATATTAGTGGGATCATTTAGCAACACCAAACTTGCGTCAGCCCATATGTATCAGCCGCCGTCAGAAGAAGCTGAAGCTGCGGCTGATTCGTTGAGTTACCAAAAAGCGAGCAGGGACCTGAACTGGTATGACTTCAAAAAGTGAGCTGGAACGAGAGGTTATTTGGTGATTTGGACTTTGCTAGTTGCTACATGATGCTATATGTAATTGTACTACTATTTCGACTTCTGTTTCCTTCTTCTTTTCTTCTTGACCTCCTTCCATACTACATCTCGCCGCATTCGACATCGCTCAACCTTTCACTCCCTCAAAGCGCCTTCTTGGCCTCCTTCGCGGCATACCCAGCAGCAGCGGTCTCAGCCTTACTGTGCGAGCCACCTGTGCCGGTGCCGTTGTGGGTGGAGGAGGTGGTGTTGTTCAAACCGGGAGTGGATGAGGAAGTGCTGTGGGTGTTTGAGCCGGTGTGACCGATGCCATTACCAGCCTTGCCGATACCAGTACCAGTGCCGGCGGAGTGAGAGGTGGTGTCGTGATGGCCGATACCAGTACCAGTGCCGGTGCCGGTGCCGGTGCCGGTGGTACCAGCCTTGCCGACACCTTGAGTGCTATGGGTACCAGAAGTTGCCCCGCCCGCTCCAGAGCCAGCAACAGCAGGGCCGCCCTCATCTAACCCCACATCAGCTCGTTTTTCTTCCGAAAAGAGAAAAAGAAACTCACAAGTCCTACATGTCCCCTGTCCGGGCTCTTCCCTCGTTTGGGCATACTCGGCGGCAGAGACGGTTGGGAGAGTGGTGACTTCGTGAACGATGGGCGCTTCTTTGACGGTCTCGTGGATGGCGTTGGTCTTGTGCACGACGGTAGGGGCGACGGTCTCTTTTTGGATCACCGGTTGGACTAGGTCACCGTCAGCCTGTTTCTCCACACACCAACGAACCGGAAGGAGGGGAAGGGACTCACTAGTCTCATGGATATGATGGTGCGCATGTTCATTCACAGCCACACCAACGTGCTCCCCGCTCCTCTCCACACCCCCCTCCGTACGCTGGTTCTGGTGCAAGCCGCGCTGCTGCTGGAGCGTCTGCTGGTGCTCGGGCAACATCTCTTCAGTGTGTTCGGTATGCACGACGGGCGCGGTGGAGTGGACGTGCTTTTCGGGGAGGGTTTGGGAGTCGGCGATGGGTTGGACGCGGTGCTATGACCAAGAGTCAGATGTGAAAGGAGAGGGAGGAGAGGAGGGGGGCACATACTTGGTGGTGGTGAACATGACGCTCACGGTCGATAGCTTCGGCGGTCTGGACATGCTCCTGAGGACGGACGTGTTCTTGCACGACCTCGGGGGCAGACTCGGTACAGACCTGTCATTCTTGTCAGCCCATGGTCGGGTGCGAGAAGGACGAGGGGACGACGTACTTCGGTAGTCTCGGGCTTGGAGGAACCGCTGAAGAATTCCTTGACTCCTTGGGTGACGTTGGACATGGTCGATAGTATACTTTGTGCGTTGGTTGTTGGGGAGATGGAAGAAGGTTGTTTGGTGGTAGACGGAAAGTGTAGAGAAGAAGAGATGTGGGAGTCCAACAAGAGAGCATTTATACGCTCTCCAACGGCGGCCTGGGGAGGGCTCGGCGATGTCATAGAGTTACATACCTCGAACATCATGACGATCCAGTCACGTATTCTGACCTCTCTGGGGCTCAAACGACTGGTGTGCGATGACAAGATATGACGGCCGTCTTCTGTCAGGAGCGAGCAAGTGTCTCGAGGATTGACGCGGTTGACGTTACTTTTGATTACATTCAGGTTCTCGGAATTTGTAATCGTCGCTTGAAATTCATTAGGCCGTTAATGCTTCTACACATACAACTCCAAGGCCTTCAAGGCTCTCCACCAAACGCGTTGCTAATTGCTCGGCAAACAGGTGAGTCACCGGCCACCGGCCGCGGCACCGGATGATTCGGCCTTAGCGCCGGGTGGTGCCGGTCCCTGATACCGATTCCGTGGTGCATTCTTCTCTTTCATGCATTCATTGTTGTCTTGCATGGCGTCGGCATGGCGTGCACGTAACGAGTGCTTCACAGCGCAACGCTCAGCCTCTCTAGACTCTCTAGAGAGTTGCATCGAAGAAACGCCTCGCAAGGCCCAGGAAAGAAAATGGAGGGTCATTTCGTCATATGCCATTCACACGGGGAGTGTTCAAGTCGGCTGCAGCTCAAGGTTGTAACCATACGAGCTACGTAGCCTAATGAGTCTTTGCACGTGCATGCAAAGGTGGAGAATGAGATCTCGAGACCATCATGTGTCTTCCTGACAGCTCAGAGAGGAGGATGACGGAAGCTGACAACATCCCAACTTTCAGATGGCAGATCCCGTTTTCTGCGCCCCATCACTCATACTCATCGCAATGCACATCCTCGGGCTTCACATAGGACATACGGGGACCACAAGATTTCTTGACATGCGTTGACGACACCCCACCCTGTAAAAAGTAAGAAAGAGGACATGCAGGATATCTCGACGTGGAAGATATACATCCCTCCTGACGTCATACCGAGACCCCAGCTGATCGCCCGTCTGTCTCTGGTCCCCCTGTTTGTCCTCCTCCTGCCTCTTGTCTGCCCCTCCCCCGCCCCTCTTTTTGCCCGCCATGCCCTCCATCCTCCAAAAGATCCTCCACCGCAAATCGAAATCCACCTCTTCCCCCTCCCCCACCCCTTCCTCCCCGGCCAGTAAGTCCACCCCCAACCTCAACCTCGCCCAGCAGTCAAGATCGAGCAAGAATGCCAGCAGTCTACGGCTCTTGAGGCGTACCCCCTCGGCCTCGGCTGGTGGGAGTCCCAAGGGAGGAGGAGGGAGGGGAGAATGGGGCGCGATGGAGGGTGAGGTCGTACCGCCCACCCCGCCAAAGCCGACTTTCAGCCACAGTGTAAATGGCCGGCAGAACGGGAACGGGACTGGGATCAGCGCCACATCCCCACGCAGGGCGCAGTTTTACTCTGGAAACAGTACTGCTCCACAAAGCGCGGGCAGAAGGGAAGAAGAAGACGTAGTGATCATCGACCCCTCTCGCGACCCCCGCCATCTCACATCTCAATCCCAATCCCCTTCTCAACCTCCTTCCCGATCCCGATTCTCCCCACCCAACAGCGCCGATTCCAACGCCACCACTTCCACTTCCCAATCCCAAGATGGCACCATCGTCCCCGGTACAAACGGCATGCTGAAGCGGGGCGGTACGTTGAAAAGTGTACGGAAGCTGGAGGAAGAAGGAAGGATGGACGAGTTTCCTTCGCCGCCTTCAAGAGGGGGCGAGCTGCTTTCCGAACAGGGAGCTGGACAGGGGCAGGTGAAAGGACAGGGGTTTGAGGCGAGGACGAGCCCGGGGCTGGCTATACCCGTTGGGAGTGGCACATGGATCCCCTCCCATTCCCCTTCTTCCACTTCCCCCGTATCTCCCTCCGAACCCATTTCGGATGGCTTCTCCCGCCTATCCCTCCAGCCTTCTCAAAACACTCAATTCAATGACCAACAAGAACGAGAATTGGCGCTCGCAGCGGGTAGAGCACCATCAGCCGCTGCAACCTCGACAGCAGGCGGGCATTCGGCTTACGCCACGGCGCCTTCGTCCCCTGCTGGTGAGACGGCGTCGCTTGTGGGGTCGGATACCGCCACAGAGCGGAATGTGCCCCATTCCCAAACCTTCAAATATGCTGCTCAAGATGAAGAAGAAGACCCCCTAACCGCGCTCGAACAACACCGCCGCCTTCTCTCGGACAAACTCCACTCTCAAATATCATCCAACGCCTCTTCCCACCCGCCCTTGACAGCTCAAGGCAGAGAGACGTTTGAAAGAGCCGGTATGAAGGGGTTGATCGGGATGCCTGGGACGGTGGATATCCAGACAAGGTGGTTGGAACCTATCGTACAAGTATGCCCCTTCCCCTTTCTCTATGCGATGATGGAGCACAGCTGACCTAGTACAGGAACATATACGACCGCAGAAACATACAGAGTATACAACCGTCATCGATCGACATATCATGCACTACCATACCTAGTACGTCTCCCATCCCCCTGCACGATACCCTCTTGCCCCTGCTAACGATGATAAACAGTCCCAAGATCCAACCCGTCGAAGACCCGTCCTCCACCCTTCAACAACCAAAACACCGCATCTTTTCCCCCCAAACCAACTCTTGGCACGAGCTCTCCCCTGCCTCCGCCCGTCTTGTTTTGGGTGACGACGTCTTTTTGAACGGGCCGCAGGAGAAGAGGGAAGAGCGGTTCTCGCTCTTACCCGGTTTCGGCAAGATGCTCCCTTCGGACGAGAAGCGGTGGAAGAAGCAGGATGGAGAGTGGATCGAGAGGAAAGAGGGCGAGGGGAGAGTAGTCTATGAGGATGTACCCGGCGGAGAGACGGAGGATGAGAGTGGGTTCAGGTGGGGTAGGGGAAATGGGAAAGTGTGGGAGAGAGAGTATCCCCTCGGCGCTTCGGGGGAGGAAGAGAAGGGGGATTGGAAGGATGTGTTGGCACTTGAGAAAAGCGGGGGTTTGCCTAGGAGTGGGAGTCAGAGTGTAGGGGTGGCTTTGTGAGGGTCGGGATGGATTTAATCTACGTTGATACCAGGTTCATTGGAATGGATATACGAGAGTTGAAGGACGACTGAACATGAGGTTGAAGAGTAATCGCGTCTGGCTTTTGACTTGGGAAGGCGAAAGAGATATGCATGCATGGACATACCCCTTTTGCTTTGTTGGCTGTACAGTCTGCGTACTCTACTCGTACACTATCAGAATGCATCTCGGCCACCCGGCAGCAGCCGTGTAAATACGAGCTCTACCTAGATCGCATCCGACTCCTTCCTTAGCCTGCCTCTTCCTCCGTCACTTACTCTCTTTGTCTTCCTTTCTCCTTGACTCCACATGCAAGATCCTTCATCCTGTATAAAGAGCATCCTCAGTGTCAGGACCGAGAACGCTCACTGCACCTTCTCGCCTGATCCGTGAACGACGACCATCGCAGCAATCACGCACTCAATCCCAGCGCAGCCCATGGACAGTACAAATGATGCATGTATCAGATTGATCTCTATAGCAGGCTCGAGGTGGGAAAATGGGCTTGTCGTCGACCATTTCCGTACGTCCCCCAGCCCCCCTCCTCCCTCACTTCAGAGCTCACCGAGTATGTAGATTCACCAAGGCCGATGCAGCCTTCATCAACATCCCCTCCGTTCCCATCACCCTCGACCACATTCTCAGCTCCATTCCCCTTCATCCAACCGAAAAAGACGCTCAGCACGCACGTCGCTCTTCCTTTGTATTTAGTGCACTGCGGGAAACGTCTACCCGTCGAATGTTTCAGCAGTGATCGTCCGTTGATACAATCGTATGTTATCCAGCCCGCTTACCAACACAAATTTTGGAGAGGAACTGGGAGGGGGAGAAGGGTGGGAGATTGTTTATGATGTTTTACCCGAATTCTGGGGCAAGGGACTTGGTGCAGAAATGGTGCAGGGGGTGCTGGATAATACAAAGTGGGCGGGAGTCAAGTCGGTCTACTCTGTGAGTCGTTTTCTGTTCTTTGCCAAGCTTCCGATCAGAAGCCCCAGGTTTCATGGCCACTTTGAGAATATTTCTCCGCCCTGGCCCTCTTTTCTATTTCGGCAAAACACAATATGCTCTGACGCTGATATGTCAAGAGTTGATTGTGCCCGAGAACACTGCCTCTGGCACACTCCTCGCTGAAGCCGGTTTCGTCAAACACGGTGAGCGTCAAGTGGAATTGCCGGAGGAGAAGGGGGGCGTGACGAGGCTTTGTTACGAGTACAAGATTGATCTGTAGTGCGATAGCTTGTTCTTTGGTGACGAGATGTACGTGTGATGCTTGACCAAGAGGTCAATGTCTTATTCCGATGGCTATCAGGTCTCCTCAGCTTTACAGAAAGCAGACGTGACGGACATACCAGCACATACCTGTAATACTGAGTCAGATCAAGTCGGCCATCCGATGGACAGCCGTGGGAAGGCCACTGCGCTACCGTTATCGCATCCGACTCGTGTGATCCATTTGATTCGACTCGATCGCCCGACCTCTTCCTCTGTCACTTTCTCTCCTTGTCTTCCTTTCATCTTGCATCCACTTCAGCATCTATATCTTGTATAAAAAGAGCTCTAAGGGTGAGGACGAGGACGCTCACCTTCTCGGCTGATCAGTGGAGACCATCGCACTCACGCATCTATCCCAGCACAACGAAACTATCACAAACTCAACAAGCCCCTATTGACCATGACTCTGTGTCCCCTTCAACTAGACTTCACGTCAGGCCAGGTATACATACCTCTCAAGGGGACTGACGAGTTCAGACTGACTCCTTTAGGGGAAGACGACGTGGATGCCTTGGTAGGTGTCTTCTCTTCTAGTCGTCCTGGGCCGGGTCAAAAGGACCTTTGCCGAGTCGATCAGATCGATAATATGGAAGATATGTTGATACAAGTATCAGGTTGATCTCTTTAGCAGGCCCGAGATGGGGAGATGGGCTTGTCGCCGACCACATCCGTACGTCTCCTTGCCTTTCCAGTCTCCTCCTCGCTCACTCAAAAGCTCATGGGTATCTAGATTCACCGCAGCCAACACAGCCTTCTTCGACATCCCATCCATACCCTCCACCCTCGACTCCATCCTCCGCTCCATTTCCCTTCTGCCTGCAGACAAGGACGCTCAACGAGCGCGCTCTTCTTTTATATTCAAAGCACTGCGGGAAATGTCTACCCGTCGAGTTGTCGGGATAGTCATTGTTCGTCCGTCCGATCGTACTTTACCCATCCCTGCTACTATCACAGAGTGTGGAGAAGAGGTGGAAGGCAGGGAAGAGTGGGAGATTGCTTATGACTTGTTACCTGAATTCTGGGGCAAGGGACTGGGGACGAAGATGGTGCAGGGGGCGTTGGAGTATACAAAGTGGGCTGGGGTCAAGCGAGTCTGCGCTGTGAGTCGCTTCGTGTTCTGTTCCATGTTCTCTCATCAGGATCTGCTAGATTCATCACTGCTTTGAGACTACACTTTCGGCAAACCTCACGCACTCTGACGCTGACTTATCGAACCACAGTTGTTTGAGCCCGAGAACACTGCCTCCGGCCGGCTCCTCACCAAAGCCGGCTTCGTCAAACACGGTGAACGCCAGATCGAATGGCCGGAGGAAAAGGGCGGCGGGACGAGGCTCTGTTATGAGTACAAGGTTGATTTGTAGTATTATGTAGTGCACCGCGAGCGGCATGCGCGGGATGACTGACTTGGCTGAACTGAATGTGCACTTGCTCGTTGCTGGAAGACGGACGATACAAATGTATACCTACATGATATTCTCTGTCGCAAATTGGCAGTATGTATGTGGAGTGCCAGAATCCAGATGTCGGCCATCCGGGGACGGCCGCCGTGGAAAAGCAATGTGCCTCCGACTTGTGCGGCATCTTTCTCTTCCTTTTACCCTTCCAATCTTTCTTTTCACTTACATTTCCATCAAAATCCTCGTTATCTACAAGGCTCATTCCCCCGAGAAGACGAAATACTGACCCTCACGCCAAAACTCAAGGAACGACCCGCGCTGAGTGAAGAAAGCAACCCCGGCCTTATCATGCCTCCTCCATCCTGTCTCATCCAGGTCGATCCGACATCCGGCCAGGCTCACATCCCCCTCAAAGACACTCAAGGCTTCAGCCTGACGCCTCTCGGCGAAGAAGACCTGGATGATGTGGTGGGTCATTCTCACCTTTTCCTTGCGGCCGGCCGCTGATGACGACGCGATGGAAGTAGATCAATTTGTACAACAGGCCCGAAACGGGGCAATGGGCTTGTCGTCGACCTTATCCGTACTCCCCTACTCCTGCAGGATGCTCGTTACTGTCGCTCATCAAGTTGACAGGTACACTGAAGCTCATACAGCCTACTTTGACTTTCCCGCGATTGCCGCTGCCCTCACCTCCATTCTGAGCTTATTATCCCTCCCTTCCTCGAATCAGGACGCTCAAAGAGGGCGTGCTTCATTCGTATTCAACGCGCTGCGGGAAACGTCTACGGGCCGAGTAGTCGGACTTGTATTCACCGGTCCTTCCGATCGTACGGCGCCCGACAATGCTACCGATAACGGGGAAGTCAGGGGAAGGGGAGCAGAGTGGGAGATCGCGTATGATCTTCTGCCCGAGTTCTGGGGAAAGGGATTGGGGAAAGGGATGGTGCAGGGGGCGCTGGCGTATGCGAAATGGGCTGGAGTCAAGCGGGTCTGCGCTGTAAGTCGTTCCATCCTAAATAGCTATCGCATCTTCTTTCTTCCTCATCACGACTCCAGATCGTCTTCTCTTTCTTCATCCAAAGAGATCCCCGCTGACATTCGGCTATCACAGTTCTACCAACCCGAGAACACTGCCTCCGCCTCGCTCCTTGCCAAAGTCGGCTTTGTCAAATACGGTGAACGCCAGGTGGAATGGCCGGAAGAGAAGGGCGGTGGGACGAGACTTTGCTATGAGTGTAATGTCGATCTATAGTGTACTTGTTCTATGCGGCGGTGATGGTGAAGTGGAGGAGGAGGGGAAATTTGAAGCGTTGGAGATGGATCATGGAGGTTTGGAGTTAGATAGAGACTTGAATCAGTTGCATGTATGCTGAAGAGCGATCAGTATCCAGTCCTTTGCACACAAAGATCATGCGTACCTCTACCATAAGTTGCCCTACGAAGATTCGTTCGCCGCCTTGATCTTGAGGATCTATGAGGGTGCAAGATTATCGGGAGGTGCAGGGATACATGGAGCTGTGCCACAGCTGGCGTCATGTATACGGGAGCAGCTTGAGGGACCGAAAGAACGGGATCAGCAAGTGATGCATGTGGGGGACAATATGAGGGCAATTACAGCAGGCTTGTTGGGCTTTATGTGTTACAGGTCTTGAGCCTTGAGCAGCCCTTGAATCAGGAAATACGGTGAATGATGAACTGATGGAGGCAGATGGTGCAGAGATGGCACCGGCGGACATGGCCGCATCAGGGAGCTTCCTTCTTGTGGCGGAATCTCCGCATTCGTCTTGGTTCTTTGAGTGTAGGTCCATCTCCACATCTTGACCTACTGCCCACGGGCCCCGCTCACGCACAAGATATATGAAGCACCACTGACAACCCACCATTTCGGAATCAGCGATTTAAGGGTGCGAGTCTGGTTCCACCCGGGAAGGATGGCGATGACGAGCTGGCGAGGGAGATGAGGAGAGTAAAAGCTACGTTGGGGTCCGTCGCATGACCAAGGGATATTCAGAAAATGCAGGCACCGTACGCGTACTTGAGATCAACAAAGAATTGTACCATCCAATTCCTCCACAATGGTCCCCTTGATGCGGATGCCAATACGATTGTATCTGCATCGTAAAGAGAAAGTAAATGCTCCATCACAATCAAAAGTGTTGTATAAACCCTAGAGGAGAAAGTAGACAAATCGAACGCAGCCGCGCCCGGTCTGAGGAAAAAGGAGATGGACGAGGCACACGGCGAGAAGAGTTTTTTGAGGGGATACCAGTTTGAATAAAATTACTGCTGGTTGTAGTAGTGAATCTCCTCCTTCTCCCTACCACGCATGAACCCAGGCTCGGTGCCCTTGTACTATATCCATCATCAGCTTGTCGATCTCAAAGATACCGAGAGGTGCTCACGTAGACATCCTGCCAGAACTCGACCTGGTCCGGGAAAGCACTCTCCTTGGCCTCCGCAACAGCCTTCTCAACCTCCTCCTTGGCATTCTTGTCAATCGCCTTCAAAGTTGCCTCGTCCGTCACTCCCCAGTCCAAGATGTACTTTTTCAAGCCGGCAATGGGGTCTTGCGAAGATCGCATGGCCTGCACTTCATCTCGGGTTCGGTAGGTGGTTCCGGGGTCGGACATGGAGTGACCACCGTATCGGTAGGTGACGAATTCGACGACGAGGGGACCCTTGCCGGAGGTGACCCATTCCTTGGCCCACCTGGTAGCTTCTCGGACGGCGAGAATGTCCATACCGTTCACCTGAGACACGTCAGCTTGTGCGCAAAAACGACAAAAGTAGGGGCGAACCTGGAGACCGGGGATCTGGTCACCTCGGGTGAAGAATTGGGTGTTCTGACTCGACCTCTCGGCAGAAGTACCCATACCGTACTTGTTGTTCTCACAGACAAAGACACAGGGGAGGTTCCAGAGCTTGGCCATGTTGTAGGCCTCAAAGACTTGACCCTGGTTGGAGGCACCGTCACCGTACATGGCGAAAGTGGCAGTGGGCTTCTTCAAGTACTTTTGGGCGAGGGCGATACCGGCTCCGACGGGGACCTAACAAGGATCAGTGGTGCACAGATAAGGGGAAAAAAGTACACACCTGAGCACCGACAATACCGTTACCACCGTAGAAGCAAGGGGTGAAGATGTGCATCGATCCACCCTTACCGTACGACATACCGTCCTTCCTGCCCATCAACTCGGCAATCACACCCTTGATGGTACCACCCCTCAACACGGCCTGGGTGTGGCATCGGTAGGAAGTGATGACCTTGTCCTCGCGCGTCATACCGAGCTCCATACCGACAGACACGGCCTCCTGACCGATGGCAAGGTGACAGAAACCACGGATAAGCTTGGCCTTGTACAAGGCATCGGCGGCCTGCTCCATACGTCGCATCTGAACGGCGGTGTGGTACATGTGGACGAGCTCGTCCTTGGTGACGGTGGTCTCGGGGGCGGGGGCGTCGCATCGGTAGGAGTGGAAGGACTCGCCGTGGAGACGGACTTGGAACTGCCGGCGTGTCAGCGAATGTTGAAGCAGAGATAGGGAGACATACCTGCTCAGAGCCAGAGGCAGGGAGCTCGGCCACGATAGGCGAAGACTTGTCGGCGTCCATCTGGACATACCTGACGTGGGGGAGGGTGGCTCTGAGGGGCTTGAGGCCGACAGAGCGGGTGGCGGCGCGGAGGCCCCTGGAGCGGAGGGCGAAGGACATGGCGGATGGGTGGATGAGAAAGAGTTGCTTGTTCGCGCAAAGATGGCGGAGAACGGCACGGAGCCACGGACTGCCGTGGGGAGGGGAAATCCCACGTGGATTATTATGGCGCGCCCATTTCTTTGCTTTTCTCCCACGCGCTGTTGCCTCCACTCTTTCCTCCACTCTTCTCTTACTGTACGCTATGCCCGGAGTTGCTGCATATGTGGTTCTCCATTCAAAGGCAAGTCTAGTGGCAAACGGTACACTTCTCGAGATGCTTTCACACTGGATTGGGTGAAGGGAAGCGCAGCGCAATGGAACCGCAGTAATGGATGTTGACGCAACCGCCGGCGGGGGGTAACAAAATGACGATAGGCTGGCAGAGTTCTTTGTACTTTTAGCTAGTGAGATTTACTACAGCGACTGTAATCTGTCCCCGAAAGACAAAGGTTCACGAGTCCCATAGGGAGGGAGCGGATCCTCGGTTCTACCATTGATCGACGGTCCATCTCCTCCTCGAGAGAGAGGTGGGCTCCCATGTTGTCAAAATCCTCCTCCTTTCGCCTATTGACGACACATACCTTTTACAAGTGGGTCTTGCCATGGAATCCAAATGTGTAGATTGCGCTGGATTCATGCGTCCGCGGGGAACATGCTCGGAGGACTGATGGGTCCCACGGGGTTGATAAAGGGTCTGCTGGCTTCCTTTGCTGTAATGAGTCGGGTGTTTGTTGAAACGAGTCTTTATTCTCTAGCGGTTCCACTTGCTCTGATGTACATAAAGCCAGCTTGTCGATAAGCCCTTTCCATCTCTCAACTTCGTTAATACAAACATGTCCGACAACAACCAGCCTGAAGACATCCCGTTCCAACAAGGTAGAGACACAGTCGATAGGCAGTCTGGTCGACCGTACTCACAGCCAGCCTTGAACACCACAGCTTCTGGAACCAGAGTTACTACCACCGCTTCGGTGCCATCACTTCTTCCTATACTCGGTAGTCAAGAGCAGTTACAGAAGGCCATAAGTGCCGATGTCGAACGACGGTTGAGGGCGGGCCTGCTCCCTTGGGGAATCTCTTCTTCTGGAGCACCCAGATCCTCTTCTCAGGCTAGATCTGCATCATGGCTTACTGGACAGCCTTCTGAGCAAGGTGAGTGAACAACACTATTATCGAACTGCCTGCTATCGTATATGAGATCTATTCTGATGATGCTTGTCGTTGCCTAAAACAGGACTGATGCCTCCGCCCCCACACCGCAGTCGACCCGGCGAATTGTCACCCGACGAGATACTGGGGTATGATCGAGCACAAGAGTTGGATGTTGGTGGCTCCTCGTCTCAGCAATATTACCCATCACAGCCACAGCAGCTTCACAGTGGGGGGGAAAGAGAGGGCTATTACAGCAATCTACTCCAGAGTGACGATTATGAAGATCAGGTGTATGAAAAGTTTGTGAGAGGTGGTCCATCATCTTCGGACAAAGGTAAAAGACCGGCTTCAGGAGCTCTCTCTCTGAACGAGAATACCCGTAAACAGCTCCGCATCGCAGGAACAAGTGGTGAAGTGGAAGACGAAGATGATAAAGTACAAGAAATTGATCCTGCAACTGGACTGCCGGTGATATCTCAAGCTGCACCGACGAGTACGCGACCCACCTATCGCACCCCTACCGTCAGAGTTACTGTCGAGACCGATTGGGGTACTTCTCTTGGGCCTCAAAGCGAGAACAGAACAACCTACGCGTACGAGTTGAAGTCTGGGAGAAGCAGGGAGTTTTTGAAAGACATATTGTCCAGCCTCAAGAATATCAAGCTCCAGGACGAAGACGCTCTGGTGCAAGATGCGCGACAATGGGAGAGCAGGCAGCGCAAAGGAAAGGGCAATGAGTAATTCTCCTT
Organism: Cryptococcus sp. DSM 104548; assembly: GCA_036426225.1. NCBI lineage: Eukaryota > Fungi > Basidiomycota > Tremellomycetes > Tremellales > Cryptococcaceae > Cryptococcus > Cryptococcus maquisensis. The sequence continues at coordinate 87,244 of CP144037.1, forward strand.
GTTACATCGTTGTAGTGGAGTAATGCAAGGTCCATGCTTTGTGTTGTAAAGGGATCGTGTAGATATGTACCCTAAAGAGCCAGATTCATGCTGTCGGTAGATTATGCGACAGGAGGAACGGGCATCCAGTACTTCCCCATCAGCGTGTTCCGTCTTATGACTTTCTACACTGGAACATGTATAGCCCAGTCTTGTGGCTTGCAATACTGCCAGTGCTACTAGCCCCATCTATAAAGAAAAAGCTCATGTTGCGGTAAGCCGAGCTGTTTGCTGGCGAGACGGAAGAGGCGCAGCGCTACCTCCTCCTCGAGACCAGAGATTAAGGCGTGATGACCGCGACCTCGGCTTGTGTCGATTACCCAGTCCATGTAAATGTTTATATCAATCATATATCATATGGTGTATTGAGATTTGTATCAACGAGAACACGGGGTGGGCCGGTGGTGATAGCGGAAGGAAGGTTGAACGACGCGTGGCACGCACCGCGCAGCGCCTATGATGCAAAGTCTCATGCATTGTAAGACGACCTCTCTATCGAAGCTATGTATGCTTCATCTACGTGCATACATGACGCTCGACCATCCATATGGCTCTTGTCAAAAGTCCATGTCAATCTAACCACTACTCGCCTCTGGCAAGAAGAAGCGGAAAGGAGAACGGGGATCAACCCAACAAGTTCCCTAGCCCCATCTTGTTCTTCCCCGCCGAGCTCCCCGGCCTCTCCCCCTCTTTCCCTTGCCCACTCGGCCCCGAGGTAGACCCCCGCTCGTTGCTCTCCATCCCACCGACCAAACCCCCAGCCATCCCCAGACTCAAACTTCCCTGCATACTCCCCGGCGACCTTGTCAAGGGCGGAAGCACCATTGATGAACCTCTCCTCTCCCTTCCTCCCCCGCTCCCAGCGCTGCTCGGGATAGGCGGCAAGCCCAAGGAACCTTCCCTGCTAGCGGAATGGGGCCGGAAAGAGCCCATTTCGGGACTGGTGACGAGTGACTGCCGGCTCGGGCTGGTGCGTGAGCGGGGGGAGAGAGGTCGAGAGGAAGAGGGGTGGGCGTAGGGATGATGTCTGGACCCCGAGGGTGCATGGGAAGAGTGTCCTCTCGACCCCGGTCGGCTCGAGCCAAGCTCTTCGGGCCTCGGCAAGCCCCTTCTCTCTCTCTCGCCAGGAGCAGGCCCCTGAGGCCAAGGAATACCGGCACGCTCGTACTCTCCCGGGGCTGGCAAAGGCGAATAGCCTGCGGCAGAAGGTGGTGGGTAGGTGTGGCCGTGAGAAGAGGGCGAGGGGAGTGCCGACCTTTCCCGGTGATCTCTGGGGTCTCGAGGGTCTCGAGGGTCGTACATGTACCCAGGATGAGGAGGCATGGATTGATGATGCCTGCCCATTGCCGGCCCCGGCACAGGATGCGTTGCCGGCCTGCCTCTCCCTCCTCCGTAATACCCCGCATGATAGCCATGCGGGCTCGGATGCGGCAGACCCGAGTGATATCCCGCCGGGCTGTGCATGGAACCCCTCCTGTATGATTCATAGGCCGAAGGCGGCGGCGGAGGGGGCATAGCGTGCCCCGGTGGAGGGTAGCCGTACGGGTGGGCATGAGAAGGCGGGGGATAAGGGTAGTACGTGTCCGGTGGGGGCGGAGGAGGGTGGAGTCGGGGTTCGCCTTGAGGATGGCCGTGATGAGGCGGCAGGTGATGGGGGTGAGAAGGATAGTCCGAAGAGCCGCGAGACCTTTTGGTCGACTGAACTTGCGGTGGAGCCGGAAGAGGCTCGTCTTCGTCCGAGTCGGCGGCAGAGGATTTGCGTTTCGATTTGCCGGTGGTCGCACCTGTCTTTGCGGCTATGAGATGGTCAGCGGCCACTCTCGAGCGAAGAGATGATGAGACATACGTTGCCGAGGATCTTTCCGGACTCGGATCTTGAGGCCTTGCTCCGCAAACGACACTGACAAGTCGGTCGCTTCTGGTCCAGTCGTCAGCATTGTCCAAGAGCACAAAGAGGTCAATACTCACTCGACATTCCCGGGAACTTCTTGGCTGAGTAGACTGAGAATGTCGAAGTGAACATCGTCGTACAATAGTAGACCTCTTGGCTACACATAAGATTAGCCCCCATTTTGGCCCAGACAGAGAAAGCAAACTCACTCAACAATCTCGAACAAAGTCAACTTCAGTTTGTATCTCCCTTCCTTCCTCACCCCCAGATCCGGAAACACAAAGAAGGCAGCATCCGTATTGTCTAGGTCCTTGAGATGGTACAGACTCGACACGGGCGTACCGGTCAGGAAGCGCGTTTTGCCATCGTCGATGACGTGCAGCTCGTCTTCTTGCTCTTCCCCGCCCACTAGACAAGCAAAAAGAAAGTAGTACGGGTCTACGTCTAGTCAGCATTGCCTGTGTCGAGCTTTGAACATCAGACTCACTGGAGATAGGGCTCTGACTCTGCACGAATGTCATCCCATCCGGCCCTGGTTCTGGCCTCCGCAAGATGTTATGTCTCGGGTCCGTAGGAGTGATGTCGGAACCATGCTGGTCGATGATCTTCAGCTGTATTATAGGAGTGGGGTCTACTGGTCTTCTGTCGGCTGTAGAACATGTCAGCTTTGTCGAAAAGGAAATCGAAGGTGGCCATGGGCGTACATTTATCTCCAATCCCGCACATCCTCGCCTGCATCGGCTGTTGTCGTATGATCAACTCGTAGGTACTGAGTACGCAATCGTGGTCCGTAGCAAGTTCGAGGTCGGAGCATGGTTTGGCAGATTCGAGTACCGCACGAGAGAGTGGTGGATGGGGAGGAGGTGGTGGGCGGGAGGGCGACATCGGGGTGGGCGGATCGTCGTTTGGCAAGAGACGAGAGAGCGTTCGGGCAGGGGGACGGACGGTGGGTCGTGCGAGTTTGGGAGGGGGCGTAAATGTGGGTGTGGGTGTAGATGACCGGGGGTGAGAGGTAGGGGGCACGTAGACGAGTCGATAGCCAGCCGGGGGAGGAGGTATAAAGATTGATGTCGGAGGGAGACAAGAAGCAGAAGAACACATTGTAATCAGCTTTCCGTCACAAGGATTTCGATTGGAAGTCTGGGAAACAGAGAATGAACTTTAATCAAAGAAGCAAGATAACAAAACACCTCGTCTTTATGGAACGTTTGGCCCTCAAGAGGCGTAGAGTCAAGGCATTGTTCGACCAAAGCCGCCAGCCTCGGTCGATCACCCAAGAGAACAACATAACCTTTCCCTTATCCCTTACTGAGAGCGAAATACACAGAGACAACCGCCTCATAGGGGTATAGGGGGGCAGTATCACCCTCTCCCTCCCCTCGGCCTCCTGGGACGCCCTGGAGAGAACCCTCAAAGGCATCTCCTCTGCGGTTTGAACAGCATGAAAGGCAAGGACGAAGGGTGCGGACAGGGTGGAAAAGGACAGAAGGAGGAATAAGCGATGATATCGGACAGCTGGAACGTCTTTTGTTGGGGATGGAAAGGCAGGGGTGTGGCTGTGTTTGGGAACGCGTTGTGGGCTGTGTTGGGGAAGTTTGAAAGTTGGTTGAAGGGCAAGGCTGGAGAGTTAAACGAAGAATATGCACTTCCTCGGGTGTGGGATGAAGATCATTGGGACGTTCTATGAAAGGCATCAGTCAGGCCAGCGCAGCATAGCTTTGAGGAGACTCACCACTTCAGTCTCGTCCCGACTTCCGACTTCACAAACTCCCACCGTAGCAAGAGAAAAGCAGAAAAGAAGTCAAGCCCGTGACCCCAGAATGGCCCTCCAAACGTCCGACAATCGCCAGACGAGTGACCTTCCCAACAGCCAGCCCAAAAGATCGACCAGTCTCCCCTCGACACACCAGTCCAGAACCCCGACGCAGCACACAAGAGCCCAGGCCTCTTCATCGTGACGACCAGACCAAAAAGAAGGGTAAAGGGTAGAAGCGCAAACTCACATATTATTACGACCTTGCCGTTTCTACCGCTCGTCAGCATCGACCCTCTCGCCCAGCAAGTTCAAACTTACTTGAGTGACCGGAACGTATTCGTACGCATAGTCTATGCCTTGTATCCACTTTCCGTCCTTGTCCCCCCTCTTGTCCCCTGCCTTGTCTCCGGAGCCGGAGGCGCCAGCGTGGTTCTGTTTCGCAGGCAAAGTCAATCTCGCATCACTCCCCCGGCTCTTCTTGGTGGCTCGTACCTCTGCTTCCTCCCTCTGCCGCTCGTTCTCTTGGTCTTGAATGTCGGGCCGTTCGGTGGGATTGGGGTGGGGGCGGGGGCTGAGGATGGTGGGGTGGGGGAATGCGCCGACATATTTATACGGGAGGGAAAGAAGAATACGAGATGTGTAGAAGTTGTAGATGTCTGACTGGACTTCCGTCAGCTCGCACTGCGAACAAGGTTGCCTCATGCTCCGCACAAGCCACCTGCTGCGCCCATCCGCTCGCGGGGTCAAATGCGATCACATGCACAACGACTCACAGGGTATGGCACACAGAAACAGATCACCCCGGTGTTGTATTGTGCCTTTCTGATCTACAAGTTTGGCGCGGTGGGGTACACAGTATGAGACAGGGAGAGATGGAAGAGAGAGGGAATAGATAGGGTCGAGGGGGGAGGGGTGGGGGCGGATATATGTAGCGTGGCAGCGTGGGTGTGTCCTTTGTAGAGCCGGCGTGTTGAATGTAAGGAGCGCGTGGGGGAGGGGTGAGTGGTGAGTGATGGCTGATGCGTCGAAGCGAGGTGTGGATGGATGGAGTGGTTGTTGGACTCGCCCTGCCCGTGTCCTGCCGCCTTTTGTTGATGATGGATTAGAACGACAAGAAAGTGGAGGAAGGGATCGACTTTTTTCAATTGCGGTGATGCATTCAAGCTCCAAGGTTTCGCCAGGCTGATCCACCCCTCGCCCCTTGCATCCACCCCTCTCTCTCTTCTTGCGCTTCTCGGCCTTCTCGGCCCTCACCGGCGCCGAATCACACCTCTCCACCCCTCACCAAGCACAAGGCACTCTAGGCACATCCTCTCCACCCCTGCGCCAATCGCGCCAATTCTTTGTGGCCCGAAGAGGCCGGTGCTAAAGCTTGGAGCTTATATGCTGATATACCCCGATGCAGCTTGTGGCTTGTGGGGATTCCAAAACGGCAGAGTCGTCTTTGGTGACTTGCGTAGGGAACGTCGAGAAGGCGACTAAAAGGCATTAGAAGATGGCTCGAGGGGCTAGAGTGGGCAAGTGTCCGGCCGAATGACGAACGTCAGATCCGTTGGCCATTATTAGCTGCATTAGCTGTCGACTGTCAACTACTGCGGGCTAATAGATAAAATTATCGTCCATTATGGTCTTGAGGCCGGAGGCCAATCAGGCATGTCAGGCATGAGCTGCATGATGAGGACGATCATTAGTCATCACAGGGCGATCATGAGTAATTAGGGAAGGCTTAGAGCAGGAGTAGCAGGTGTATGAATGTAGCTCGTCAAACAACGATTCCATATTTGTCCACTGGCCGGGGGCAAGGAGCCCAAGGGGATGAGGGGAGAGGGGGAAACTCTTCTGCATACGAGCTACGGCTGCTTTTCGGCTTGCATATCATTCAGGCCGGGAATACCTTTACGTACATGCACTCCCGCTACGGAATAATATAATAATGGAATGCGTTTTTTAGTACGTAGGGCCGATGTACATACTCGAAAGGTTTGTACATGCTGGCCCAAGTAGCTGTAAGGCCAGGCGCGAGTGCTGTGATGCGTTTCATATGAGGATATGTCTGCCAGCTTACCGCAGCAGCAAATGTTGAACGTGGCGCGACGACAGAAGAATTCAATCCGGTAACTGTAACTGTCCTGTTTTGTATATCCTTGCCCCAGGGTCACAGAGTCCGATCAGGTAGTTGCGCTTGAGGCAGATAGACTAAAGGACTCGCACAACTTACAGAGTCACAGCGAGACTGCTTGCCGAGGATGAGAACGCACTGCGTTCGGGACACCCCAAGGTTGGATCAAACGCAAATTGGTTGTTGCGCGAAGACTGGGGCGTTTGGATCAAATGGAAACTGCTACATGCAGCGGCAGACTTCTCCTTCTCAAGATATGCATAAAGCAAGACAGACTGGACTGGGTGCACCAATTCATAGCTCCTACATATATGCAAAGTCATTGCCACCACCACACCAAAGATAGTCAGAAGGATCAACGCACAGCGCTCAGGACACACCCAACATGGGGTTTGACACACTTCGACCCCCGCTGTGACCTTCTGGGTGGGGTAGTCAATTTGGCCGGCTTAGTTGAGATTGCATTAAGATCCACCAATAGGTACTGAATGTGCAGACCAATACTTGTCAAATCTGGTCTCTGTGCATGACAGACGACTTTCATACCTGATAATGCAATGTGCATGGCGGTAGCGTTAGCTATCACAACAGCATGGAAGGAAGACACTATCGATCAACTTGCGGGAAAGATCATATCGAGTCCATTCACGCTTTCCTGCTGCTGCCACCTCCTCACCATGAAGCATGCACTCTTTAGTCTCCTCAGTTGGCACAACAAAGCACTCCCGCCCAGCCAGGTCTATTCAAAAGCATAAAAGCATAGGTACAGTCATATAGACACGACAGATACATAGCTGATGCTTCCGAGGACGTTGAGCCGAGTCACGTGAACGCACAGCGCTCCGGACACTTTGACGGTTTCGCTCAAATGGAAACTGGTTCTTGCGTAGAAGAAAGAGACTGGCGCCTTTGAATCAGAAACTCCTCTTATATGGAGCAATGAATTCTGCCCCTTTGCGGCTTCAACAGTCTGGTTTTTGGAGATGCAGAGCTGGCCCAGCTGTGAGAGCTATTTTCATGCTTGTACATATCGTCAGGCCACCTTCAACGCCAAACGAAGGTTGGCTGAGTTGGACGCACAGCGCTCCGGACACCAAAAGTTCTCGACAGGGAGATCCGCGAATCTCTATCAGAGCTTTGTTTGGCCCTAGGGATGCCTTAGGGCAGGCGCGGTTGAAGATAGTCAGAATGTGGGTGTAATCTGTCAATTTGATGTATCCGGTGTGTCTGATTCCGAGAGACGACTGGAAAGTACATGCATACTCGAGTACTCGTATAGTATTAAGTACATCTAACAAGAAGGAGGCGAAGTTTCGTTGATCGTGGCACTGGGGTTGGCGTCCTTCAATCAGTAAACTTGGATGCTGGTGGTGTGTAGAGTGCTGTATTACTGTGATTTCAATCTGTTGGTCTAGAGCCATCAGGGGTGCAACGGCAGCTGATGGGACAGGTGACAGCGCACAGCCGACTCGTGCAGGCAGATCAGTCGCAGACTACTGAACGAGGCAAACATACGACAACGTCAAACGACTTGGAATTCATGCAATTTGCTTATGCTACTACTATACACCAACAACTCAACCCTCTTAGAAGAACTGGACTAGATATTCAACGTCACTCATACAGTGTTGCCCTATTCAATATCCCCAACCTGATCCTCCTCTCCCTCATCGGGCACGTACATCTTATCCCCCAAGATCTCTCCTGCCCTGAAAGCACTCGTCGACCTCTGACGGCGCTCCTGCCCTTGGTCAGCCCCTCGTCCGCGGCCACGTCGCCCATCATCAACAACAGGCGCGCCCTTGGAGGTGGACGAAAAGTTGACATTTGAGCCACTACCATTCGGCAGCGCGTGCGTCGTGCCGTTGGTGTTTGCAAACGAGTTGGAAGAAGCGTTGGGGGGGAGGGGGTTGCCTTGGGCGTCAGCCGGGACGTAAGAGACGACGTAGCCCAGCTTGCCGGGGGGGTTGGCGCCGAGGCAGTGGAGGCAGGTGAGCTCGGGGTATGCGACGTAGGAGGCTGGAGGGGATTGGTTGTTGGAGAGGGAGAGGGAGGAGATGCCGTTGGCCGCTCCGTGAGTGGAATCTCTGTGAAGGATGTCAGTGACTTTACCCTTGAAAGATGAGAGAGAAGAATCGAAAAGGCGACTTACCCCGCACCAGAAGCAGGAGCCCAAGGCCTCAGCACATTGGAAGCGTCGACTTGGCCAGCACCGTTGCTCTTACCACCCTGGCCCTGCTGGCCCGGGGCAAAGGAGGGGTGCCAGATGATGGCGGGGAAAGTGGCGTTAGGGGCGGGGCCGTGAGTGTGGGACATGTTTGGTTCTGCGGTCGAATGGTCAGTGAAGTGACATGGGGGAAGATGGGAGGCGCACGTCGTGTTTCTTTGTTGGCAAGCAGTGGACAGGGGAGAGGCAGAGTAGAGGTCCGTCATATATATAGGTGAAAGACTCACAATCCCCCGGCCGAAGGATCGTCACATGACAAGGGATTGCCTCTTCTTCTCGACGCATGACCCATTTGCTCGAATGTAAGCGAGGTGATTATCCCATCCGTGGCATTTGTATACGTGCTATTTCGAATGCTTACCAGGCGAATTAGAAAAGCGGCGTCGAGTAATTTCGAACGGCAGCGGCAAGAGGAGAGATGGGAAATGCCAAGAGGGGAGGTGGCGTCATTCTCGGGGGGAGACTCGGCTGCGTTGCACGTTGTCAGTCTATTGCCCATGGCCATGGTTGCATCTCCTGTCGAGTCAAGGAGGGAATTGGACCCAGATCTGAGGGCATGCATCTGTTTTGGTGCTTTACATACGCATGTCCAACGGGCATCAAAAAAGGAATAGGCAGAGCAGACACGTGTATGGTGAAGAAGATTACCCGGTTCGCGTCGGCCCGCATAGCCGGTGCAGCCGGTCTTCCGAGTGTCCGCCTGCGCTTGGTTGTTGGGTTCGTTTGGGCTTCGTCTGCCGTGCCTGCTGCAGTGGGCTCTGTACACAAAGTACCATATATGAGAGGATGGTCCACGCTGGATGCAGTAGCAGGGGTGAGCTGGGAATGAACGGTGGCAATGAAAGACGCCAGACCACTTGCAACCCGACGACGAGCTTTTATTTCAACAAGCTCTGCGTTCACTAGTATAGCGCTAGCGAAACAACGTGGAGTAATATGGTCAGTCAATGCGGAAGGCATATACGACAGGACTCTAGAATAGAAGCACGAGTATAGACGTCAATACCACACACATCGCGGCAGCATGACGTGACCACCGCGCCGCCGTTCAGAGTTTTTTGACATGATTATAACGGAATCGTCGTGGTGTTCAACATATAGATGATTGACATTTGTCAGTACTGGCCCTAGCCCTGACAGCCCTCCTCCCATTCCATACCCGAGCTCTGCATACAAGCAAGATTCAATTCACCAGCAAACGCTCCCTCTTTGAAAATACATGTACGACCATCATGACGAGATTATTTTAATCCTGATTCGGGGTTGGCGGTGTCCCGAACGCTGTGCGTTCACCATCCTTCATCGGAGGTAAAACTGCCATCAGCGCACCACCACCAGATACATATCGTCCTCCACAGTATGAGTATCCGTACCAGGATGACAGTGTACATACTCGTACAAGCTATGATAGGAAGTACTTGGCTGCTGGCGTCACGAACAGGTAACGTAAGCGCAGTGATTCCACTGTGCCTCCTATCCTCCTGGCCTGGACCCTCATATGCATATCATCTCACATGTGTCGGTCAATCAACCTCCTCTTGCAGGAACAAGAAGCAAAAAGCAAAAAGCAAAAACAAAAAAACGACGGCACCCGGGATTCCCAGGTGGTCCCCCACCCTGGTACTAACCGAGCGCTCTCCTAGTTGACTTCGCGGATCAGACGGGACGCGGTACTTTGAGGAGGCTATGGCCGTCGATGTTTAGAACGGTGTTGTTGCTGTCAAGAGTAAAAGAGCTGCAATTGGGCACATACATAGGTAAGGTGGAGGACCAAGAGCTGGATTGAAGTTCGTAATTTGTCTGCTCAGCGTCTGCTTCATGCAAGAAGGAAAGAACTGTTGGATTGAGCAATTACCCTTCAGAGCAACGCACCCACTTAGGACGACGGCCGCCGGTCCACTTGCTGACGATGCGGACTTTACTTGCTGTCCAGTTGCTGTCAGTCAGAACTTTCCCTTTCCCCCGACTAGCACCTGGAGATCAACATTCGGTAACGGCTCTGGGGCGTCCGTGGCTGCCCTGCCTTGCAAGCCACTTGTGGCTGGAGGGCTACTTCACGCATGGGGACGCCCGAGGGCTTCCGCCACGACGGCGGCACCAGTGTCAAGTTGGCAAGGGTATTCGGCAACGTCTAGATTTGGGTATTGCCATGATATCTTCAATAGTCTGGTGAGTTCCTTCTCGCTGATCAGGAAGGAGCTGTGCTGATTGTGACTTTGGGTCCTTGGAATCGTACTGACGTCCTGCGGGAAGGATCGACCCATAGCAAGAGTTCAGATAATGGTACGAGCAGAGTAGCGAGCCACAAACTGCGACCGTACTGACTACGGAAAGGTAAGCGTCTTTTGCTGAGAACAGGTTGTAGTTGCTGACTGTCTTCGAGATGACATCTGCGAGCGCCAAAAGGGGATAGAAAGCTTGAAAACCTCCTTTCGGCCTTGTCTTCATTCCCCTTCTAGCAACCTACTCCCGTCTTGTCATGTATAGGGTGAGATTCTCCATTTGGGGTGATTATACGAATGCTGATCTGTTGCAAGCTGCCAAATGGGGCTGTTTCGCTGGTCTCGCGGGGAGAATCTACGATGAATCACGGCAAGGAAGGTACCGTTGCGTGCTGCTGGGTAGAGTCGACAAGACCGTACGTCATTTCTGGATCGACACTTCTCCTTCCCTCTGCTTTGTGCATATGCTGATGAATTATGAACAGCAACACCCATGGCAATAGCGTCGCGAATCCTCTCCCTATCGACAACATTTGCTCGCTCTCTTAATCCTGCCCTCCGACGCAGAGCCAGCATTCGCTGGCTTCGAAAACTCTCCGGGCAGAGGGTGCGTTCTTGATTGCTTTCTTTCTTTGTGTATGCTAACAGATGTTAGGACCATTTCCAGCAGCTGATTAATGGTGCTTCTCGCCTTATGCGCAGCAAGGGCGTAACTTGACAGCACCATTCTTCGTTCTTATCCCCTTCGAGGAGATACAAATCTACGTCCCCCGTCCCCCCTTCTGAAGCACCCTTCTGCTTCTGGTTCGGACTTCCCACCACCATCCCCTTCCTCCGGCTCCGTCTCTCCTCCTCTCCATGCTCTGCCCTCACTCTATCTGCCTGGCCACGGGTCATTGTCAATCCCGTCCTCCATGCGGACCCCTTCTTCCGTCCTCTGTGATTGTTGTCCTCTCACCGACACATCCTCAAACTCCACGCTTATGTCCGTTCCCGGCAACGTCACTCTCCTTCAATATCCCCCAACTGCCCCCTCCCCCCGTCAACCGCCGCCCCAATCGTCATACCTTTGAAAACCGGTGGGCGGCCCCAGAGTCCAGCTGAACAGGCTCTCATTATAATACAACACCTCCAACACGGCGCTTAGGATTCTCTTGGTGTTTGTCAATACAGAGGCTTTGCCAAACCCCGTGCCTCTGCCTCACAATGACAAAAACGACCTCCACCATACTGGCTTTGTGCACCCCTGGCAGCTTCGATGCCTTTGTGAAGCAGATGGCTGGCGAGCTTGAGCGGGACCGGGCGCTGTTGCCCCCCCAAGCCCTGCCCCCTGCCCCACCCTTCCGCCCAGCCCAGCAATACCGCACTGCTGCCCCTGCAAAGGTCCGTATCAGCAAGCTTACTAGCGCAGAGCTCTCCGCCTATCGACGCGGAGCGACCTGTCTTCCTCCAGTCGAGGACCCTGAGGATGGATAGAATTGCTGCTTCTTGCTTGCATCTGTTCATGTAAGTATGCGACCCTCTTTTATGTAGATCTTGACGTTGACTCGATCTCCAGGGAACAGCTTGGCATCGAGTCCTTCCAAAAACTCCAAAGAGGCTTATCGGCACTCAAGGACACTTCTTGTGGCAAGGCTAACCTCGGGGTCCTTACAGCTCAAATGTGGAAGGAATGGGCACGATCTCTGTGGGAGACGATGCCGGAGGAACAGAAAGACAGGGGCTGTTACCCGCACACTCCGAAATCCTCGCTCCGCCACACATTTCTATGGAACATCAAATGGTCCATGACGTACAGCGTCTTCGTCTGGTCCGGTCGTTACTGCCACACCTTCTTCGCCGGTGGCTGCGCCTAAAACGCCCGCCATTCAGCGTGCCAGGTTGAGATATTTGGTGGGCGGTTTCGGTACTGCTGGGCCAATTTGTCGTGGGCGCCGTGGATGTCGTTACAAACTGATGAGGGTGAGCAAATCTCCGTCTTATTTCCTTTCGAAGTCTGGCCTTCGCTTCAGGTATTTGAGCAAGGAACTCTTACCCCAATGCTAGGAGTAGAGTCAAATCAACGGCAACGCTACTCCCTTACCGTTCAATGTCGATCCCCGACCTGCGCACGTGTGGGCAGTGAGCGCGGCGGCTGAGCCCGAGGACGTCGTAAGCTCTCTGAATGTGGAGTAAGCCCCTTCTCAGCCCTAACGAGGTGGCCTTTTTCCATCATCGTAAGTATATTTTCTCGCTCTCGCTCTATGAGTTGTACTGAATCCTCACTTTAGGACTTTATGCGCACATCCTCCGCCGAGGGTGTCCCTGTTCTCCCCCAAGCGACGAACGCCGCTGCCATACGAGTCGTTGTGGCTAAAACCGCGTACCACCTCCTCAAGACAAGGGACGACCTCAAAAGCATCGTGAGTTTCTATTTTTTTTAACAGGGTGACTCCCTTAAAGTGAGTTTATGATCACTTCCTTGCCCCCAAGTATTGAATAGAGAATCGCATACTACCGATATGAATATATGTACGATACAGTAAAATTTAAGAGGGTTAATCACAATATATAAAGAAATTTGTAGACAATTAATGTACTGCAATGGCCCTCCATGTCAAATGAGAGAGAAAGCTATTCCAATAGTACTATACGTTCAATCACCGATAGCTGTTATTGAGTTGCGCAAGAGGGTCCACTTTATATAGAAACCCATGCAAAAGTTGATATACCCTTCCTTGAGCAGGCAAGAAAGGAATTTTCCCCCCCATCTCCCATCCCCCCAAACCGTTTTTGTGCAGGACTCTTTGAGACTTTGCACTAGCAGGAGAACAATACATTCTTATACCGTATCTGTATCTGTTCCGAGATGATGGCCACATCAAACTACTTCTTCCAGTCACATCCTCTTTACCTAATCCTTCTACTCGCTACCGAGACTTCCCACCTCCCACATAAATACGCCGTCTTCACCATCGTCTGATCTAAGCGCTCACTTCTCCCTTGTAGACATAACCATCCTCGTGCGGGGGCGTAAGCTTGTCGTGCAGCAAACCCGCCAACGCCTGATACTCTGAGTCGCTCTCGACGTGCGTAAAGTTGAGGTGTTGCCAGGGTTTGTTGGAAGCTTCTTCGTCTTTACGTCTCTGTCGTTGGTCGTTCTGCGCTTTCGTGTCAGCTGGCACAATCACAAGCATGAAAAAGAGACGTACCTCGATCCTAGACTTTTCCTGCCCAGCCTGATCATAGTTTCCGCTCCTGATTCCCTTGGCTACCTTCTCCCACAACCTCCTACTCTCCCACTCTCCCTGCTCCGCTACACTCTTCACATTAACATCCTCCAACTGCACCGTCGAATCACAAAACACCGGCCCCGTCTTCTTGCCCACATTCGACACGCCCGTCCACTGGCCCTCATACGTTTGGATGGTCTTGGAGGGGTGGGCGGAGGGAGCGATGGTGGCTTTGAAAGTGTGGGCTTTGCCGGAAAAGTAGCCTTTGCCTTTGTAGTCGATTTGGGCGGTGTAGTTGGTAGAGGATTGGATGGCGTTAGAGTCGGTGAGCTCGATGTAGGGACTGCCCCAGAGAACACCTTCGATCCTGAGCCGAGCTACATCAAAAGTCAGCTTGGCGCCTCATGGCTGCGGAAGGTACGCACGGAGGGTGATCAAGTACTTTTCCTCTTTACCGCCAGCCTTGGGCTGAACAGTCAAGATGGCGTGACCAGACTGCTTTACATTGATGGCTGTACCAGTGAAGGAAGTTTTTTGACCCGAGTGACCCTGGAGCTTGACGCCGGCAGTCTTGTTCTCAATATAATAGGCAGTCTAGACAACAAGTCAGCCTTTGATCGCGCCCAGATGAGAGAGCGATACTCACGATCGGCGGGTGGTGGGACACTTGCTCGACGACGAGCTTGGTCTCGCCACGTCCTCCAACGTCGGGCCAGACACCGTAGAAAAGCTCACCGAGGACGGGGTTGAGAGGCTACACGTCTCGTTAGAAACGGCCAAGTGCGCGGAATGGGCACGGGACTCACCTTCTTCTCGGAGCCCATCTTCTCGTTACGAGTCTGGTCACCGTATCAGTCCTCAATCTCTGTATAACGGTAAAGAGAACTCACGGTGTATTGGGCACGCAGAGTACCAATGAACCACTTTAACACCCTCTCCATACGCTCAAACTCGTCCTTGCCTTGCGAGATGGCAGCGAACTCGTCGGGGTGCTGACACCAGTACGCGGGGAACTCTGTAAGGGAGGTGGGGGAGAGGATGACTATTCCGATTAGTCAGTAGAGGAGGGATGGTTTAATGCAAGCGCTTACAAGGGGGAGCGGTCATCGAGCTAAGATCACCAGTCATACGGGTGAGGCTCTTGATGAAACTGGCCCATCCTGCCTTCTGTTCTTCAGGGACATCGGCGCCTGCCATGCTTGTCAGTCAAGGATTCTTTGCCGATTGTATTGGGAGTGAAAGAAGAAGATCGGAATGGGTCGTCAAGGCTGATAGGACAAAGGAGATACGCGGAGTGGGCCCCGCAAGCGAATAATATGACTGGGGCAAACTGGCAAAGCTAGTTGCTTGACAAGGAACAACTCTGTCTCTGGCCCAAGGGGTTTGTCTGACGCGAAAAAAAGAACGACGCAGGCTGGTATAAACAACCGAGGGGCGGGGAGATGGGGGCGAGCTGACCTTCTGCCTTGTTCTCTTCGTTGGCGGACTTGAGGGAGCCCTGGGAGGGGCGGCGGGAGGGGAGGGCGGACATGCTGGGGATAGAGGATGGAAGAAATAAAATGGTCAAATGAAGGAAGATGGATGTGCCACTCTTGCATCTCAGTCACGGCCGCGGAGAGGCCAGCGCACCGCTCAGATGATGTCATCCACGTGGCAATCGCGTGCCACGCGCCCCAAAATCGAGGGGCGCGGCGTCCCCCGCCTCCACTCACTCTACGCGGGGTTATTGTCTTCTTCTTATTGTACTCAGGCTTGGACTACACAATGTGTATGAGAGTGTGTGCAAAAATGATAGCTAGATATCGCAACCCTAGATACGCCGCAGTACCCATCATCATAGATTACTTTTGGTTTGGGCCCCTCTCCCCCAATCCGCTTCTCGCAAATCGACTGAACATTGTCTGCTCCTCGCTCTGCTGGAAAGAAAACGTCGGCTCAAAGAGTGTAGACTGATTACCCCTTCCAGACTGGTTTGCTGCTGTAGAACCAGATTTACTATTCGAAGTTGATGCGGGGCCACGCGAACGGCGACTGGGCATGCTCTGGAGAGCTTGCTGCTGCTCGGGCGAGAGTTCGTCGTAAGACGGCTGTTGGCTTTTATTCTGTTGGGACATCTTTTAAAGCCGAGGAATGACAATCGAGGGAAAAGAGCACTTGATGGGACGAAGAGGTGGGACACTCAGCCGGGTGCGCGTATAAGTACCTATTGTTTCGCCGTCAAGAAGGCTTTCGCTTCTTTTGTATCGCCCTATTACTATTTGAGAGATTCCAACTTCAGTACAGGCAAACTTGAATCGTTTTGACCCCCGAAGAACCCTCGGTGACGGATTTTTACGAAGCTTGATAGCAAATGAGCGGAGTGATAGATACTGCTGCTTTATACAAGATCCAAAGACGAAAGGGGTCCCGAAAGGGTACTATAACGGACACAGCACTGACTTTTGATTCTTGAACGGGCGATGGCCATATGTGGTGAGGATTGGCTTATTTCGGGACAGACAATCCAAGGAATCTGTTTCAGCGCCGACGTATTGCGCGAGCGAAGATTCATTGATACCATTTTGTGAGAGACAAGTAGTGAGGCAAACGAACAGGTGCGAAGAAGACATGCACCCTAACGAAGGGCAGGGGGAGGCATTGCTGTAAAGAGGCCCCGAGACAAAAGCTTCACTAAACATTTAAGAGCATTGTGTACTTCTACTTGGCGGCCTTCTCGCCGGCGGATGGCAGGCCGCATGCGGGCGAACGTAAACAAACACGGGGCTAAACCTCACAAAGCATGCTGGGTGGCATTCCTTGCTATGTGTACGTACTTGTACTACTAGCAGCTCAACACTCCGACCCCACAGCTGACTCAGGTTTTGAATCATTCTCTTCTTCAGAACGTACTCTCCTCAGAGTCATTTCAGCCGATCCTTCAGGTCTCTCTCCCTCCTGATCTTGCAGTTTTTCAGAATGAAGTGGCTTATGGTGGCCTCGATATCACAGTCACCGTGGATCCTAGCGACCATAACAACATCGCGGCAAGAGGGCACAGCATAATAATAAGTCACCCGTCGGTTCGCCATAGGAGAGTTTGAACGAGTTGGTATCCCCATTGTGAGCGATGCACACATCTGGAGTTGAGCTGACTTCTTCATTTGCTGTCTGCAAGTGGCCGTCAGAAGACGAGCAATACAAAATTGTACTCCAAAACTATCGCCCTGAGAGAAAAGAGCGCGAGACACCAGCATCAGCTCAGAACTACTTTCCACTCGGCCCTGATGAAGTCTACTGAATAAGTATGAAGAACTCACTGGTCGAGTCTGCTCTCGACCGGTATCGACCGGTATATCTTCTCTGTCCGGCGTACCCTGTGTACCTGCTGCTGGACATGTTATTCTATCCTTGTTCAAAAAGGGAGTGTAAGAAAGCGGCTAAAGCCTGTGGTTGCCCTTTCTGTTTCGCCGCTTATCATGCCGTGCTCTTATAGGCGTGTCCTCCTGAGGTATCCCATATCAGCAGCAAAGCAAGTATACATGAGCTTCCCGTCATCATTCCTGAATTTGTCCGGGACTGGCGGGATTTGAATTGAGGCTCGGTGGTTACCTGTTCACTATCATCGCTAGGCTGACCATATCGGGGGTGGATAGCGAAAGAGTGGGGGAGCCACCGATGTTGTTTCAATCAGCTTCTTTCTTAGCTTTATCAGTAACGTAACGACTGAGAAGAGAGGATCCTAAGGGGGGTTATAAACAGCACTTCTCATCCGTAACTAGCCACGAACGGGGCCTGATTTCCAAACGGATGCTGAGGTTCGATCAATCTATTGGCTTGGGACAATGAGGCTTATGGTTACTCAAAAAAGTGTACGTCAAAATGTCGCATATCAAGCTCAAGCTAACATCGATCATCTTCCAGAGCCGTGTTTTCAATCTTCAACATGGGAGCATCCTGACGCTGCGCAGAGCTCCCTCAAAGAAGTCTCAAGGTTTACCTTTTCTCGACAAACAAAGCTCCCGAGAGTGTCCCGCTCAAAATCATCAGAGACGAGAACAACAGCAGTACGCCCTTCTCTTCGATGAGCCTCTTGTCACGTCTCAAGGAGAGAAAGAACATGATGGACTTACATAATTGTGGAAGCCGTATCCACCCACAGCTCCTTTGAGAGAGTCGTACTTGAGGAGAGCTTCAGAGATGGGGCCTGGAATCGTTGAATGAACGTCAGCAGGACTATACAACTGTGATCGGTGGTTGACTTGCCGGATGAAAAGTTTCCAACGCCTCTGGTAAACATGAAGAATGAAAAGATCATGGCGAATTGAAAAGTGTTATCCTCTGTAAATGATGGTCAATACACCCACCGATCCCGTCGACGATACGAGAGATTGGACGTACTCGCAATAGCAGCATTCATCTTGCTCCAAATCGCACAAAAGCTCGGCCCAAACATCCCAAACACAATACAGAATGCCACCAACATACCTTTTGACGTTCCAAATCCCCACAAGAAGGCAACAGACAGGCTGCTGACGAGGCATGATATGAGGATGACGATGCGCATGGGGAGATGGTCGGAGAGTACGCCCATGACGGCATTACCGGGAACGGAGGCGGCGTTGAGGATGGAGAGAAGGCCGGCGCCGTTGGGTTTGGAGAGGTGCAGGTCGTTCGCGTACGCTGTACAAGTGAGCTTCCATTCCAGTGTCGTCATGTGATCACCTTACTCGGGATCCAGAGACTTGGGATGAAATTGCCGAGACTCGTCAATAGAATGGTGGAGATACTGACAATCAGTTGAGTGCTCTTCAAGAACGACCAATCGGGCGCATTCTCCCGTCTCCTCCTCTCGCTATCGGGATGGAAACGAGATGCGATAGGTACGCGACGGCGGATGAAGCAGAGGCAGAGGATGCCGACAACGCCAAAGACGGATCCCATGATGATCATGGCCTTCTTGTAGCCGAGGTGGTGAAGGAGGCCGCTCATGATGAAGGGGAAGATGAATCCACCTGGTGGAAAGTCAGATTTGTACGCTTTGTCAAACGATAGGGCTTACCGGTACCTATACGTTAGATGAGCAGAAGATACATAATCAGCCCCGTCTGATATGCTGACATCCGTCACTAACCTGTACCTAGCAATATTGTCAGTTCAGAGCAGGACGCGTAAGCTGCTACTTACCTGCATACATGACACCAGAAGCTAGGCCCCTTCTGGCATGGAACCACTCAAACAATAGAGTTCCGCAAGGAAAGTACGACGCGCCCTGGGTCAGCGGAAATCAGTTTTGGCATGCGTTCCGCATAGGATGGGCTTACCGCCAGAGGGTACAACAAGCCGATAGTCACCAAGATGTGCCATGGCTGACGATATCAGTCAGTCACAGCCACACATCGGAGCATCATACCTTTGAGGCGAAAGCACTGGCAATCAAAGCGACAGAAGCTGCGAGGATTCCCATAACCTGAAGGGTCTTTTGCCATCGCGGGACTGCCGTGAGGAGCCTACACTCATTATCAGCATACTCAGTAGATACCTCGGAGAAGCCCGACTCACGGCCCAATCACAGCCGAATTCATGTAAAGCAGTCCGGTCTGGAGCGTCGCTGCAAGGGTCAGAGTGGAGCTCGATTCGTCCGGGAATAGAGTCGAGGTCCAGAACGCAAGCAGCACGCCAATAGCAAACGGGATACCCCAGACCAATATCTCAATCATAGTAGCCGCAGCAAGAAAGATCCATGCTTGCCTCCCTCCGTCTACGGGGGGAAGAGCATACTGCGCGACTGGCTCTATGTGTTCATGGTCGTTTGTGGAACGGGGAGAGACGACTGGGACGAGTGGGATGGCAGAAGGGCTTTCGGAGAGGCCGGAGAGTTGGATTGCTTCAATGGAGACGTGAGGCTGTTGCTGCGGAACGGCCATGAGTGCGGCGGAGAAGGGGAGGGGAAAATAATGATGATCTGAGAGGGAGGGGACGGGATGATCTATATATATGCAAAGCGGGAGTATGTACGGTACTCGCAGCTGCTAGCTCATGCTAATGAATCATATTCACGATAAGGCCGATAAGGACTGACACGGTGCGGCGCCGTTATGGTTCAAAGTGACGATTAGTATGACCCTGCATCGGCATCCGCCCGCGGCTTTATTGGCTGGTACGCGGTCGTTGCTATGTATTCATCAGCTACCTGCTATTTTAGTCCATGGCATGTGTACTGTACATGGCCACCATGATAATCGGTTGCGCATGATCAGTCAGGTCACAGTGTCAACTGCTGGGACAGAGGTTTATCAAGCCGGCTAGTTCTTGAGAAAGAAAGTAAGGCAATAGTCGTCTATGTAGACTTGTTGTCAATCGAGTGAGGGCGATCATCAATCAACATGCACCTTCCTTCCTCATGTCAAGTCATGAACAAGCCATCATGACAGGCTTAGCTACGGCCCCTACAGGCATTGAAGGCCACCATCAATCCGGCTAGTAGATATTGCGCGTTATGTCTGCCGCCTCACAGTGGGCCGCCCGTCGAAGATGAACCCACGGCGCTCGGGACACCTACCCACCAAAATACATGTCAAAGGGGGGGGGCCTCGAGGGGGGTCAAGGCCTTGTCAAAGCTCGGGGTCGGTGTCCCGAGCGCAATGCGTTCTCCGTGTCTGATTGGACGTCGTATGTACAAGTCACGGTCCTTCTGTATGGTAATGGATTTCATCTTGAATATGCCTCTGCATCATTTGATACTGGAAGAACCAAGATATATGCATGGGATGGCTGGACAACCTGAACAGCAAGCTTCATTCCACCATTAGAAATATGGTGTCCTTCTTGTGCTGTTGGAAGATTCTTGAACAAGAAGTAACGAGAAGATTAAGAGGACAAAGAGGAAAGGGTAAGTATCATTGGTCCCACATAAGTCTACCAATTGTCTTGTACAAGTGCTATGTATGTCAAAAGGCAAGAAAGACTTGATGAAGGTCAAAAGACATCGAAACGAGATCATAAAACTCCACCCGACAACAGTGATGACGCGAGAAAATCTTGTAGATGACCACCATTCTCTTCTCACGAAGACTTCCACATGAAACCGGTAGCACCCCCTGCAAGGATCGTGACAGTCGCATAGATGATCAAGATACCCTTTAAGCGCAAAGACCGACCGAAAAGACATCATCAACATAACTCTTTTAGATGGTTTGTTGCATGATCCATATGCCCGACCGGCGGTCGAAAATGGCCAGGGATGACAAAAGGAGAGTAACGCACATAATTTTGCAAGCCATAAGCCCCACTAGCCTTCCCATTCAGAGCCGAAAACGTCAACAAGGATTGCGAGATGGGTCCGCAAACGCGGGTGCCGATACCTCGGATGAGAGTGAAGATAGCGAGTACGAGTGGAGGAGCTACGGGATCGTCCTCTTCTCATCTGTCAGCGCCAGTTAACTGAAGAAGGCGGGAGACGTACTAGTAATAACCGAAACCATCCCTGTCCAAAGCGTCGCAAAACTCAATCCCAACACCCCAGAAACCACCGCAAACCCCACCAACACCCCGCCTGTCGTACCAAATCCCCAAAGCAAAGCACACGCGAGACCCGAACCCCAGAGGGAGAAGAGCATAACGAGACTGAGGGGAAGGTGGTCGGATAAGTAGCCTAGCAGGGCGTTACCTGCTATGGAGGAGGCGTTGAGGATGACGAGGATGATTGTGCCGTTCGAGTTTGTTAGGTTGAGGGCGTTGGCGTAGGCTAGGCGGGATGATATTAATCAGAAAACCTGTGAGAGCTGGGGGGACTTACAAGGAAGCCACAGACTTGGGATAAAGTTGCCAAGACTCATCCAGAAGATCATAGTCGTCCCCACAACAAACCCCGGACTCTTCACAAATGCCCAATCAACAGAACTGCTCCTCCTCTTTTGCTTACTCGCATCCCCCAACGAGGACTTTGGTGCAACAGGTATCCTCGGACGGATAGCAAAGATCGCAGCCGAGCCGATGAGCGCATACCCCCCTCCGAAACCGAGCATAGTGGCCTTGTACCACACATGCGAAAGAAGGAAGCTCACGAGGAAGGGCATGATGATTCCCCCCAAGCCCGTACCCGCGTACAAGATGCCGGTAGCGATCCCGCGGCGGGTGTGGAACCATTGGAAGACGAGGGTGATGCAGGGCATGTAGGTCAGGCCGGAGATGGGGTAGATGAGGCCGAAACAGAGGAGGATATGCACTGGCTTGGTGGCGAATGCACTGCCGACCATGGAGAGTACTGCAGTCAACAGACCGAAGAATTGGAGTTCGCGCTGCCATGTCGGAAGCGCTGGTAAGATACTAATACACTGCTGTCAATTCTGCTCGCCGTCATGGATGAACAGGGACTCACAATCCAGCAGCAGCCGTACAAATGTAAAGCAAACCAGTTTGGAGGGTCGACGCCAGCGTCAAGATCGCGAGCCCCCCTTGGTCCTTGACAAAGTGTCGTTCCAGTACAAAGCGAGGATACCGACGGAAAACGGCAGGCCCCAGACTAAGAGCACAATGACGGTTGCAGCAAACAAGAATAGCCACGCCCTCCATCCTTCGTCGACTGGCGGGAGCGCAAAAGACGGTTCGGCATCTTCGGGCCCTCGATTATCGATACGATTCACGATAGCCGCCTGCCGGTGACTGCTTTGATGTTGTTTAGGCTGGACAAAGAGGTCGTGCTCTGAGTAATCTGTAGCGGGAGTCCAGGTGTTGGGCGTGGGAGGCACGGGTTTGGAAAATTCGTAGGAGGAGTACTCAGACATGGGGGTCATGAGGATAGAGTGGGCGGGGTCGATGTGTCGAATGTGGGAGAGCTCGGGCAGGCTGATGACTGGGCTCATGGCGATGGATGTAGGGGAGAAGCGGTGGTAGGGAACAGATGGACGAAGGGTGGTCTTTATACCATCGCTACTCACCCCACCCTGAGTGCCCCCACTGTGCGAGGCGAACATGTAGTTCGATTGGAAAGATCAGCACGAAGCAAGCACGGACGATAGACTTATGGCATCGCCTAAGCCTGGACCAACCTGTCGTCTACTCAAGGGTAGGAGAGAAGACTGATGTGGGGGCGCTGGAGAACTGCAGAACGACTGGAGGTGTAAGTGGCTGTAAGGATCAGCATGTCATGGGGATCTGCGCCACAATGGGGTGGAGAATGAGGCTCAAGGGTCGGTCAACGGTCCGAGTGTATGGCAGTATGGCACCTGCACCTTGTGACCTTCTTCTCCTGTATACTCGGCCTTGCTTGGAAGATGATAGAAGAAGGGGTGTGGTGCTTGTGAGGCGACAGGCTCCCGAAGGATAAGCTGCTCCAGCCTGTCACTAAGCGATTAAACAGAGAAGAAAGATCTATTATGCCCTTCGCGTAAATTTCTCTGGAGCCAAAGGACACAAAGGAGGTGGTGCACTGTCCACCCTCCCTGCGCACTCTGATCCGCGTCCCTCGCCGCACCCAGTCCGTCCGAGCGTCACAGGGCCACAGGGCGCACCGGATCACTCACTTAAAAGTGCATTCCAGAATCCAGAAAATTAACACCGTTTACATGAGAGAGAGAAGTAAACAGACATAAAGGAGGACCTTGCAGATCTGTTTGGCGATCAGGTTCTATTGTGGCTCCGACATCACAGGACAAAAAAAGGACACAAGACAAGATACAATTTATATCCTTCATCTTTCACGTCCATTCTAAAGTGATATCGCAACCTCTTCAACGCCCTGATCACCCAAACCCCAACCTCCCCCGCAAACGAGCCAGAAACGCAGCAAACTACCTTCAGTGATTCTGCCTCGGCACCCCCGCCGTCTGCGCCAACCGCTGATACCTCTCCGCCGCCCCCCTAATCGTCATCCCCCCACTCAACTCTTCCACCGTACCTCTAAACAACTCTTGCCACGGCGTCTGGCTCTTGGGCACCATCCTCCCCCTGGCCCCCTCTCTATCCTTATAAGGCCCCAGCTCTTTCCTGCGCTCCTCCAGCTCTTCCTCGGAGAGGAGCACATCCGCCCGTCGTTTAAGCAGGTCGATCCGGATACGATCACCGTTTTTAAGTAAACCTAGAGTACCGCCGGTAGCTGCTTCCGGGGAAGCATTGAGGATACTAGGCGAGCCCGAGGTACCGCTCTGTCGACCATCGCCTATACAAGGCAGTTCCACGCCTTGTTTGACAAGTCGCCCGGGAGGGAGCATGTTGACTACTTCAGCCGCGCCCGGATACCCCTGTGGCCCTGCCCCGCGCATGATCAAAATCGTCCCCGGCCCGATATCATCAGAAGAGTCGATAGTGGCGTGATACTCCTCTGGCCCATCAAACACCGCCACGGGGCCTTCAAACGCCATCGGGTCGTCTGGGTTTTCAAGCCACGCTTTCCTAAACCCTTCAGAGATGACGGACGTCTTCATGATGGCGCTGTCAAATAAAGAGCCTTTGAGGTGGAGGAAACCTGCGTTGGGGAGGAGGGGTTTGTCGAAGGGTAGGATGACGCGAGAGTCGCGGGAAAAGTCGCCGGTGCAGTTGTCGGCGATGGATTTGCCGGTGACTGTGAGGGCTGTGGGGTGGGGGAGGGCGTTGTGCTTGATAAGCTCGGCTATGACGGCTAGACTTTATATCAGCACTCGGTCTCAGCGGGGAGAAATGTAGCGTACCAGGTAACCCCCCAGCCCTATGAAACTCTTCACAAAGCCACTCCCCCGCCGGCTGTACATTGACCAACAACGGCAACTCATACCCCACCCTCTCCCAATCATCTCCCGTCAACTCTACCCCTATATGTTTCGCAATCGCAATCAAATGAACCGGCGCATTCGTCGAGCCGCCTATAGCAGTGTTGGCGGCGATGGCGTTTTCAAAAGCGGATTTGGTGAGAATGTCGGAGGGTTTGAGGTCGGCGCGGACGAGCTGGACGATACGGCGTCCCGTGGCATAGGAGCAGGCGAGACGTTCGCGGTAGGGGGCGGGGATGGTTGCAGAACCTGGGAGGGCCATACCGAGGGCTTCGGCGAGGCAGTTCATCGTCGTCGCGGTGCCCACCGTGTTACAATGTCCCACTCTGGATTTTATCAGCTCGCTTCTTCAATACTATATGGGAGGGAAGGGGCGTACGAAGGAGCAGAGAGGGAGACACGGGTGACGAATTCTTGCTCGTTGATCCTGCCAGCGGCATAGTCGGCTCGGCTGTCCCATACGACACCGCCAGACCCAACGAGCTTATGCCCGGCGTGGCCATTGAGCATTGGGCCTACGTTCTGAATGGTCGTTAGCTCCAAGCTGCCAATGAGAGGTATAAACACTTGCCATGACGAGGGCGGGGATGTTGACTGTTGCGGCTGCCATTAGCAGCGCAGGCGTGCTGTCTTGAGATTAGCGTCCTGGAATGAGAGGGAAAGCGGCTACTCACGTCTTATCACACCCCGTCAACAACACAATGCCATCCAACGGATACCCAAACAACACCTCCACCAACGACAAATAGCTCAAGTTCCTATCCAAACTCGCCGTCGGCCTCTTGCCCGTCTCTTGTATCGGGTGGCACGGAAATTCGAACGGCGTACCGCCTTCTGCAATGATCCCGTCTCGCACGCGCTTGGCTGTTTCGAGGTGGTGGCGGTTGCACGGCGCGAGGTCGGAGCCTGTTTGGGCGATACCGATGATGGGCCGGGTTTTGGGGTGGAGTTCGTCTAGCGTTAGGCCATAGTTCATATAGCGCTCGAGATAGAGGGCAGACATGCCTGTCGAATGTGTTCAGTACGGGTCTTGAGAAAAGGTATGATACGCACCAGGGTCGTGAGGATCGTTGAACCACTGCTTGGATCGAAGTGGGACAGCGGGCTCTACACCCTCGTAAGGCTGAATATCCGCCGGCGCCGTAAAAGACCTCTCTGGCCTGGCTACGAGCTCTTCATCCTTGGCTCCATTCTGCTCTGCGCGGCCACAAGTACAGCCTTCACATGCGCCTGACATGATCGATGATCTTGATGGAGGTGAAGAGGCGAGAGCAAGATGGTATTTGTAAGAGATGGATATGGGAAGCACGTCGTTGGCTAGATGGGCTCGGTCCGACCATCCGAAGCCCCGGTACGCCGAAATCAGCTGAATCTTTCATAGTAGAAAAGCCGCTCTGGGCCGGGGGAGTCATATCGTCTCCCCCGCTGTCTTCCGAGGGCTTGCGGAGTCATCTAGGTGGTCCATGAACGGATCATTGATGGGAATTTGAGGGAAAGTGAGGAAGAGTCTGGAAAGAGTGGTGACTGGGCGAGGCGGGAAAAGCATGAAGCCGAAGCCCGAAAGTGACTGATCACGTGACTTATTGTGTGAGAGACGTTGATTGAAGTTTGAGCGTCCAGTAATTAATAGAGCAGTGAGACAGTGATTGCTGTTTTGATTGCTTAGTCATTCATCTCAGCCTAACATGACAGGGGTCGGATCTACTTGTGAGCTTGCCGAACATGGACCCGACGACTGGAGGGCCGATGTAGTGGTCTGACGCGACGATTATTGTCGAAAAAGAGACGAAAAGATCACTCAGCTGTTTATGAGAGCACTGTGTACTACTCTTGATAACCGGCAGGCTAGATGTAGGGGAAGGCAGCTACAGTACCTCCAAACATGCATGCATCGAGGCATCCTTTCCTGTTCACGCCTATCTCGAGCTCCTCGCCCCCGCGATGCTAGTAGTAGACTAGGCTAGTCATTCATACTTGTACCGGGCATCACTATCGCCGTCCTTCATCTGGGGGTCTTGCTCTGCCTCGCCATATTCTCTCTCTCGGTCAGGCTCCAGAAAGTGGTACCATATTTGCTCTGCTCTCAACGTACGTGCACTCGGTATCGAGTAGTTCACAGGGAACATAGTGGGAGGACGTAACCCTCGACTCGTGATCATCAGAGACGATTCTCGAGATTCTGAATGAGTAAGTATCATCAGTTCGTCTGATGTGTACGTCTAGAGGGCATTCAAAGGATGTCACGGCTTGTCTTGAGGTAGCCGACCTGGGTATAATAGTCCTCCCGGGTGAACCCCATTTTAATGGCCCTGAAAGACGCGACAAGATCGAGACACATGGTCAGCCCACTGGACCAGACACCCAATGAGGTATGAAGCTAAGAGAACTCACTCATTGTCTGCTCTCGACTGTAATATCTGGGGCGGACATGCTTCTTGTTCAAGAATAATATGTGATAAGAAAGTAATGGATTCTTGTTGGCCTGTATCGACGCCAATGCTGGTTGGCTTTGATAGGTGCTCCCCCCCGGCTGGCCCATGAAGGAATTATCCCAAGAAACAGTACTATGAATGGTGGACATCCCTTCATCCCTTCTATCTAGCAGTTCGATGGTGAGGTGAGCGTCAGCCACCTTTTATCATTGCTACTATTCACCCAAAATTCTCTGAAAGCCAAATCTCATGTTCATGTAGCACAAAAGGCGAAAACATTGCAGCAATATGCCTGCTGAAAAAAGCGAGAAGCAAAGTGATGATGACAGGCGCATGTTGGATCTGCTCAAATTAGACCTCAAAGACTGCCAGGAAGGAGAGGCAAGGTCAAGAAGGAAGGTTTGGCACCGTGGTATTCAGAACATCCATTCACCCTACATATCTCTGACAATTAGGATCTTGCGCCCAGATAGGAAACACCTCAGAAGCAGAAAGATGCTATCTTCAATCAATAGGAAAACTCCTCGAACAGTATATAAGCCAGTGACAAGATAACGACCGGCGTATGTTGTCCACCCCACCGGAATTACCGCGCAAACGCCATGCCATACTGGCAAAGAAGAGATTGGTCGGATGACGGATAAGCTGGAAAAAAATACTCAACTTATAGTGAAGTAGAAACATATAGATATGCTTTCATAATTCGGTCCATGCGTGTTAGAGATGTAACCCCACAGGAGTCTCGCCTTGGTGCAGGTTCGTACAATACTTTGACTATAAGATACGAAGAGCCTTCTCCCACATCTCCGTCCCTCCCTCAAACAGCGATGTCAGAGTCATTTCCTTTCTCTGAAAAACGCCCCAGCAACACCTCCCCCGAGGATCATCACCGCTGAATAAATCATCACCGGCCCATAATTCCCCACACCATATCCCCCGACACTGTCCTTCATAGAAGATGTTTTAAGGAGGGCTTCAGAGATGGGACCGGAGGTAAAATTGCCAATACCACGGAGGAAAGTGAAGAGGGAAAGAATGTAGGCAAATGTTTGGGTGTTGTCTTCTACACGAGGAGGAGTCAGTAAAGGAAGGAAGGGGAAGGGAAGGCCAGGAAACAGAAGGAGGAGTGGAAACATACTGGCAACCATAGCATTGATCTTTGTCCACACCGCCGAAAAACTCGGTCCCAGCAATCCAAAGACCAAACAAAAAACCACCAGCACCCCCTCCGATTTCCCAAACCCCCAGAGGAAAGCGACAGCAAGGCCGGAGCCGAGGCAGGAGGTGAGGATGGTGGTGCGGAGGGAGAAGCGGTCGGACATGTAGCCGAGGAGGGCGTTGCCGGGGACGGAGGCGGCGTTGAGGATTGCGAGGAGGGCTGTGCCGTTTGGATGGGTGAGGTTGAGGTCGTTCGCGTAAGCTGCTCTTATGTCAGGCTGACAGTATACGACAGCGAGAAGGAGAAGTGGGGACGTACTGGGGAGCCACAAACTCGGGATAAAGTTGCCCATACTAGTCAACAAAATGATACTCAGACTAACCATCAAGAGCCCGCTCTTCAAAAATGACCAGTCCGCTTTCGGCTTCCTGTCATTGAACTGCACTGGGGTCTTGGTGATGGGTACACGTCGCTGGACGGGAAGGAGGCACAAAAGCCCGAAAAAGCCGAAGCCGGAGCCGAGAATGATCATGGCTTTCTTATAGCCAAGGCCGGTAAGGAGGCCAGACATGATGAAGGGGAAGATGCAGCCGCCTGGTATGATCAGCTCTGGCACCGCTGTACAGAAAATATCACTGACCGACGCCTGCAAGGAGATCACAGGAATGACGAACGTTATTAGTGATAATCACATTGTGGAGAATGAGACTGACCAGTACCTGCGCAAAACGTCAGTTATTATGCTCTATGGAATTGAAGCATTGGACTCACCGGCATACATGATTCCCGTAGCTATTCCCCGCTTGGTGTAGAACCATTCATAGAGAAGAGGACCGCAGGGGAAATAAGCAGCTCCCTGATTACATGATCAGTTGTCAAGATGATAATGTAGAAAAGCAAACCCTACTGCGAAGGAGTAGAGCAGACCTTGCGTGACTAAGATATGCCAAGGCTAGTGAAGTCAGTATTGAGAGAGGACGGATGAAGTACAAAAGACTAGACATACCTTTGTGGCGAACGCACTCGTAATCATAGACAAGGAGGCGGCAAGGATACCCAGTATCTGTAGTGTTTTCGTCCATCTTGGCAAGGCCACAACAACCCTTCATCAACCGTCCTTGAGTAAGCATCTCCGCATTACGTACGACGAATAAGCACTCACGGTCCTACAACAGCAGCCATGATGTACAGCAATCCCGCCTGCAAAGTAGCCGCCAGCGTCAAGATTGCCGTCCCTTCCCCCGGGAAAAGCTCGGTCGTCCAGTAGGCTAGTAGGACACCGATAGCGAACGGTAGTCCCCAGACGAGGAGCTCGAGGCCTGTTCCGCCCAAGAGAAACAGCCACGCCTTTCTTCCGCCGTCTACAGGAGGAAGTGCGTATTGCGTGATGGCTTCGACATCGACATTGTCACTGACGCCATACTCCGAGCGATTTGATCCTGATGGGTCAGCAGTCCCAGAGACGCCGAGCTCATAATGCCGCTGTATGTCTAGGGGTCGAAGGGATGTTGGCTTTCCTTCTTCGTCTTCTCTAGAGGAGGGGTCCCGGATGATGTGGGCCAGGGAGATTGACTCTGGGGGCATAGCTGGGACAAAAGATGAAGAGTGTGGGACGTGGGATTCATAGATGCAAGAGGAAATGGGCGACCCAGGCGGCCTCGTGATTTTTCTCGCAACTTTAGCCTCAATCTCAATCGGCATTGACGCGCGCTGCCGACTCGGGCTCCACACTTGAGTGTCCTCTTGCCGAAATACCTTCCATCTTCAAAGCGTGCTTTGTGCTCGTCTTTCTTCTCTTCTTACTCTAACCAACTTCTTGACCAAACCACAATCCATCGTGTGCGCCGTGGTCCTCTCAATCAACCATCTTTCATCAGCTTTCAAGGTTTTCCGACTGGTCGGCCTTCGGGAGGTGCCTATCCCGGCAAAACCGACACTTCAGCCGAAAGAAGCAATCCAGAACGCACTCTTCTTCGCATCAAGCATTAACATTACAATGCCCGTACTCGAGTACTGTACATACTGTACAAGCCGAAAGATGTATAATGCACGTCTATGTCGCCCTTCATTATCCATCATCATCCGAAACGACAATGACCTCCCTGCTATCGTCTTGAACCGCCATATCTCGATAGACATCCTCATCAACTTCATCTTCCACTTCACCACGTCCATCCCTTCCCCTCCTCGTGGCTTCATCTCCGTTGTCGTCCTTCATCTCGATATCATCTCTCGGCAGAGTATCGGCGTTGGCAGCATCGTCTGCAGGGTTGTCTTGGACAAACATTTCGTAGACTTGATCGCCTTCTGGGCCGGGGATGACAATCTCAAGGAGGTCGCCTCCCATAGCTGACGTTGTATCAGCAACTGTCTTGTGCAAATTGAGGAGACTCACCCTGTATGACTCTAAGATCCTCCTCCGCTACAGACCCATCCGCTCCCTCTACAGCCCCGATCCCCTGATCGAATATCCCATACGCCATACAACCCATACCACTGACAAACATGTGCTGCAGCCCGTTGAACTCTTTCTGCATATTCAGCGTCCTCAGCCTTTCGACGAGGTCGACGCCGATGATAGAGTCGGGGTCCAATTGGGAGGAGCGGATTCGACCGGGCGTGATGGCAGCGTGCTGGGAAAGGGTGGCACTGGCAGATCTGCCTTGGGAGGAGAATGGCGCAAAGGGATAGGCGAGGTGATGGAGCAGTGCTAGAGCTGGTCGGAGCAGTCTCAGGACCCTGGTCACAAGAGTCAGTCTCGCTCGAAATCATATGCACGTCACCCACTCTTCAATATCGATCTCCTCCAGATGTACGCCCCAAATCTTGTTACTCTCTCCGTACAGCAATATCGTCAGACACGCCGTTAGAGTCGTCCGTGACGCCATCAAAATGGGAGCGTCGGGTACAGAGGCCGACATCATGGCTAACCCTCGGACGATGGCAATGTTCATTTCTTGTTTCTGTATCGCAAGTATCAGCACCGCCAGAGGCAGAGCCCAACGAACGACTCACCTCATGTGGTAGAGCAGAATCATGGCCGTTGATGAGGTACCATCCAAGCTGGTCTATCAGGGGTGATTCCCCAGGATTTAGCGTAGGATATTTGGCAGAGGAGTTGATGAGTGCTTGGAAATGATTTGCGCCTAGTTTGAACGGCCTGTCAGTTCGGATGACTGCGTTCGGGTATGGGGCCACTCACGAATAGATCCAGCAGAGAACAGATCGATGCCGCGTTTGACGACATACAGGTCGAGGTCGGTGTTCAGGAAGCCCAAAATGATATCGACAAGCTCGTCGCCTTGCCTACATCCAGACCGTCAGCGTGTAGCAGTGTAAAGAGTGGTCAACTTACCAAACAGAATTTTGCTCCCCGAACCAACAGAGAGCCTCACACAATCTGACGACACTATCACTCAACTCCAAGTCCCAGCCCTCCAGCCCTTCTTTCTGTTCCGCCCTGGCCTCTTTCTCCTTTTCATTTGCATCCCTCTCTTGACTTTCTCCTTCTTCGTCGTCATCCTCTCCTTCTTCTTGTCGGATATGCTCTCGCATCATATTTTTGCCAAGCTCTTCCGCTATTCCGGGATTACTCAAAACACCCGAGACTAGCTGCCTCAGGTGGTATATGATGCCGCCCTCACCCATACCTGGGTCAGAATCAAGGATATAAGGTATCAGGTCCGGGAAGAGGTAAGTCGAAGAAGATAGCAGATCGAGGACGTTTTGCAGGATAGCAATGTCCTCGTATCTCAACTCGTCCCCGACCATTGCGTTCATCGGTTCTTCACCAGCTCTCGCTGACGATAACACGAGCCCGACAAAGTGGCGCAACATCTCCCCCCAAACTTCCACCAATCCCTTCCCCAGCGCTTCAAATTCCAGTCCGCTATCACCCAAAAGCTTCAAGATCCTGCCACACCACTGAGTGTATTGTGATCTGAACTGCTCTCTCTGCCGTTCGTTCTCCTTTTCCCGGTGGGTAGGTTGTGCGTCTTTGGATTTTCGCCGGCGATGATGAAGGGGAGGTTGGTAATTCAGTATACGATATAGCGTCGGTGCGAAAGCGGTCAAGCCAGACAGGAGCGTCGTTTGGTATCCCGAAAGACAAGTATGATTGAAGATATGATACAACAGCTAGGACGGGTCATCAGCATGTGTAGACGTTTCCATGGCGAGCACTCACTTCAGACCGCTCATCAATTTCAACTGGCTCTTGTCCGTCCCACTCTACATCATCATCGTCCTCATCCACCCCATTATTCCGTCCCTCCTCCCCGTCTACCTCCATCCCCGGTGAACTCGCCCTGCCAGACTTTGGGGATGGCGAAGACCTGAACGGCGAGCTTGCCATCTCCCTCTCCCTGTCTTTGCCTTTGCTCTTGGCCGCTGTAGACGTGCTCTTGGAGCGGAGTGCAATTTGGTTTCGTTTCGTCGGCGAGGAAGCCGGTGACTTTGACGGTGATCCGGCCACCCCAGGTGTTCGGCGAGCCATCTGCGAGACAGGTGTTTGCGAGCCCAACCCTTCTGCAGCTGCATGAGATATCTTGAGCTTCTTTCTCGGCTGTATTGTCGGTGTCGCCGCGAAAGCATTATAGAATTCTGCAGCACCGGGCTGTCCCCTCGCTTGAACTTGGGTGGGACGGAGAAGAGTAGCCGGCGGCGCCATGTCACCCCTCATTCTCCTCCCCAACGCCAAGGGTGTTTCGTCTCCATTAGCGGCGAGGTGGAAAGGTGTGCGGCGATAAGAAGGGGAGCCGTTGCGAACAGGTGTGGGCAGCACGCGGTTGGATGGGCCAGCGGGGTGGGGAAAGGCCGGATGCTGTGTTGGGAGACGCTGTGACGGCCGGGGTTTGATGGTGGAGCTCTGGAGAGCATGATTCTACCTCCCCATCAGCATCCCCTTCCACTTGGCGAACAGCATATACGTACAGAAAAAACAGCTTGATGCTTTATGCTCTCCACCAACCGACTCTGATTCTTCTCCTTCTCCTTCATCTGCGCCTCCTTATCTGCTAGACTCTGTTTAAGCTTTTCGAGCTCGGCGAGGTGTTTGGCGTTGACCTAGATGGTTGTCAGCTACGCGACGGGAAGAAGGGGGAAGGGGATGGGGACTGACTTCTTTTTGAGCTCGACGCATGATCTCAGCCTCTCCTTTGGCACGATAAAAGTCTGACTGCAGCTGTTTCATCTTCTCCTTCAGATCTTCTCCTTCGCCCGCAGATGCCCCTGCCCCGGCTCTCGAAGATCTTGCCTTTGCCTGAGCCCTGAATCAGCTGAAGAGTCACCAGCAGTGTAGGAAGGGAAGAGATGCGCACATTGGAAGCCTGAGCCTGAGCCTTTTTGAGGGCCTGTAATTCAGTCTGAGCAGCTTGGAATTGCGCTTGCAGGTCTTGTAGCTGCTTCTGCATCTGCGCATCAGGCCCCGGCCCAGCCGACGAAGCATCCCGGGGTTGAGACCCGGAGGGGATCGTCGGCAGCCTCGCAAATTGCCCATGCCCTTGACCCTGTTGAGACGGCCGTCCAAAGCTCTGCGATCCAGTCGAGATTGACCTTGCCAGTTGCCTGTTCGGGTTCGGGATGAACCCTCCAGGTTGAAGGTTGGCTCGAGGCTGAGGAGGTATACTCGAGGAAGAGTTTGATCGCGACAGAACACGGTGTTGGCTGGGGTTGAGGCCTTGAGATGCGACGGGTGCAGGGCCACCCAGCGCCTCCGCTATAGCACGACGCCGGTTCTCCCTCGCTTGCTCGCTCTGACTCAGAGGCAGAGCACTTCCCTCCCTACTCCTGGCTCCTCCGTTCGATATCCGATCTTGCAGAGCCCGCGTCTGCGCCCGACGATTGTCGGTGATGACGGGCTCTTGCGACGAGCCTTGGTGTAACGCATATCGGCCTGTCTGGTCGAGGACAACGTCGAGAGGAGGCGAGTCATCTGCTGATAAATGCTGGGGAGGAGGAGGTCTGGAGCTGGCTTTTGGGGGAGGAGGTCGAGAGGATTTGGAGGGACCCCCCTGAGGCTGGGGGGGGAGCTGGGGTTGGGGCAGATGAGGAAAATTGTGAGAGTTCGCATGGGCCTGATGGTACCCCTTGTTCACTTGAGCGCCAAGCGATACTCTCGTAGTGTTGTTTCCTCGAGGGATGTCATTTCGGGACGGGGCTTGAGAAGCTAGGACAGCTTTTTGCTCTGCCTGCTCGAGGAGCTGGAGAGTTTCAGGATTGTCGAAGAAATCGTCATCGTCGTCGTAAGAGTCTGACATACTACGTCGAGTGCTATATCATGTCCTGCGTAGAGTCAGCTCTTGTTCGCAGCAGAAGGCAGTGGGGGCGAAGGAGTGGAAGGTAGTTCAGATATGGGTACGGCTTTGAGGCCGCGATTAGCAAAGCTGGTATTGGCGTCACGGGAGTCGGTGCCCCAGCAATATCATCATGGAGAGAGAGGCTTGTCGCCAGAGATTGAAGTGAGTAGGGATGGGAAACAGACGTACGATTTGAGAAATAGAACGGCAGATGGAAGAGAAGATGAAGGAAACGCGAAAGACCTGTGGTTGACGCGTTTGTGCGCCTGATATTGTTGCTTGGATCCACATTTGATCTTCTGAGAATGTAGACGCGTGTTTATAATATCGTCCATGCATGTAAGTCCTCGCTTCTTGGGACGACGAGCTCGTGCTTGCCTTCCTCGTACATGCTAGTATATACCCCACAGAGGGTCGAGCCGGAGGCGGAGCCGCGTCAGACATTACTCATTACTCATTAGGCGCCATCAAGTGTGTCGTATTTGACGGCTTTCCTCTTTCCTGCCTTTTGTGTCTTGATATCGGACCCCACTGCTCTCCTTTCCGAAACAGTGAAGAGCCAGCTCAGCAGCAAATGGCCGAGTCGGTCGAGCTCCCGGAGATACCGACCCATGTCTCTCAATCGGATCTCGAACGACATCCCGGAACGGGCACAGAAGGCCAACCGGATACTGACCAAGAGCCTCCCCATGCGATTTCACTACCTCCAGTGGACAGAGGATGGAACGCTTGGCTTTTCTTGGCCGCTGCTACTTGGATAGAAGTGCTGGTGTGGGGACTGCCTTTTGCTGTTGGTGAGTTCTGCTCGTCTATTCCGTATCTTGCCAGGCCGCTCACCGAATCCTGCCAGGTATCTTGCATGGTATGTAGTCCCATCTCTGGTGAAGCATTCCGTGGCTTACACGCGTACGGGTAGTGTACTGGACCAATACCCTCTTTCCCGGTGAAGGAGCGACCACATTAACGCTTGCAGCTACTTTCCAAACCGGTCTGCTCTTCATCAACGCCGGACTCTTTGGGCCCGTCATCGCAGCTTATCCGCGCTGGCAGAAATCCGCCCAAGCCATCGGTGTCCTATCTGCCTCTATCGGTCTTGTTTCTAGTGCTTTTGCCACTAGGGTGAGTTCCCGCCCTTCACTCCAAGCCGTTCACTCACACATAATGCAGCCTTGGCACCTTCTAGTGTCCATCGGCTGCATCTACCCCCTCTGTGGCGCTCTATACGTCCCATGCGCAACTCTCCTCTTTGAGTGGTTCTCCGAGCGTCGAGGGCTCGCTACCGGTATCATGTACGCCGGTACCGGACTCGGTGGCACCATCGTCCCTTACATTATCGACGGCCTGCTCAAGAGTGTCGGATATAGAATGACAATGTGTTCTCTCGGTATCGCTTACGCTGTCCTTGGTGGCGTGGCTTTGATCTTTGTTAATAGGAGGATACCTATTTCACGGTATACCAACAACACCGAACAACCGACGAGTAGCAGAAGGCAAAGGCTCAATCTGTCGTTTGTCAAGAGCACATCGTTCTTCCTGGGAATTGCTACGATCTTCTTGACAAGCGTGAGCAGTTTTGCCACGACTTTGTGGCTCCCTGGTGCGTGAACTTCTCTTCAACTCTCCTAAACACCTACTCAATCGCGCGAGATCAGCCTTCGCCGACGACCTCTCCCTCACCAATCCCTCCGGCACAGCCCTCATTTCCATCCTCAATGCAGCCTCCATCCCCGGAACGACCCTCCTCGGCTCCCTCTCCGACCATCTGCCCATCGGCATAGTTATCTCGATATCCTGTATCGGAAGCGCGCTTGCGTGTGCATTCTTGTGGGGATTTGGCACTACTGGTGGAGGGGTATTGGTGGCTTTTGCTATCTTGTTTGGGCTTTTGGGACCCAGTTTTGCTGCGCTGTGGACTGGAATGATAGGAGTCATTGCCAGTAAGGGATTATCGGCTGCCATCTATGTGGTCCATGCTCACACTTGCTCGATCAGAGGACAACCCCTTGGCCCCGCCTATGATCTTTTCGATATTCGCCATCTTTCGTGGTGTGGGCAGCTTGATCTCTGGTGAGCTCTGCGGTTTCAATATCCTCTTTACGCTCAGGCGTAGAAGCATACCAAGCTGATCTGCAACCAGGTCCTATTTCAGGTGCTCTCCTCAAAGTCAAGGCCATGGAAGGAGCTCCCGGCGCGTATGGTTTCCAGAGCTACGTGAGTCTGTACTAGTCAAGCTAAGAGGGATAAAGCTGACTCTGATATTAGGGCATTTTGTTGATATTTATCACTGCCACTATAGTCACTGGAGGTGTTACGGGTTTCATGATCAAATTTCGAAGGTAACAAGAGAGAATGCCGATCGTGCGGCTTCAGTCTTATGTCGACAAAGGCGACGCTCGGTGGCAGCGTAGTCTTGTACTGTAGTTGTACACCTACCCTACATAGCCCGTGTAATAGGTATCATGACTGTATAGTGGTGCAAGCTGCAATGAGCTATCGGCATTGGTACATGGACATCTGAACACAGGCCTCACTGCCGCGCGCTTCGTGCAGCTGGTGGGCGGTGGAGGTGGAGGCGTGACTCATCTATTCATCTGTTTTCAAGATGCACTCCAGACATTCATCTTCCTTCTGCCCTCTTCCCCGCCAATTTATAATCCACCCCCAACACTCTCAACGATGACGGAAGCAATCGAGCTCTCGACCATTCCGGCTCGACGCTCCCAAGGGTCCACAATTGATCGACCCTTGGCGACGGACATCATGTCAGAAGAGGGACGGGGTATCAGCGAAGAGCCCGAGTATGCCACCTCATTGCCTCCAGTGGACGGAGGTAGACGTGCTTGGCTTTTCTTGGTGGCTGCTACTTCTATAGAGATGCTGGTGTGGGGGCTGCCTTTCGCTGTCGGTGGGTCATCTGTCGCAGACCGCATGAACTAAGCTGACTGATCGAAACAAGGTATCTTGCACGGTAAGCTCATCACAATCTTCCCTGTGGTGAAGGTATCAGGCTCTGACATAGTACGGCCGCAGTCTATTGGACCAACACTCTTTTCCCCGGCTACGGGTCATCCACGGTGACGCTTGCAGCCACTCTCCAGACAGGTCTGCTCTACATGAGCGCCGGGCTCTTTGGTCCCATTATCGCGGCCAATCCTCGATGGCAAAAAGTCTTGCAAGTCATGGGCCTGCTTGCCGGCTCCATCTCACTCATTTCGAGCGCCTTTGTCACCAAAGTGAGCCATACCAAGCGCAAGACCAGTGCTCGCCGTCCACTGACATCCAATGCAGCCTTGGCAGCTTCTCATAACCATCGGGCTCATCTATCCTCTCTGCGGCGCCCTCTACCTTCCCTGTGCCACTCTCCTCTTTGAGTGGTTCTTCAAGCGCCGAGGGCTTGCCACTGGTATCATGTACGCCGGCACTGGGCTCGGCGGCACCATCGTCCCCTACGTCATTGACAGTCTCCTCAAAGGTGTAGGGTACAAAGCTACCATGGTGTCTTTCGGTATCGCCTACGCCATCATTGGCGGTATCGCATTGATCCCTATCAACAGACGAGTTCCCATCGCGCGTTATACAAACAATGAACCGGAGAGAAGGAAGCAGGGGCTGGATCTGTCGTTTGCGAGGAGTACAGCGTTCTTCCTGGGTGTGTCTACGATCCTGTTGACGAGCCTGGGCAATTTCGTCCCGAGTCTATGGCTTCCTTGTGCGTATCCACTTCCATCCGATCCTCGCACCCCCTGCTCACCCCTCGACAAACAGCCTACGCCGACGAGCTCGACCTCACCAAACCCTCGGGAACCACCCTCGTCGCCGTCCTCAATGCCGCTTCCATCCCCGGTACCGCCCTCCTCGGATACCTCTCCGACCATCTCTCCCTCCGTACAGTCATCTCCATCTCCTCTGTCGGGAGCGCGCTCGCGTGCGCCTTCCTGTGGGGATTCGGAACGAATGGAGCGGTGTTGGTGGTGTTTGCTATCTTGTTTGGATTGCTGGGGCCAAGTTTCAGCGCCCTGTGGAGTGGAATGATCAGTATCATTGCGAGTAAGTTGCCGCTACGCTTCTTTTCCTACCATAACTCACTCTTTGAGTAGAGGACGATCCGTTGGCCCCGCCTATCGTCTTTTCGATATTCGCCTTTTTCCGCGGTGTAGGCAACATCTCATCCGGTCAGTACCATTCTCTCTTCTCTCTCTCCCTTCAGGTGCGGATTGCTGAGACTTTTATCAGGTCCAATCTCAGGTGCTCTCCTGAAAGTCAACGTTCTGAAAGGCTCTGCTGGCGCTTATGGTTTCAACAACTATGTGAGTCTGACTTGCCCTCGCGCTCAAAGAATTCAGAGATCGTGCTGACTGTCTGTACAGGGTATATTGTTGATTTACACTGCTGTGACTATGATGGCTGGAGCTGCTACGGGCGTCATGTTTAGACCTCGGAAGTGAGGGAGCCATGACGGCTATATACATTGCGACGAGTCCCAATGTCGTCGTCGTTTTCCATCTCGGTGGATATCTGCTATACAGTGGCGGCCACATGTACGGAATACGTGATGAGTTCGGCGGGAAGGGTGTTGTCGTAAGGTAGCAAGAAGAGGCCAGGGTTGTGGTCTACAAAATCAGAGTACAATTGATCATGAGGATAATGTACAAAGCTTTACACGAGCACGATGCTCGTGAATGCGGAGACTGAATCAGCCATGTGCCACAGCAGACTCACTCAACCTTCGCCCTCCTTTCATGTTGCGTGCTGACTTTTCATGGTGCCTGCACGGTTTCTAATGACCATCTAGGTGCTGCCACCCACCACGCTGCTCTCATCGTATTCCCCTCGCATCTGTCTGTTGGATATCAAACTTGTAACACTTCCAAGCGACACTGCCACAAAGAGACTCAACCACATCCAGCCGGAAGCTGTTGCCGAAAGGAGTAACTTTTTGGTAAAAGCGTGCCTGATGGCGATACGCTTAAAAGACGGCGATAGAGAAATGACCAATCTCATGCTGGGGGGCGCCGCACAGGGCCACGCGATCTTTTTATCGGGGATTCCGAGGCTTCGGGCTACCGGGCTGGCTGCCGAAGGGCTGACCACAAAGTGAAAGAGAAGATGAGGGCAGTGCGCACGATGCATCGACATCAACATCGTTTGCATCGTTAAAGCCCTCGGTACGGTGCCCTCTTCCCTCCTTCTCTCGTTACCCTCATCGGCGTCCGACAGCCCGGAAGAGTGGAAACGATGTCGAGCCTGCGGGCTATGGCAGCATGACGTGGAGGAGATCAAGGCACCGATCCTTTAGATAAAATTGGCGCTCGCTGACGTCCCGCCTGCCAGCCCGGTTATCGTATCACGTCGTGCGCATCACGCCATCTGATGCATATGGGGCAGCAGCGGGGGGTGGGCGAGACGGCCCACTATTTGCTGCACTATCTGGAATGCGGAACCAATTTGCTCTGACATCAGCGTTGTGTTATGCAGGATTTCACTTCTTCCACGGATACAGCATATCGGGGGGATGCATATCGCAAAAGATTCCGCAACTGCACTTCCATCACCCCCCCATAAAGCATCCCACCATTTCATTCGCAATTCACACTTCCTTCCACCCACCGCTACCTTCATCATGTCGGATACCTACGCCGCCGAGACAAAGAGCATCAGCAAGGCCGAAGACGGTGGCTACGAGGCAGACAACCGCAGCTCGACGGACGCTTTCACCGCTCTGGTCCACAGAGAGGAGGACCACGATATCAAGTACAGAACACTAAGTTGGCAAAAAGCTGCGATTCTGCTTTTTGGCGAATATGTTTGTCTGGCCATCCTTGCGCTGGCATGGAGTTGGAGTGTCCTCGGCTGGGTGAGTACCTCCTTTCCGCTCTATCTTATCTGCCTCCACATACTGACTTTTTTTCCAGGTCTGTGGTGCATTCATCACTTTCGGTCTCGGTATTCTCACTTGGTGTAAGTCCTCTTTCTCGTCCATGCACGTGCATTGCTGACAAGAAGGCAGATACAAGTTATGTCTTGTGGCAATTCTGTATGAGGCATCCAGAAGCTCGCGATATCTGTGACATTGCGGCGATCCTTTTCGTGAGATTTCCCAGTGCTTTCCTTGGTCCTAGACTCATGTCTCTCAGCCCGCCATTCCTAGAATCGCGTTCGAGGTTGCCGCCATCATGCTCTTGCTCAACAACATCTTCCTTGTCGGTTTCCACGCCTTCACTGGTGCCAAGAGTGAGTCTCGATGGTCATTGAGTTGCTCTCATGCTGACTGTCTTTCAGTCCTCAACACTCTCAGCGACGATGGTGCTTGTACCGTCGTCTTCCAGGCAGTGACCGCCATCATCGGCAGTAAGTGCACACAAAGTATGACTGTATCGCCGTCTGATTTGATCCAGTCATCGTCTCCCTCCCCCGTACTCTCAACCACGTGTCCACCTTGTCCATCATCTCTGCCTCCGCCATGGCTATCGCCATCCTCCTTTCCCTCATCTTTGCTGGTATTGAGGATGCGCCTTACTATGGCTACGGCGGCTACTACCCCGCGCTCGGTGAAGTGACCACTTCTGTCGGTCTCCCCGATGGCGGACCTGGTTTCGTTGCGGGTCTCAACGCTGTGCTCAAGTAAGTCTTCTTTCAATGTCTGGTCCGATCTGACATTGTCTCCAGCATCACCTTCTTGTGGATCGGCCAGCTCCTGTACCCCTCTTTCATCGCCGAGATGAAGCGTCCCCAAGACTTTCCCAAGGCTCTCGCCGCCTTGACCATCATGGAGCTCATCCTCTTCACCATCACCGCTGCCGTCGGCTACTACTACCTCGGCCAATACGCCACCGCCCCCGTCATCGGCTCCCTCTCCAACTCTGCCCACAAGAAGGCCTCCTTCGCCTTCGTCCTCGTACCCACCGTCATCATCGGCGGTATCTACGCACACGTCGCTGCCAAATTCGTGTTCAACCGTATCCTCGGCAAATCTCGACACTCTTACTCGCACTCCTTCATCGGGTGGGGTACCTGGGTCGCGCTTATCGTGCTCATCTGGGGTATCGGCTTCATCCTCGGGAATGTCATTCCGAGTATGGGTGATTTCTTGGGTATCATGTCGGCTGCGTTTGATTCGTTCTTTGGGTTCATCTTTTGGGCTGTGGCGTACTGGCATATGAACAAGACGAGGTTGTGGGCCAATTGGAAGATGACGTCGATGACCATTCTCAACATTTTCATTCTCGTTCTTGGGCTCTTTATGCTCGGCCCTGGTCTGTACACCAGTGTCGACGCTATCATCGCCGACTAGTGAGTCCCCTTCCCCTTTGCTTTTGTTATGTAGCCCAAGCTAACGCTTTGTTTAGCGCTACAAGTGTTCGAGGACCGTTCACTTGTGCTTCCAACGCATTGTAATACCATCCCATCTATTGACATCATCATCTCATCTCATAATCTCATAATGTCTTCCTTCTTCTTCTATTGCTATTTGCTATCTTGCTATCTGCTCTCTCTTCGTTCTCAATCCATTGTTTTTGTTAGGCTTATAAAAATTTTCGTCTCTATATTTGTCTTGGCATATCTCAAGTGTAGACGGTTAGCTATCAGCTGCCGATGGTGTTCTTTTATCCAGGTTTGGGGGGTTCCCATGCATCAAGCCTCTCGAATAACACATACTTACAGTGTTGTGCTCACGTTTCCACTCCACAATCACAATCATACAGACCAAGACCGCCAAGCCTCAACTATCTCAAAAGACCGAACTCCATACGTTGTGGCGTATAGAAGGATAGTTCCTGGTGCTCCAATAACGATGGTTTAAAATTGATTGTTACTGAATAGCAGATAGTGCATTTGATAGTTGAATTGATTGTGGCAAGGTCCTGGCCGTCGGGGGCCATCCTCCACTCCCAGGCGTGAGAGGAGAGGGCAAAAATGCGGGAGGCGGGATGACGGCCCTGACGGGAGGTAGGTTCCAGACGTAGGTTTGGATGGGTAGGGTTTTGGGATTCGGGCCACAAAGATAGTTCCTGATATTCTTTGAATTCTGCTCAGACGTCATGTGTACGTACTTTGTCGCCACGAGAAGAGAGCGTTGTCGACGACGACGACACAAGAACGAAGTTGAACTTGAAGCAAGCCCCGGTCGGTTACGTAAACGTCGACCGTTCCCAGCAGATTGACCGCCGGTGATGCATCTTAGAGGAGTGCATCAGCTCTTGCATCGCATCCACAGGCTCAAGGTATGTCTGTATGCTGACAAGTGAAGCTCGCTGACCCCCTGTGCAGAGCGTGGAAGGTCCCCGGTGCATCAACGTCCGCTAGTAGAACAGTCAAGTTCCTGCCGTCTGATCACCACGTTGCCAGGCCGTCCTTGTTCTTGTTCTTGTGTACATCCGTTCCCGACGACATCCTCGCCTTCCGACACCATGGCTTTGCATTCATCCAGGCCTCCTATATTCACCTTTTACGGCTC
Organism: Cryptococcus sp. DSM 104548; assembly: GCA_036426225.1. Taxonomy (NCBI): domain Eukaryota; kingdom Fungi; phylum Basidiomycota; class Tremellomycetes; order Tremellales; family Cryptococcaceae; genus Cryptococcus; species Cryptococcus maquisensis. The sequence continues at coordinate 129,773 of CP144037.1, forward strand.
TAGACTCGTATAATATATGGCCTCTCCTATCGCCTTCTCCCTGGCGGACCTCCCGCGGGAAGTCCTGAGCGTCATTGCCTTGGCCATTTATGACCCTCTGGAATTATCCCAACAGGACAGGCTAAGTCAGTATAAACTCTCCAGAGTGATCAAGAAGGTCACGACTGACGTCGACGGCTATAGCATGGGGTATCTTCTCGACTGTGGACATGCACGAAGAACGGCAGGAGAGTCTTCGGAGCTTGATCCACCTCGGTTTGACATGCCGCAAGATACGCCGGGAGGTCAGGCCTATTCTCTTTACTTGTGTCAGAGTGGGATCTGTGGAATCGGCGGAAGAGATGATACAGAATCATGCTACTTGGGGAGTATACGTGCGGTGAGTGGTTTCGTATACGTGCCCCGCCGCAGGCTGAAGCCCTAGTAGGAGTATCATTATCGATTGTTCAATGTTTGAGGCTCAGGCGACCCAAGAAGACCTGTATGCAGACCAGCAAGAAGCCCCTGTCAGCCCTCGATCCTGTTGGGAAGAGTCGGCTCTCTTGGTATCACTCCTGACCGCCTTGCCCAATCTTGAGCATATCTCCTTTTTCGCCGATGCCTCCGACGACGCAACCCTCTCTCTCATGTTTGCCGCCCTCATCCCTCCCGCAAGACCCAGTCCCAGACGCGCTTCGCCATTTTCATGGCAGACCCTCGAGGACGCAGATCCCACCGCCCATGCCCCCTTCGCGCAACGTATCAAATCGTTCGGCTGGCGCCAACGAGCCTCCCCGCCCCAATTCTTCCACCAATTCTCCCAGACGTCCACCTTCATCTCCATCCTCCACTTTGTCCGGCACGCTGTCAACCTCTCATTCCTCGTCCTAGACACCAACACGAATGTCACGGCCACTTCCGACATTATCGCGGTGATGCGCGAGCTTGCAGCCAGAGAAGTGCCCCCGGCAGGGAGGAAACGCTTGAGCTTGATGTTGTGCGGGCCTATAGACGGGTGGGAAGAGGACTTCTTGCATGACCTCGGGGATGCGTATGACGACATTGGAGAGCTTTTCATCGATCGGCCTATGGGTGGCTCTATGATCCCGCTCAGCGGGGAGGACGATCTGGGGTCCATTGTGAGTGACAAGGGAAAGTTTGATATATGATCACTAAACGGTCTCACAGCTGGATCTGCTCCAGCCCCTCACCGCTCTAACCCACCTCGCCCTCCTCCAAGTCGGCTCATACGCTTTCGACACCGCCGCCCGTCTACGCTTTGCCACCGTCCTCTCCGTCAACCTCCCATCTTTGCGCGTGATCGGCCTGCTGGGGTCGGACGGCGAGACGCTGTGGATGGTAGCCTGGAGGGAGAAGGGTCTGGAGCGGGCGATCAAGGCTGCGACTGCGACGATGGTGGCGGAGAATGGGAGTGGGAGCTTGACGGGGGTACCGTTGAGAGACTCATGGGTGATGGCTTTGGCGGATGGTGATCTAGCAGAGGTGGACCAGTGGTCTGACGCCTGAAAGTTCGCTGGTGGAGTCTCGCTGTGTGTACAGAGGTGAATCGGGTTGTACAGAATACGGGGAGAGGTGTACAAGTAGTATCGTTGTACAGTGCTTTGATCGTTGAAGGTGAGTGTTCTGGGTGGCGTCAGGAGCGTGGTCTCAGAAACACACAGGGGTGTCACCATCATGTACTATTGTACCAGCTTGACCTGTGTCTCTTGATCAGCTCTTTATTGCCGCTCTCCTCCAGCACAAGTAACATCGCATCGCATCCTGCCGAATCAACTACCATCCATCTCTACGAGCGAGCCGCGGGCAAAGAGCGCTCCTTGCCGATATCCCACCGAAGCCTCTTGGACCATGCCGGCGGTTTCTCGGGTGCATACTATAGCGCCGAAAGCACCCATCACGCCTTGTCGAAGCTTGTGCAGCTGATCTACATCCAAGGCTGACGACGAGAAGAAGTCTTGCGATGTGGCAGGGCAACAAGGTGTACACCGACCCTCAAGCCGCATCACTATCGCACCTCATGTCTCCCTCAACTTCGTCGCGCCGACCATCATCTCTCATGTCCCGACTCTGAAATTGACGATCGGAGGCATTTCTGAACCGAAGCTTTCGCCTTAAACGTGGCCTGATACACACTTATGCGGTCTGCGGTCTGCGGGCCTTCATCGTTGGCTTGCTGGCATCTAGCGCCAAAGCGTCACTGTGCTCTTTGCCTGTCATAATCGATCACCATCCATCAGCTAAACTCCCCTGACAGCCGCTTTGCCAGCAAAAGGACAACAACACGCCCCAACTCTAGTACAATGGCGAATAAAGCGCCGCACGCACACGTACGTATGAGCTGAGGTGGCTGTTTGTCCACCTCGGTTGAAGCAAGGCGCAGAGGCCACCAGCCACCTGGTCTATTCTCCGAGCGGGCCTAGAGGCTCAGGGTGGCAGTGCTTCGGGGATGCTGTCGCAGCGAGATGGACAGTCGTGGTCTCATCAAAGTCTTCCACTGTGGTGAGTTTTACCCAGGCCTGAGATATAAAGGACAATCTTCTGACGTTTCACTAGCTTGCGACAGATACGACAAATCGCACACTCCACAATAGCAACGAATCATCTTCATCAGAAGATACTGGGTCTACGTAACAAGAAATCAATGAGCGCCACCGTACCACTCCCTGACGCTCCTTGGCCTGCCGGTACCGACCCCGCCGATATCGCCAAACATGAACTCACATCTCAAGTGCGCGATGCTACCGAGTGGGCGACAAACTCGGATCCCTCCCGGGGAGGTTTTGTGGATATGGGACTATACAGGAGTATTCAGGAATGGGTCAAGAACCCGTGAGTCTCGCTGTAGATGCTCTATGGCCCGTACCAATTGCTTCCACAGAGACGCCTTGAACATCATAGACGGAATTCTGCAGCAGAGGCTGACTATGGCCTTCCCGGCTAATCACAAGGTATGTTCTCTTCGGCACATTTTACAGCTGCTAATCCACTCGCAGGCCTTGCTGTTGACGCAACTCCTTCCACGAGATCGTCTTGCTCCGTACGCGCCCCTCCTGAAACCCCTCACCGAAGCCCCAGAAGACGTCGCAGGTGCCAACTTCAACTTTTTCATCACCACCCTCGCCACCTCACTCTATACTCTTGCCGACCTCGAAGCAAAGAAAGCAGAGGCCAAGAAGGAGGAAGAAGAAGAGGCCAGAAAGAAGGAGGAACAAGACGCGATGTGGGAGCAGACGGCGGAACTGTATGGGTGGGGGCGCAGACCCGAATTTGGGTATGGTGGATATGGTGGTGGGTACGGTGGGTACCCTCCCCCGATGGTTGATTATGGATATCATCTCATGCCGCCGCCTATGCCTGGGGGGTACGCGTCCGTACCACTTCCCGAAGCGGCGCCACCAGAGCGACCAAGAAGTCAGCCGGCTTGGTTTCCACCTATTTCGCAGGATGACTGGTGGGTGGGGAAAGGGAAGCCGGGGGCAAAGGCCGCGTGAGAACGATGTGAAAGAAGGATAGTGTATGCGGAAGCTGTTTGTATGTACTGTCCTCAAATACTTCACATCTCCACATTGTACAATTATACCTTCATGTAAGTCTGTAATATATTCGTACCTCATACGTCCACAATCATCATAGAAATACGAAGACATACATACTTAGGGAGGGATCAAGTCTTACACAATGCCAACTTTTCTTTTTCGGCTTTGTCAACAGAGAAAGAACTAGCTCGAAAGTTCGAGCCGGATAGCGTCGTACCTTCAAGAACGTTTAGTGATTGCTCAAACATACCAGCTCGACAATACTCACTGAACGGCCACAGAGTGGTTTCTGAAGTTGACGTCGCCCCCGCTGGCGTTATAAGGAAGCTCAAACTTGAAGACATTGTTGGTGTTGCTGTTGAGCCAATCTCCCGGGAACGTGAACCTGGTTGAGCTTGATCAGCTTTGGGGTCCTTGGCCTCTCTCTCGGAAAGCGTACAGATGATCCAAAGTATAGCAAGCGATACCACTCCGGTCGGCGCAACTTGAGCTCTGGTTGTAGTTGATCGTCCAGACTAGCGGGTCGTTGTCGTTCACTCGTACGGTGTAGTCGATATTGGAGTAATTTGATGTCGGCTCTGGAAGATCCAGGTTCCCTGAAGCGGTCCTGGCACTGGCCTATGATCCAATGATTAGCCAAGAAGTATGCTTGAGAATTGATAACGTACAAGCTGGATCGTAAGACCACTGCTCGATGGTCAGTGGAAGATTTCTGGGTGTCAATATGGCTACTCACGCGGTCTTTCCCGTCACATTCAAGTCTCCGTCAGGGGTCCAGTTGACGGTCCAGACATTGACGTTCTCCACCACATATTCCGGGCGCGTATAGGTCCCCCCGTAGATGCTGTAATGGACATAGTTCTGCAACAGAATATTAGCACTTGACCGGAGAAACGCAGTTACGATGCGGACGCACCCAATCTTGGGCGGGATCACTTCTGCCTATAGTATAGTTGACGCCATTGGGGAAGTCGTTGGGGAAGTCCCAAGCACCCCAATATTGTCGGTACTCTTCTTGGTGTGACGAGTGGTTGTTGTCTCTGGCGAACCCGTGGCGGAATTCTCCAGCGGTCTGGTAGCCTATCAGCTATGGTATCGCAAGGAACATCTAGTACTCGCCTTATCTGGTACTCCGATCCGCCAGAGCTCGATCCCTGAATGTTTGTCAACCACAAGCGCGTACAACCGTATGCCGAAGAGTCTCTCACCATGTGATTTGCCGCTCCACTCGATTTTGAAAGGTTCGCCATCGCCATCCCCAGCGCTGACTACCACGTCGTCCTGCTCAAACTGTCCAAACACTCCCTCGGCGTAGACAGTCACTCGGTAAGTTCCAGCTTTGACACGCGGTACGGTGACCGTTCCATTGGACGAAATGTTGGCCCAGTACTGCCCAACAGCTGAGCGATGATCAGTGGCGAGCAGATCAGTTGAAAGAGGAGCTCACAGAAGTCCACGTTGTCTTGGAAGTCTACGCCATTCTGCGCCAAAACCACTTTGGCATTGGTCGCATTGTCCGGCAAAGTGATCTGGGCGTAGAAGTCACCTCTTTGAGAAGATGGCGCATAGCCGGGTATGAGGTCGGTAACGTCATCGTAAAAGTCGGCAGCGAAGGAAGAATTACTTGCAGAACAGTCAGCTTTGGGTAGGAAGAGCCCAATACGGGGTGATACTGCTGACCTGTAGCTCTTGGCGTCAGCATAGAGGCTTTGGAGATCACCACCTTTGTTGAGGTAGATGAAGGTTGGGCCGAAAATCCTGTCGAAACCAGACGTGATGTTCATGGTTGAAGCCCCGTGATGGTTCGAAGCATAGTCTGAAATGTGTCAGCAGCTATATCTTGCGTCTTCCACGGTACGTACAGTTATAGATATTTGTGTCTACGACCAAGTCAGATCTCATAGGCCCGCCCGTGTATCCTTCCAGATTGTTGAAAACGGTCCAAAGACCTAGGGTTGATCCGTTGGTGGACCCGTTGGCCGAACTGCCATCCGCAAAGAATCCATGCGCAAAGTGATCGCCTATACTCAACATGGATTAGTTCACCTTCTTGGCATAGGAGTTAATTTGGCGTACCGTAGAGATCTGCCCATTCGTATTTGGTAAAGTAATCGGAGCTGAATGATCTGATTAGTGTCTGTAATGATGTGGAGGAGCCTCGCTGACCTTTCAGACTTGTATGGGTTGCCTGAACTGACGTTGAGGTACCAAGTCGCGTCTTGTACAGTCCTATACCAAGCACATATGTGTTCAGTATTGCGTCTACAGTCAGAAACGAAAGGACTAACTTTTCGTTCGCAATAGCTGCCGCGGAAGGTAGATGGCCGTACTGGATCTCATTTGTAACGAGGTGAGTCCAGATGGGACTATTGGGTGAGATCTGCGAGCGTCAGTCCCATGAACGCCTAGCCCGAGCAAGTATGGCTCACGACCTGTCGGAACTCTTGAAGATTGCCGAGGTCAACGCCTTCCGTACCATTGTCGAATTGAAGCCTAGTGAAGGTGTGGAAGCCAGGCTCGCCATCTCGAAGGAACCACCATTGCTGGAACTTTTGACCGGTCGCTTCATACTGGACTTGTATCAGCTCGGTCGTCCATGTTCCCTTATCAAGGTCTCTCACAGTCTCACTCATGATCAACCCGATCCACCAATTGTTTGAGGTATCATTTCCACGATGGACCTCGAAGGTAGCATTCTGTGATTGTCCCACGTAATCTATAACCAGTCAGTGTTTGCGGGCACTCGGCGTCGGTGGCGGCGCCGGAGAAAATTATACTCACAGTGACGAGACGATTGAGGGTTAGGATTGTCAGGCGACCATATAGAGGCGTTGATGGCTGGGATACAGTAGCAGTCAAAGTAGCCCATACCGACTCGGTCAGACACCGGACCGAGGACATCGAGGCCGTCGAACTCGAAGCCAGTGAGGGCACCCAATGTCTTGTTGACTCTATAAGTAGTTGTCCATTAGCAGCGGCAATCGATTAGCTCGTAGACGACTTACGTTAATGTGATTCTGGAAGAGGATAGTGCAATGGCTGAAGGCGAAGCCGCAGAGTAAGCAAGATGAGGTTCGTTTGCCATGATAGGCGCTACTCACTGCCATTGCTCTCCGAGTAGCTGATCTCGGCCACAGCTCTTTGGGCGGCGACCAGGATCGCAAACAGTCCTATGTTCTTCCACATCTTGTCGTTGACGGTTGAATATCCAGAGACTCGTCTTCAGTCCATATATATCTGGAGAGCACCTCCAAGCTGGGCGGCCAAAACCTGGCTGCTATGAGCTCGCAGACATCACATCGTCACAAAAGTGCCTTAGCGGCGAGGCGCGGGCCGGGCGCTTCATGAGCTGCATGACGAACGGAGATCATGGGGGGGCTGTTGATGAAGAAGAGGGACAGCAGTCAGGTGGTAGTGATTAGGTGGACGGCGGTGGACCATGTCGGTGGAGGCGCGGATGAATGTTCTTGCGAGCGATGTAGGGCCTTCGCTTTCAATTTTGGATACCGTGAAGTGACATGCCTGTCTCGGATGAGAGCGAGGTCGGGGGCGCGATGATTGAGAAGTGCTGCTGGAAGTTCAATATAAATGAAGACAAGCTGAAGACAAGAAAAAGTCGGAGCGTGGACAACCTCAAGCACATTTGTTGTGTTTTGCCGAGCGCCGCCGTGGCAGGGGTGAAATGAAGCTGCGCCCCATCGCGTCTGTCATGTATACTCTATGTATCGCCATCATGATTAGGACACATAAGACAAGGTTTTCATGCTCCTCGGATATCCTTGGCATCGTTAAAATGCACTGTTGCGCTTTTCGGACAAAGATCAGGCCTAGCGCATTGTCGGCCCGCCCGAAGAGCAACTAGCGGACCGTATGTATGCCCGATGCGGCCTTGAACGCACGTATGAGTTGCTATGCTTCAAAGAAGAGCACCGAAGTCAGCTGTGACGAAGTATTAGCTCATGATCGTACTGCCCAAGCAAATGCAATGCACCCGAGTACACTTACAATGAAATGCTGCGCATCAAGTGTCGAGCTGGACATCCAAGCACACGACGGGCATGCTCCGTACCCGCCTCAACCTCCTCGTCCTTCTCCATCATTCAGTTTCGACGCTCTGCCCTCTGTTGATATCATCGAAGCCCAACGGGCCGGATCCGAGCATCACGCCCTCGGGATCATTGAGGGCGAGAGAGCTCGTACCCCGCCTGCTGACCGCAAAGTCTCTCCATCCTCCAACTCCGAAGAAGACGAGAGCGAGAAATGACTGATCAGACCTTCCTGCGTCTTCTCATCGTCTTCACTTCCCCGTTCGCTCGCTTCCCTATAAGGAAATGTCCATCCCTCCCTTACCAGATGCGGACGTACAGCAAGAGACGAGACACTCGATGCGCCCGTGGCATTGGTTGATTCACTCAGCCTCGAAGGCTGCCTGGCGAGAGCAGGGCGGTGGACGAGGAAAGACGCAGTGCCCGGTGATCTGTGAGGTCTCCCAGGTGGCATGCCGGACGTGAAAACCATTTGAACAGTGTGGCTTTGATTGCGATGGTCATTCCCGTCAAATGTTCTAGGACGGATGATTCCGGCATGGGCGACCGTATTTGCCTCTTCCTCATTGGATTTTTTTTCCGTTGCGGGGGAAAGAAGAGGTTTCTGAACTTGTGGCTCAGGCGGCGAGCATGTCCATACTGCGACCTAGCCTTGGGCACAAGCGAAGAAGGACGCAACCCCGGGTAGGCTGGAAGATGTGCACTGAACGGAGAGTCATCACCAAGAGCGACAAAAGCTTCGCGATGAAACGACGCCTTCCTGCTGTGCCCCTGCTGCCTGTAATCGACAGAGCTGTACGACGGCAGGCACAGCGGGGCGGTTTGGCATTGGCCACTCGGGCTAGGGTGGCGGGCAGAGACCGGATGATGGATGCTGCGCTCGAGTTCGGCGGGTAGAGATGTTTGTATGCGAAGGTGTGGTCGATGAGATGGCTCTGGGATAGGTAGAGATCCTGAGAGAGAACCATGTGGGGGACAATTGCTGATGGGGATCGATGGGCGGATGCGAGTGGCAAATGGGTGATCGGGAGGGATGTAGCCGTCTTGTATCATTGTAAGAAAAGCGATATAATGGCCAGCACTTCTGATGGGATCGATGGTGGCCGCTTACAGCAAGTCGTCGAGACTGATGTGTCGGGCATGGGATGGCGGATTATATGGGAGACTCTGTTGTTACGAGACTATACGCATTAGTCAGTCTTTCATCGAACTTATAGGCCAACGGCAGAACATACCGGTGCAAGGTTTACCGCGACAGCTCCTTTGAGATCCTTTGCGTTCCAGCCATCCCAGATGGACATCGTCGCTGATACACTGATACCCAGCATCTCGCCATCCAAGAAATTCGGAATATTGAAAGGATCCAAGAGCCTGTCGTTATCGCGTGCAGCGTTTCGTAGAGCGATCGGCAGAGCTTGCCGAGATGAGACGCTTTCAGTAGTCGACCCATTCAGGCCGCCATGACCTGTCGTAGTCGACCTTTTTTGGCTGGAAAGCGGCAATGAACTAGAATTGCCGTCAGACCCGCCACAAAAATGCCTCACAAGCCACTCACCTCCATTCCAATGTCCCCCAGACCGACACCTTCAGCCCCGCCCGCAGGCCCCGCAAACATATCCCCCTCGGCAAACAGTCCCGTCAAGCTCCAGGACTGAAACCTGCGTAGTAGAGCGCATATGAGGGTGCAGCTCCCCTTGCCAGTGTCATCATGCACAAGAAGCGGGTGATTTCTCTTGTCAAGCAACACCCGCAACAAGCTCGCCAATCTCTCCTGCCCTTCTGGCGTATACAAGTCGGATTCCTTGCTAAAGTCAAATCGGTAGAGGGTCAAATTCTGAGATTCGACAAAGTCCAGAGAGTCTTGCCGGTAAGGATCATTGCCCTCTAGATAGATGATGCCCTTGAGATTGAGACGCTTGAGAAAGGCAAAGTTCTTGCGGTTCGGATGGCCTGAGCGGTAGATGCCTCGAGCGACGAGAGAGAAGTTGATGGGCGGAACGACGACTGAGAGTGGATCATCAGACATGCTGAGGAGAGGGAATGGACGTATGGCCGAGCTAGCGAAACACGGAATAGGTGATATGTGAATGTAGCTGAGATATGGATGGAAAGGTAAGCAGTCGCCCCAGAGTAGCCCTCTTGAGATGCGGACAGCACAATATTGTTAGCTATCTGAGAGAGCGTGCGCCCCTTATTTTAATCAAGGGACTGTGTTGCAGTGGTAGCATTCAAGACTTCGAGGTCTTTAAGTAAAACTGGAGTTTCATCTTGCGGTCACGGGTTCGAATCCTGTCGGTCCTTTCATTTTTTGCGCTTTTCGAGCTTTTTGATCTTTCTGTTTCTGATCTGATGCTTCTCAAACTTAACACCCATGATCCCTCCATGTACAAGGTCTTCATTCCGGTCGGCCGTGCTTTTTCTCCCCCTGTCTTACCAGCCCGACGAGCCCAAAACAACGATCGCCTCGGCGGCAGGCGGCTTGGTCTCATTTTCGAGGTTCGCGCCGACGCGACGCGTTTGGCCCCAACCTTGACTCTCCACCAGCTCTTCACCGTATCCAGTCCGTTTCCTGATTCGGCTGTCCCCTTTCCTCAATAAGATACGCCATGTCCGACAATGAAGAAGGCACTGAGGCTCTTGCAGCTCAGATCGCTGCAATGCAGGCAAAGATGGACGCTATAAAGGCCAAGAAGGAAAAGGAGCGGCGGAAACGTGAGGAGGAGGATGCCCAAGTCCTGGTACATGATACTCCCACAAAAGCAAGCAGCAGAGGTATGTCAATCGTTTCATTCGTATTGAGCATATAGCTTATGCCCCTACAGAAGAAAAGGATCGAAGATCATACTTTCCACCTGCAGATCAGCCAAATTTTGTCCCCAAGAAGCCCGTACTTGTATCAGAGAACCGATCTCGAGCGCCTAATCCTGCACCTCCGCCAGAACCTGCGAGATCGTCCATGGCTTCTCGACTTGCCGCGATGAAACACAGTCATTCCTCCGGGTCGTCGAGATCCGCTTCAGCGGCACCTTCCCGTATGAAGGAACCGTCTACGAGGCCTTCGCCGTCAAGATATCCGGCGCCCGCCCCATCGTCTGCGAGGTCCTCATCGTCAAGCGTGGCTTCTCCCAGCTTGAGCAAAGGCAGTACCGCATCGAAACGGAGGACAGACGATTTACAAGCAACCTTGGCGCAAGACCAGTATGCGAAAAAGAAGAAGCCCGCTCAAACGCTACCATCTCTCCCTGCTCGCAAAGGTTTCTCGTATATGCGAGACGCGCCTACCGGCAATAATATGGAAAGAAGTAGTGCTCCATCGAAAACCTCTGCTCGAAGGCCAAATCCTGCTCCGTACCCTTCAGCAGCTTCCCGATCTCAAGCCAAACGCGAGCGCAGTCCCTCTCTGGAGGTTGACGACAAAACGGAGTCATTCCGGAGAGATGATGTGGATAGTACGCTCATTGAAAAACTGGAGAAGGGGCCGAAGCAGTTCCCTAGGGATCCTGAAGGGGACAATGAGTGGGTTTCTGTCGAGCCCAACTCGGGTATCAGATTGAAGTAGGTGTCTCATTGTATCCTGTGAGATATCACTGATGCCTCGCCTCAGAAAACGGACGACACCTCACGAGGAAGTCCAAGAATTCCTCACCGGTCGCTATTACCTCCCCCCCTCCAAATTGTACTCTGTCGCCCGACTAACCCGAGACGGTACCTCCTACGATATACCCGTCGACGACGAATGGTTGACCATCGCCGTCGTTGCTCAAAGGGGCCCCATCAGAGTCAGTGGCACAAAGGTCAAGAGGGAAAAGGGCAGCGATGACGAAAAGGACGAAGACGACGAGAGTGGGGGCGAGATAGAAGAGTCTGAAGACGACGAAGATGACGGGGAGCAGGCAGGTGATTTCAAACCCTTCATTGGAACAGACGGAAAGGCGTGGAAGCCTAAACCAAAGAAAAGGGCCAAAAAGTCGAAAGAGGATGGCGAAGACGACTGGAAGAAGAAACGAGAGCCTCGCAAGTACATCAACCTCACTCTCTGTGCCATGCCTCGCCGCAAGTACGGTTCTACCACCTCCACTGGTGATGTCCTCCTCCAAATGCTGCTTTTTGAAGCGGACCACGTTGTGACTATGGAGAATGGAGAGGGCGGGATATACAAGTCGTATCGAGGAGGATCGGGTGGAGCGTACGAAAAGTGGTGCAATATCGCAGAGGGGAGTGTCATTGCCATCTTGAATCCCCGAGTGTGGCGAAATCTGAGGGTCAGTACGCCTACATGCCAGGAAGCCGGGCTGACTCACATCAGGGCGGATCAAACAAACCTCATCCAATGGAATCTCCTCTCGGCCTGAATCCCTTCACAGACGACTCTATCATGCATATCGGCTACTCGAGGGATCTTGGACACTGCTCTGCGGTACAGAGAGACGGGAACAGGTGTAGAACTTGGGTCGATACGTGAGTATAACCATCATGAGCTTGAAAAGGGTACTGATTTATACAGTCGTCTGAATTCTGTTTGCGAGTACCATCTCCATGCTGCCGTGAAACGAGGTAAAGGTGGCCGGGGAGAGTTTACAGCTAGGTGTGTGAAGATTCGTGTTGCGAGCCATATCGCTCATCCGTCGTCCTCAGCACCAGTGAATTCAAGCTCACCAGCACCAAGAACAAGGTCGGCAACGCCCCAAGAAAAGGCAAGACCGGTCTCCTGCCAGCTCACGGCCGAATCGCTACTCCTCGTGGACGAGAAGACGGGGGCGGCGGGGCTACCTACGTCGTAGGAGGAGGCGTCATTCATACCGGAGGCGCCCTCGGCGATGAGAATGTTACCGAGAAATTGGGCCGGGGCCGTGCTGGGAGACTGAGAAGAAAAGAAGAGCAAAAGCAGGCGGAGAGAGACCTCGAGAAGCTTTTCGAGAGAGAAAAGGCTATAGGAGGCGGAGGGACTACTGGGGGTCAGTATCTCAATGTCATCAAACGATATGATGGCAAAATGAAAGAGAAGGATGACAAAGATGAGAAAAAGGAAGAGGAAGAGGAGAAGAAGAGGGTCTTTTCGGCGGAAGCAATCAAGAGGATCGGATTTGATCCTTCAGCCCGGGTGGGACAATTGACCAAAGAGGAGGATCAGCAAAGAGTGCGTGGCTCATCAGCTTCTCTTTCTGTACTTATCATGTCTTAGATCCAATCTATTACTACCCTGGAGGGGCTGAGCGCCAGAGGTACTCGGGACTTCTGCGCAAAAGGAAAGAAAGTGGAGAATGCTGAGCCAACCAGGCCCCTACCACAAACAGCCATTCCTTTTCCACATGCACCTGCGAAGCCGGTGGTCCCGGACGACGAAGACGAGATGATCGACCTTGACGACTAATCAAGCAATTTTGTACATATATGAGCTGATGTCTTGATGATATGTACAAACGGTTCTCGTCGTGATTGCAAGTGCCGTACCACAAAGATGCGCTTCACGTATGTCCATACAATCAAGCAAGTATGAGATATAGTAGCTGTCCACAGAGTGACAAACAAACCGATAATATATTGTGAAAAGGAAAGAATGAGAAAGAATACCGTCATTGTCCTTCTGAATACGATTAAAACAGCATATTCTTTAGAGTCACCATAGTTGTACTCTTCTGTTACCCACACGCGAGGGACGGTATCACCAGGATACCTTATTGACGAGCTCCGGGAGCGAGACTCTCTCTTCGCACACTCTGGTGACTCTTCGTCCTCTGCAAGTCCTGACCACTCGTACTGGGAGCCGCGCCACCGCCAGCAAGAGGCCCAAGGCAAGAGACGGGCACGACACCCCTCCTCTGCTGTTCGTCCTCACAGAGTGTCCAGTCGTCGTCATAAACCTCGTGCAGGAACAGTTTCTGGCCAGGAGTGACAGCTGCAGCAGAGTCAGCACAACGTTGAAGTAAGATGAAGCAAGATGATTACCAAGCTCGTCGTCGAGAGAACGGACAAAGCCGACTTTGACGGTGACCCACGAGTTGGGAGCGACGTTCCTCGCAGGCGCGCCGCCACGGGAAGCAGCAGCAGCCCCAGCGGCGCCAACACCCGCTACACCCGCGGCACCGGCAGCCGCTCCATATCCCTGCCCTCCACCTTGCTGAGGGTAAACCTGTCCAGGTTGCATCTGCGTACCCGGAGGATAGCTCGGCGCCAAGCCAGGGACAGCCTGAAGAGAGTTTCGGTAGCTATTGCTGTAGCTCGCTTGAGGGTTGTGGCGCTCAATGTAAGACATGGGGGTAGATGATTCGGCGGGGACGGCAGCGTAGGCGTCAGAAGTGGAATAAGAGACGGATTCGACATTCTGAGGGTTGGCTTCGGACATGGCGAAGGATTCGGAGGGAGGGTTGTACTGTTGCTGCTGGGGGTCAGCTGGGTCACCTCGTGACCGGGGGATCGACTCACCTGGGGCTTCTCGTAGCTCTCAGCGGGAGCCTCTGCACCGGCAGGCCAGTCAAACATCGAGCTCCTCCTCTTCATCCGGTCATTCCTTCGCTTCTGCCTCACATATCGAGTGGCCAAAAGGAAGAGTAACGCGATACCGACGACACATCCGATGACTATACCAACAATCTGCCGAGCTGATCAGCATCTGCCACATCATGCGCCGAAAGGATATTCACTTACAGCACCAGTACTAAGGTGAGAGCTGCTAGAGCTGCTACTAGAATTGGCACTGTCGAGCCCGGCAGTCGCACTGGAAGTCGCAGAACTACTTGAGGTGGTCGCAACGGTGCTGGAGGCGCCTGTGGAGGTGGCCGAATCGGTTTCGGAGGAAGAGATAGAGGTGTGTTTGCCTTTGGTGCTCGTGGAAGATCGAGAAGAGGTGGTGGATGTGCGTCGGGTAGAGGTGGAGTGAGTCGAGCTGGTCGAGCTGGTTCGGGCGCTGGTAGTAGAAGAAGGGACCGCGGTCGAGGTTCGCGAGGAAGTCACAGCGGAAGTACGAGCAGCAGATGTTGTACTCGACGAGACTCGGCCTGATAGAGCATCACGTTAGCTTAGCTTTGGGATAGGATAAAGTGGGTGACTCACTGCTTGACACAGTAGACGTCGCGCGACTGGAGGTAGCCGAGGACGAGACAGTGCTAGTCCTGGCGCTGGACGATACAGTAGATGTCCGAGCCCTTGCTGTAGAGGTGCTGGTGGTTGATGTAGTGCGTTCCGCCATGGTAAAATCTAAGGCGCCGGCAGTAGTTGTAGAGTCTGGAGCGGGTTCAACAGCAGCATCGGTGTCGGAACCAGCATCCGCGCCGCCAAATACATCGTCCAATAGCCCAGACATTGCGGGATCACGAGACGGAGAGTTGTTGTCAGGCCGGAGCGGTCGTAAGTGTCGGGAGCGGGGATATGTCGCAAATGGAAGCGGTGAAAAAGGATGAATACGAATGTCAGCGAATTGTAAGAGATGCAAGGGATGATGTCCACGTCGCCTACTGACCTGAGATGAAAGGATCGCTCCGGAATCCGGATGGTGGAATAGAAGGATGCCTTCGCCTTGTGAGATCAAGGGACGGTGTGTATCACCGGGGGCCGAGTGTACTAAGGGGGCAGAGGAGACTGAGAAGGCGAGTCGGAGGAGGGCCGCCCAAGGTCGTCAAAGCAATTGTTTTTCGACGGAGTGTCTTGTAAAGACAGATGTCAGAGGTCATACGTGACCCCATTCTGGACCTTCAGCGGGGTCACTGGGGTAGAGCGGCGGGGTGAGCCGCGAACCGCGAAGACCCTGAAAGCGACACAGCGCAAACAAAAATTTAGAGTTGCCGTTAGCTCGGTGACGAGACTGGCAACATGACAGATGTGGCGCTGCCACAGCCAGGCAAACATATACATTAAAACAGAAGAGGGCCGCGCATGCTTGCCACTGTTGCTGATGAAAGGTCGTCTCAGGTCACAAGGCGAAGAAAAAAGAAAGCAAAAAGGAAAAAGCAAAGAAGGGCAAAAAAGAAAAGGACCGACAGGATTCGAACCCGTGACCGCAAGATGAAACTCCAGTTTTATTTAAAGACCTCGAAGTCTTGAATGCTACCACTGCAACACAGTCCCTTGATTAAAAAAGGGGGCGCACGCTCTCTCAGGTAGCTAAAATATTGTGATGTCCGCATCTCAAGAGGGCTACTCTGGGGCGACTGCTTACCTTTCCATCCATATCTCAGCTACATTCACATATCACCTATTCCTTGTTTCGCTAGCTCGGCCATACGCCCATTCCATCTCATCAACATGTCTGACGATCCACTCTCAGTCGTCGTTCCGCCCATCAACTTCTCTCCCGTCGCTGTTGAGAGTCTGGCAAGATCCCGGTCCAGCTTCACTGATCGCACCAACGATACGATCCAGCCAACACAATGTGACGCCATGAAAGCTTCATCAGTATCGTGATATATGTATGATCGTCTCTATGCTACAGAACCAGACACGACAACCTCCGTCAATGAGCAAAACCACCGCTACTTGGCCCGCCTACCCTCTCGAAAGGCAACGCCAAGCTACACGCCGCTGTCATACAGAAGATGGCGGCCGATGTGAACACAGGGAGAGAGGGAGATACTGTGATGAGGAATCCCGCAGAAACCGGAGCCAAAACACCGGTACTGAAACATGTCAGCCGTAATGTATCTCCTAGAGGTTGAAGACACTTACAAGCGACTCAGAGCGGAGGATGTGCCGCAAGCTGTCCCCCTAATGTTGGTCCCAAACGTTTCAGGTGTCATTCCATCTACAACCTGTCAGCTAAGAAAAGCACCATAACAATCTCGACTCACACAAGACAGCGTACATGGCCGTCGCCGCGGCCGAGATCACCATCGAGCTCGCCACAACCGCCCAGCTTTGCTCGACGTTGATGAATGCAAACGTTGATAAGCCGGTGGCGAGGGTACAAATAGCGAGAGATTTGCGGCGTCCCAAACGGGTTTGGATCATCCATGCGCCGCACTAGATGGCGTCAGTGTGCGTTCAAAGTCAACAAATGTAGAGCACTCACAATAGATCCAGGACAGCCGGCTACTGAATACAGCACAAAGTCGCCGAGAGCTTCCGTGATTGCATCGTCTCCCTGTCCAGACGCTCGACTTTCGAGCACAGCAGGCAGCCAAACGTTGAACATTGTGTACGCTGTGACTGTCAGCATGTATCCTTTTGTGAGATGTGAGACTCACCAAATGACATTGATCCCCAAATGATCCACATCAATATCACCGTCTTCCTCCATTTGGGAACAAAAAGCTTCCGCATCTGTCCCACCCAGCTCATCCACCAATCCTTCGGTTTCTCCGTCCAGCCACCAAGGCCGGGACTCTCTCTCTTTGTTTCCTCAGACTCTTCATCCAGCAACGCCCTATTCTCTTCACTCAAGCTTTCATGGAACGACTGATCAAAGAGGTTCTGAGACTCTTCTCTTTCTACCGCCCCCGGAGTCTTGTAAAAAGAGGTAGCCGTCTGCAGCGGTATCCCCTTCCTCTCCGGCCCCTGTCCCACACCTCCATAATCCTGCTCCATCCCCGGCGACGTATCAACCCCGTCCCCGCGGGCACCCATAAGAGACGCCCGCCTCGTACTTGGCTCAGCAGCAGAGGGCTCATTGCTCTGCACATCGGCGTGCTGAATATTGATGGAGTGATCGTTGAAATCGGCAATGGTCTGTAGGGCGAGGATGGCTTCGTGCGACCGACCTGTGGAGACGAGATAACGCGGGGACTCTTGGAGTTTGAAGAGGAACCAACGGGCGAGGGCGCATATGAGATTCTGGTAATGTTAGCGCGGGCGGGCGAAGACAAGAAGACATCGACGCACAAAGATACCGAGACAAAAGAGGACCTTTCTCCATCCATCATTCGCGTGGTTGGAGAAATCACACCCCTCAAACTCTTGGCAGCTCGCCCCGGGCAAGAAATACCAGCTGATGACAGAGGACAAGACGGCGCCAAGCGAAAAGAAGACCGAAAGAAGAGTCAGGAGGTATTGTTTCGAATGAGGTAGGTTTTCCAGGAAGAGCGTTCCATCGGTCGGCATGGATCCCCTATGATAGATCTTCAGCTGTGGCCCTCTACATCGAAGACAGCTACTGACCCTACAGCACTTCCGAGCCAGAACATCCATATACAGAGGATGGTAAAGTTGGGACTGAAGCTCGCACAGACACCAAAGAATCCAGTGAGGAAAAGAGTGGAATTGAAGGGCAAAGCCCGACCTAGAATGTCCGAGATGACACCCCAGCTGACTGCGCCGATCATCATCTTGCAAAGCTGTCAGCGAATAGTGTAGAAAAGGGCAGAGTAACTTACCCCAGCCATTGTACAAGCTGATAACAGACCGACTACTTGTGAGGACAAGTTGAAATGTATCTGCACTCTTGGTAGAATGACCGCTATACACTGCAATGCAGAATTGTCGCTCATCCAGCCAAAACCGCACAATGCCTGCAATGTACGTCAGCCTGGTTCCACAGTGCTTCTGTCTGAAGATCTGAGACTCACCAGTAATCGCCAATGGTACGCTCCTATGTATACAAGTCAGCCTGCGCCCGCACTATCGTCCGTTCTACAACTTACCAAACCCAACTTTCTCTAACGTCTCTTCCAGTCCTCTCCCTCCTTGTTCCTCCGCCCCCTGATCGTCCATTGCCATTTCCATCCTCAGCTGTTCCTCCTCCAAACCTTCCTCTACTTCGTTATCGTTCCTATCGTGTTCGAGTCCGAGAGCGGTTTCCGCGACCGATCGCATTGACGGGATGCGCTGGTGTCCCGGAGGATGCAGAGACGCGGTCGATGGCTGTCGCGACACGGGGCGCTGAGGCACATAGGGATAGCTGCTCTTTCGGGTTGTCGATGGTGGGGGCAGCATGGTGGCGACATGAATGGCTTGAAAATAGTCAAAGAACTTATAAAAGGTAAACAATCGATCGTCCAGCGCATCATCTTATTCATTACTCGGTCATCCGGCGGGATCAAATTCACCACGTTTTCGAGAAGCTGTCGAGAAGACATATGGGAAGACTTTGGAAGCATGCACACATCTTCTCATCAATTGTTCCTCGCTCAGAAGCTTCTCTTCAAAATGACATCACTACGTATATGATCCAGCTCCCGATCCGACATACATATGGCGCCCGATCACCACAACACAGGCGTACTGTCTTGCCCTAATGGCATCTTCAACTTCTCGCCAGACTCTGTCTTGGTGACGGACCCTGATGAAGAGGTATGTGACTGGAGCCTCTTTGTCCAAACAGATTCTGACAATCAACTTTTCTAGCTGATGGATCTATATATGGGCCTCGCCAGCGTGACAGAAGAAACATCGCACGAGAATTTTGGTAAAAGCTCTGAAGGCTTGGGATACCTCGACTCGTCGCAGTCTGTGCTCGAGCTCCTCATCGAGATCGAGCCTCCAAAAGATCTGAACCCTTCGGCTCTCCCTCTTGCTATTCAGAAAAAGGGTCGCAGAAGAAAAGGGGGGAAGAAAGAGCAACGCAAGGACGGTGTGGTATCAATACCAGTGGTTTTGAATCAGGATTTGAATGCTTTGAAGGGCCGGAAAGGTGATACTGGTACGTCACGGATGTTGAACACAATATAATATCATGCCTAAGCCTGATATAGGAAGCGTGCTCTGGCGCAGCTCTCTCCATCTCGCAAGACATGTCTTGTCACACCACCTATTCTACCCCCAGAACCCCCTCCTCGACACCGATCGCCTGAGCTCTGCCAATGTCCTTGAGCTCGGATGCGGTACTGGTCTCCTTCCTATCTTACTCAGTCAGCTTTGTGGTCAATATATCGCGTCCGACCGACACGAGAACCTCAAACTCGTCCAGCGAAACCTCCAATCGAACGGCATTCCGGTCTCATCTTCGTCCTCCACTCCAGCAGTCAGCGAGAATCTGGGTGTCAAGAACAAGTCGAGCAACGATGTCAAGAAGGAAGTTGTATTGGAAGAGGTCGACTGGGTTGAGGTCTCCCGGTCCCAAGGTCGTTACCGTTCTCTTGACGACACTCGAGAGTACGATCTCATCCTCGCCGTCGATTGTATTTACAACGAACACCTCATCCAACCCCTGATCGACACCTTCGCCCAGTACTGCCAGCCCGGGGGGCGGACAATGGTATGGGTCGTGGTGGAATTGAGGAGTGCCGATGTTGTACGTTGATCTTCGCTAATTAGTTGTATCGGAAGCTGACAACGGAAGCAGATCGGCATCTTTCTCAACACATGGATTGATGACCCTAGTGGGCCCTGGACGATAGTCAGGCTTGGAGAAGAAGACATGGGGGATTGGGGAGAAGGGAGAAAGCCGCGGTGGGTGGGTTGGGTGGGCTGGAGATGATTGATGTGGCCTCAAAGGGCATATCGGCTTGAAGATAGTGGCGCGCGTTGAGGATGCACGTTGGGTTCTCAAACAATGCAATAGTATGTCAAGCTTGGTGAGAGTCACAGATCAGGTAGAATACATGATGGTTCGAGATCTCGACCTTGACGCGGCATCAACCTTCCGAAGGCCCCGAAAGCGAGCTGGGCGCAGCAAGTAAAAACATAGCATGAGTAACTAATGAGAGCGACGATCAAGCCTCCAGCTATACACGGTGGATTCTGCGAATAACCTGATTTACTGGGGTGGGCTCAACTTAGCCCTGCGCCCCTCAAGAGGTCGACCTCGGCCTCTGACCTAAGGCCTCTGATCGCCTCTAACCTATGAGGGTAGTGATGCCAAGATGCAAAAGATGCACCAGGATCAACTTCCCTGTACTTCATGCATCATATTCTACCATAATTCATGACCAAAATAAGTAAATGTATTGTACCCTTTGAGCTTTGACTGCATTTTTTGTTATCGTACAGAGTACGGCATATTATATGGAAATCGGGTCGGAGGCCGGAGGCATATTTCATTATTCACTCGACACCCGTATACCTCGCTGAAGCCCATGGCGACCAGCGCGCAGAGGCAACTGATGATACCACAGATGCCGCAGGAAGGGAATATATCAGATACCAGCAAATGCCGACTCCATCGCCGGCTCGACTATTGCTTCCGAACGCTGCTGTGAACATGGACATGTACCCAATCATATCTATGATATAACTCAGATGGCACAGGTCGCTGGCCCCGAGACGGACTTGGTAGTCGTCGGTGGCTTGAACAAGATACGGGAGGGAAGCAGAAGGGAAGATGAACAAAAGTGTTAGCTGGGCGGCCGACGGCCATCACTTTTCAAGTTGGGTCTCTTTGGTCTCCTTATCAACGGTGTCATGCATCCTCATCCAACGCAGGAAGACGTGGCGCCCAATCGTTGCCACATACATAAGTGTTATCATCCTTGAATGGCGGCATGTAGGCCCGCGATGTGAAAGGTCTTGTTGTGCCAGTATGATAATGAGATGTCCTGCGGCCTGCGGACCTGCGTTTCTCCACAGAGTCAAAAATGGCCAAACACAGGGCCCTGCTCCAGGCTTCCACCCTCGGCCTTCTTGTTATCCGACTTCAATTCTCGAGAGTGTATCGAGCATTTTGCCTCCTGCAATCCTATTGCTGGGAACTCGGCGCCGCGGCTCTTGCTTTCTGGTGATCGACATCATCCAGTACCTACTTCTTGCTATGTTACGTGGTTGAACCGTCGAGCAAACGCTGGAATCATCATTTGTAGGCCTCCGAAGGCCCCAAAGGTCCAAGATCCAAGGCTTCCAATGATATGTAATGCCTTGGCTCAGAATATCCCGAGGATCATTATTATCACACTTGCCGTATTGACGTCCCTGACGGGCGTGTAGAAAAAGGCCAGAGAGGAGGGGACCGAGGAGGGAGGAGGCAGAGGGAAAATAGCCTTTGAAATGAACCCGAACATGTCGCTCGCGTCGCACGTCTCTTTCATCATCCCGCTCAACGGCGAGCGGGCCGCAGAATTCAGGATCGGGAACCGTCGTATTATTATTTCATTGCACCAAGAAGTAGGCATAGCAGTAGCACTCTGATGAGGCTACGACAAACGTAATGACTCCACAGCTCGTGACCCATACCCACCAGTGTACCAATACCTACCCCCGAGGCCCCAACTTCTTGCAAGAAAAAGTACGTATCTGGGTACGTACTTACATTACTTCCGCGCGCACGAAACTTAGGAGATACGACGGCTCGGCTGGACGACAAACTTTTCTCACTTTGCTGCATGAGTATGGAAAGGGCCCAAGCTGAGCTGCCACCTCGATCAGGGAATACAGAGCATTTGCAGGCAGCAGGCAGCGGAAAGTTCAATTGCGGGTTGCAGTGTTCGTCGAAGTTAGCTCGACAGTTGTCTGGGACTGCGAAATCTACGACAGCTGACGAAAATAAGAACGGGGCCAGATAAGATAAGTGACTGTGAGATTTTACAGAGTCCAGATGCTTTGGGCTCTCGTTGGCCGCAGCCCGGCACTGCTGAGCGTCGTCTGCCGATTCAAAAGGCCCGATGAAAGATCCCAAGATCCCAGACTCAAACCGCGGGTGCCGCGAAAGGACCCTGCCTCCACATGCCACATCTCCCCGAGGTACCTGAAAAACGGTCTTCTTCCCTGAATCTGCACTTTCTTACCCTCTCTGGTTTCGCCTCGTCCTTCCCGGCCGCCAGCCCCTCTCCCCACCTAAAACTGCCGTAAAACCAGCCGTAAAACAATCGTTACTTGATTCTGCTCTTGCATCTCTACATATAATCGCTTTACATTGCTTTTCATACCAGAACTACACTCTTTTTCTTGGCCTGTATCTATCACTCAACACCCCCATCTCTCCCGCCGCTCCAAGCGCCCGCCCTTCTTTTGTTTGTGCAGACCCGCTGGCGTTTGTCACGCGTTCCCTCCACCACTCCGCACTTTTCTCGACTCTATCGGAACGACACCGTCCTCAACCAGTAATCCCAATCCCCCATCATCCTTATCCCGCCATGTCCGCCTCCTCAAGCTCTTCCCACGTCGCTGGCGGCTCCCCACGCTTTATTGACAACAACTACCTCGAACTTGTCGCCGTTATTGGTACTGGTGCCTACGGCGTCGTGTA
This sequence comes from Cryptococcus sp. DSM 104548, assembly GCA_036426225.1. Taxonomy (NCBI): domain Eukaryota; kingdom Fungi; phylum Basidiomycota; class Tremellomycetes; order Tremellales; family Cryptococcaceae; genus Cryptococcus; species Cryptococcus maquisensis. Next base: position 152,398 of record CP144037.1, read on the forward strand.
TCTGGCTATTGACTCGCGGTATGGCCAACCTGTCTACCGGGCGGTCAAGTGCATGCGCCGACGCGGATTGGACGAGAGGCAGAGGCATTTTCAACGGCGTGAGATTGGTCTTCACCGTCTCGCCTCAAAACACCCTAGTATCATCTCCATGGACAGGATCTTTGAGGAGGGCGAGTATGCCTACGTTGTCATGGAGTATGGGGAAGAGGGCGACTTGTTCTCAATGATTACCGACAAACACAGAGTAGGTTTTTCCCACGGCTCTTCGCCAATTCATTGGCTGACTCATGCGGTAGTACCTTGGCGACAACGAGCTCATACGGAGCATCTTTCTTCAGCTGCTGGACGGCGTTGCTTGGATGCACAGCCTGGGCATCAGCCACCGTGATATCAAGCCGGAAAACATTGTCTGTTCCCACAACGGTACCAGGGTCCGCATCTGCGACTTTGGATTGGCCACTTCTGAAGAATATTCGAGCGAGTTCGGCTGCGGGTCAACCTTCTACATTGCTCCCGGTACGTCTTCCTCCATGTAGTTTCATCGCAAGCCCAAGCTGACCCTCTTTTCAGAATGTCTTGGTGACTGGTTCCCCGAGCAAAAGACCTATCCCACCCGTTCTGGCGACATCTGGTCCCTCGGCGTCATCCTCGTCAACCTCGTCGCTGGTCGAAACCCCTGGCGTATCGCTTCCCCTGCCGACGAATCGTTCAATTCGTACCTCGCCGACCCCAACTTCCTCCGGCGCATCCTCCCCGTCTCTCGGGACTGTCTCTACATTCTCAACCAGATCTTCGCCATCAACCCCGACGAGCGAATCTCGCTCGCCGAGCTGAGAAAGCTGGTGGTCGAGATCAAGACGTTCACGATGGATCAGGAAGAGGTCATTGAGGCACACGTCGCGGCTAGGCAACAGCAAGAGGCTGCTCAATTTACGGCCGAGCCCAAGACCCTGATGTCGGTGTTGGAGGATGAGCAGGCGTGGCTTGACGAAGAGAACAGCGAGGAGCACTTTGTCTTTGATGATGACGAGATGGAGACGCCCTCGCTGCAAAGCGATACGGGCTCGCCTCTCTATCCAGAGACGGTATCGCCCTGTCAATCGTACATTGGCGATTTTCTACCCCCAACCCCCGACTTTGTCAGCGAAGAGTTCCTCACCCTCCCTTCTCAAGCGACACCACCATCGTGGGATGATTGCCTATCGAGTGACGTCTTTCTGCGCTCAAAAGACGACACGTGCTCCACCTCGGAAGTCAACATCAAACACACTGCCTTTGTCGACTACTCCTTCCCTCCCGTTTCTGCCTTTGCGCAATGATACGGACGGTCTCTAGTCGTTTTTCCTTTGTCTTATCTTGGGCTTTTTGGTTTCGATTTTACCATCTATCACTTTCTGAGCATCATACCTGCATTTTACACGCGTATAGCATGGGTTTCCCAACTCTTTTCCAGAATCTATTTGCCGGTACATGTTTTTGGCATCTTGTCCCATCCTTTACGCTTTAACGCCTTGTTGACGACTATCTTATCTAATATATAAATACTGCTGTGCTAGTCTTGCTATACATAGAAGCACTAGACGCTTGCCTTCATGGCTGTCATCAAATGTATATTACTTTTCCCTGCTTGCACAATACGTCTCCCGTTTCATGCGACATGATGTGACGTGAGCTTTACTACAAGGCGGCCGCGATCCAAGATTCTCCACCGATGCACGACTTGTTACGAATCAAGATGCTCGGGACATGGGGTCTGCCTTACTGTACGTACCTTCTGCCTTGCTTCCTTATCAGTGCCTCAGCCAGGCTCAGCCTCTTTACTCAATCTTCAAGACACGCGTATAATAGGTAATACGGACCGGGCGCCGGGGATCGGGAGGACTTATCCACGACATCTTCTTGCTTTAGTGCATGTTTGCCTACTCTACGTCGTACGCAACAAACTGGCGGTCTGTGATCTGGGGTCTGATCTGCACACTCTCCAACAGGCCGTAGTGAATACTTCAATCCTCATACGTGCGATAACAGTATGCAGCCCTCCTTCCTCCTTCTCTCCTTTTCTGACTCATAAGATTTCGCTGAAGCTGTGCACTTCCACTTTCTACATGCGGCGAAAAGCCTGCAAACAAACAAAGTTGCCGGAATCATCAAGACTTTTCATCCGCCCAGGGGGGGCAGGGCATGCAGGGCAGCAATTCGTGCTAAAGGAGGCTAATAATTGGGGTTCCCGCTTCAGCACTCAGCGCGTCCTGGGCCCTGGCTGGGGCCTGGGGCATTTTGCCGTTTTCTGTTTGTGGCTGACTTCCTGGTGGCTCAGCGTCCGCGGCGGACGCCGTCAGAGCCGTCGATCGACATCTTTTGATCAAATAAATGTAGGCGACGCGTCTGTAAAAATATATTTACGCGACACGAGGGCTCGTCGTTCTTTGTGAGCCCTCAACCCGGCTTCGACGCCTCAGTCCATCAGCGCTCAACATTTGTTGCTGAGACGCTTGTTTGCTGACTGGGAGAAGAGGCCGAGGGGGCCGAGGAAGGAAGCAGGGCTGGGAAGCTGGAAACGGCCGGCCAACGTCGGCTCGAAACCAAGTCTTTCCCCCCCTGATCTGCACCAGCCTCAAGAGCCTTGAGTTTGTTTGGTTCTTTGATTCAGGTTGACGATATATTGTCAGATGGAACACAACAATTCAAGTGTGCTATTTCAGTTGTTGGGCTTTCGGACGGTGTGTTCACGGTCATTTCTGCATGAGCTACCACACGTACGAGATCATGGTCAGCGACGTGTATTCCACGCCAAAATCTACTTGGGAAGATTAGAATACGGAAAATGCATCCAGGTTGGAGTGAATCAACTGTCATCTCACTCAATATTGTATGTATGTAATACTCGCATTGCCGGGTCAGTCGCCACTGAGCACTGACGCGTCGTCGCATACGGGATCCAAATGGCCAACTGCAAACCTTGTGCGATTCGGGCGGGAAGGAATAGATGACCACTTTCATGTTGTCGCTCCTTGGGCGACGCCCATGATTGACACCGCACCTATCGCCCTATGCCAACATGCCGACTCACAGGTCACAGGATAGTCCTTCGTCCTTCGTGTTTTGGCCAGGATGAGAGAGCATTGAGATCAAGCCCACTTTCGATTATAGTCTGAGGTTCCAGGCTCGGCTAGTCGGACCAGATTCCAGAAGAAGCTTCAAGCGAACGAAAGAAGGACGTCACCGGTAACCAGCGGGCTGAAAGCTGGTCAAGCTTGGCTCTTTGTTGTTGTTTTTCTTCGTCTTGCCTTACCAATCACTTTCATCCTATCGTTCATTTTCGCACTACATCGCTCAGTTCCTGGCCAAGTCCCCAGCCGCCAAACACTTCCGCCTCACGAACAACAGCATCGATGGTGATCCCCATCCCATTCGGAAGAAAGGGCGATAAAGATAAGGATAAAGAACGACCTCCACCCTCCTCGGACCACATCTCCCCGACAGCAACAAGCCATGCACAGCACCATTCCTCCGGGTCCACCTCCTCCATCGCCGACTCTTCCGCCTCCAAGTACCACCCCATCCGTCTTCTGCGCCGCAAGACTAGCGTCAGCGCGCCGAGGGGCGATGGTGGTGCTGAATACGATCCTCCCGTCAGCGCGAGCAGCTCTAGCTCAGTCTTCGAATCCCAGCAGGCGGCACAGCCTTTGTCCCCTCCAGCGAAGGTACTGTCTGTAGACAAGGACAGAGAAGGAAGTGATCACGAGGGGTTCAAGCTCTTTCCGAGAAAGAGTCAAAGCAGGCCGAGAAGGAAGAGTCGTGCCGAAAGGCCGGGCTCGGCGTCAAAGAGGGCTGCGTGGGTGTACGAGCGACAGCTGCACGAAGGGGATGCTGTAGATGATGTACCGGACTGCCCTAGCAGTCATAGTAGCGGTAGTGGGGGGATTGGGGATGGGGATGTGTTTGGCGGTACGGGAGCTGTGAGCGCGTTGGGATTCGGGGAGAGGGACTCTGAAGATAAATATAGTAGGTTCCTGTTCTCTCAAAGGTGGCATCACTCTGACCTGCTTCCAGACATCAACACAAAGCTCACAACGGATAGAGATTATGTGGCTGGCTCGTCCCCCCACCGCCGCTCTCTCACCCCACCAGACTCGGCACCCCCATCATCGAGCCACCCTTTCCTCGCGCCCTACCCCACACCCTTGTCCCCTCCCCGCCGACCCGGAGGGGCCATACCCAGCTCTCCTCGCGCCTTGCAGTCCTTCCATGCCCAGCAGAAAACGGGTGCGAGCGGCAGACCATCGACGGCGCCTTCCAGCATCTCTGAAACGCTCTCGAGCCCGGCTTCACGGCCTGTGACGCCCATCACCGCCAGCTCTCCTTTGCGCAGAGCCCATCCTCCATCTGCTTCCCCTATTCCACCCACATCGCCGTCTCCTATCAAGGCCGACAAGAGTCCTACGCGTCCGCTAAGCCAGCCGTCACATCGAACGGCGCGCACGCCGGTGGTCACAGCAGAATGGCTGAAGCGCAAGCCTTCCTCTGGGCGATTGCGACACACTCCTTCCTTATCCGCCGACGACATCCCCCTCCCGTCGAACCCTCTTGCTTACGGTACACCCCCGAGGCCGGCAAAGAACGGGAGCCGGACCAAGGGCCTCGATGAATCGCCTCGTATACATACAACGACGAGCAGGGAGAGGAACGTATCGTCTTCATCGGCTTCGTCAGTCAGTACCGACGCCTTCTCTTCGGATGGAGAGATAGGCTTCAAAAGCCCCACACGTCGAAACATCTCCACTCCCACCCGGCCCCCATCTTCTTCCCGCCCTGCTATCTCTCTAGATGGCAGCTACGAAGTCCAGATCAACTGCTCGGACGACCGGGATGAGATGGACGAGATGAGCTGGCAAGTGACCATCCGCCGGCGTTCCTCTCGGAACAGCCACAATACCCAGCAACCCACCTCCCCGCTCCCGCTCGGCACGACATCGAGCACGACCGCAGCGCCGCTGACGGCGAGCTCGATCAATTTGAGTTTATCGCTAGATGAGCCGACGGGCAAGTTGGTGTTTATCAGTTTCCCGACGGATCTGCATGCGACACCTACTACGAGGCGCAGGAGTAGGTCACAAAGCGGGCCCCAAATAGGGAGTCGGGAGAAGGACAAGGACAAGGTGCAGCAGATGCAGCAGTATCTGGCCTCTCCTCGAAACTCTTTCGGGGCCGCTCAAAGACCTGCAACCCCGCCGCCTCCGACGAATAGATCAGGGCCAGTCCCCCCGAGTGATAGCGAAGTAGGCGAGATAGAGAGGTTGGGGAACGGTACGCCCAGGCCGGCGACGCCGACTTCGTCGAGGAGGAAGGCGCCGCCCCCGTGGCCTGCTTCTATGGCGCAGGGGCGTTTGGGTGAATCGTCGTCAGATGATTGATTGATGGAAACAAAGGGGAGAGATCTGGGAGCTTGGAGAGTTTCTGGGAGGCAGGTCCCTCAGAATATCTTTCACGACCTTTGACGAACTACATGCACAATCTATACTTGAATTCTAGCGTCTCTTGGAGAATGACACCACAGCGTATTTGCCAGATACTCTCCAGTCCGGTGCTTCTTTGTCGAGCTTCTCGGCGATGCCTTCTTCAAGACCGGCACTATCAAGTCATCAGTTCAAGCGCATGTGGAACAGAAAGAACAGGACTTGCATGGTATCGGCCTTGTTTGTCCTCAGGCTGAGCAGATTGATTTTTCCGGCGAGGGGACCCAACGCTTCCTCGAAGGGCGTCGTAGTAGGCCACCAAGCATCCCCCAAAAGCCTACACATCATCAGCTCTCTCACCCTAGCAAGCTCTCGAAGAAGGTCTCACTTTCGGTAATTCAAATCACCCTTGAAAATGACCAAATCCGACTTTTGCAATTCTGCCAATACCACGGGCGCCGTAGCAGGCAAGTCTTGATAAGCATACTGCGTCGTCCAGAACCCTCCCACTGGGGGCGCTTGGCCGAGCTTGGTATCGAGCGGAACGGATAGCCTGAAGTGACCCGACTCGACGTAAGATTTCCAGCGTTTAGCTATAGTGCTGAGGGAGTCGGTGTCGGCGGAGGAGAGGGGGATGGCGGCGTCTTGGAAGAAGGAAGTGTCAAGGAGAGAGTCGATAGCCCAGGTAAAGTCGTAAGGAAGGACATCGCTGACGAACCATGGGATCGCCTTGGGGCTGTGGGATGGTGTCAGCTAGAGATGGCTTTTGTAGGCATGAGGAACGTGCTGGAAGACGACCTCATTCACGAAGGGAGTGCACGAGATGAGAAAGTCGGCCAAGATGAAGTCTGTGTAAAGCTGTAGGAAACCTCAGCACATGTCTCTCGGTGATGACGTCCAGGTCAAGCTCACTTCGAACCCAGCTACAAAAGGTACCCGAATCAGTATCCCCTCTCTACGACCGCACACACCATGGCCTACCGTTGTCCAACACAATATCAACTCGACCGTCTTTCAATGTCTTGATGAGCTCCCAAGCCTTGCCCATATCATTTTTGAGGATAAACTTGGCCTGCTCCGCTTGCGCTTCCGAACCGACGGCTTGGAGTTTCTGAAGGTCTTCGTATTTGAGGTCGATCAGCAGGGAGAGGTCCTGCGCGTGGGTTACTCAGCAGGTGTCACATGGTAAACGCGAGGTGGACGTACGGTGGCGTTTCCCCAGAGATCAGCTTGGAGCATTTCCCTAGAGCCATGCGTCAGTACCCTACAGACTGCACTGCACTGGGAGATACTCACAGGAACGCAATCTCTAAAGCAGATCCAGGCTTCTCAGAGCCCTTGGCCAAATCATCCTTCTCTCCATGAGCAGTGTTCATAGCTTTCGCAAGCTCTGCCAGCTGTCGTAAGTTTCACGAGCACATAGCCGGTGGTTTGTAAGAAGTACTTACGGACGATAGCAGCAGAACTAGACTTGTAGGTCTCGGCTTTTTGGTCAAAGAAGGGATCATACTCTTTCCAGAGTGTGGTAGCAGCAAAAAAGCTCCTCAAACGTCGGTAGCTAGCATACTTCAGCACAATTCGGTAGACATACGGAAGACTCACACGTAACACTCGGCCCAGAGCCAGTTCACAGTCCCCCAAGTCCTCTCATTCTCCGGGAAGCTCTCGAGCTCGTCATTGTAGCACTGCACATTGATATCTCCATCTTCCTTGATAGGACTGAGGACGGCGTCATGTCCCATCTCGTACTTCATCTCTGAGATTTGGGAGATGATCTTCTTGCCTTCCTCCACCCTCTGCTCCCTGTCGGGGGAAGAGCCGACGTGGGCTTCGTGGTTGGCGTTGGACACGGTGGATATGACATTGGTAAGTACCACAGGCCATCTGGAAGTACATGTTAGCTTAGCTCCCAGTCAGAGGGATGGCATTGACTGGCCTCTTGACGAGAGTGGTGTAAGCAAAGCTGTCACCCTTGTTAGCTACGAACAGCGACGTTTCTTGAGCCATACCTTTGCTTGTCTTGGGGCGAGACTCGCCTGTGGGGGAGCTGGAAGAGCTGTGGGGGTGTCATGGTGCGTGTGAGAAGTGGAAGGGAAATAAGTAGGACAATATTCGTATCGTCAAGAAAGAGACGGAAGGCCGGGCCCGATGACGGTGTGTCACGTGACTGGCATTTTGAACATTTCAAGGGGAAGATAGGGCTGCTCCATGCACAACGAATCAGGTCTTAGTGGAAAAGAAATGGCCTCACTGCTCTCTTGAGCCAACAAGATCGGGATCAGAGGTGGAATGGCGACTGAAACGGTATCAGCAGTGTCAAAACAGACCAGATCGGCCACCCCCGCCGACGATGAACATGATGATCTTTCTTTCGGCTCGAGATTTCGAGATAATTCAGATACAAACCATCGTCCTCGCACTTTAAATACAGCGTCGCCAACCGGCCACGCCCTCTCCACTTCCTCGCCATGATCCCGATGATCCTCTATGCCTCCGAAACAGGCAACGCCCAAGACACGGCCGAACGTGTAGCCCGCGCTTTCCGAGCCAACAACCGCGCCGTCTCCTGCCTCCCCATGGATGCCTTCCCCATCTCTTCTCTTCCACACACCTACCTCCTAATTCTCATCACCTCCACCCACGGCCGGGGCGACCCCCCACCGGCCATGCTCCCCCTCTGGAAAGCCATGCTGAGGACGTCCTTACCGGAAGATATACTGGAAGATGTGCATTTTGCAGTGTTTGGATTGGGGGATTCGAGCTATGAGAGATTTTGTTATGCAGGAAAGATGTTGTTGAGGAGGATGGAACAGCTGGGGGCAAATAAGATGAGCGAGCCGGCGTGGGGAGATGAGCGGTCGCCGAATGGGTGCGTAACTCGTCGTCAATTGAGTCACAGAGTGTTGCTGATTAAGAGTAGAATTGAAAATGCTTTCCTTCCCTGGCTACAGGAAACTCTGGATCTCTTCATACCCTATCTTCCTCCAGCTAAACTCAATATCACCTCACCCCTACCTACAACGGAGCTGCCGCCCCCTATATACGCTCTCACAAAGCACAACCGGCCCCCAACAGATGATCTCGACCTCGGCCGCTTATCCATTTCCCCCACGCCTAATGGCACGTCAGCAGCACCTACACGGCAAGAAGACAAGCGCAAGGGGAACGCTTCCATCTCACGCGTCAAGCCGGACGACTGGGTATGGGCGACGTTGAAGAAGAATGAGCGGGTGACGAGTGATGATTGGTGGCAAGATGTGAGAGAGATAGAGTTGGAATTCGAGGACGAGGATGTGTAAGATACATGTTCCCATGGCACTAGATCTAGCTGATATCTTTGCAGCAATGCCTATCCACCTGGGTCGATATGCTCCCTCCAGCCCCAATCAAGAGAAAGCGACGTCGATACCTTTCTCGAACTCATGGACCTCAAATTCCAAGCCGACGACGTATTCTCTATCGAATCCCTTCTTCCCGGTATGTATCCCCTTTTCCCTGTGATCATCTCTGGAGCTGACTATCTCGTAGAACAACCTCTCCCAGCACACTTGCCTCCTTCAGGAACCCCAACAACGCTCCGCTCACTTCTCACAAACCACCTCGACATCCAATGTTCCCCTCGCAAAAGCTTTTTTGAGTGGCTCCGGCGGTTCTCACCTGAAGAGCTGGAAAAAGAACGGTTGGACGAATTTATCGCTGATCCTGTAAGTTCCGAGTAAAGCCCCGGGATCGACGTTGGCTGATGGATGGGTATAGGATGAGATCCATACGTACGCGACGAGACCGTCCAGGACACTGGTGGAAACCCTCGCCGACTTTAGACATACCCGTATCCCACTCTCTCACCTCTTGGAAGTCCTACCACCTCTCCGCCGACGTCAGTTCTCCATAGCAAGCTCCTTCGAGGTAAGCCACCCCCTCCCTGACCCCCATACACACCAAATTAACCATCCGCAGGCCCACCCAAACAGAGTTCAACTCCTCATTGCCCTAGTCGAATACAAAACCAACCTCTCCCTCCCGCGCGTCGGGCTCTGCTCCTCTTGGCTCAGTTCCCGCCTCAAACCCGGGACGAGGGTGCCCATTCATATCGCTGCGCCGACATTGTTTTTGCCAGAGGATAAGAGGGTGCCTTGTATATTTGTGGGGCCTGGGACGGGGGTGGCGCCAATGAGAGCGTTTGTGGAAGTAAGGGCGAAGCAAGGGGCTTGTGAAAGTGAGTCAACTTTGTTTGCTGGGGTGTTTGTGGGAGGCATGCTGATCAGCCTTCAAGACACGGCCCTCTATTTCGGCTGTCGTTCTACAAAGTCCGACTATTACTTTTCCTCCGAATGGGACGCTTATCGTCAGAAGGGCATCAAAGTCGAAGTGGCTACCAGCCGAGACCAAGACGAGAAGGTGTATGTGCAGCATTTGATCAAGAGAGATAAGGCTCGAGTGAAAGAATGGATAGTAGACCGGAAAGGGTGGTTGTTCATTTCTGGGTATGTCTCCCTCTATCTCCACATCCCGACGAGCTGGACTGACAGGTTATGAAGCGCATCAAACGCTATGCCGAGAGAAGTGAGAGAAGCGGTAGCGTGGTGTATCTCCAAAGACGGCGCTGGGAACTTTACAGAGGAAGAGGCGAAGGAGTATGTGGAGCAGATGTTTGAGGACAAGAGAGGTGGGGAGGAGAGTTGGTAGAGAAGCGCGGAGGACAAGATGACATCGTATCGAAGAGTGTAAAGTTCTTCTTCGCGGTTTTCTCTTTCGCGCACTATCACGACATAGAAGCCTGGATGCATGACGTCGATATATGAGTACTTTACGGGCACAGTCCAAGTACGTTGGAGGTCAGACTTGTTGCCAAAGCAAGGTCTACACATTTCGGCAGAGTAGGGGAGGTGCAGTAAGGGTAAGTATCATGGACAGATCTCAAGCAACAATGAAAAGGGGAGATACATAGCAAGTGAAAGAGCTCACTGGACAGCGCTTGCACGTGTCGTCGGCGGCCCGACAATGATAAGCGCCGCTGGCTGAAGTCAGAGTCTAGTCGAAGCCTCGTGTAGATCGCCGAGAGCGTCAATAATCTGAACCGACTCTTGCTGTAGTGGACCGCCTCTGCATAGCATTTACACAAAATTTCACAAGATCATAGCAGAGGAACGCCGATTGTTACCCCGCGTTGGCCGTTTGGCTCTTCTTTGGGGCGGCTATCGAGTGTCTGACGGACGCCGGACTTCTGTGCTGTTTCGATCTCCCGGGGGCTACGCCGTATAGATGATCCACACTTGTTTATCTGTGCTTCTTGGCGTCGTCCTCCACCCACACAAGAGGGCTTAAGGTAGGTCAAGTTTGCCCATTCTCTCTTGCCGTATAGTCTTCATCCTAGACCTGCGCTATTGTCCTCATAAGAAGAGTCTTCCGACCAGCTTCCAGCGTCCATCTCTCCTTCAATGGCTGCGGTAGCTCCCTGGTCCTGGTGCTCGCACCGAGCTTGACACGCTGCACTTGTCGATCCCTCCTTCATGACAGCCAACCCTGGCGGTATAGATCCTCCCAGTACATCGTCGGTTTTGATGAACGGAAAAGGACGTTGAGAAAGGATGAATATAGCTTGCCGAAGGAAAGTCGTAAGGAGTAAAGGATGGTGCCAATGGTGACCAGTGATCAACGTCTTTCATGACTACATCAAAAGTCAGGCAAGACATCTTTCCTCCTGCTGTGCAGCATGCGCGGACAAATGGACGTACAGGATTGGCTGTCGGCTGTGAACGCAAGGCTTTGATCAGGCGTGAAGATTATTGCTGTACCCATCGATGAGCTTTGGCTGAATATACACCTGATCAGAAAGCTGTCACTCTCTTCTGAAGTTTTGCCGGTTCCGACATTTCTGCGCTTCTGGTCCAGCGCCAGACGCCGCTTGTCAAGGTCGATAGGAGGAGCTGTACGCTGAGATTGTGAGCCTCCAGCTGTGCCACTCCTGTCGGAAGTACCACCACCGTCATCGATATCATCAAGCTTGTTTTTGATTGATTGGGGAGTGACTGGGTCACCAAGAGGCGTCAGAAGGAGATCGCCGAAAGTTTTGGGCGGCGATTCGAAGCCATGTCGGAATCGAGAGAGCTGAGAGTTGCCGGGATACAAGGAAGGCTCAGACGGCGCAATCAATACGCAAGGCCGCTGGGCAGTTCTCGAGAAACAGATAAAACTGGAGGAAGAGAAACGGCAAGTGCTACGTATGGGTGATCAGGGGGTACCTACAGCACAAAGCGCGTGAAACAAGTGCGAGACGTGTTGAGCCTGAGAAGCCGGGAGGATTCCCGTTCGTTGCAACTGACGTAGCTTGCGTGATAGACTCGAAGATGGCCCGAGGGTTTCTGAGAACGGGTATATAGTGGGAGGTCAGCTCCACCCTGTCCCACCAACAACCCCGAACTGCCCTTTCCCATCACGTTGATTGACGACCCAGAACCAATGGCGATAGCAGTGAAACACAACAAATACATGGTATACAACAGGGTGTCGTCGGAAGATCTAAGCCGCCGTGGCAGCGTTGGCAGCGGCGGGAGGAGGCATGGTGATCTTGTCTTGAACAGCCTTCTTAACGTCCTCTGACTTGGTTTCCTCGGTAGCCTTGCCCTTGCCCTTTTCGACAGCAGCAGCCTTGGCCTTCTTCTTCTTCTTGAGCAGAAGCGCTGCGACACAATCAGCTGCTTTTCCAATATACACACCGCCGAAAGGCTCACCCGCAGACACAGCCGACCTGACATTCTCATTGATCTCCCGACTCTCCTCCAAAAACTTGTTATCCTCAAACTTGTGCTTCTTCCTCGCCAATTCTTCCAGATCCACGTCCTCGGGACGTCTCTTGCCTCCCGAGGAAGAGGACTCGGCAGCGTTGATACCGAGCTTGCGCTCGAGGGTCTCGAGTTTGGCCTTTTCGGCGGCGGCGGCCTGCGCACGCAGGGCGGGTTCGGATTCGAGGAGCTCAGCTTGTCTAAACCTGTGGTCAAAAAGGTCTGTGGAAGATCATAATAACGACTCACCTTTGAGCTTCCTTGATAGTACCCAGCCTTCTCCCCGACAAATCCCTACAAGAATCCATATTCGTATTCTTGCCACTGCTCATCCTGCCTCCAGCAGCCCTCAGCTGGCTTCCAAAACCACCTTTACCACCCCGCATCCGCGGAGTCACATGGATGGTGATGGGATAGTCGGGAGAATCTTTGTGCGCAAGGTCGGAGAGGGGAGTGGTGAGGGGGAGAGCACCGGTGGAGGTTGTGCGAAGGTAGGTGTTGTGGAGAGCGGCGGGGATGGGGAGGTCGGCGAGGGAAGCGCTGCCGGGGAGGCTGAGGTTGAGTCTGCCGAGCGGCGCGGGGTAGTTGAGGTGGACGAGCATGGCGTATGAATTTCTGGAGACTGATGAGAATGCAAAGTAATGTCGAATCCTGGTCGAATCCCGCAAAGCAAGAAGGGAGCGGCGGATGTTTAACGGCTGATTACGTGTACACCCAAGGTGGGGGTCAGAGCTCAATGGAGGAGGTTTTCGGCTCAAATCACGTTTTGGGCCACTAATCAAGTCGTCGTTGTATCTTGCTGGAAGTGGAAACGACGACCGCTTTCAACGTTCTTCACTTCTACAGCCCACTCCCCACAGCTGCCACGATGGAGGTCAACAAAGAAGAAGCCCTGAGAGCACTCGCCATCGCCCAAAAACACCGCTCGGCCACAAACTACCCCTCCGCCCTCAAGTTTGCCCGCAAATCAGTAGCCCTCTATTCAACCCCCGAGGGCGAAGCGATGATCACCATCATTGAGCGGGACATCAAGGCATCAGAAGCTGGCGGGTCGGCACCTAGTCCCAGTGGGGAGAGTAAAGGCAAGGCGAGCGGGGTGGAGGAACATGTCACAGAGGCGCATGCGAGGCCGGGGCATGGCAAGGCTTCGGCAGCTGGGACTGGAGCTGGCGAGACGAAGAAGAGGGAGTATACGCCCAAGCAGTTGGAAGTGGTCAAGCGTGTCAAGGCATGCAAGCACCACGAGTACTATGAAATTCTGTCTGGTGAGTCTTGGCGCGGTGCGGACCTTTGACGCTGACGGAATGCAGTGGAAAAGAGTTGCAGCGAGAACGATGTCAAGAAGGCGTACAAAAAGGTAAGCCTGATTGTTTCGGAGTGCTTGGGATAACGTCTGACTCGGTGGTAGCTTGCTCTCGCTCTGCATCCCGACAAAAAGTATGTCCGCCCGGATTGCTGCAGCCTAGCCATACTGACCCTTCTCCAGCGGTGCTCCGGGCGCCGACGAAGCCTTCAAAATGGTCTCCAAAGCTTTCCAAGTCCTATCAGACACCAATCTCCGAGCAGCCTTCGACTCCAACCCCTCTTACGACCCCACACAACGTAATCCCGGGCCCAGCGGCGGTGGTATGTCTGGTATGAGAGCAGGAGGGATGCACCCCGGTTTTGGAGGCGGGTTCCATCAGCAAGAAGTGAACCCGGAGGATATCTTCAACATGTTCTTTGGGGGAGGGGGTATGAACGGCGGGTTCGGAGGGGGCTCGCCATTCGGTGGTGCCAATGGTGCGTGATTCCTCCACACTCCTACGCAGCGTATCACTGAATCATCCACAGTATTCTCATTCGGCGGCCCCGGTATCCGCGTCCACCAAACCGCCCCTCGCCGCCCCCGGCAAGCAGACACAACCGAAACCACCCCCCTCACCGCCCTCCTCCCCATCCTCCTCGTCCTCGCGTTCTCCCTCATCACCATCCTCCCCGGCCTCTTCACCCCTACCCGCGCGCCCGACCCGTCCTTTTCCTTTGACGCGTCAACAAGACTCGCGGAGGGGAGGGAGACGTGGAATTGGAAGGTGCCGTATTATGTCAACAAGGGGGAGTGGGAGAGTAGCGAGGTTTGGAACAGTGTACCGGAGGCCAGAAGGGGGGCGGGGAGCGAGGCCTTGTATAGCAGTAGAGTGAGGCAGTTTGAGAAGAATGTGGAGGGACATTATGTCAGAAGACTACAAAACGAGGTATGCCTCACCCCGAATACAGGAACTATGCTCATGCTAACGTACACACAGTGCGAGGTGTTTAACGACCGCAGAAGAGCGCGTATAGCAGACGCCTCGGGATTCTTTGGCTTTGGCGCAGACTATGAAAAGATCAAAGAACTGCGAGCGATGAAGAGTCCGGCTTGTCAGCAGCTACGGACATGGGGTCTTGGGCAGGGGTCGATCTACTAGGACGGTCGGAGACGAGATGGATAGAGCGGGGTAATGGGTTCCTTTTTTCATGTACGTTGTGCGGCATCATTTTCTTGACATTTGACATGCACCTTGTCAACAAATAATGTTTGGAATATCTGCTTCATTGAACTGCTACGGGTCATATCCTTCAAGCGGAATGACATGCACGTACTTAATACAACATCCATTCCATTACGGCTCTCGCGAGCAGGCTAGATATGGTGCCATCTTGCCCCCCCCTCCGGCACCGAAGCTAGTACTTCAACACCACCACATCAGGCTTCTTCAAAATCCCTTTGGTCTTGCCATTCACTTTCCCATCGACAAGCGTGGTATCTGAGAACACAGAATCCCTCTGTGCGCGAGCCTCCTTCCCGTCATGTTTTGGACGCCACCACTTATCCCCTCAGCGTGGCGTCACCACCGTCACCGACGATTCTCGATAGCTCGATACCCTCGGACTCCGACTCGGGGAACCTGATACGGGCGCTGCGAGTGATACCGTCCGAGGTGTTGTCGGGATGCCCGTGTGCTGGTCGCCGTACGCGTACGAGTCCTTTTTAAAGGTGGCCGTCAAAGGGGAGAGAGGTGGGAACGAGGTGGATGTGGATGTGGAGGGGTAAAATGATTCAAGTCTATTTTGGAGGTGGTGGGTTGGATGCTGCTCGTCCCGACGATGGAGAGCTTTCCTCCTGACACCCTTGGTCAGCATAGGCAGCAAAATGAAAGATGATGATGGAGAGATAACGCACGCAGACCAAACACAACAGACACACAGCAGTGCCCATATCACAACCACCACCAGTATCGTAATTAGAATCGGCACGAGGAGGTTGATGCTGTTTGATTGTTGCTGGGTGGAAGCTGGGGTGGGAGAGATGGCTACAGTGTTGTAGGCATTCGAGCTTGTTGATGCGGAGGAGGTGGAAGAAGGGGAGGGGGATGGGACGTTGATTGTTGGTAACAAGGGCATTGGCCTTGAGGAGCTTCGAATCTTGTGAGGGGTCGAGCAGTCGATTTGACTCGAGTGACAAAGGCATCGACAGCAAGGACCTTCCATTGACTACCATAAATAGGTCAGAAAGCCTTCATAATCGAGGCACATGCGCCCACATCCCCCCCATGAGAACCTCGTACCATGCGTATTGTGGTGGTTGAACAAAAGTGGCATGCATTCAATACCCCGATCGATACAGCTGCGTGCAATAAGGTTACAGGCGTATGTACATTGTTGGCAGGACAACGTGTTCTTGGTGGTGGCTTGTGTGTATTCCGCAACTTCTGCGCCACGGTCCCCAGATCACAATAGCGAGGAAATCACCAAAGGGTCGAATAGGCGGAATGTATACAGGTCGAGTCTGGGATCCGCTACCACGCATGACATGGTCCGAGACATAGCCTCGTATCGTCGTATGATTAAGACAAACAAAGTGAAACCGACAGATCAGGATTATTCATCGCATACATAGTTAACAGAAAGGATTGGTATTGAATTGTTCATTTGATCGATCAGTCATTGACCCATGAACATCAAGAAATGCCTATTTAGCTGAGGGTGAACTGCTGGTTGACGTCGTCGTCGGAGCAGTCCAAAAGCTGGAGAGTGGGATGTTGAGTCAGCAAGGCCCTGAGATGTGGTAAGAGCGTTCATGTCGTTTGCAGTCTTCAAATGGGTTAGTATTGCCGACAAGTCTGGGATGGTGTGGTAGTGGTAGAGCTTGCTACGTACTATGCGTCTGTGGGGCCCGTGCGGGGTAGGTAGCGATGTAGAGACAATGGATTATTGCGGGGTAACGCAAGAATGCTGGCACTTTGAGTCCGCTGAGAAAGATCCCGCGAGTGGCTTCTGCTGTTTTGATTCCGCTTGTAGTTGTTGTTGCCAGCTCGAATCCAGTTTGTATTTCGCTACACTACAAGGGACTATGGACCAGGTGAGCCCAGCTTCTGCGGCTGTAGCCAACGCACAAACTGACACGAATAACCACAGAGCGCTTTCAGATCGCTTCTCAATAAGCCGCGGCCCGCTGGCGAAAGCTCCTCATCACGGAGAGGCGTCTTGGGTGGCGCACCTCCCAAGCGTGGATGGGGGCTGAAAGCGAAGGAAGGGTCAGTTGTCTCTTTGCATCACATACTGAGGCTTGTGCTGATAATTCAGCAGCTACGAAAAGAAGGACGAGCCTCCAAAAGAGAGCAAGCCAGCTTTTGTCCCTCGGCAACACCTCAAGAAAGAGCAGGACAGCAGGTACAAGGACAGAGCAGCTCTTAGGCGTGAGGGAGCGGACGACGAGTTCAAATCCGTAAGTACTCCTTGCGCATTGGGCTGTGCGTCGCTGACACGGAGACATAGGTTGAAAAGCTTTTGGAGGATTTTGAAGCTCGAAAGGAACATGCTACAGCAGAGGAACTGGCCGAGATAGAGAAACAAAGAGTATACTTGGGAGGAGATGCCGAGCACTCGGTACTGGTCAAAGGTCTGGATTATGCGTTGCTGGCGGCAAGAAGAGCAGAGCTGGCTAGAGAGGAAGGGGAGGAGATGGATGACGAGCTGGAGGCTTTCCAAGAGCAGATGAAGGATAAGAAACCAGCAGAGTCGAAGAAAGGGAAGGGCAAAGAGGAAGATCGGCCGCAAGAAGAAGGGCTTGGGAAAGGCGTAAGTGAATCAGATTGGGCGGGCGAACGCTACTGACTGTTGCACAGTTCAAATCCATCGCCCAGAAAAAAGCCGACGCAGAGGCAGCTGCTTTGGGTTCGGGAGAGAAGAAGAAGAAAAAGAAGAAGAAGAAGGTCAAGACAGAAGCCGCGCCTGCTCCACTACCAGACACAACGGCGGCACCATCCTCCATTGCGAGCAAAAAGTCGACTGTCGACGCACCAACCAAGCCACCTCCCAAAGCTCCCACTCCCCCGCCGCCCGAGTCTGACGATGACGACGACATCTTTGGCGATGCTGGCGAATATGATCTGGCAGCAGCGGCTGGGCCTGTCGATTCAGACTCGGATTCGGAGGATGACAAGATGGTTACTGAAGACGGGGAGATCTCCCGAGGAAGGAGTCGGAGCAGGTCGTTTTCGAGAGACCGATCATATTCCCGAGACAGGTCCGTATCAAGAACAGGAGGATATGGGAGGGGCCTTGGCCCGAGATCTGCGGGGGGTAGACATTCCAGGTCGCGTTCCAGATCTCGAGAACGGAGCCGCTACCGATCCCGTTCAAGCTCGAGAGGCTACCAAAGACGACACTCGCGTTCCCCATCCTACGACCGATACGATCGCCGGCGGTCACCATCACCACCAAGGCGTCGGTACCGATCCCCATCTTATTCGCGCTCGCGCAGCCCTTATAGAGGAGATTACAAAAGACGCAGAATGTCATACAGCAGGTCGCCGCCTAGGAGGTACGACTCGAGGTCGCGGTCGCCGAGGAGACGCTACTCTCCCTCCCCTTCTCCCCGTCCCCGTGGCAGGTCGTATTCTTACTCTCGATCTCCATCCCCACCTCCTCGCCGAGCGCGCTCCCGTACTCGCTCCTTGTCACCTCTCCTCAATGCGCCTATACTCGACCGCTCGCGCTCCCCGACTCCCTCTGACGACGAAGATGGTCCCTCGACACGGCTGCAGCCTCTCGCCTCATCAGCCATCCCTTCGCTCAGATCATTCCTCGCCGCAGATGAGGCTGATGCAAAGGCAGATGAGAGGAGGGCAAACAAGGCCAAGTGGAGGGCGCATCAGGGGATGTCGATGCAGGAGGGTGCTGAGGAGGACACGGCGGCGGCAAAGCAAAAGACGATGAATGAAAAGCAGAAGAGCAACAGAGAGTACCAGCTGTTGATGAACAAGATGAAGAAGGATGAAGAGAAGGAAAGCAAGGAGGGTAAGAAGTGATGTGGTATGAAATGCTTTTACATGTCATGTATGTACAACTGCTATGCTGTGGGTATTCTATGTACAGGATCGGTGTGTTACACATTTTGGTTTTCTCAGTCCTTGCCCGCCGAGACGTCTCGCATCCTGCCGTCTATCAAGGGGCAGACAATGGCCAGATCCTGGATAGTAATGTCGTCGTCTCCATCATCCAGCGCAACGCCAGCCGCTGGATCTGATGTCTGCTCCTCTGTGGGCGCCTCCACTGGCGACCAAGCGCCTGGCATATGATGCCCCGCCTGGCGCATAGCTTGACCCGCCTGCTCCCATGTCAGCCACGACCTGCTTCATGAAGAGATATACTCACGACGCTATCAATCCCGCTCATATGCTCATGCCTAGCTACGTGCAAAGCATTCCTGATCGTTCCCCAATCATGGTCCACCACATGCCTCTTTAACAATCCCCAGCCCGACGAGCTTGATATATCCGATCCTGGGGACAAAGCTTGGGCATTCAGAGAGCCCGCGGTCAAGTATCCGCCGGTATCGCCGTTTGGGGAGGACCGTGTCTGAGAGTGGAGACTGGGTGGAGAGAGGAATTCACGTTTCGGGGAAGAGGATACAGACACCGAAGGGGATGAATGGGATTGGTGCTGGGCGCGCGCTCGGGACAGGACCTGGGAAGTCCGGCGGGAGAGGTGAGAATGGGCAGCTTCTTCCAGCTGTTTGTGGCGGAAAATGTACGCAGAGCCTGTACAAGTCTCAGCTACACGTCATCCGATCACGGCGCCAGACTCACCCAGGAGGAAACTTCGCAAGATGCTCGACATGATCTGCCCATTCTCATCATCGACGATAAACTTGCGGTTCTTCAAGGGCTCAAACCCATCATACCCCTGCGCCATGTAATCCCTCGTAATCACCTTGTACATCCTCCCCCCTTCTTCACTTTTTACATTCTTCACCTCCTCTCCCAGCTTGAGCTTTCTGTTCTTCACAATGACCCTCGTCCCATCCTCTTGCTCTCTGAAATCGACCATATCCTCCGGGTCTTCCCAGTCATCCTCCGTTGTCCGAGTGGGCTGGACGAGTTGGTGGATGGAGATGACCCGGTTGTTGGGCGGGCGTTTGTGGTCCCACTTGACGGCGAGGCCGGAGACGATGGGGAAGCGGCCTTCTTGGGCTGGCCATTTGGAGAGGGCGGCCTCGAGGGTAGACCAGATACCGGCGCCATCGATCTCGATGCAAACTACAGGATCATCAAAGGGTAAGATCTCTGCGGATTGTATCATCAGCATGAGCACATTCAGCAGTACTTTCAAGGCTTACCGAGAATGTCTCCGATGGTAATTTTACCAGGGCCGTACTGCGAGTCTCCTCGAAGCGTACCCCCGCAAATGATAGCAGCATCCGCCCCCGGCCCTTCGTCCTCCTCCAACCGCCCCCCTTCACCTCCCTGATCCTTCTTCTCAATGTTACTCTCCGCAAACGCATGCATCAACACATCGGCAATCCAATTCCCCAACCCGCTCTCCTCCACCCTCACCACCTCCGACCGCGCATCAAACGGCGCGAGAGTAAAGCACACGGGTTTCTGGAGCGCTTCAGATACGGAGGAGAGGAGTGATTTGACGAGCTGCTCGAATGCGGGAGAGGAGGGGGAGGAGGGGAGGACGTAGTGGTGTTTGCCGGTGAGTGAAGTGATGAGGTGTTTGCGGATGGATCCTGGGGGGGATGGGGTGAGCTCGAGGGAGGCAGAGGTTAGGTCTCGGAAGTCGGTGCCGTTCTTCATGATGAGGCATGATGTATCTTCTTGTGTACCGGGTGCGCCTTTGCGGCCAGAGTAGCCTTCCCATGATTTGGAACCTTGGCCGATCTGCGGAACGTTAGCTAGGTCAACGTTTGATGAGGCGTAGACTTGCATAGTATATCTGGGAGACTGTCAGCTTTGCGATCAAAGACGATTCTAAGACTCACATGATCATGACCTCCTATGATCAAATCCAAACCATGCTCATTCTCTAGGCCAGCCTTGCCAGCTACCGCGCCCAACTCATTGGCCAAGGTGATGTCCTGCAGATCAATCAGATCCTGTATCCCAAGCTAGAACAACGTACATTGGGCACTCGGCAATGAGTCAGAGCGATGATGATGTCCACCTGGTGCTCTCCGTTTGGATCTCGAAGCTCTTTGGAAAGTTCCAGAGCTGTTTCCGTCATAGACCGGTACTTGAAGTTGTGCGGCCAAGATGGGATCGTAGCAATCCAATCCCTAATAGGTAGTCGTCGCATCAGCTTTCCAGCATCAAGCATAGTTGATCAGACTAATCACTCACTGCTCCACCAAACCAATCACACCAATCTTGACGCCGCATCGCTCGAATATCTGATATCGCTGTAGCGTCTCGGGCTGTACACCCGTCTCGATGTCGACAATGTTTGACAACATCCATGGAAAAGTGGTCGATTGAATGAGTTTGGTAAGATGAGGATAGCCAGAGTCAAAGTCGTGGTTGCCTGTTGCGTACATCATCAGCAACTGTCCGACAAGCATCACATGTTACGGCCTGCCAGCGACTCGAGACCGAGATCATGGATCGGCCAGGCCATGCATTTGGCGCAAGGCCACAAGCATGATCGTTGGGGCAAGCCGTTGACTTCTTGTGGGGCAGTCGACTCACCAACGCAAGCGGCGTCAACTTTGATAGCGTTCAGTATAGGTACCTGCGCCTGTTGTCAGTATCCACCATGGCGGTGACTTCATCTCACCGAGCACGTACCATATGCGACCCCCTCGTCACCGAGCTTTCCACGCTGGGGCTAAAGACGTCCCCCGCAAACAATACCAGCCCCTCCTTCTCCTTCTCCCCATCCTGTGCCAATGTACTCTTGTCTGCCCATTTCGAGCGCTCCGTCAAGAGGAGCTCGGCAAACTGGGAGACGGTGATGTTCTGGTCTGGCGAATTGTCCTCGGGGGCTCCGGGCTGAGGGTTGTATTTCTGCTGGACACGGTAGACGTCGTTAAAGCAGAGGATTGGAAGTGTAGGCATGGTGAATAAAAAGGCTGAAAAGAAAGGGAAAAGAAAGAGAGATGGACGAATACGAAGGCTGGCTTTTGACAACGACGACTCAACAAGCCGGCGGGCACGCGTGCCTTACATAATCCGGGGCCTTCTTCATGGCACGTTGAGTGACGGAGGATCTCGATATGCACTTTGGACCGGGAAGCCATGCATGCATCGCCCAGAGGAGCTGATCGCCTACAGTGCCAGTGTAGGTTCGACCAAAACGCCCACTGAGATGTGCGTTCGGACAAGACATCCCGGATGACAGACGCGTATGTACCCATCCGTCCTCATCTGCTCAGCATCTTCTTTTGCAAGTCTAGGCGACGGCAAACAGAAATGGATTGGTGGGATGTCATGATGCTAATATATCATTCTCTGTCTACCATTGCGGAAATCATAATGCTGAGACGAAGGCATAGCTACCACCGAAGGCCAGTCTCATCATCATTCGCCTCATGAGTAGGCTTCTTGCTTGCGGCCTTTCTCCCCTGTATGGGCGGTTAACGGATTGCCAGACCTTCAGCGAGGAGTATTAGGCAGGTCAGAACCTATCGCAGCCGGGCAATGTCGAGCCAGGGGCAATGGAAGGCGTCCAGCTTCATGCTGTCGAATAAGAGGCAATTCCCCACTGCATCGTGACGGGCCTTCGTTGCCTTCCCCATCGCAGGCTCTAGTCGACCGCAGAGCTGCACCTTGACCTGGTCGTGCGAGCTCTGAAACGTGCAAAATCATAGTGGAGGCGGACTGTTGAACGATGGTGGGGAAGACCGGGGTGATCATTTGAAGACGCGTTTCGCTGGCTCTTTTGTTCGTCGTTCTCGCCGGGGTGGGGCAGAGCCTGCACGAGTGCAATGGCGCATCTGCAGCCACCGAAACAAACAGCAGGATATGCTTTGTCGATTGCCCGTGATGCACAAATGTGGCGCTGAACCTTGCTCTGTGTTGAAACGTTTCCAGGCAGAGTTCAGGGCTGCGCACGTGGAATGCTCGGAAGTGAAAATGTCAACAAAGTGGAGCGCGCCGAGCCGATGGCGATGATGGCGATGCGATGGATGATATGACTCGCTTCTTTTCCTTTCTTCTTCTTCTCTTCTCTTCTTTTCCTGCCCCCTCGCTCCCAGCGCACGCCATCCCAGTGCCGCTGGCCACTGCCCCCAACCCCGCTCGACCACGACTTCTTTTCTCCGATCCGCTCGCACCCCTTGTAGCACCTTTCTTGCTGCTGAAAGGACAATTTTCCCCAGCGCACGTTCACGATCCCCTGCACTTATTTATAGTGAGTCCAGCTGCTGGCGATCCCCCCATTTCCCAGCAGTTCCCAGCAAACACTGCTGACTCGCTACATCCAGATAGACAGCAGTTGCCACCCGCAACCGCTATATATAGAGAGCCGCCTAGACTGTTCAAATTCCCTTCTCCACAAGACGATAACGATGTCCGCCCAAGACGCTCAGCCAGTCTCTGCCCCCGACTCGACCCTCCAGACGCCCGCCCTCTCTCCCTCCGTCTCTGCTGGACCATCTCCCGCGTTCTCGACGCTCCTCCAGTCTCCCGCGGTCTCCGAATTTAACTTGGAGAATGAGAACCCTTTCGACCGACTGGCGGCGGCCAGCAAGGTGAAGGAGGTGATGCCGGAGTGCTGGGGCCACCGAGGTGCTAGTGCTTCATTCCGTGAGTCTTGTTCTTGCCTACTTGCCAGCCTTATCACCCCCCATCAATGGTTTTGGTGTTGTCCTATCACCTTCTCGACATACAAAGTCCAGAACGCGTGCTGATTATTGCTTGTCGTACTGCCCTACTTCCGCAAATCAACATGTCTACACCTGACCCGTGTCTTTTACCATCACCGATTGTACCCATCGCCCTTTGTCATCGGCTTTCCCTTGCTTCTCCCGACCTGCCGCCCTCAATGTACCCAACTATACAGCCGAGAACACCATTGCATCCTTTGTAGAGGCGTGCAAGGCCGGTGCCGACGGTCTCGAGACTGGCAAGTCCTTGTCCCTTCTCCCTCCAAGACAAACCCTAACACGACCACAGACATCCATATGACCACCGACAACATCTTGGTCGTCTTCCACGACCCCGAGTTGGAGCGGACTACCGATGGCCATGGGCGCATCGACAAGCTCCCTTGGAAGGGCGTTCTGGAGTGGGTCACTTTCTTTACGCAGCGTGGCTCCAGCCGCTGACGTCTGTGTAGGCATGTGAGGACCAAGAAGAAGCCTTACCAGCCGATCCCGCAGTTCACCCAAGTCATTGAGCTCCTTCTCCAGCCTATCAATGCTCGTGTCAAGATCAATGTCAGTATCTTTCTCCCTTCCCCCACTCCAATATCCTTGTCCCTTTCCACAGCGTTTTCACGATGCTCTTTATCTAAGCGAGATCCACGCTGACGATGGGCCCCACTCGGGCCGGGTTGATTGTAGCTTGACCTCAAAGTTGAGAACGACCCGGTACGACTGTTTGGGCTCATCAAGAGCGTGATCGAAGGCTATGAAGGGTGGCAGGAAAAGTTGGCGCCGAGGATCATTCTTGGAATCTGGCATGTAAGTTGGCTTTCCTCTTCCCTTCCATGATGAGGACGGAAATGGGGATGGGATCACTAACGGAAACCCACCAGCCCAAGTTTATCGTCCCCGCCACAACACTCCTCCCCTACCTTCCCCGCTATGCAATCTCCATGGACCTCCTCCAAGCCCGCAAATATTTTTTCACCTCGTGCCACGGCTTCTCCATCCACTACCCCATGCTCGCCTCCAACGAAGGTGCCAAATTTCGCAAAGAGTGTAAGGAGAAGGGCAAGAAAATCTGTGTGTGGACGGTGAATGATCCAGAGGAGATGAGGATGTGTGCGAGGTGGGGGGTGGAGAGTGTCATCACGGACAAGCCGGATGTTTGGAGGGCGATCAAGCTTGATGTGAGTTTGGCGTTTCGCTCGGTTGAGTCGCTGTTGCTGACGGGGTGTAGATTGAGACGGATAGGGCCAAAGCTCTCAAGCCTACGCTCCAGACCTACATCAAGCCTTTTCTCTCCAAAAAGAACTGGTGGTTTGACTATGTGGGTTGCTCGCCTTTTGGTCACAGTTCAAGACTGATGGCCCCTGGTAGCAACGTCTCGCCCGTGAAGAGACAGAGTATCTCGAGCGCGAAGCCGGTACTTTTGACATTCAGATCTCGCATGTCGACATGGGCATTGTCGACCCCAATGAATAACCCCGAGCTTTGTTTTTGAGGGCTCGTTTTGGGCGGGGCTCTCGTTGGGTTTGGTTGGGCTTTTTGGTTCCTTTCGTCAGTTGTATATACGACATCGTTTGTCGCTTTGGTTTGCTTTTCATTCCCTCTCATCATTTAATATCTTTCCATGTTCATTCTAGTCCATTTCAACGAATTTCCTCGTCTTTCTTTTCTCTTTTCGTTAATCATCTTCAACCACCATCACCAAATTCACTACCATCCACATCTGTATACATGCGTCCCCTCCCATCATATGTACTTTGAACCGCGAATCATCATCAAAAGTGAACCTACTGCGAACTGGCATCATTGCATGCTTTGGCTTGTATGATCTTCGCGTACTCAGTACGTTGTACATGTACAGGTTTCACTTCAGTCAGCCCGCCCAGTATAGACAACCCTCCTTTGATGGCTTGATGTCTCACTCCTTTCTTATCTTGTGCACAAGAAGAAGAATCTCTGCTCTACCTATCTACTTTACTTTCGCATCATTCAACCTCCGAATCGCGTTACTCGAAAAAGTCTTTCAGAAACAGGTAACTGTCTGAGATTCATTCACTGTGGCACCTATCACGACTTCTCAAAGAACAACGGGGTAGCGGAAGAAAGGGAGGAGTATTTTGAGAGAATCGACATATGTACTTTTCTGCTACGTGGTTATCATGGACCCTCGTGAAAGGTTCACAGTCTTCAAGTTTGAGCCCCGCTTTTCCCTTATAAACGTCATGTACAGACAAGCTCGGATGATCACTCCCACACAAAAGCACATCTCGACCCCCAACCCTGACTCCTCCACATCACCACCATCCCCCCACGAAATCGACCGACAAGCCCTAGGCGTACCACAACCAGACGCAACAACCGCAAAACGCAGAAGACGATTCAATAGGTCCTCATTTCAGGCGGTGCTCCAAGGGCCGCCGACGAGCATGGAACCAGTCACTCAAACCCAACAAGAAGAGGAGGCACCAAAAGCAGAAGAAGCAGGTACCTTCTTTGAGGCGGAAGACGGTTCCAAGCATGAAGCCGCTGAACCCGACAACTCCTCATCGTCTGCCACACGTATTCAGGATCCTGTCGTGGGGCCGTCACTGGCCAGCAAGATCCGCTCAGCTGCTATGAACGCTTCTGAATGGTCTAATACTCCTACTCAACAATCGTATTACACCGATAGCATAGCGTACAATCCTCAACGTGCTGAGAATATACAGTCTCATGTGGAACGATTCCAGGCCTTCCACAATGATCTGACGGAGAAAGACGAGACCGCAAAATGGTTGTTTAGCCAGCTTACGAGAAGGCGAAACCTCTTGAGTAGTATACGGACCATAGGTAGAAAACCTGTGGAGCATCTTGAAGACACTGTTCTAAGAGCTGTGCAAGACGGGGACTGGCATAGCTTGAGACAAATTGAGGATGAGTTCAAGGATGTGTCCGGGCTGATTGAGGGATACGGATGGGACTGGAGCGAGACCAATGTAGTACTGGGAGTCATTGAGCGACATCGGAATGGCCTTCGCCCGGCTGAAGGGGATAGCATCATCCACCAAGACCTCGGAAACAACACGAACAGTCACCAACCGACCTTCATGGTAGCCACCACACAACGCACCCAGAAGAACCCAGACACTTCCTCCTCCCCCGGCCCCTTCAGAAACCAGCAGAGGGAAGTGAGGGAATCAGCGACCGAGCGAGCTTGGGCTGGTAAGAGCACAGAGGCCCGTGACTTTTACAATGATCCTCTCGGCAAACAGCTGCAAGGGTGGGGACAAAGTGGCATACGTCCAGGAATGGATCGTTATGACCGGACTGCGGCTCTCCGACTCGGCCACGATCCTGACTCACTCGCGGCTGATCTCGCCTTATGTGAGACGGTGGATACTTTGAAGGAGACCGAAGGCCAGAGAGACCTAATGAAGAATTTGGGGAAAGTGATCGAGAACAGCACCTCTGATTTTAAGGATGGGCCGAGAGAAAGCCTGCAGTCAGCAATGGACATGGACAGCTTCGCTGACGCGAGGAGGGTATTGCTTGAATTGGACAGCTTGAGGGACAGTCATCGCTTTCCGAAGTCACGACAAGTTCAGAACTTGAGTAAGCTTTTGGATGACATCGCCCACAGCATGGCAGTTATGGAGAACGTGTCAGAAAGGGCGCACGGTAAAAGTCAGGACTAAGATCTTTGGAATGCATCATGTATGAAAGTCATGTAACGACCCAGTCTCATTTCGCTTGGAATCTATAGCTACAGGTCATGGTGAATGACATCAACTTGGGGCTTGACCAAGCAAGCTCGATCCGTGTTCCGACCAGGTCGACGACTTTACCTGCTCATAACATGTTGCTCAATCAAAACTCCTTCTTTTGCTGAGGTCGATAGCATGAATATCAGCATCTGTCTTCTGTTGCAACCTTCTCAAAAGGTTGAATATACCATTGCGATGCTGACACGACATCGCAAGTTATTCAAACCCCGGCTCGACATCAGTATGGCCATCCCTGTCAAGATCTTGTTGTATCTCAATCAAGGTATACTGCATGAGGATATCCCAAAAAGCCCTTTTACAAACATGCTATCTATTAGTATGGAAACATCATCTCTGCCGCTTATGACACCGTCACGTTCAATCGAATACCCATACAAGCCATCTCCGCACAGAGCTGTCTCTCTGTTAGTTTGTTCCACAAATGATAACACACCAGACTCACGTATCGGAAGACATAAGGCACCGGCACGACGTCCATCGTCCCCTTTCGCTCCCCACCTCGCATACTGACCCCGACACCCTTTTCCTTGACCTTCTTCTCCTCATCATGCTCGTGCGCATGCCCATCACAGATCCTACAGAACTCCTTCATACCCTCCCCGCTGACTTCTTCGAAACCGAGCGAGACCAACGAACCACAGGTTCGACAGACCCATGCGGTCGAATAGTCGGAACAATTCATAAGACGGTCTTGCAGAAGGAAGGATGTTCCGTGGGCTATGAGGGCATCTCGCTCCATTTCACCGAATCGAATACCACCAGCACGCTTTCGACCCTATACCAGATATCAGCTGGAACCACACTCATGAACATGTTGAACGTACCTTGACGGGCTGTCGAGTGAGGGGATCCACAGGACCAGTCGTTCGCACCTGGAACTTGTCGTTGACCATATGTCTCAAACGCTGGTAGTAGACGAGACCAAGATAGATGTCGGCGTGGAACTCTTCACCGGTGATACCAGAGTACATGGGCTCGTTACCGTGGTAGTTGTAGCCAGCGGCCTTGAGCTGTTCGCCGAAAAAGTCGACTGGTCTGTCCTTGTCCGAGAACCTACAAGCATGTCAGCACCATCAGATCACGTAGAGTATGAAGACTCACTTGAAAGGCGTAGCATCCTGCGCGATACCATGCAGAGCACCAGCCTTACCAGCCATACTCTCGACAAACATTCCAATGGTCATTCGCGAAGGGAAAGCGTGCGGGTTGATGATGACATCCGGCTGCATCCCGCTCTCGCTGAACGGCATATCGATAGCAGGGAATTTCTGCGAGCAGACACCCTTCTGACCGTGTCGCGACGAAAACTTGTCACCAATGACGGGCGAACGGGGAATACGGAGTTTGATGTGGATTTTCTGGAGCTCGGCGTCACCAGAGTCGGAGCCGAGGACTCGGACTTCGTCAATGTACGCCGTCTCGTCGCCCTTGTACTTGTGGAACTTGGTTCGACCGGTAGTGTCATCGGTGTAACCACAAAGAGGGTCTCCAGCCTTGACGCGAGAACCAATGAGCGGCAGACCGTCCGCTCCGACAGTCGTCCTCGCATCATGGTCTTCCTTGATATCCCTGCCGAGACCAAAGTGCAGCGTCGGCTTGGAGCTCCTGCTGACACCGGGCACACCCTTGAGGTCGAAGATGTCCGACTTGTAGACGGTACCGTACCCGAACCCTCGCTCGTGCGCCGACTTGTTCAAAATCATCGCGTCTTCCATATCATAACCAGTGTAGGAAATTACGGCAACGATGGCGTTCATGCCGTTGGGGAAGTTGTCGAACCCATAGTGGTTGTGGAGGTTGGGTCGAACAACGGGGGTCTGACCGGTTTGGAGACGGTACATCTTGTTGTCGGTTCGGCGGTTGATAGCGGTAGAAGGGGTACCCATGGATTGTTTACCCATTTGGCATTGGTACATGTTACGAGGACTTTGGTTGAAGTCGGAGAACGGCGTCAAGTTGGCAATGACCGACAACATGCTCGTTGGGTCGAGTTCCAAATGTGTCGACACACCCTTCTCAATCTCCTCCTTCGTAATCGCCACATCCATATACACCTGCTCAAACGAGCCCAGATGGTCCTTCTTGCCATTCTCGAGGTACGTCACGGGACGCATCATCCTACTCCTGCTCGCAAAGAGGTACAGACCGGGGTACTGGCCTCCCTTGGTGACGGGCACGTAGCCAATCTCGAGGTCGAGCGGTACCTTGGGGTTGCCTTCCGTCTTGAGCTTTCGGAGCAAGTTGGCAAGCTGTTTGGCTTTGAGCGCAGAGGCGTACCCGATCACCCGACCGTCGAGCTGAACACAGACCATACGGCGTCCATCGATGGAAGAGGCAAAGACCTGGGTCATACCCTGTGCCGTAAGGAGCGCAGGCACGTGGGAAGCGTCGATGGAAGCGGTGACGATCTGACAAGTGTGCGAAAGATGGTTCAAAAGACCACAAGGGGAACCATCGGGGGTGTGGACGGGACAGAGGAAACCCCATGATTCGGGCATCAACTTTCGGACGGTAGTCGTCTTGAGCTCGGCAAAGAAGGCACCTCGATGAATACACCTGAAATGGGCGAGGTATCGGTAAAAGTTGAGCTTTTCAGCGACGATGGTGAAACCAGACGTTTGTTGCAAGTCGAGACCGGTGGGGGAGACGAGGTTTCCGGTAGCGATGAAGTAGGAGAGCTTGGAACCGATATCCCAGTTTGTCTTGCTCAAGACGCTGGTAAAATATTTGGCTGGTCCCAAGTCAGACCTTGCCCAAGGGATAATTGGGAGGACTTACGATCCGTAAAACTTCTCGCCTTGCCATCCCGCAAATCCGCAGTGATCTGCGCCTTGACGCTGCTGAGACAGTCGTCGAATCGCTCTTTAATGATCATGCCGTAGAGGAAACCGGGGAGAAGGACTTCGTGGTGTTGTGGAGAATCGGGATTGTCGGCACAGGTGGCGCCAGAGACCTGGGAATACAGCTTTCGAAGCATGAACCTGTCGATAATCAGTCTGGATCGTGGAGGAGCAGAATCGAACTTACAGTAGCATCCTGAATTTGTCTCTGGGAGCAGGCAGGTGCACCAGAACGACCTTGCGCAATAAGAACCCACCGACCTGAATGTTACTCCAGTCATCCGGCACACCGAGGACGACCCTAAACTTTTCTCCCAGATAGTCCAAACACTGCGTACCAGTGTGCAATCCCCAAGATTTCTGCCCACGCAACAGCAACTCTACACGGTCGGTCAAGAAGGTGTTGTCGTACTCGCCCTGGATGAGGCCTTCAAAGATCTCCTTGTCACTAGCGTCGACGAGGGCCTTGAGCACGAGCATGAGGGGGATCATGTATTCGACCTTGCGCCAAGCGAATCGGATGGTGGCGCCGCCGTTGGAGAGGTAGTGGATGGTGTTGGTACAAGCCGTCTCGTCGGGTCGGACACATCGGATTTGACAACCATAAGGCGTATAGGAAGCACCTCGCTTGGCAAAGGAAGGTCGGAAGAGGTTCAAGGGGTTGTGTCGGCGGGGGACAACGAGGTATCTGATGATCTTTTCGTTACCGTTGACGATGAAATAACCACCAAAAGAGGTGGACTCTTCGCCGTGCTTGATGAGCTCGGTAGCGGAGAGACCTTGCAGGTTGCATCTTATCGACTGCATCACAGTTAGCGGTGACTCGCAGGATTCTCTAGGACGTACTCTTGTCATGACCGGCAACAGACCACACTCCTTGATCTCATCGTACTCCTTTTTGTTGCCGTCTTCGTCAATGACGGTCCATTTGAGGTTGACAGTGAGTTTGGATCGGTAAGTGACGAGTCGCTCTCGAGCCTCTGAAGGGAAGATTCTTCGCTCGACAGCAAGCTTGTCCTTCTCAGGGACAAGAGGTTTACTCAGCGCCACACGGTCAATCCGGACTGCCCCATATCAGCATAGCTCCGCCCTTCCCGGAATGTAAACTCACAGCTGATCTTGGTGCCCAAACCTCCCTCCGAGCCCTTGCCGTCAAACACCACCTTCTCTCCAATATCCTCCACACCCATTTGCAACAAACCCTTGTTTCCGGGGTTGCCGTCATCCTCAATCAAAGCATTGAAACTCTTGATGTGGGGAGCGACGAGCTCGTCGAGCGCAGGGACGTCGGCAGCGTTGATCGGGGGGTGCCTGTTCTGGCGCTCCCTTGTAAGCGTGCGGAAAGTGCTCTTATCGGGGGCGGTAGAAGAGGACGCCTGGGAGGGGGCGAGAGGGTCGAATGCGGCGACCATGGTGTACGATGACCTCGAGAAGTCGCTTTTGTTGCAGATGGATCACTTGGCGAGCAACATTTTTGACCACGACAAATTTCAACGGACATCGCCGCTCGGCTTCCGATGGCGGATGCCTCCACCCAGAGCGAGACAGACCGGTCACAAACTGTCCCGATCGCTGTGCGTTCTCCTCCGCACCGTCGTTGCTGAGTGATTCATTTCACCTGTGTATGTCTTGTGTATAATCCTTTGATTGAATACATACTACTACTATTGCGATCTGGCCTTTTTCTCCATCTATGAATCGTATCTTGTATCTTGACGCAATGTTGGCCCAGCCTCGTCAGATTGACGTTCTCATTGTGGGCGCAGGCGTGGATGGCCTTGCCGCCAGCTATGCTCTTCGTCAATCTGAACGTTTCCAGCAAGGAAAGTGGAAGGTCCGAATACTAGAGAGAAGAGGTGGGTAAGCTCATGTAGATTCCATCACAACAATAGCTGACGACTCCTATCTCGTAGAGCAGTTTGATACCACAGGTAGTCGGGACAATCCGTTACACTTGTCCAAGGTCAGTCATGCCCTCGAGCTCGAAGGAGATGCTCACTGCCGCAACAGGACGGACGAGAAGCTCTGTCTTCATTCCTCGCTCCATCAGACGCCTCAACCCTTCTCGAAGCCCGCCGATCCATACCGGCTGCGCACGATGGCATCACCATATCCTCTTGTGATGATCGCGAGAAGAAGGTATTCTGGACCGTCAAAGGTGTCGGGTCGAATCCCATGGTGGAACGGAGTGACCTGAAAAGGGTGTTGAAGAATGGTGCTGGGGAAGAGATTCAGTGGGGAACGGAGGTGATTGCGTTGAAGGAAAGTGAGGGTGGCGTGCAAGTCATTGTGCTGAAAGATGGGGTCAAAGAGTCAATCACAGCAGACGTGGTGATAGGTAAGTACTTCCGTCGTCACCACCTGGATCGGACAGAAGTCTGACCTCGGCATCGTGCTTGTGCAGGCGCGGATGGCATGTTCTCAACAACCCGCGACGTTCTCTACTCGTCAGAACTGTCCGCTACAGCATCCCTATCTGCTAGCAAAAGAATGTTCCACATGCTCCCACAGACGCTCATCAACCTCCGAACCACCTCTGAAAGCATGCGAGAGTGGATCAACGACCACAACGGGCTCAACCTCATCTATGGCGAATCCTTCTTTGCAACCATGCTGCCGCTGTCCTATCCTTCCATGTATGTGGCGCTCGCGATCCCTTCCAAGTGGCTCGCTCCAGGCTCTCAAGGAGTGATCGCAAAAGACAAACGCAAGCCGGGTTCGCACGGTGAAGAGTTGTTGAGACAGCTGGAGGATGATCCCGGCTGGAAGGACAGGGAAGTGTTCCCTCTTTGGACTGCAAAGGAGACATTGGGAGGAAAGGGGAGAGTTGTGCTGGTAGGAAATGCTGCGCATGGGATGCCGCCTTTCCACGAAGGGGCGGGGACAAGCTCGGCAATGAGAGATATCGTGGAACTTGCCCGTGTGTTGACTACTGCGGAGGCTGCAGGTGATGGTGAGCAGACCCGACCTTCTTGGAACGCGGGTAATCTTGGCTGATGAGGGTTAGGCTTGATCTCCCATTTGGACAAGTTCAGACACGATATGTGCAGTAGGAACGATCCCTTGGTAGCTCAATCAACCAAGATGCTGCGACTAGTACAAGCAGAGGCATGGCATGCCGATGCCGTACGCAGAATGGTGTTTTTGGGGATGGAAGCAGGCGAGCGTGTGTCGGGCGAGAGAGACAGGCTCAGCAGTCATATTCAGACCGGAGAGAAAAGCCATAAATGAGGTTGTTCATACAAATCATACAAATCTGATGCGAAAACGAGATTAAGGCGAAAGTTTATGCACCACATGTATACATCTACATCAGAGATAGAGCAGCTGTATCAAAATATTATCGTTGCAAGAGCATCAATCCCGGATTACCTGCTCTCGTTCTTCCCACGTTTAATCATCCAACTTTCTTACACCACCCCCAAAATCATCACCTCCCACTCTCCACATCCCCTCTTTTACACAGTCTACCAAGCCTTCCTCCTCCGCGCACCAACAGGCCTCCAATCAATAGCCGCCGCACTCCTCGCCGCCTTCCTGAGCGGTCTCGCGAAATTCCCAAAGTTGGCTGCGCGCTCGGCATCCGGGTCGGCGGAGGGATTGTAAAAGTAGTGCGGGAGGAGGGGATGGCCGGACGAGTCCTGTGTTGAGGTGTTAGTTGTGTTGAGAGGCGGGGGCAAGGGGAAGGTTGGGGGGAAGAGGGGGAAGGGGGACGTACTTTGCCGGAACGCTCGACTTTGCCAAACATGGGGTTATTTTCCAAGACATCTTCTACCCAGACAGTCCACTGTTTTTCCTCTGCTTGTTCCTTCAGATGACCTTGCGACTGTTTCTCGTGTCAGCTCTGAATCTCCAAAAAAAAAAAAAAAGGGAAGGAAGAGGGGACTCACTTCGAGCATATGCCTGACAAGATCCGGCAGACTGAGCTTGGAGATACCAGAAAAGACAACGGTACTCGCGATGATGGCCGGAAGGTCGACCTCTGCGGGTGGCTGTGATACTTGTGTGGGGCCGGAAGGAGAGGTCTTCCGCGAGGGGTTATGAAGACCTTCCAGACGTTCTGCCTTGACGTCCACCTCGTCGCCTGCAGCCTCGACCTCAGGCTCATCGGCATCTTCATGCGAGTCATACTCGTCATGATCGTAGTGATACGGCGATGACGGCAAGGCAGGGGAAGAAGCTCGAGCAGGTGAAGAAGATTCAGGTGCGGGAGAGAGGTCGGAGCGTTGCGAGACAGGAGAGAGGGGGGATGATTCGCGCGAATGGATGGGGTCTTTGGTAAGGGTGGTGGGGAGGGGGGAGGAGCGGGGGAAGAGCGGGGGTTCCGGGGAACTTTGGGGGGAGGTGCATTTGAGGGGCTCGTCGAGTCCGTCGTCGAGACCGACGTTGACGATAGGCGGACTGGAGGGAGGCAGAGAGCTGGGCAAAGCTGAGCTGAGGCGAGCCGCAGGGACAGGGCTCGAGTATACAGGCTCGACGTCGCCTTCCATCTTGATAGCCACTTTGGCACCATAAAAGTCCAACTCGGCCACCTGACCACGCGCCAAAGCCACCTCGTACCTCTGCCCTTGCACCAACCTTACCCCCTTCTTACCACTTTTGCCCAGCACCGGCGAAGTGCCGCTTCTCTGCGGTGCGCGGACGCGCATACCGTTTTGGCCAACGGCAAGGACACGCATAATCTTGTCGCGGTTCTGCGAGAGGGGAAGGACAAGCTCGACGAGGGCATGGACGCGTGACGCGTGGTGCGCTTGGCGAGGGAGAGTGATGCTTTCCACCGCGTTCTCGGGGTTGCCTACCAGGTGCGCAAGACGGCGCGGGATGGCAGACTCGATAGACACATTCTTCTTCTTTGACGACGCGTTGCGGACGTGGTGCCGCCCAAAAATGAAGCTCGTGCCGGCCTGGAGAGTCAATTCATGGTCGATGGGAGCGGACGTCGACGCGTCGCTGTAGGGCGCAAAGCGGGCATGGCGCGTAGGAGATGACGAGGCGAGAGCAGCGTGGCGCCTGGGGGATGAGGAGAAGGCGACGGTGGAGGTGGACGGTGTGGCTGGGGCTGTGAGACGGGCGGGCAGCTTGTGGAAGAGGGCGTCGGTGTCGCTGCTGGGGGCAGGGGTGTTCTGGTCGAGCATGGCGAGGCGGGGGCGTTTGTGGGCGTGTGCTGCCATGACTATTTTCTGTGCAAGTGTGACTGTCGTTGAACGCGTTCTCCTCAGTTTTGGCAGCAGGAACATCAGGGGCAATGTCGACGCGTCGGGCAGCGAGGCACAGTCACGTGACCCAGCATTTTCCGGCGTTATATTAAATCGTGTGTGATAAAACCGTGTGGCACCTCGGTCTGCCGATGCACACGATCAAAGTACATACTGAAGACGACTTGGATCGATCCATGATTGGCATTCGGGACATCACTCCATATCAACGGCCCGAGTCTTACAGTACAGCCGCTTGTATCTT
This sequence comes from Cryptococcus sp. DSM 104548, assembly GCA_036426225.1. Taxonomy (NCBI): domain Eukaryota; kingdom Fungi; phylum Basidiomycota; class Tremellomycetes; order Tremellales; family Cryptococcaceae; genus Cryptococcus; species Cryptococcus maquisensis. The sequence continues at coordinate 187,819 of CP144037.1, forward strand.
CTATCCTCGAAGAAAGCACCGGCATACAACAACAGAGTAGCCAAATGACATCAGCCCTCCTCATGCGTCCGAGCTTTCATCAGATCAGATACTACGCCTGACTCTTCAAGCTCCACAAATCAGGATGGCAGAAGATGTATACAGATGCTTACAGATTGTGGAATGTACAGTACGGGTACAGATACGTGTGAAAATTACCAATGGCGGAGAACCCACAGCGCTCGGGACACCACGGGTCGACCTGTGACCCGACTCATGGCCCTTGACCCGACCCGATCTGTGACCCGATCTGGACCCGATCTATATATCTCTGACCTTGGCTCATGACAACCCACTCGTAGTGTCCACGGCCCTTTCGACACTCTATCTCTGCATACTCTCCCCGGTCGCAAGCTGCGCCTGAAGCCTGTCCCTCTCCCCTGAAATTCGCTTACACACTTCCATCACGCAAAACACCACTCTCCGTACGACCTTGCGACGCCTCTGCCTGTACCAATCTCGACGGCCTGTTTGATTGAGCTATCAGGGGATCATCGTTCCTCTTGCGTATGTCTTTCCTGAACTTGTCCAGGCGTGTGACCAAATCTAGACTCATCAGCTTCACTACTGCTTAACCTTATTACATCCAGCAAATTTGCTCACCACCACCACCACCTCCTTCAGCATCAGTCAACACGCACGCAAGTTCCAAAGCATTCCTAATCCCCGAGCTCGCCCCCGCCCCACAGAAAGGCGGCATCCCATGCGCCGCATCACCTATCAATGCCACCATGCCTCACTCCTGCCCAACTTCTTTTTGGCAGTCCAGAGAGGAAATGCCCCTCTATCCTTCCACCCTGGATCATGCTCCAGCTGCCTCAATGATTCTTCACCGTGGACGCTTGGGTGGCGGCGGTTTTTTGCAATCTCTCCTCTCGAATCAGGGGCGAGCCATCCCGAAGGAATCGTCAACGCCACATACATCTTCGGCCACTTCAGCGGCATGATGGTAGCCGAAAAAGCCTCGCCGCCATACAAGAGGTTGAGCCCATTTTGGTCATGGATCCAATTACGCATACTGTCAGAGGTGGTGCGGACATTGATGGCTGTTTGTGGGACTTTGTGAAACGTTATTTGGGTTAAATCATGGGATGATGGGGGTGTAGCAGTAGTGAGAGGGGATGGTTGGGAGGAGGAGTGGAGGAGGTTGCGGGTAGTGGAGAACATGCCGTCGGTGCCTGGACACTCGTGAGCACGGTGCTGACACTGAACATTATCCATCCAGTTCCGGGACTTGCCTATCACCACATCTGCTGAGATTGTTTCCCTGCCTTCATCTTTGATCAAAGTGACGTCCACGCCCGCAATCTCTTGCCCCGCACCATTCCTCAACGCCTTCCTCAGGTCAGTCCTCTCCACCACAGGATCCGACCCTCATCTCTGACAGTTCAGAATATCCTCTTCTTCTTTTTGTGATAGCGTTTAAAGGGGCTGATGGTGATACCATCATGTCCGGCTGGGATGGCTTGGCCGGCTTTGAAAAGTGTTGAGGCGTCTGATGGAGTGAGAACTGATGATAGAGCCTCTCGTCCGTCCTTTCGTAATAGTCAGTAAGCATTTCCTGGGAAGTTGGACATATAAGCGACTTTGGACAAGTGTATTGGGTACCCCTCCTGATGACCACCTGCGGTGTCGTCGTCGTCCGGGTGTTCAGTAGTCAGCTATGTGAAGAAGCGCTCCAATACGCGACCCAGCTCACCTCTTCTCTCCACGATCCGAGCTCAGCTTTTCCAGTCGTAAAGCTTCACTTTGGCGAAGAGCATAACCGACGGCAAGGCCAGCTACACCTGCACCAACTATAAGAAGAAAAACATCCTTGTGAGAATGCTTGGCAGACATCGCGTCAACATAGAAGTACGATCATGTGTGGTGGTTATTCACTGAGAAAGGTGACTTGCTATCCGAGCGAGAATGCTAGCTGCTAAAAAGGAGGTCAGCATGCAGGTACTACATACTGAAAGGAAATGCATCATCAGTGCTTTCATGAATGATGATACTACAGTGTAGTGTCTCTGGGACATGGATATCGCGAAATGATAAGATGGATGGAACATGATGCGAGCATAGACTCATAAGTGCAGAGGTAAGTGCCACTCCCCTGTTGTGTACTCCCAGTCTTCACGTCTTCATTCAACCTCATTTTACGAGTATGTACTTACAGAACATACAAGTAAATTACCGAGGTTATTTTGCCGAGATTACGCTCGGAGTTAACCGCGTCGGCTGGCGGGCCGGATTACGCGAGAGATGTCATTTTTGAAGCAGGCGACTCAAATCAAGCTCGATTCAGCAACTTGCTGTATTTGCCACATCGCAACAACCATGGATGGCCCAACATCTCCTGCAGACGACAAGTATAACCAGCAACCATCTTCTTCAACCCCGAGATCATCTTCGACAACATCAATGGCCGCCTCATCATCCCGCGATCCAGAAAAATCAAACACAATGTCTCCCTTCACATCACGCCCCCCCACACCCGGAACACCACATTCCACCACTCTAGAACAGCCACCCCTTCCCAACCTCAAGGCTAGCATCAGCAGACGTTCACGCGGAGCTTCTACAAGCTCTAGAAATCCACCAAAAGAAATGACGATGGGCGGCGGCGGGGGTGGTGCCGAGTTCAGTCCGCTCGAACGCAGAACGAGCTCGCAGACTGCTGCTCTGCAGAATGAACTGAGAAGACACGTGTCGCTGCATGGTGTACCGACAAGGCACGGGGAGCACGAGGTTCTGGAGCTACGGCGGCAAGTCGACTTGGAGGCGGGGAATGGGGCAGAGGAGGTTACAGTGATCGACTGGCTACCGCATGACCCTGGCGTGAGTATCCCATGCCTTGGTGTGATCTCTGCTAATAAGGCATAGCACCCGTACAATTTCGCAACCTGGCGAAAGTATACAATCTTGACAGCAGCCAACATTGCCACCTACATTGCTGCCGCCAACCTTGCCTCTGTCGCCGTTTTGGCAGATTTCGGTACCGCCTACTTTGATATATCAAGAGAAAAATGGACGCTGTCGCTGACAGTGGGAATGCTGGCTATTGCTTTTGCTCCGCTGGCTTTGGCGCCGCTGAGTGAAAGTGTATGTTCAGCCGACTGTCAAAATCGTCATGTTGCTGATCATAAGTGCAGTTTGGGAGGAATCCGGTATATCAAGTGACTTCAGTAATGTATGTGTCTCTTAGCATGGTTGACGGGAGGTATCAGCTGACAAAGAAACAGAACGGCAGTGATGTGGATCCCCCAAATCTGGTCAAATCGCAATTACAGCGGTGTCCTTGCAGCCCGTTTCTTCGTACGTCCTTCTCCTCTCCTCCCTCCTCTGTCCCCTTGTTTTCTGTCATCGGTCTCTACTGACGCCAAACAGCAAGGCGTAGGCATGTCAGTCTCCAACTCGATGGTAGGCGGTACGGTCGCCGATCTCTTCCGTCCCGACCAGAGAGGGTTCGCCATGAGTTTCTTTACGGCCTCCATCTTTTGGGCGCAGGGCACTGGGATCTGTTTTTCGGGATGGGCGGGGCAGGAGTTGGGGCTGCAGTGGGCTTGGGGGGTGAGTACATCTCGTCTTTTCCTTCTCCTCTCCTCTCCTACTACAAGTCGACAGAAAAGCTGACATTGGTTCTTTAGATCCAAGCAATCATCGCTACCATCTCTGTCGTCTACAACATTTTTTTCATGCGCGAAACTCGAGCCGACGTGCTCCTCTCCCGCCGCGCTAAAGCCATGACCAAGAAAACAGGCAAAAAACATATCGCCGTGGTAGATCTGGAAAAGACGGCAATGTTGACGTTGATCAAGGTATCCATCATCCGGCCTTTACGTACGTCAAAGCTTCGTATTCCTTGAGAGAGATTTCAAGCTGATGTGATGGGTGTCGCAGATTACCTGATAACGGAACCGATCGTGACGGCTCTTTCTTTATGGTTTGGTTTTGCGTGGGGTGTCATCTTTCTCGGACAAGGTTCGGTCATGTTGGTCTTTGAGCAGTATGGATTCTCGGCGGCTGAAGCTGGTTCTTTTGAAATGTACGTCTCCTCATCTTTTCCCCCTCTCCTCCTTCACTGCGCTTCCCCACATATCTAACAACTGCATAGCGCAATGGTACTAGGCGCCACAATCGGCCTTTTTGCTCAATTCCACCAAGAATCCCTCTACCGCCGCGCCGCCTCCAAACACCGGGGCAAAGCTCCCCCCGAAGCGCGCCTCTACTGGGCAGCGTATGGCGGACTGCTCTTTCCTTTGGCATTGTATGTTTATGCGTGGACGGGGCAGCCGAGTGTACATTGGGCGGTACCGGGGGTGGCGCTGGTGTTCATGAATTGGGGGGTGTTTATGATTTATAGTGGAGTTTTGTGCGTCCTCCTTTTGAACTTGTCTTGCCTTGACGAGGATGAGGTGCTGACTGGGGGTGTAGCACGTATCTGGCGGATGCGTACGAAATCTACTCCTCTTCTGCCCAAGCTGCACAGAGTTTCTGTAGGAATGTTCTTGGAGGTGTCTTTCCTCTCTTTTCGCGTCAAATGGTGAGCCCCCTCCCTTCTAATTTCTCGCAAAGTCCCATTACATCTACGTTGACTGACCAAATTGCAGTACAAAGGCATGGGATACCCGCAAGCGTCCACATTGGTAGCAAGCGTCGCGTTGGGCCTCGCTACAGCACCGTTCTTGTTACTCTTGTTTGGGAAAAAGCTGAGGGCGAAGAGTAAGGTTACGAGTCAGCTTTTCCGGGATAAAGAGGAGGTGGTGGGAGAGAAGAAGGAGGATGGGGCGGAGGATGGAGCGGCATCTAATAGTACAAGTACATGATTCATACATAGAGTTGCATTATAACCTGCATTTACCATGTGTAACCATAGTGGGTCCGATTCATAGAGTATCTTTTCCGCAATTCACATATACGTCGTCGGAAAGCAGAATATGTGTACTGGTAAACATATATATATGGTTTGCATGTCAAGTGTCCTCAACTTCATCTTCATCTTCCTTTTCATCTTCTCCTTCTTCTTCCCCTTCCCCTTCATCTTCTCGTTCTTCTCCTTCCTCTTCATCATCATCATACCAGCCCCCTTTGAGCATGTACTCTGGATTCTCTCGCAACATGTCAAAAGTTACCTCTTTGACAGAAGCAGAATCAGACCACACTTCCATCTTTTCGCGCTTGAAGTCAATAAAGTATGACCATTCGCAAAAGAGGCCGTGCGCCAGGAAGCCAACTGTACTACAACTCAACACATGATTGATCAAAATTACATACACAATCAACTCACTATCATCGGTCAGATGATTGAGTCTTCCCTGTTGAATGAGCGAAAGCGTTTTGAACCCTTGTGCACCGCTACCTCGCCCTCAGTATTTTCTCTCTCCTGATCCCATAACTATGATTCCGAAGATGAAAAGTAGAAGAATATAAGTAATAAAGAGCCCATGTATAGCTACTGCCCGCCGGCTGACGCGAAAGATGATGACGATGACGAAAAGTGATTGAATAAAAACAAGAAGGGCAAGGAAACACAACTGCAGAAAAGAAAGCAAAGCCGAAAGAAGACAAGTAGACAGAAGATAATATTAGAAAGAAGATTGGCAAGCAGTCTTTTGTAAGACGGCGACGGTGGATAGAAAAAGAGGGAGAGTACACATATTCCCAAAAACACACAAACAAGGCTGCTATACGTGACAAAAAGTAATAACGTTGTTAGACATGGGAAAAGTAAGCAAGGCAAGGCAAAGAAAATAAAAGAACAGAAGAGAGGAGAGGTCACCAAATCGACTTGCCGCTCGAAAATTCAAACGTCGTCGACGTCTTCTCCTTCAACCCCAACCCCAACCCGTTCCCGCTCCCAAAACTCCCATTGCCCCCAGTGCTACTACCGCCAAAAAAGACAACATCCTCAAAGCTCGCTTCCATCTTCGGCGTAAACAGATAATCTTTGGTGCCCAAACCTGTTGGCGAGTGGTCGCTCAACCCAGAAGAAGAGTAGACGGATAGCCTCGAGCCGGAGTATGAAGACGAGCTCGAGGAAGAGGCTGTGTTGTTGGTGTTGTTATCGAGGGCCAGGTTGGGAGGACCGGGCTTGGTGGCAGGAAGTTGAGATTGGAATGTGGTGAGCGAGTATTGGTGTGAATCGCTGGAGGAAGAAGAAGGGGCATGATTGGCGAGGTGGAATGTAAAGTCGTCTTCGCCCGCTGAAGCAAGGCGGCCAGACGCTGCGCCGGGCGACGACTCGTAACTCCCGTCCCAGAAACCCCTCTGACTCGCGTGGACCCTCTCTACCCCGATTGGATATATCCCCCCAGCCCCACCGCTCTTTTCGAGCACCACCTCCGACTGCCGCCTATAACCCACGCTAGCGAGCAAAGCGCTCTCTTGAGGGGTAAGCCCGCCAAACTCAAGCTGGGAGTGGGTATAAGGGACCGACATGCGCCTGCTGCTGTCGATGTTGGATGAGAAGGAAAAGGGCTGGGCGTAGGGCTGGCCTGTTGGGGTGTGTGCTCTGGAGTGCCAGGGGGAATGAGAGCTCTGGCGGGAGGAGGAAAGGGCTGGTGCCAGCACGTCGGGGTTGGGGACTGGCGTGGGGTCGGGGTCGGACGTGGGGATGACGAGACCGCGGAGAACGAGTTGGCGGCGAGTGAGCTTGAGATCATCGATACCGTGAGCAAACTGTACTCTTTTCGTCAGCCACCAACCAAGTACGAGCGCGAAAGGGAAAGGACTGACCTGACACCCGGGACCGTACTTGCAATGTCCACTCGTCTCCCACGCTACGCATACCTCCGTCTTCCATGCATTCATCTCTTCCCTCGCGCCCAGCCGAGACTGAAAAGGCACGGGCTGACACTCTCGGTGTAAAGACCTCGGTTGGAAGGAGTTGTTGGCGGGGGTCTCGAGATGCTCGTCGCTCGATGCCGAGAGAGATTGTTGTGAGAACCGAGGAGGGAGGGTGGGCTTCTGATAATGCTCTTGCATGGCAGTCGACGCGACCGAGGCCGTAACAGCCGCTGCCGTTGGGAGCCTGACATTGTTGACATTCTCAAATTTGCTCCACAGACTCTCCGGGATCCCATTCCCCTGACCCGCACTCTCGTAAGAGAAGAGGAGGTACACTGAATGCTCGAGATCCCTGAACCCCGCTTCGTACAGGATGTCACCCAAGGCGAGCTGGATATCTTCCTTGACCATTTTGTCGAGCATCTCGCCATAGCCCGAGCGCATTACTGCCTCGGGGTTGGCGCCTGGGGAAGCGTAGGCAGTAATGGGGTGAGGATAGTTGGAGTTGTAAGGCTTGGGAAGGGGGAGGTCGGCGTCGGTGTAGGGCAGGGGAGCGAAAGAGAACTCGCGGGTGCCGGGGCGGCCGAGTATAGTGGGGGGAGGGGGCCGGGCGAGGATGGAGGCGGTGTGGGCGGCGGAGGCGACACAAGTGAGGTCGGGAAGCTTGGGGTTGGGTCGAGGAGCTATAGATCGTAAGCGCGAGGCATATGAGGTGTGGCTGAGACGTACATTGTGTCGCCCTCCCCCGGGTTTGTCCTACACAGCGGTGACTACCGTCAGCCAGAACTCTGTTTCGCGCAGAGAGGAAACTTACCTTTGACAGCATCGCAATGAGAAGGCATGGTGAGGAGTGTGTTGAGGCAGGGGTAGAGGAGAAGAAATATGTAGAGAAGGGAAATGGAGATAGAATTGCTGAATATATATATGGGCGATTAATGAAGCTGCGAGGAATGATGCCGAAAGGAGGGGGGGCATCCCCACTGTGACTACCGGAAAGGGATGATTGCTCGCCTCCCCGTTGATGGGGCTAGGTGGAGGAGAGGGCCATCACAGATCTGCGCCCGTCCTTGATGTTTGGCCCCGCTGCCCTTGCTAGGTATACTGTCAGCTGCAGCTTACCCTGGCATCCCTGCCCTTGCGCGAGGAGTCGAGCGAGAAAAGACGTTGCAGAACAAGTCGCAGGAACGCGCAAGCCCAAGCACCACAGCCGTCCTCGCCGCCAGACCCCTGTTGATCTCTCCCCTTCATATGCTGTATGTTGTTTCATTTCGCCTCGGAGCCTTGGAGCAGAGCTAGAGTGGTTGAATGATGATGTCTCACCATGCTGAGTGCTCGAAAGGAGTGCAGCAGATGGTAGTCAAATTAAGGAGGGCGCATTAGGAGGCGATGTAAGAGGAGATGGTTGCCAAGCCGGTTTCCGGTGGTTCAAAATGTCCGAATCGAGTCGAGTGGTGTAGTCAAGTATGTTGAGTTGGCATGGTACCAAGGCAAATATACAGGCACTTTGCTTCTCGCTCATGCATAAACGGGGTAGACTTTCGTGGCGCATTCATGAATGTTCACACACCTTTGGCCTTTGGTCCCTGACAAGGTGATAAGCTTCATATGACTGCTGTGCCTAGCATTTGTGGGAGTTGGCTTGGGACCAAACATGGATTGATGCGCTTTTGTCCATGACCCGGGACACCCACGACCATATTCTTGAGTACCACAAGGCCCGGGCGGAGACGACCGCTGGAGATTTCCCCCTTCCAAGGGCGGGCGAGTGGCTGAGTCGGGGGGCGTTCTCGCATTTGTTTTACACAGCACCTACCTCGAAGGTGTTTTACGGTCTGATAAATTCAAATTGGGCTTCGCACCTGCCAGCGAGCCTGTATGTATGGGACGTCAGCGGACCACTGAATGCTGTCCGACAACCCAGGCCTCAGGGCTCAGCAAAACACCCAGAAATCGCCACATCTGGCTAAATTTCACTCGTATAGCAGAGTACATGCTCGAGTCCCCTATCATCTACTAGTGACATGGTCGATAAGACACAGACAGTTACATGAACTAGCGGTTATACCTCTCATTACCCGACGACGATGGAGATCGCACAGCGATCGGGACAGTCCCTGACCACATTCCCGGTCAGGCTGTTGTTGTCAGGCCACACAGCCAGATCTTTGCGCCGCTCCCCTCACTTGCGACCCTGCCACCTCGTTCAACATGGTGGTGAAATAATGGTCGAGGTTCTCTTCGAACGTGCTCTGAATCTGTCAAGCATTCACCTGATCGCAATAGAGCCCTAATCATGATCCACAAGCAGAAAATCCATTTGTAGACGGCCAACAGCCCGAGTCTGCGCTGGTAACCGCCTTGTCTTCTATCTCGAACTATTTTATGCGCAGCGAAACAGCGACTGCTAGGCTCCTATCCTTCCCAGCTGTCACAGCCCTTGAGAGTAGTCGATCCATATCTGCCATTCTTCCCAATATTCCACGATTGCGAGGAGGGACCGAGAGAAGTCTTTGACGCCGGCCCCCGGCATCCGGCGACCTCCACCACCAAGCACCGCTTCATTTCCCACCTACAAAATCATAAGGATTGACCAAAATCTCCCTCTGGATCTTCAACATTGAACATGACCCAAGACAGCAAAGACCCTCTCTCCCCGCCCCCACCTCCGGCTTTGGAAGATGGTTTTGACCTTCCCCCTTCTTACGATTTCTCCCTTGCCACCGGCGCCACCCCCGCCGCCGCCGGGGCATCGTCCGGCACTGCGCCTCCGGCCGATGGCAATGGGGCTGAGCAACGAGCTGTCCCAGATCATATTCGATTCCTTTTTGCCCCTCCTCCTAACGCCGAACCCGTTCTAAGTAATGAAGCCAGGGACAGTACTGCTAGGCAAAGGTTCGAGAATATCCAGATGGTCAAAAAAGGCGGTCGACTCGAGACGTGGGATCCTAAGCTTGCCAACCGTAAGTTCCCTTTTCCACTCTAGCTTGGTGACAGATGCTGATTATAGCGTTAAGCAAATACGCTCTATGATTTCCTCCGATACATGACTTCTGTACCGCCCAAGGTCAACGTCCGCTGCAGGGGATGGCATATGGAGACGTGCGAGCGGGAGACTATCGTCGATGGACGTACGGTGCGCCGGGGCGAGCAGACTAGTGTGATCGACTTCGATTTCACTGTACGTCATCTCTGTCCATTAATGTACAAAGTAGAAGCAGGGAACTGATGGAGGTGAAGATTGACCTGACTGAGATCATCGATCACCCTGAGAACAGCGCCCAAATCCATCTATCCACCGCTCTCCCATCCCAACCCGCCCACAGGGGAACAAACTCCAACACATACTCTGCCGCCTACCATCCCCCGTCCTCATCCTCTCGCTGCTCGCAAGAGGACGAACGATACATATCTCTGGCCGAGCATCAAGACATCAACACGACCCTCCCCGGGCGAAGCTTGACGTACAAGGAGAGCAAACAAGAGATCGAGTGGGCGACATGGCGGACGGGCAAGGGTCTTCCGTGGTGGGCGGGGAGAGAGGATGTGCCAGAGTATGAAGCGTACTTGAAGAGTAAGGGCAAGGGCAAAGGTCGAGGAGGGAGTGGGAGGGTGCGTCTCGAGAGTGACGAGCAGCCTTTGCTGGATGAGGAGCACTCTATCGAAGGCCTCTCCGTCTCGCAAGGCGAGAATCAAGGTCAGGCAAAAGCCAATCTCAAAGAATGGTGCAGGGCGTACTGTGCCGACAGGGGTGTGCTTAACGAGTTTTCGTTACGCAAGGATCTCTGTGGATGGGATTTGGATGGTCTCCAGTCTGGTGAGTTGCTTTGCCATTGGGTCCTAGATATTTGAAGTCAGGCTGACTGTATTGTTAGCGATCACTGGCGCTATCAGATCCACAGGTTATTCCCACCCCAACCTCGAAGTCACGCTGGACGTCGAAGACAGAGTAATCGTTGTACACCCCAATAACTATCTCAGCCGTATCTTGGGCAACGTGAGTCTCCGCTGATACTCTTGGGACTGACACACAGCTGACTGCGCACTAGCCCTTTGTATACTTTTTGAGTTGGCTGTTCTTGCTGTACCCGTTGATCTGGATCTGGAAACGCTGGAGTTCCTGGGGCGGCGCACCTTGGGACGTTGCCGTAGCCACTTGTAAGCCGTTTTGTCGCCTCGATCACTAACTCAGACTGACTCCTCTCAGACGCCCTCAAGTTTTATCCCGCCCTCCCCACCACATACCCATCCGAACCCCTTTCCACCGCCCAAGACCGCCTCCCAGCCTTATACAAACTGCACCCCCAACTGCCCCAGCAGCCTCATCTCGTACAAGGACCGAGGGGCGTGCATTACCTGGTAGGCAGGAAAGAAGGTTCTTGGTTCCGCGAGTGGGAGGAACGGATCAGGATGGGGGTGAGGACAAGGTTCAGGGGGGAGTTGGTTGGTGGGACGGTGGGAGAGGGAGCGAGGGTTGATTTGGATGGGTATTGATTGATATCTCTTATCTCTATCGCTGATTGTGTAGACTGAAATCTTGTTGATACTTTTATGATGTATACACGACACTTGGCATCGTATGGGAACTGGACATTGTCAAATGAAGCCAATTTGCTGTGGCCGTCGCACTTCTTGAGGGGATCGTCTACATGATGTCTATACACTTTCATGCTGTCTAAAGACTCTACATACTGACAAATGGATTGCAGAACAGAGGCATATAGCGCCAATGGGGGAAACCCAAACAGCTGGGCCAATTTGCCTGCTAGCAGTTATCCAACTCTAGCATATCAGACACGAGGTCAAAGGAGACACGCCTTTGCACATCACTCTCTTCACCGTTGTCACTATTTCGACTCTCTTTCTCTTCTCTTTGCTGGCGTATTGTTCTGCTTTCTGCCAGGTATGGGGCCTTCTGAATGTCTTATATCATCACTAAGCCATTCTCTCAATCATTCGCGTCCATGGTATCCGTCATTGTTGACATGTATCAGCCCATGCTGGTCAATCGCGCATCGCACCCACACAGCCCAGCCATCTTTTCGGGATGTAAAAGATGGCCCCGGCGTACCCAGACAAAGTTGCTAAAGAGCAGAGTGGCAGTTGCCACGGCGCCGACAGAGAGCCATACGGGATAATGGAATTGGTCGGGACGGGAAAAGACGATAGTGGAAGCGAATGAGAGTAGTTCAAAGGCGTTTTGCCAGGCCGCTTCTACGGTGGAGAAGATGCCCCGGATATCGGGCTCGACCTCCTGTTCTGCTATCAGCGCCGTTTCTCGTCGCTTGCTGGGGAGATGACTCACTTCTTGCACAATGATCTGCGTACAGAGATCGAACGTTCTGAGGCCGAGCCGGCTCAGTATAGTGCCTACGACAAGGCCGCTAGCGCCGATGAAAGGACGATCCGGATAAGAATTGAATACCAATGAACCCGCCAGCAACGAGAAAAACTGCCAGTTTCCAGACCATAGCGCAGCGCGAACCGGGCCTATCTGTGATAGCAGATACGGCGCCAAAAACGTCGCCGCCACTTCGAAAACGACGCTCATGGTCCTCGCCCCACCGACCTGCATTGAGGAATAGCCACTCGACAGAAGGTAGGTGACCATTTGGCCCGCAAAGCTCAGCACGGTGAGATATAGAATGGCGCCTGCAAGCGATGGAGCGCGAGCGGGATGGGTCAAGTAAAGGCGGAGGTCCGACCAGAGCCTCCGTAGACTGCTCGAGTCACCATGAGAGTGGGTTGCGAACGTGTCGGCGCCTTGTTCGTTGGAGGGTGGAAGGCCAAGGATTGTCGCCTTTGGTGCCTTCAGACCGTCGTCGCTAGAGTAGACGCGGGCGATGGCAAAGTATTCGACTAGTACCGATGAAATGTTCATGATAAAGTTGAAGCCGATGGCTGCTTCTGTCGAATAGCCGTCCAAGAGGGCGATGAATAGCGGTCCCAGTAGCTTGCAAAGTAGGTCAATACGACGCATCTGGGAGTTGAGTCTTGCGAGACTCGACGAGTCGTCACGAGCAATGACCACGACCTGAGTGTGGATTAGCGCTATTCCGACCTTGGAATCGTGCTGGATCGATAGGCAGGGAAAGAGCTTGGCGGAGGGTGAAGGAACAAGGCGACTCACCCAATCCTTCTCTACAGAGACGAAATTCGCAATGGAAGCGACTTTTTCTATGCACGCGAGAAACGCGAGAGCAATCATAGACAGGATTCGGATCGTACCATCGGCTGATGAAGACTTGGCTAGCAGATAGAAGATTGCGCATGATGCTGCGACTGCAAAGCGCTGAGAGACTAGGTCTAGGTCAGTATTGCCATCCAAACCTTTGATGGAGAGCCATCAACCTCACCAATGGACAGCCTGACAGCGTTCAAACGATTCTCCCTGTCAATAAAAGCACCAATGGCAGAGGCACACGCGATGGCCGAAAGTCCTCGCACAGAGGCATAAATCGACATTGGCAGCAGGGTTCCCGGAAATATGGCCGCCAAATAGATAACGGCCCCAAATTCGAACACGCGGGTGTTCCATGTCGACAGGAAATGGGAGAGGTACAGTGCCCGAGGGGCTGAGTAGGATGATGGAGCAGATAATGGACGGCTAGCTCGCGCCTCCTCAAACGAGGGCCTGGGGGAACCTGGGAGTAGTGAAGCGTCCTCGCCACTGAGAGAGGCCGATTCGGGGTTGCCAGGCACATTCATTCTGCCTGGATGTGAAGCAGCGGTGGTCAAGACAAAACAAGATGAGAACATTGAATAGATGACTCGCAGTGCATTCATATAGAGCGGCCGACAAGAAAGGCGCGTGTTAAGTTACGTAAGCATTCGTCATGGATGTTGCCACCATGCCAGCAGCGCCACCAAGAGCAGCAGAGCAGCAGCAACACTCCTGGACGACGTTTCCTTTCAAAGTTCCTCCATTCGCACAGAGCGCCCGTCACGTCCCCAGCTCACTCACAGGAGCATCCATGCGCCCCGCAAGTCTCCTGCTCTTATTGGGCCTTTGCGCCCGCTCGGCGCTCTCGGCTCAACAGCCCTTCTCGGTGGACTCTCCAGCTCATTGGGAAGGCGACGCGAGCGTCTCATTGGCAGATGATGGCCAGGGTAAGTATCGCATCTTTCGGCCTTCTGGAGTATTCACCAATGCCCCATAGTAGACATAGGCATCGCAGCCGAGACGATCATCTCGACCCTCTCCGCCTCCTCCCAGCACACTACTTTCCTCCGCCTTCTGCAACGGTCCAAGAGCGTCCCGATGTTGGCGCACATTGGCAATGCGACGATATTCGCGCCAACGGACCAAGCCTGGAGGGAGTGGGCTGAGCGGAATAAACCCAGCTTGAGCGCGTTCGAAGAGGCAGGCGATGATCGGCCGGATCTGTTCTATGGCTGGCTGGGGCCGGATGGGCTGAGCGACTGGCTTGAGGACGAGAATGAAGTGTTGCTGGCCCGCATCGCGGTCAGTGGTGACCAAGAGAAGGAAATGCGGACAATGGACAACCAGAATTGGGCTCTGCGGCAGCATCTCCTCTATCACATGCTCAACTACACCCTCACACCGAAATCGCTTATGGCATCTGCAGAAGTAAACAATGTTACGCTACAAACGACGCTACTCTACCCACTGAGCGAAGAACCAGCTCTGCCGCCTACGCCCGAGCCCGGGCCTCCATGGCTGCCTCGTGGCGGTGAGGGCCTCCTAGGCGGGCACGGGCAGAGAATCAGACTAGCAAGGGTAGGGAGTGAAGAAGGCGGAGAAAGGGGCAAGGTTGGGGCTGATTGGAAAGGCGAGGGTGGAGTAGGTGTTTGGGACGGCAGTGGGTGGAAGGCTGGTAATGAGAGTAAGGGTGATGTGACGGGTGTCAAGTGGACGAGGAATGGAGTGGTGGTGGGTCTCGACGGTGTATTGGACCCGCCTCCCAGTATTGGTGCGTATCCTCTGCTATCACGCACGGTGGTTTTGACGAAGCCTGTACAGATGAGATCATCCGATCTCACCCATCCCTCTCTTACCTGGCAAAGATCCTATCCTTGTCCAGCCCACCTGCTCCCCTCCCTTCTTCCTTTGCTACGACCCCCCACCTCACCGTCTTTGCTCCATCAAACGACGCCTTCTTGTCCGCTTTCGATGATATTGAAAGAGGATACCTGGAAGGGCCTTATGGCGACGAAGGAGTCGGGAGGATTGTTGGCCAGAATGTTGTACTTGGGCAGAAGGGAAAGGGGGTGGGATGGAGCGATTTGCTGGGGAAAGAATCGGACTGTAAGTTTTCGACACCACGATCGATGCCAATACTGACTTTTGCCATAGTCGAAGCTGCCTCCGGTCTACACCTCAATGTCTCCTCTCCATCTCGCAACAATGTTGTCGTCAACGATACTAAAGCCGAGATCATCGACATCTTTGCTTCCAACGGTGTAATCCACATCATCCCCAACCTCATCCTCCCCACCGAGTTTGACTTGCTCAACTCGGCAGAAAAGATGCTTCTCTCGCTCAACGCTACTCGCTTCGTTTCGCTATTGCGTACAGTCAACTTGTCGGACGCTTATATCGGAAAGGGCAGTGCTGAAAAGGGTGGAGACTCGTTTACCGTCCTGGCACCTACGGACGACGTTCTCGACACACTTGATAAATGGGATGGGTTTGACGTCGCATCCGTCCACGATATGATGACTTTCCTCTCCCCAATCTCTCCCATAGCCAACATGCCATTCAAGGACGCTTCTCCTCTCGCCGCCCTGTTGCAATATCACATCTTACCCGGAAAGCTCTTACCGCAAGATCTCAAAGACGGGACATTGTTGCCGACCGAAATGCGGACCAGTGCCTTGGGCGGGGAGAGGCAACGGCTGAGAGTGGAAGTGGCTGAAAAGGACGGCAATAGTCATGTCGACTGGGAGACTGTTGGTGAAGGCAAAGTCAGGTTGGGAGGGGCAACTGTCATCGGCAAGCCTGGTAAGTCTTCGTTTCGTCCGGATGGCCTTTCAATGCTCACCATGGACAGTCAAATCCGGCAACAACATGATCTATCTGATCTCTGGATTGCTCTCCACGCCCGACAACGTCCTACAGACGGCCGTTTCCGACCTTCAGCTGTCCACATTCGTCGCAGCCCTCTACGCCGCAGACTTGGCAAAAACGACCAAAAAATATCCCGCCACTACCTATCTCATCCCTCACAACGACGCTTTCAGCCACCTCGGTCTAACTATGAAGTGGCTTCTTTTGCCAGATGGCAAAGATGATCTCCGCAAAGTCATCAAGTACCATGCTGTCGACGGCCTCGTCTACGTCCAAGATATCAATGTTGGGCGACAAGTCTACAAGACTGTCGAGGGCGGAAATATCGTCATAGAACGGGGCAAGGGTAAACACGGCACCCTGACGGTTGGCTCGCCCAACAAGTGGTCTGGGCACGACTCGTCCGCTTCTCTTCCCTCCAACGGCGAGCTTTTCCCCGCCAACATCTCCAATTCCGACGCACTTACGGATACCGGCGTTATCCACACTATCGACCAGGTCGTCATGCCCGCAGATGTTGATATCACAATCTCCAAATTAGTAAAGGGGTCGAAAGAGAGCACGATGGCGGATCTTATGAGCCGTGCGGGGCTTGGATGGATCTTGGAGGGGAGGGAACCGACTGCGGAGGAAGTTGGCAGAGTCGAGCTTGAGGGTTGGGTCAGGACCACGAGCGCGAATGAGGGAGGCGACGATGGTAGCAATGGTGGCGATGAGACTGGCGAACTGGCTTATCCAGCCTACACTGTGCTTGTCCCTACAGACAAGGCATTCGGCAAACTCAATCTCACGTATTACACCGACAACCCTCCCGCCCTTTTGAATCTTCTCAAACTGCACATCATCCCTTCCTTTCAACCACTGCTCTCATCCTCGTCCTCCCCTCTACCATCCCCGCCCGATAACATTCCACAAGAGGGCCAGCCCCTCTCACTTGCGGATGATACAGTGTATGGTACGCTCTTGTCAAGCCGCAGCAAGTTTGGGGACTTGGCATTCAGGAATGCGGGAGATGGGAGCTGGATTGTCGGCATACAGAATGCGAGGAATGGGGCCGGAGGGGATTCGGCGCGAGTCGGGGCCACGGGGAGAGCAAGCGTGAGGTGGAAAAACACACATGCAGAGTCCCAGAAACACAAGGATAAGGACAATGGGGACAGAAATGATGAGACCGGGGATGATGAGATCCAGGAATGGAAGAAGCTGTGGAGAGGCGGGATGACTCTTGGAGGGGGCGTTCTTATCATTGACTCGGTCCTCATCCCATACGAGATCAGCTGGTTTTCCCGGTACGCTCCTCTCCTGTTTGGTCCACGGTCAACGCTAATGTCTTGTAGATGGGGTTTCCTAACAGTCACCTTGTCCGGCATTGGTCTGCTGCTTCTAGTGACAGCTGGGAGTATTGGTTACTGGTTCTGGACTCGGGAGAAGGAGGGGTACGAGCCTATACTGGTCGAGGATGAAGGGGAGCACGAGGAGCAAGTGTAGATGGGTCAGGCAAGGACATCAGCATAATATATTTCCTTAGCATGTTTAGATCTGTATATCGTTGTACGTTGTCGATGTTGTCATGTAGTATTTGGCTTTGCTTCCAGGAGCCCGTACAAGTACATTCTATCGAAGAAGCCACGCAAACATCATTATCTAGGTTGAATTTCTACCTCTGCTCCCTGCCTGGTGCATATAACGGACTGAGCATCACATCCTCCCCAGCAGCATCCTCCAACCTCCCTCCTCTATACGTGTCCATCTCCTCCCTCGTCATCAACGCAAACCCTCCTGTCGGTGCCCTACCACCCCGTCCGCCAAACAACGACGTATTCGTCACATCCCCTTCCGAAGACGCAAACGACGCATCATCCACCATCTGCTGCCCCGGGACTTGGTACGATCCCGGCTGTTGGTAGTTCATGCCAAACCCGGGATGGGTGGACGATCCCGTCGATGGTACGTGCAGGGACGAGATCTCGCCGGAATCGTCAAAGGTGTCGCCTTCGTCGAATGAGTCTTCTTCGTTTGCGTCCGAGTAGACGACGGGTCCGCCGGGGACTTGGGTCATGGAGGCGTTGGAGCCGAAGGATGAGTTGGCAAGGGATTGGCGGGTACGGGAGAGAGGGGGTTGGTATGTTTCTTCTTGGGTGGGAGGGTTATAGGAGGATTGGGAGTGGGAGTGGGAGTGGGAGTGGGATGCCGGGGCAGCATGGAAAGTCTGATCTTCATCTTCGTCTTCTTCCCCAATAGCCTCGGGGCGGAATGAAGACGAAGTGTCAGAAAACAGCAGCCGCCCAGGGATGTTGTCGTTGGGCATCACCGAGTATCTCCGGAGAGCTTCAGGCGTCTCCAACCTCGGCGACATGTCCTGGCTCATCTCTTCCAGCAAGTCGTCCAAGATAAACTTGGCTTCCTTTTCTTTCCCGCCCACCGGGTCCTTCTCTTTGCCTTTGCCGGGTGTTCTAGCGGTATTCATGACAGCTTGAGCGCGGGGCGGGAGGTTGAAGCTCATGGTCACTGGCGGCGACATTCCAGCCGGCATCCCATCGTCAGAGTCTGAATCCGAGTCATCTAGACCCGGGACGATAGACTGCTTGGGTTTCCAGCCTTGACCCTTCTTCTTCATATTCAACGGAGTTGAACGAAGATCGACCACACCGGTGAAATCCTTGCCAAAGGGATTGGACTCGGCTGGAGGAGGGTTGGCGAGCCGGTTAGCTTTGGGTGTAGGGGATGCTCGATAGGATTGTGCGAGGCGGGAGTGGGTTTGGGAGAAGGACGCGGACGAGTCGGTGTTTGTTTGAGACGGCTCTATGTTGCCGACAGAGTAATCGTTGATACTACTCATGACAGAAGAATCGCCATCCAATCGAGGGAGACTGTAGCCGCTCGGCAAGCTAGGTGTCGGCATATCGCTGCTCGACTGCTCATATTCGTCGCCTTCGTCAATCTTCAGGTCGTCCCGCAGCTTTCTATCCAGCCTGTCGAACGGAGACTCCATAGAGTCTTCCCAGCTATCATTTTGCCTGCCGCCAGCGCCAGTACGACCAGCGGGCAGGGGCGTGGATGAGACGCCAGGAGGCGGGTCAAACATGAAGGACTCTTCAGTGCCGGGCTGGAGGGATGAATCATCGGGTTCGCGGCGGAGAGTAAAGGTTTGGTCATCATACTGGGTAGATGTGTCTTGGTTTTGAGAGCTTAGCGACGTATCGCCTTGCTGATTAGACAGGCGGACTGCCGAGGCGGTTTCAAAGAAAGCTCGCCAGAACTACGACGATTCAGCTTCGCACTCGGCCAAGACTCTATTCAGCTCACCTGAGCAGCCTCTCTGGTCGGCTCCGAAGCAATTGCATACCGCTTTATCTGCGGCAGGATCTTGCTGGTAATGATCTGATGGAATCGCGCAAAGTTGGCATCAATGTCCTGCAGCAGCAGAGTATTGAGCTGGTCGATCCTTTCCGTCTGGGCGGAGATGGGGGCGTTTGGGTCGACGCCTGGGATCTGGAAGAATGGCGGGTGGAGAAGCGGGTTGTCGCTCATTGTTCAGCGTTCTTGAAGAGTTGAAAGCGAAGAAACATCATGAGAATGTTCTTGTTGATGTTTTGGACGCGACGCGTTTCTCTTACGTAACTCAGGATGGTGAGGGTTAATAAAAGCAAGTTAACCGTAATTAACTTGAATCTACTCGACCCACGGAACGCCGCACTACTTGTTTCTTGAGCATTCGTGCGAGTGATTTTTTTCATTTCATCTTCATTTTTTATTCTTCACAATGCCCATCGGACCCACTCTCCCGCCCCACCTGGCCCATCTTGCCGGCAACCGCTCTCCCTCAGGATCACCCCCACCAGAAGGCCCTGCGCCCCCTCAAGCCGCAGACGACGAAGAAGAGGACGACTACGTCCCAGCCCTCCCTCCCCACCTCCAAACGTCTCGACAAAGCAACCCCCGTCCAGCGGCAGGACCCAGTGTAGGACCATCCGCCCCAACAGCTGGTCCCTCTCGCCCTCCATCAGCAGGTCCAGCAGCAGCTCCCTCGGCCGGGCCATTCTTTCCAGAAGACGACGATTCGGACGACGAGATTGTCGGGCCTGTCCCTGTGCCCAGCGCGTATGCGGACGATGATCCAGATGCAGGTGTGAGGGAGTTTATGGAACGAGAAGAGAGGATGAGAAAGGATGCGGAGGAGAGGGCGAAGCCAAAGGTTATGAAGAGAGAGGAATGGATGCTGGTACCGCCCTCGAGCGGGTCTCTCTCGAACAGTTAGTGTTGTGGTCAAGTAGAGAGACTCTATATTGAAAACTTGTTACAGTTGACCCCCTCCGCAAACGCCCCTCAACATTCTCCCGCAACACCGAAGAAAAACACATAGACAGCTCCGTCTGGACCGAGACCCCCGCCGAGAAGGCGCAGCGTATCGCCGACGAAGTGGCGGGCGTCAAGCGAAAGAAGGACAAGGCTGGGGACAGGATCATGACTGCCGAGGAGGAAGAGTCTGAGCGGAAGAGAAGGAGAAAGGACGAGGAGATCAAAGGGGAGCTTGGCAAGTACACTGTAAGTGCTCTCTTAGTCTTTCCTTGCTCCATTGCTGATACCGTACGTAGCGAGGGCCATCATTACTCGACCAGCATACTTCCAAGCTCGCCAAAAAGGGCAAAAACGAAGAAGATGCGCCTGCCATTTGGGATCATGCTCGAGATATGGGCGTCACCGGCAGGTTGATGACGGATCAAGAGAGGAGCAAGAAGATAAAAGACGCGAGAGGTCTGGGGGATAGGTTTGGGCATGGCAAGAGTGGCGCGTATCAGATGTGATTTTGTGATTGGTGATGAAGCTCATGTAGCTCATGTTCTTCTCGATCGGGCTGCTCTTCTGCTTTCGGTAAACACCGTTTCTTGTCGGCGCGAAGGTCAGTACCGCTGGGACATAGTGGATGTGCAATTGAATTTTGGGGCCCGACATCTATCGAGTGCATTCATTGACAATGATGCTTTGCTCACCAGTCTCGGCAGTATCATCGTCTACAGAACCATTCTTCATGCTCGACGGGCCTCGCTCCCCACTTCGTCCTATTCTCTTACCCCCCAAGCGAACGCCGGCCTTCCGCATTGCTCCCTGGGCACTTTTCTGGATCCGATCCTTCTCGGGAACGAAGTTGACGTTCGCCCTTTGCATCACCTTCATGCTCTCTACGTCTGCTGTGTCAGCGACTGTAAGCTGTACCAGTCACCAAACTCACTTTCCCTGTCCTTCTCCTCCCCAGACTCCATCTTCTCAGCCTGCTCCCGTTATATATTGGGACCTCAGCTTCTTCGACCCAAACTTCAAAAGAGATCTACAGCACTTGTTGGCTTCATTGCGACTGGAATCTCCGGCTCGCCGCTCAACGCCGCATCTCTTGCATCTGCTGCCGCCGTGTTGGTCAACGCTGACTCGAAGTCCCCCATCAGCTTGTTCATAGTGGGGTCCGTGATCGCTGCCGTAGATGTGACATGGCCGCTGTCCGAGATGACAGCGCCTTGAGTCGCAAGGCTCAACTTTGCCATGCTGAAGAGACAAGCAGCGTTGAGGTCGGCTTTCGCGCTTGCCGCGGCGACCTCATGGTGGAATAAGGCATCTGCAAGGAGGTCAAGCTATACCTTAAAGGTGGAGGTGGAATTGTACGTACTTTCATGCGCCTGCTCTGCTTGCATCTGCCGCACTATCTTCAAAGTGCTTGTCGACACCCAATCCTACCCATGAACATCAGTATATAGACCATGTGGTTGACCGCTTGTATGCTCACCGACTTCAGCCCCTCCTTTCGCCCGACAGTCTTTTCCATGTTGCAAATCGTCTTAGAGACAGCGTCCCTTTTGGAATACGTCACAGCCGGATTCTCGTTGCTGAATCCGAAGATATCGTTCACCTTGAAGGTTGATACAAGTCACTTCCATATTGTTGGCTGCGAAAATTTATTGAGAGGGGACACAGTTACTATGCGATCTCACGAATATCTTGGGCCGCTCGCTCGTCAGCCATCCCACACTCCAGTCTCATGGCACGTCTACTCCAGCTGCTCTGCCATATCCATGCCCTACCACCAGCTCTTGTCAGTCAAAGGTGGCATCTATAAGAGACGGGAACACTCACACACACTGTCAAACGAGACTTGTCTTCGAGGTCTTTGGGGAATGCCTTCTCGAAATGTTCGATCAGAAGCTTACCAGCGGTAAAGGGGGCTGAGGCTGTATGAAAGTAGGGGACCGAGGCCCCGGCTGTCTTCAAGATGGAGATTAGGGCTCTTTGAGCCCCGGTGCGATCCCCACAAAACTTCAACAAGGCCTCTGCTTCTCTGGTGCGCCAGGGATCACCTCTAGAGCTGAGGTATCGTCGACGGCTACGATGGCGGAGATATGTCTTGCCTTTGGCCTGTGTCAGTCGGCCACGGCCTCGCTGACGGATATGGCAGAGCAACTGGAGTAGACGTGCGATGGGGCTGGAGTGTGAGATGGCCTGTGTTTGCGATAGTGGAAAAAGAGGAGAAGGCGCAAATCGAGTGAGTGCGGAGTGAAGTGTTATTCATCGTCATTACATGGAATAGAAACACGGGGCTGTGCCCTCCTTTGGCCCAACTTGACATGTTGAACCAATCGTGTCGAGTCAGAACCAAACGGGCGGCGAGTTTGACAGCAACACCATCGCGAGCGGGTACATGCTCTTGAGCATCATTCCTACAAATACAGAATGGCTGAAGAAAGGCGTGAGCGGTGTCAAGCAGAGCGGCAGCAAACAAACCAAAAACAGAACGCGTGACAAGAAGCGGGATGTAAGTTGATGCTTTCGTCACCTGCTTCCCCATATTCTTCATTCTCTTCGCCTCTCCACTGCCTGTCCGAAGCCATTACAACTCCACTCGCACAACAACCGACAGTCACTCGTCCTCTCTCTGAAAATCATCTCATCATCAAGCACAGCTACAAGATCCAGTCCCCAATCGGTCCCCGCCATTACCATATGCAGCTACTCGCTAAAGGGTCTATGAACCTTCTGCTGTTGCGATTGCCCCCGGCCTTGAAAGTGGCGCAAAGGGTCGTGCAAGGGGATTTGGAAATGGAACCAGGCCTTCAGGTGGACAATGACATAATCATGACATCCTGCATCTTCCCGCGGCACGCTTCTCGCAGGCCATCAGTGGGGCAGCATCCCATTCAGCTGCCAGTGTTCCGCCATATTCCTGTCTAATTCCGCTTGCTGTCCGCTTGCCTTTTCAACCTTGTTTCGCAGCCATGACCATCCCTCCTGCATTAGACTCGACAGTCTCTCCTCCTCTTTCTGATAGCCATCTCGTCATCGACTCCAGCTGCAGTCTACAGCGTTTCTCTAATCTCCTCCCACTCCTTTCCAATATCGTGTCCATATATCCACCCCAGAGGATTCCCAGGCGTAGGCGAGAACGATCCAAAGTCTTCCTTCCCGTCCACCTCCTTCGGCTTGTCCAGTACCTCGTACATCTTGGCATAGTAGGGTGATCTGATTCGATCAAAGAGCTCCAGAGACTCTGTAAGGGCACGAGTTCTGTCGGAAGGATGTAAAGGAAGAAAGTGGTTAAGGATTTGGGCGATGAGCCAGCCGTCTTCCATAGCGAAACCTGCACCGCTGCCAAAAGCCCCTGTCATTCTGATCAGCCTCTCGTCTGCTTGCTGATGGGGCAATGACGTACCGAGAAGAGGATGAGAAGCATCTCCAATGAGAACAGTATTGCCGTTGGCGACAACATGTTCGAGGCGAGGGCCGGAGAAGGCTGAGAATTCCTTCCAGGACCCTTCGGGGACGAGGTCGATCGCCTCTCGAATCTCGGGGGTGAAGGCCTATATCTCGGTCAGTCTCGATCCATCACATCCCATGCCATCACACGTACAGTAAAGTAACTTGCAACCCTCTCGTTGGTGCAAGGAATACCCCAGCTGAATTTTGGAGCAGTCACAACTTTGGGGTCTTCAAACACCCGTAGAGTCAACTCCCACTGCCCCTTCCCAGCTTCGATCTCCTCCTCGGTAGAGACTACGGACACTTTGAACATCCGGCTGGGACCGCGGTGGAACGCGGTGTACTTGGAGATGGACAGGTGGTCGACGAGGGAGAGAGGGATGAGGCATCGGAAGATGGTGGTGCCGTTCCAGGCGGTCTTGTGCTGGCCCCAGGTTTCGGTACGGACAACCTGCAGAGCACATCAGCTGGTACAGCCTCAAAGCACGAGCTGAGACTATGGCTCACAGATCGTAGACCATCGGCACCAATGATGAGATCAGCGAACTGTTCGGTGCCATCCTTGAAAGCGAGCTTGACGCCGCCTGCGGGCAGCTGCTCTACTCGTTGGAGCTTCTTTTGAAGCTTGATCACTTCGTCGGGAACCTTTGACCTAAGAGCATCCTGCAGAATGGTTCGACGAGCCCGGATGTCGTGATATTTGGGCTCGCCGGAGTGGGGTGGGTATCTATAGATCACTTCCCCAGTGACACCGTTCCTATATACCATCAGCCGAGCTGCTAACGAAGATAAGCGTGGGCAGGTACTTACATGTGTCGATGATCCACCTTGAGATGCCCCGAAACTCTGTCGGCTACGCCTAGCAGCTCCAGGACTTTCCAAGAGTTGTACCCGATTCGGATACCTCCCCCAATCTCTCGAAGTACTGTTGCCTGTTCGTAGATGGTTACCTGAACGCCAGGGATTTCACGAAGAGCGATGGCAGCCGCGAGGCCTGCGGGGCCACCGCCAGAGATGGCGATTCGGAGAGGTTGTTGGGGAGTAGCGATAGGCATCAGAGCTGGAGCTGTTCTCGAAGGTTGGGAGGATGCAGGACATTGGAAACCAACTGCTGGATATAATACATGAGGTGAGATGCAGGAGAAGATGAAGATGGCACATCACACCCGATGGCGTTATCAGGACGTTTCTCGGGTTTCCGACCGTGATGTGTCATTCCGATATCTGGGAGCCGCATTGTTCTCTGGCGACCCTGACGTGTTGGACACAATTTTGCAGTTGGAATGCGAACGTCAAGGGGCGGACAGGGTCAGGTATAGCACCATCTGACATCTTGCAGGGCCATATTGCATCTCAGCAGCTGTTGGCCTTTCCTGTCATTGGTAATGGGCGTCTGGTGCCCGAAATGGCGGTAGCTGGACTATCTACCCGCTATTGAGGTTTATCGATCAGCTCGGGACTCGTGTTGTACACAAGGAGAAGGAAGAAGGACTTCGGCTTCGGGTAATCGGGCGAGGCAGTTGGGCTTCGGACAACAAGGAAGAAGCACGCGTGATGGTGTCGACTTCGTTCTGTTATCTATGGCCAAGAATCAGCTCAGCAGATGCAGGAAAAAAAGAGGCTTGAGCTCATAATAAGACGTGCTTTATGGTATTTCATTCAAAGACATCACACGAAAATCTCCATTCTCCCATCACAGACATCAATAGTAGTCTGCCGCTTCTGATAACGTATGTAAATAGTGAAGAACAACACCAAGCCTGCCTCGGCATTTCCTCATTCAACCGCTCCTTGCAATGTCGCACGAGACAAGTCGGGCTGACGACACGGGCGTCCTGGAGAGTGCCCCCCACCTATCCCTCAAGCTCATCTCCGGGTCCCACTCTGACGACAAGATAGACGAAGAGAAAGCAGGGTCTTTGTCTGACGATACTCAACTCCAGCAGACCAACACGCTCCAAGCCGGCGAACGTCGAGCGCAAGTCACCGGCGCTGACGGACAATCCAAATCTGTCACTTGGACCTTGAAGGAGCAAAGGGCAGTCGTGAGGAAAGCCGACTTTTTCTTGCTTCCCATATTTGCTGTAAGTTGTCGCGCGTATGCAGCAGCTCTCGCGTGTGATCTTTGGCTGACGTACTGTGTTCGTTCCATTAGCTCGGTTTCTTCTGGATGGCTTTGGATCGCTCTAACGTATCTGGCGTCTTGACCTCGACTATATTGGTGGACACTGGCATTACACAAGACCAGATCAACAGTACGTCTATCCTTGGTTTCCCTTATCTGCTCTCGGGCTCACAGCGTTTCTAGTCGGTTCATCTCTCTTGTGGCTCGGCGTTGTCCTTCTCGAAATACCAAGCAATGTCGTCCTTCAGCGCGTTGGTCCTCATCGTTGGATCCCACTCCAAATTATCATCTGGGGACTGGCCGAGGCTCTGACTTGTCTGGTGAAGTCCAAGGGTGGTTGGTATGCGGCCAGATTATTCCTCGGTCGTGAATAGCTCTCTTCACAAGAATTGCTGTGTGCAAAGCGCTGATAAGTTGTCTGCAGTATTGGAAAGCGGCTTCATTCCCGGCAGTCTCTACGTCCTCTCCCAGTGGTACACTCGTGACGGTATGTTTCTCACCCTGGATGCCACAGCCCCACCGAAAAATGCTTACGATCTATCCACCACAGAGCTGGTAATGCGGACATCACTCTTCTTCTTTGGCAACATTCTTTCGACCGCTTTCGGCTCTCTCATAGCAGCCGGATGCATAAAGCTCTCCGGAAAGGGTGGTCTTGGCGGCTGGCAATGGTAAGTTTCCTGTCCCATAATTATCACTTCTCTCACATTCATCAGGATCTTCATCATCGACGGCGTCGCCACAATCGCCTCGGGTATCATCGCCCTCCTCTTCCTCCCCTCCTCCCCTCGCCACACCGCCGGCCTCTTCCGCGGAAAAGGCTGGCTCAACGAACGAGAAGCCGACATCTTCCTCGCCCGCCTCGAGGCTGACGATCCCCTCAAATCCAAGGAAACCCACCTACACATCGGGCTCAGGGATATTTACAATGTGCTCGGGAATTGGAGGTTGTGGCCTCATTTGGTGATGTGTCTGGCGGGGTTGCAGGCTGGGCAGGGTGCAGGTGCTTGGTCGGGTACAATCTTGAAAAGCCTGGGGTTCACTTCCGTCAGTACGTGAACGGCGTGAAACGACGAGAAAGATCCCACGCTGACGGCTTCACGCAGAAGCAAACTTGCTGCTGGTGCCAGGCCCGATATTCAACGGAATCAGCTCCATTGTCCTGTCTCGTTGGAGCGACAGAGCGGATAAGCGTGGATGGTTCATCTTGTTCTCCTCGGTATGGACTCTTGCCGGTCTTATCGCTCTCTACGTGTGTACACCTTTCGAAAAATTAACACGTACAGTACTGACGAGCACCAAAGAAACTTCCGATTCTTTCAGGTGGTAATTGGGGGTTCTACGCTGCCATGGTCTTCACTGCCGCCGCTCCGTAAGCTGAGCATATTCTCATGCCCATGGACAGAGCTGACATCAGCGAAAAAAGCTCATGGCAGTCATTCAACGTCACCTGGGTCGCCCTCAATGCCCGAACGCCAGCCGAACGATCCATCACCTACGCCGTATACAGTCAGTCTCGACCTCTTTCCAAACGTCCCATGATGCTTGCTCACAGCCAGCACAGTCGGTTGCTCAAACCTTGGGGGCGTTTATGGCTCACAGGTCTTTCGCGCCAGCGACGCTCCTCTGTACCGCCGCGCTTGGGCGGCCACCGTCTCCATCGGCGCCATTTTTCTCGCATTCACGTTGTTGCAGATAGTGCAGTATCAGTGGTCAAACAGGGTCAAAGATAGGAAGTGGGACAAGCTGAGCAAGGAGGAGCAAGATACGTACAAGGCGAAGACCACCAATGATCCTATTGCAAAGAGGCTGGATGTCCGATATGCGCTGTAGCTGGTTTGGGATGGTCCATTGCTCTTGATCGTATTGTGCGGCTGGGTTGTGGTCGGATGTCAGAGTAGACTTGCGCATGGGAAGCGTGATTGAGGCCAGAACTATTACATGCACAATCTCGGATTTATTTATACGATCAGTGATCTGATAACCATCGGTACTAGGGATAAAGGTCAGCGCTTGCAAAGGCCCGTCAAAACTCAAGACTCACCTCGAATCTGAAATCACTCTTTCTCCTTTGACACCAGCTATTTTCCCAGTCAAAGTAATAGTACCCTCCCTGCTCGTAATCGCTCGTAATCGCCTGAGGGTTGTGCGCCCTCTGGAACCACGTCAGGTACTGCTTGTGGAACCTCCAGCTCTGCTTCTTCAGTTCCCTAGCCGCGAGCCATTGCTCATACGTGCCAGTCATGTAGTAGAAGATATAAAACAGCTGGTCGAGTTCCAGGCGAGAGTAGATGGACTTGTCTTCCAGAGCGGGAAGACGAGCTTGTGGGTAGTGAGAGGGAGTCTTGATTGGGTTTTTGGGGTGGTAGTAGCGTGGACTGGGTGAAATTAGCGAACGTGCGAGCAAGGCTGGAAGCGACTTACGGCTCGGCATCTTGTTGTTGAGGGACATTTGAGTAACTTCCTTCCAGCGCCGCATGCAGCTCGTCGCCGTCGTCCGACCGTCTCTTGGCTAAGGATACGAAATCAGCTTTGACACCAAAAAGACACCTTCCCCTCTCTCACCCTCCTGCCCACTACCCCTCATCCACTCCCCGTGCATCTGCACATGATCCCCGCCCATAAAGTTGGGCGCCAAAGGCGGAGGCGACCCCGCCGCCTGCTCGATCCTGTGCACATGCTGCCTGCTCTTCCACTTGCCCTTCCCGGCCCCCCATCCCTTGGGGTACCGAAAGACACACCCCCACCCACATCCACAAACAAAACACTCATACTCACAGATTTCCTTGGCCACCTCGAAACTTTGCATCAAGTTGCCCATGACGCCCGCTTGTTGTTGCGCCTGCTGAGCAGCCTGAGCAGCTTGGGCTTGGGCGGCAGCAACTTGCTGATGTTGAGCTTGGAGCTGCGCCTGGGCTTGGGCGGCTTGCTGAGCTTGGTATTGCGCGGTCGCTTGCGTCTGGGCAAGCTGGGCCTGGGCAGAATGCGAACTCTCGGCAGACTGGGGATACCCGGGTGGCGGAGCGACGCTGCCGGGCGTTTGAGCGGGGGTGGCAGAGATACCAGAAGCAGCGCTGACGCTAGGCGCACGCGAAGGGACAGAGGACTCGGTATAGTGAGCCACGGAGGGTTGAGAAGGCGAACGAGTCTCCAGTCCGGGTGGCGGTGGGGGAGGGAGAGAAGAGACCTCCTGAGGGGAGGTGACGTGCTCGTGTTCGGACGCGAGGGGTGCTGTTGTCTGGGCAGGCGCAGAAGCAGATGCGCCACCGACGGCAGCAGCAGCGGCCGCGGCATACCTGATGGGTGGCAAGGGCGCAGGCTTGGACGGAGTGGGGCCAGCCTGGACATTCTTGTCCTCGATAGCCTTTTCCCTCTCGCGCTCTTCGCGTTCCTTGTCCTTTCTCTCGCGCTCCTCCTTCTTGTCCCTTTCCTTCTTCTCCTTGTCGACCGTAGACTTTCTCGAAGGAGTCTTCTTGTTGAGAGGACTGGCAAAGTCGTCCCGCTCATCGTGGTCCTTGTCAGACTTTGAGAGGCGGTGGGGTGTAGATTTGGCGGGCGTTTTGGGGGGAGGAGAAGGTTCAGGTTCGGGCTCGGCTTCAGGCTCTTCTTCTTCATCGTGGTCCTCGTGGACACCAAAGTCGTGGAGATAATCTTCTTCTTCTTGAAGGTTGAGCTCGTCGTAGATACCATTGTCAAAGTCAAAGTCGTCCTCCTACCACATGGTCAGCGTATCCTCCCAATATAAGCCGAGACTTACCATGTTTGCCTCGACAAAGTACTTGACATCCTCCTCTATGCTCTCCACATCGACCACTTGCAGCCCGCCGTTTTCCAACATGCGCTGCACAATCTCCAGTCGTCCGATATGCCACTCTCTCCTCTCGTTGAGCTCTTCCAGCTCATCCTGCCTCTCCCCTTCCTTCTTCTTCTTTTTCGTCTGTTGCAGCGCTTCGAGCTCCGCCTCGGTGGCCTCGATCTGATGCGACAGCTCATCCGTCACACCCCCGATCCAGTCCACCATATCCCGCTTGGCCTGTTCTGCGGGATCAAGCTTGCTCTGCGCTATCAGGCCCTCCTTCGAGAATGCCTTCATCTTGGTCTCCTTTTCCAGCGCCTTGAACCGCTCCATCTGCGTCTCGATCAGCCGCCTGTTTTCGAGCAAGGCGGTCTTGTCTTTGATATCGCCGTTGCCGAGCCAGGCTTTGATCTGATCACGCATACGCTGGAGCTTCTTGATCTGGGACTTAAGATCGTTCTCGAGCTTGTCTTTCTGGGTGGTGTTGGACGCATGGTTGAGTTTGTCGAAGGTCGCTTCAAAGACTTCGACACCCGAGGCGACTGCCTTGAGCGTCTTGTCGATTTCCGTCTGCAGCTTCCTCAAGGCCATGTCGGGTGGGCTGGATGGTGTTGAAGAGATTCATCTTTACACCCACCGTCACAACGGCCCCGGGAGTCTTCATGTCCTGCGCGCCTATGCCGAGTTTCCTCGTCGTGCCTACAATATTTATTTGTTCCCTCCGCTAAGAAACCTCCACCGACGCGTTGGGCGACGCGTTTTGGCCATGTTTTGTCTTTCCCAATGGCTCGATAGATATTTCAGTAGTAGAAAAGCAACGGGATACCGAGACCATACAGGATGGCAAACCGTATGCGTGCTTTGATCGTCAAGGTATGTTGGCTCAGTTGACCCAGTACCTCCAATGCTGATCGCGACGCGTAGATCTTTTCGACCAAGCACTCTCTAACTTTGCCGGCTCCGGTCTTGCACTACATTGAAGAGATCCTCGAGCCTGTGAGCCTAATTTATCGAGCTGCCATCACAGGATACTGACAAACTGGAAAGATAAATGAAGATGAGTGGGTGGATGGGCTCGAACATTGGGCGAACGAGTATCTCCGGTCAGAGGACTCTTCGTCGTTGGTATCTTTGCCGGCCCTGAAGAAGGCTTTTGAGAATCTCCAAATGGGTGTATGTACCCTCTCTACTGAACTCACTATACAGCCCTGGTGCTCACGAAACCCAGGCGCCCGATGATTCTGGCGACCCCGACCCCTCTGAAGTCAACGTCGAATCCCACTTTTCCGTCGTCGACTCCTTCTCCATGCCTCCCATGCGCTTCGACCCCGTCCGCGCAGGATTCGTCTCTGCCAAAACCACTCCTTCCATCGCCGGCCAAGCGAGCTCTAGATCGGCATTCCTGAGAGAGCGGTGGGCAATCATCAAAGAGATCATCCTTCGAAACGAAAACTTTACGCCGCCCGCTATCGGAGGACACGATAGAGCCAACTATCTCAAGCTGACTTCAACGCGCAACCTTCTGGGGCGATCGGGGCAGCTGTTCTTGCTGTTTGGCATGTTGTCGCGCAATGAGCAGGGGGCACTGTGTTTGGAAGATGGGGAGGGGCGGGTACCGCTCGACATGGACGATGCGGTGCCCGGAGAAGGGCTGTTTACGGAAGGGTGCATGGTGCTAGTGGAAGGAGAGTATACGGTGGAAGAGACGGTGAGGGTCTTTGCAATGGGGCATCCGCCGAGCGAGAAGAGGGATGTCGCGCGGAGCTTGCATGGTCACGTCGACTTTCTCGGCGGGGGCGCCATGTCGCTCAAGGAAGAACAAAAATACACGCCGACAGTGCTGGCGAATACCCAAGTCTCTTTTGTCATTCTCTCCGACGTGTGGCTCGACCATCCTCGCACTCTGCCGGCGCTGCAGAGGTTGTTTGAAGGGTATGCGAATGCGGCAGAATTTAGGCCGATGGTCTTTGTGTTGTGCGGCAACTTTTCCCAGGGGGGGTGGGAAGGGCCTGAAGGGCTGAAGCGGTATACCATGGGATTCAATGCTCTTGCCGAGATCCTCCACGACATTCCGCTTCTCAAATCATGCCACTTTGTCTTTGTCCCCGGTCCTTCCGACCCTTGGTCAAGTACCACCCTCCCCCGTCCGGCTATCCCCTCGGCATTCACTTCTCGCATGCTCCAACGCGTGCCTCAGGCAAGATTCGTCAGTGATCCTTGTCGGCTCAAATATTTTGGGATGGAGATTGTGGTGTGTAGGGAGGATCTGATGGGCAAGATGGTGAGGAATTTGGTCGTGGTCAAGGACGATGCCGATGTCGATATGAAGCGATACGTGCGTCCCCATCTTCTTTGCTTGCGCACCTTCTGACATTCTGGTAGCTTGTCCAAACGATCCTCGATCAAACGCACCTCTCCCCACTTCCTCTCTCCGTCCGCCCGACTATCTGGGAGTACGACCACGCCCTCCGTCTCTACCCCATGCCTTCAGCTGTGGTATTGGCAGACAAGTATGAACGCTACGACCTGACGTACGAGGGGTGCCACGTCTTCAACCCGGGCAGGTTTGTGGGCGGGGTCGGAGAAGAAGGGTGGGAGTTTGAGTGGAGCATGTATTACCCGGCGACGGGGAGAAGCGAGAGGAGGTGAGTGATTCGACTGATACCGGATGAAGCTGACATATGCCGAGTGTGTTGACGATGGAATGATTTGTCTTTGCCGTTTCAACGTTGTATAATTATGCATATGATCGACTCATGTCGAGCATCCCAGTCATCACTGCTCACGCCCAAAGGCTCACAGCAACAAATACCAGTTTCCAGGCTCTGACCAAAGCCAGAGCATTTCCACCGGACCAGTACAACCCATATCACTCTCACCCCGCTCCGTTTCTCGTCCGTCCCGTGAAGGTCTGTCGGGAGGAGAGAGCACTGCTAGACAGTGCATCGAGGTTGAAGAAAGAGAAGAAAGTCACGCAGCTTTGCTTTGCCACGTGCTGCAGGCGGAATCAAATCGATCAAGTGACACGTCATTATCAACCCTGCGAAACGCCGCAAGTATAATCCCGCCGCGTGGCGCAATTCTCGTATCGCTGGTCATTTTCGCAGGCCGCCTTTCATTTCTTACACATCAAGCATCGTGCGTACAAAGATTCACCCCCCAAGTCACTGCTGACCGTAGCCTCCCCTCCTCTCTGCGACTATCCCCTCGTTTCATCGACTATCAACCTATCGTCGGAACTGCTTGGAATCCGTCAATCTACTGGTGTACTGGGGAACCGTAACTTTCAGAAAATGGTGAGTTAGCGGTCCATGCAGGAAGATAAAACCATGAAGAGAGTCATGAGGCATATTCGAGTAAAGGGGATATAAAATTTACCCTAGACTAACTCTTGTACCAGGCCGAGTTCACTACCCAAGAGGAAGCTGCCGCCAAGAAGGCCTCCAGGTCCTTCAAGAAGTACCAGTACAGGGGTGTCGAGCTCGACAACCTCCTCGACCTCTCCAACGAGGACTTTATTGAGGTGCGTCGCCTTGCCGGATGCGGATGGATGGTTGCTGATCAGACTTGTCTCTTGCGCCACTTTTCGCCTTGCCACAACAGCTTGTTCACGCTCGTGCCCGCAGAAGGTTCCAGCGAGGTCTCAAGCGACGACCTCTCGGTCTCATCAAGAAGCTCCGAAAGGCCAAGACTGAGGCCGGCCCCAACGAGAAGCCCGACATGGTCAAGACCCACCTCCGAGACATGATCATCGTCCCCGAGATGATCGGTTCCGTTGTCGGTGTCTACGTGAGTGAAGCGTAAAGAGGACAAAAGGATGTCGTTGACAGCCTTGCAGAACGGCAAGACCTTCACCACCGTCGAGATCAAGCCCGAGATGACTGGCCACTACCTTGGTGAATTCTCCATCACCTACAAGCCTGTCGGTCACTCTCGAGGTGCCAACATGAAGGACAACCGATTGTGCGTTTGCTTGTTTTACGTTGCTGGATGGCGACTGACTTTGAGCGTAGTGTTCCCCTCAAGTAAGGAAACAGTTGGAAGTTTGGAGTGTCGACCTGGGCTATTGGGGGTTTTGTATCGATATGCAGATGCCATTCCTTCTCATCACATTGCACGGATATCAGGAGTTGCGGATGATTAGCAACTATCCGAACAGACAATTGTCTTGTGGAGTACAACGCAGGGCAGGGGTGAATGTCGCATGTGTGGGCGATCGCATTGATCAACGGCACAAGGCAGTTCGGTACCACAGGAATATCAGTGGCCTCAACGGTCTCCTAACTGACACCTGTAGCTCAAGCACATGGCCGGCATGCGCTCTTCGACTCGCCAAACAACGACGTGTGTGAGTGGATATGACAGTGGCTGACTCGAGGTTACTGGGCTGGAGCATCATGGGGTGTCGCCTGCTGTGCGGGCACGGAGGTAAGATGGCTGTTGATGCAGGAGCCTTGGGCTTTGGCTGATGATGGTTGCTCGCTGGCCTCTCGTGAGACACTGCGCTCCTCGGAGAAGCAGATCAATCTCCGGGGCCTCGTCTACGCCGCATGGCGACAGTCAAATACACAAACACACAGGTTGCAATTCTTTCCTTTGCGTCCCACCCATCTTTTTCATTCCGGGCTGATATCTCCCAGCACCTAACCACTCCTTTCATCTTCTTCTTCCACTCAACAACGCAGCACTATGGCACAGCCCGCCGCCGCCGCATGGGGCGGTGGGGACCCGGTATCGTGTGGGGACTCACAAGCGGGATGGCGTACTATTGGGTACGTCATGAAAAGCCTCCTCGGACGTCTTGGTTTCGGCGAGATGGGGCTGTCGCTGGTACGTCGTGTCCCGAACAGCTCAAGAGAAGTGCGGCTGACGATGGTACCAGGCCGCCTTGCCGCCCTCTACCAAGCCTATGTAAGGGAGATCGAATGCTCGTGGTATCTTTGCGACCCTTCAAAGTGCCGCCTTGGGGGGCTACGGGCAAGCCATCATCCGCACAGTCATCCGCCTCTCCTTCGGCTCTATGGCGGTTGTCTCTGGCGCTCTCGTGTTTATCCCCCTCGCCGTCGACCTGCTCGAGTACTATGAGCAAGTCGACAACGTCAAGGACCTTGCTATGCTCGTGTTCCATCAGGCAGGAAATGGTGGGAGATGGGTCAAAGTCCCCATCGTCGATACCTTGAGGAAGAGGCACCTCGAGACGGGAAAGGTTCTCCAAGGCCGCTTTGTCGGTACGCGCGCTAACATAGACTATGCCCCTCAAGGAGGCCGCCAGGCTTCATGCGATTGGTGACCAGGTAGTCCCTGAGCTCTGGGAAGGCGCCACCACCGACGCACGCCGCATTAACGACACCGCCAATACTCTCGAGAGCAACGGCCAAGCTGCGCTCGTCCGCCTAGGCAAGGAGCTCCAGGACAAGTTTCGAGAAGAGGTCAAGAAGACTGAGCAGGTCGAATGGGCGGATGTACTTGATGGTATGGGTGGGCTCTTCGATGTGGTGAAAGACGGCTGGAGGGGTAATTTGGGATGGTGGACCAATTGGCGTACTCCCGATCTCGTCCATATTTGATCTATCGACTTTGGTTCTTTCCAGAACACGACCGATTCTGAGTCTTCCTCGACCGAGGCTGAGACACCCCACTTTGCCGCCCTCCCCTCTACGCTCCCCTCCGAAATCACCCCCGGCGAGCTCTTCCTTCCCCCCACCGATACTATCCCTCTCGACTCTCAAGCCGCTCCTCTCCTCACTACTGATGGCGTCAGCCCCTCCGCCGAGGCTATCCACCTCAGCCTCGTCGGTGCCTTTGTCGTGCTCTTCTTTGCTTGCGGACTTTTTGCATACGTGAAGAAGGTGAGGAGGGCGAACGAGGAGAAGAGGCTGGTGCGGACCAGGAAAATCGAGCCATATGGCAGTATCGAGGCGTAGGCAGTCATCTCGAGCAGAGGACGACGTTCGCGGCTGCCGCCTATCTATCCCTTCTACTTATCATGGCTTCTCACACAGATTTCGTAGCATAGACTGAGTAAGAGTTGATTATTGACATAGCACGGCCCCTGGCGGTGCTTGAGGCGAATGTAAATATACCTCAATACAGACCACTCACGCGCATATGCGCTAGCCTTTTGGCCTCCTCTTGTCAGCGTTATTGCGTCTAATGAAGCACGGTGTTCCGTCGAAGAAGATATCCATCATACAGAAGACGAGCATCAAGAGTAAAAGGCAAGGAAATGTTGGACAAAGATGGGATAATCGTGATAGATGAGATAAAAGAAAAGAAAAAAAGACAAAAAAGATACACCGTAAGGGAGTCGAACCCTTGCCGCAACTACATTACTTAATGGCAAAGTTGCATGATACCGTTTCACCAACGGTGTGTAGACCAACTGAGCTAGGCCAGCTTGTATGATGACAGACCACACGCGATATAATGTTCCTAACGGGCATATGGTCACGCTATTGTGTGTTGACAAGCAGACGCTCTGGACTCCCGACCAGCACCATCTCGTTCTTATACCTCCTCACAAAGCGTGATCACCCAACATGGACTTTAGCTCAATGTCTGGCAAGTCCAGCATGAGAAAAAAGGTAAGCACAACGGGTAGGTAGCGGACGCTAACAACTCCAAAGCAATCCAATGTGAGTACAGTGAGTCATGAGCATTACGTGACTCCAGCTCTGTGCAGCGCCCACTCCCAAGCGCTCGTCGAGTCACGGCGAACTGACCTTCCTGCTTTCTAGTCTCTGCTGCAAGCTTTCGGAAAACCACGACAATCGATCACCCCTTCGACCGTCCCATCACCTACATCCTTCGCTTCACCTCCCTCGGCTAGCTCCTCGACACTCCCAATTGACGATTTCTACAATCCATCCTCTGATAACGACACAATGTCCCTCACGTCTCGGTCGATGAGTCATGGGCCGTATCCTCCCGGGAGCTTTGTGCCGCCTGGAGGGTCGCGTAGTGCAAGTGGGGGCAGCTTCATGGGAGGGAAGGATAAGGGGAAAGACCCGGAGGGAAAGCCGGGAGCGGTTCTGAGAAGGCCAGAAGATTTGTATAGAGTCGTCAGAGAGCGGATATTGAGCTGGAGTTACATGATGGAGTGGTATACAGGGTATGTGCGCGGATGTCGTTCGAGAGGTTGCTGACATGGCGTAGTGATTCACATTGGCTGAATACTGTTCGGATACCTCGGCCGGTCGTTGAATCAATATTAGGGTATAAACACCTGGAGGCCAGAGCACGGAATCTATATGCTCTCGGAATATCACTTTCTGCCCTGTTTGACATCCCAGCCGCGAGTGATTTCTTGAAGGCGCTGCTAAAGTTGCTGGATGAGTGGGAAAGCTGGTCAGAAGGGAGTGGAGGCAAGGGAGTGGTGAGTATGATCTACAGGTATTCGGTTTGAGCTGATGGGATGCAGAAAAACCTGTTTGGCGTTAGAGGACAACGGTCGGCGAGAAAAGTGACAGGAAGCAGCATGTTGATGTCGGACTATGCTCCCCCAGATGGTGCAGAATCATACCTGTTGAATGTCAATCTTGTGCGTATCTCGCTCTGATCATGGAGCTGGCTGACGTCCCGAAGCCGTTCACCCCCGATTATTTCCAAGTTCACGCCTCAACCTGTTCCATCATCCGCGATATCTATCGCAAGCTCCTCAACATGTTCCTCCCCACCTCTCCAGCTCTCCCCCACTCGTACTCGACCCCCAACCTCCCCTCTTCATACTATCCTTTGATCCACCAATCCACGATAGTACAAACAGCCCCCCGCGAGCCATTCATCAATCCAAAATCCCCAGGCGCGAGCAGTATAGCGACGGCGACCTTTTCTAGTCAACAGGGGCACGGAGTCATGAGCCCCACGGCGATCATATCCGAGCAGCAAGGGGGCGGGGGAGATGCGTTGCTGGCGTTCATTGCGGGGGATGTGCCGCCTGATAGGGCGTTGGTGGGAGATGGTCAAAAGTTGACGCCGCAAGTGGCAGAGCTCTTTCAAAAAGCCGATAGCAAGCTCAAAGTACGTCCATCCTTCGCCTTCGTACGCCTCAGCTCACTTTTTGCCAGAAACATTTCTCCATCCTCACCCGCGAAGCAGACAGCCTAGCCAAACGCGTAGTTGATGACCAGCTCGATTCGCTCCTTCGCAGTCTGTCACCTGGCGGCAAAGCTATACGTTTCGATGTGACGCCTGGGAGCAGTAGTGGTGGGGCGGGGTATACGACGGCGACGATAGGGAGGTCGGGGATCATGGATAGTGAAAGGGAGAGGGATTTTGGGACTGTCTGAGATGGTATCATAATAGAGTATATAGGTACATGTCCATTGTAGTCAACCATGATCAGATGTGACGAATGAGACGTGATTGGTAAAGACAGTACTGGCAGAAGCAATGTTGTGTCTGCTTTGGCTGACCATCGTAGCAATGAGTGTGCTATTCTTCTCTGGGATCAGTCTGCCCTGGTTTTTCTCACAATGCTACATCCACCTGGGCAATGCGACGCTCCCGTCGATAGTAGCAGGCGTCTTGCGTGTCATATCTACATAGACGTAGTCTCTATTTGCTGGCGGAAACGTCATCATCGAACACGAACTAGCCACTTCCTCCTTCTTCGGGTACATGAGCAAACATCATATATCCGCGTCCATGTCGTCGTCTCGCTTGCTCTGGAGATATATAAGACAGCTATGATTCTCTTTGTGCTCTCAATGTACAAGAACCCTATCAACATTGCCATACCATTCTCATGCCGCCCTTCATGTTGTTGCCCTACCACCCGACTCCTCCCAAAAAGCCAGTGGCCACTACTACTGCATTGGCCAACAATGGTCCTTCTTCATCTGTCATCAACTCCCAAATGTCTGTAGAATCTTTCCCTTTACAATGCTCAAGGCGTTCTGATACCGATTGAAGCTACACCCCAGCGACTCATCGTCATGATCGTTCCAGGAGGGATGTTTTTTGCCTGCCTCCCATCCCCGAACTCTCTTCATGGTCCGCCTCTTCTTCCCACTCAGCCCCGTCCCCAAAGCTTGTGACCCCCAGGGAGTCGCCCGGCCAATACACTAGCCATACAGCTCGGGCTCGAGCTGTGGGCTGGTTGTCGTCATGGTTCGGCGCCAAGAAGGCAACCGTCAATACCAACTGGCAGCAAGAGGTCAACCCTTTTGAGGCTCGTGTCACTATCGAGAGGCTCCCATTTGTGTGAGCAATTTGTTTCTCTCCGGAGAGCGACGGTGCTGATACCATGCCTTATGTCAGTGGTGATTGTAGTCCGATTGACTCGGACACTCATGTGTCCGACTCTGACGTTTCAACTTTCGATCTCGATGAGCGCGGTAGCGGCAGCGATGATTCTGACGACTCTTCTGATGAATCATCTACATGGTCAGCTATCATCCCAAGGGATGTCTTCTACTCCAAGACTTGGATTGCTGGATCCCAGAGCGACAACAAAGTCCGACAAGGATATTCTCCCCTGAGAAATAACAGTTTGGAGATGGTCCGAGCAGAGATTGAGAAGGAAAAGGTTGAACGAATGGATCATTGGTTTTCGACTTCCGACTTGGCAAGTCATTCGTCTCGGCCATAATGATACAGGGCTTACCACAGAAGCAGTCTGTCGGTGGGACTCACCAGCTCATCAGACACCTCATGTGCCACTCGTCTCCGACGATCCATGTTCGGCATTCGTGCCAAGCTCAAAAGCAGCCCCTGAAGCGACAAAAATCGACTATCGCTCTCCGTCAGATCTTGTCTCAAAGCGATCTCAAGGCCTTGAAAGCGTCTTATAAGGAGCATGGCTGATGGAGCGGATGCTTGGGCTCATTGAATTAGGCATGTTGTATTGTATATAGATTATGGGATGAACACATTACGAGGTCTGTGATACAGAGGATCAATAGTTGGCGTTGAGAGCATGGCTCACAATTGTCAAACACTCACGCTTGCTCGGCCGTGATACGCTGAAACATGTACATAAGTGCTCGTAAATCATAAAATCCCTACGCCATCTCGACATCACCCTCCCCATCCACATGTTCCACCCCGTTCACTCCATTCTCCGCTTTGTTCTCTTCTTCTACCAGCTCCGGTCGCATGACCTTCAACGCCTCCCCGTCCCAGCCACCAGCCGTATCGTTCAACCACTCGTAAAAGTACTCGCAGCCCCCGGCTTCCACTGGCCCGCCTTCTTCGCAGAAATGAAAGACGGGGCATTTGCCACACGTCGTCTGAGTTTGGCCGAGAGGGATGGAAATGCGGGATGTAGCGCGGTACATGACAGCCGTATCTGACAAGTCTGTCAGGCCACCAGAGAGGCCACCCGGGAAGATCTGGGCGGGCGTTGTGGTTTGGGTTGTGGCGGAAGGTTTGAGAGGGACAAAGGCGGTGTCCAGTTGCGATGAGGCAACGGAGGAGTCCGAGTCGGACGAGGATGAAGATGACGATGACGAAGAGGAAGAGGAAGATGAAACAGATGACACCGATGAGGAACGGGAGCGCTTCTTCTTGCCTCCGTCAATGACAGAGACCAGCGCATCGTCTGAGTCAGAGTCAAACTCCTTGCTCTTCTTCTTCTTCTTCTCTCGCTCTTTCTCCTTGCGCTTCTTCTCCTTCTCCTTTTCTTTTCTCCGCTTCTCCTTTTCCTTCTCCTTTTCCTTCTTTCTCCTCTCCTTCTCCTTCTCCTTCTCCTTGCGCTTCTTGAGCTTGGCCTTTTCTTTGGCCTTCATCTTCGCCTTTTCCCTCTCCTTGCCATCATCATCGTCGTCGTCGTCGCTACCCACTTTCCTCCGCTTACTATCCCGCCGGCTGTCCCGCTCGTCGTCCGACTCTACCGCAACGCTGATACCGCCGATGGGCTTGACTACCTCCACTAATCCATCCAACTCCAAAGCACGCATGCACTCCATGACATTCTTGACGGAGAGGGTAGCAGATGTGATCCCTGACTTGTTGACGTACTGCCGCAGGGCTTCAGGGGTGAGATAGGCATGGGCTTTGGCGTTGAGGCTGAGGGCGTTGGAAACGAGCGCTTTGTCTCGCTCACTGCGTCTCTCCTCTTTCACATAAGTCTGAGCCATGTCAGTGGGGCACTTCTGCAAGAGAACGAAACGCACCAGATTCCTGACTCTATCTAACAGCACAGCAGAGATCGTGTCCACCAAGGCTTGATCATACTCTCTATTATCATCAAACCAAACTCCTCCCGAAATCTCCTCTGGCAGCTTCAGATTAGCCATGATAAAGTGCACCGTCGTAGGCGCCTTGACTGGCTTGAACTGCTTGATATGTCCCTCGCTTTCCAGCGTTTTGATCACTTTCCGCAGGATGGCCACGGGCATGATGTCGGTACCGATAGTCTTGTTGATTTTGGATTGGGCGATACCCTGGTCGCCGGCGGAGCGGACAACCGAAAGAACGATGGATTGTTCTTGGGTGAGAATAGCCTTTTGTTTGGCTTCTTCAGGGGTCTGGGCATGGTAGACTTGTTGCTTGTCGTCGCCACCTTTGCCTTTAGCCACGCTCAATAGCCGCTGAGTGGTGTCAGCTCGCCCCACCATCTGTTGTCCTTGCCTACCAATTTCATCAACGCATTAATAGAGCTAGTAACAGCCTTTTTGGTCATGTTGGGAAAGCTTGCTTCGATCTGGGGCAAGCTCATATTCTGCGCCACGTGAGCTTAACCTCTACGAGAGCACGCACCGACGTACCTTGTTCTTCGCAGCGAGCACCTTTTTCCAGACCTGCTGGTCTGCAGTGGACATGGAGCTCATGATGTGCGTTGACCACCCCCAAGGCGAGCGAAGAGAACGGACGAGATATTTGCGTCGGCGACTGGACGTTGAAATGGAGTTGAGATTCACGAAATCTTCGGCAGTCTTTCTTAGAGCAGCGAATGGGTGTATTACGTAACAGATTGCGGCTCGCACCCGCTCAGCCGCATGACCTTGGCGCCTATGATCTCCATCAATTGCATCTATCACTCTTGATTGCGCGTCGGTATACTGACTGTACCACATCTAGGAGCCACTACACAATTCGCCCCTCCATGTCCTCATAACCTGCCATGTCCACACAAACAGACGTACTCGACAACATCTTCCAGCGCCTGGCGTCGAGGTACATCATCTTTCGCCACCAAGCTGACACTGCTGACACACGATAGGTCGGAGGAGGTCCGCTCGCAGGCAGGAGAAGATCTCTCAGAGCACGTCACAGCGTATACCCAAGAGTACCCCGGTCATGACGGCACGAAAGGCGTGTGGACGGAGGTCTTCCACAAGACGTTCGAGTACACAAGAAGCAATAATCAGCTTGAAAGGCTCGGTGCCATCATGGCTATTGCTCAGCTGCTATCCCTGACCAAGGATGACACCCCGGACAGGGCACAGCAGAAGGTTCTGCGTCTGTACGAATGTGCGTCCGATTAGTCTTCCACATGTGACACATACTAACTGTTCGCAGACCTCCGACCTCTGACCACATGTGGCGATTCCACTGTCATGCTTCCAGCAGCATCAGTAGTGGAAGACATGGTCAGGCAGTCACCTACTCTCCACACAGACACGTTTCTGGGCAAAGAGATAGGTCAAGCGCTGGTCATGATCGATGGTGGGTCATGTCACTCACCAAGGATGCGAGCTGACCTTGGCAGATACTCGGAATGAGATATCCAGATTCAGCGGAACCCTCCTACTCTATTCCTTTGCCCGCAGTGCCCCCGCCGTCTTCTATCAGTACATTCCCAAGATCCTCGACAAGATCTGGACGCCGCTCAGGGACTACCGCTCAGTTGTCCGCGAGCGAGCGTCCATGCTCCTATCTATATCGCTCGACACTGTCAAAGCCCGAGGTGACCGACCATCTACCGATACCTACAGAAAGATCTACGAAGAAGCGAGAGTGGGATTGCTCAAGGCGAGCTCGACGGATGTGATCCTTGGGTCTCTCCTGGCTTTCAACGCCATGCTGCAGAACCAGCACATTTCGATGGCAGAATATTACCGCTCTATCTGTGAACTTACTTTCAAATATCGGGATTCAAAAGAGGTCGCTATCAGGAAGGCTGTCATTGCGCTCATACCGAGTATGGCAACGTACGACACGGAGGACTTTGAGGCGCATTATCTGTCCAAGAGCATGAACTATTTGCTAGGGGCGCTGCAAAGGCAGGCAGACAGGGACATCGGTGAGTCAAGTTGACATTGATGGGAATATTGCTCATACTTGGTAGCCTATGTTGCTCTCGGCCACATGACTCTTCACCTCGGCTCACGCGTCAAACCCTTCATCGAAGAGCTCATGAAGACGATCCGGGAACACCTCCGCATGCGAGGCAAGAAGAACGCACCATACGAAGCACCAATTTTCCAGTGCCTCGCCATGTGCGCTACCTCTGTGGGGCCGATGCTGACCCGGCAGATGCACGAAGTGCTGGATTTGATGCTGCCATGGGGTCTCTCGGAGCCGTTGTGCAATGTTCTCGATTCTTTCGCTTCGCATATCCCGCCTCTGTTGAGAACAATTCAGGAGAGGCTGCTGGATATGCTGTCGATGATTTTGACGGGACAGCCATACAGGCCACTGGGTGCGCCAGCTCCCAGAGGAGGTAGGGATGTGAACCTGCTTCAAGTGAGTTCTTTCACAAGCTTGTGGCTCAACAGTACTGAGATATCATAGACGTCTGCTGGTGGTCAGTCCACCGACACAATCAAGCTCGCTCTCCACCTGCTCGGTGCCTTCGACTTTTCGGGCCATACTTTGAACGAGTTTGTCCGCGATGCTGCTTTGCCCTATTTGGAGCACGATAGTCTGGACGTCAGGCGAGAAGCCATCCAAGCGTCGACACAACTCTTCATCAACGACCCCATCTGCCACCAAACGAGTAGCCATTCAGTGGAGATTGTGAGCGATGTGTTGGAAAAGCTGTTGACTGTAGCCATCACCGATCCCAGTACGTCCTGTCCGAAACGTTTCGATGGAGCTGACGTGTCATAGATTCCTCCATTCGCCGCACCGTCCTCGACAGCCTAGATGAGAAGTTTGATCGTCACCTCGCTCAAGCCGACGACATTCGCTGCCTTTTCATCGCTCTCAATGACGAAGTCTTTCAGAACAGAGAAAGAGCGATTGCCATCATCGGCCGTCTGGCTCATCACAACCCTGCCTATGTTATGCCTCATCTCCGGAAATCCCTGATAAATATAGTCACGGAGCTCGAATATTCCACCAACGCCCGACAGAAGGAAGAGAGCGCCAAACTCCTTTGTCTACTGATAGCCGCTGCGGCGGGCCTGGTAAAATCATACGCCCCGACTATCCTCTCTGTTCTTCTGCGGACCGCGTCCAATCCCGAATCATCAGTCGCCGTGCAAGCTGAATGCCTCAAATGCATTGGCGAGCTGG
Source organism: Cryptococcus sp. DSM 104548 (assembly GCA_036426225.1). Lineage (NCBI taxonomy): Eukaryota > Fungi > Basidiomycota > Tremellomycetes > Tremellales > Cryptococcaceae > Cryptococcus > Cryptococcus maquisensis. Next base: position 231,724 of record CP144037.1, read on the forward strand.
CCCGAGTCGCCGGTGAGGAGCTCGTGCCGTCCGTCAAACAGATCCTCGTACTTGTCATTGACATGCTAAACGATCAATCTTCCTCCGCCAAACGAGACACTGCTCTCAAAACTCTGGGTCAAATCGCTAGTAATGCTGGCGAGGTCATACGGCCATACGCCGACTACCCTCAATTGATGGGCCTACTTTTCAGGTTTCTGAGAAGCGAGTCAAACTTGGATGTGAGGCAAGAAACGATCAGAACAATTGGTATGCTCGGTGCGCTTGACCCCTTCAAGCACAAGACGTTGCTAGGTGATGTCGGAGACCCGATTGATGAGGGAACAACTTCAAGGGTCAATGATATTGTCCTATTGAATCAACACAATTCGTCTGTGAACGACGAGTTCTTCCAAACCGTTGTTATCCACTCTTTGGTGAACGTATTGCATGATCCGGCGTACAAAGATCATTATCAAGCGGTGGAGGCCATCATGATGATATTCAGAACGCAAGGGCTGAGATGCGTCAACTTTCTTCCTCAGGTACGTGACGGCTGAGAGGATGCTCCGGGCTGATGTTATTTTCAGATCGTTCCCGCATTCTTGAACGTCATCCGCATCGCGCACTCTTCTCGTACCGAGCTCTATTTCAAACAGCTTGCTCAGTTCATCAGCATCGTCAAGCAGCATATCCGCAACTATCTCAACGAGATATTTGAACTTATCCACGAGTTCTGGAACCCCAATTCGACATTGCAGATCACCATAATCTCACTCGTTGAGGCTATTGCCAAAGCTGTCGAGGGAGAGTTCAAGGCGTACTTGCCGAAGCTTTTGCAGCAGATTCTTCGGTCTTTTGACGGAGACCTTTCTGCCAAGCACCTCCCAGAGTTGAGGCTTAATACTCTCTTGCAGATACTCAAGGCTTTCTACGTTTTCGGAGAAAGTATTGAGGATTATCTTCACCTTGTGCTCCCAGTCATTGTTCGCTCATTTGAGAACCCCGCTGCGCCTGATTCACTCCGTATCGCTTCCTTGCGAACCACCGGGCAATTGTGCCGGAAGGTCAATTTCTCAGACCACGCCAGTCAAATCATCCACCCGCTGGTGAGAACCCTGGGACATAGTTCTGAAGAGTTGAGACAGACGGCGATGGAGACGCTCTCCGTTTTGGTTTTGCAGTTTGGACCGGATTATGCCATCTTCATCCCAATGGTAAACAAGGTGCGTTGGCGTATATCAATCTCGGTATGTGATACTGATGGATGTGCAGGCCCTCGTTGAGAACAAAATCACGCATCCTGGCTACGAAGCCCTGGTCACCAAACTCTTGAACCGCGAACGTCTGCCGCCCGACTTGGGTCCTGTCGAGCGATACCTCAATGATACTTCTTCTGAGCCCGTCGCTGCTGACCAGGTCCCTCTCAAGGTCAATCAGCAAGCCCTCAAGCTCGCCTGGGATTGCTCACATCTACTTACGACGACCAGTAGAACGGAGTGGATTTCATGGATTATCGGCCTGGGCCACGAGATGATGAGAGAGAGTCCCAGTCAAGCCATCAGAGCGGCCAGAAGTCTGGCTCTCAGTAGCGTGGCTTTCACGAAAGAGCTCTTCAACGTGGCTTTCTATTCCTGCTGGCAAGAGCTGTTTGAGAGCTATCAAGAAGATCTCTGGCACAACCTCGACCGGGCCATCAAGAAAGAGGACGTTCCCGGGGACGTTGTCAATATGATCCTTGGTGCCACCCAGTTCCTCGAACATGATGAGAAGGAGGTTGCTATCGAAAGCCGCGTCCTGGGTAGCGTCGCTGCCAATTATCAAGCCCTTGCTGTCGCCCTGCACTATAAAGAGCAAGAGTTCTTCATCGACCCCAGCAAAGAGGTCATCGAAGATCTGATCGATGTCAACCAAAAGTTGCAGCAAAGCGATGCCGCTTGGGGCACTCTCGAATGGGCTCAGACCCACATGGGTATGACGACTGAGGTTGAGTGGTATGAGAAGCTCGGACGATGGGAAGAAGCTTTGCAAGTCTGGAATCAGCGCGACTCGGATCCCACCACCACATTCACTGAATGGGAGATTACGGAAGGCAAGGTCACCTGCTTGCACGCTATTGGCGAATGGGAGCAATTGTCCGACTTTGTCCAAGCACGATGGGCGAATAGGACGGCCGAAGAGAAGAAGCTGCTCTCGCCTTTGGCGGCTGCTGCAAGTTGGTCTTTGAAGCAGTGGGATCTGATGGACGATTACATCTCGGCGATGAAAGGCGACGGTGCGGATAGAGCCTTCTTCAAGGCAATCTTGGCAGTTCACAGAAATCAGATCCCTCAGGCGCTTAGGCAGATCGCCAAGGCGCGCGAGAGGCTGGATCCCGAATTAACAACTTTGACTGGTGACAGTTACGGTCGGGCGTATGAGTGAGTGATCTCTGCTTTCATGTCCATGTCAATTCTAAACTATCTCAGCACCGTCGTCCGTATCCAGATGCTCGCCGAGCTTGAAGAAATCATTGCCTACAAAGATCATGCCGACGAGCCTGTTCGTCAAGAGATGCAGCGTCAGACTTGGAAGAAGCGGTAGGTAATCCATGTCGAATGGTTATAGCCTCTAATGCTGTATAGCCTTGATGGTTGTCAACGTGACGTCGAAGTCTGGCAGCGAATCTTGCAGGTCCGCTCTTTGGTGCTCAAGCCCAACGAGGATATGGACACTTGGATCGAGTTTGCGGACCTCTGCAGAACGTCGGACCGTCTCAACTTGGCCGAGAAGACGCTCGCATCCCTTGTTGGATTCTCTTACCCCTCCATGGAGGACGTGAGTTTACTCTGTACACTTCTTGGACACGGGCGCTTATGCTTTCGATAGACGCGAGGACGGGCACCGCCCCCGATCATCTTTGCTTATCTGCGAATGATTTGGGCAAAGAATTTGCAATCTGGTAGCCGAGAAGAGCGCTTCGAAACTCTTCAGCATCTGCGCGAGTTTACAGACCAGCTCACTGACGATGTTGGTATCGGGGCGCGGGACGCAAATGGAAGCCTCATGCTGCCGGATCAAAAGGCGTACGGATCGTACACCAAACTTCTGGCTCAATGTCACGTCGAGTTAGGGCAGTGGCAAGCGCAAGTGCGAGAGAACCAGGCGTCTGTGAGTCAAAATCAAACACAAATGCGACTAGGGGCTGATTGAGAATAGAACGATCCCACTGGTATCCTGCAAGATTATTCACTCGCTACTGAGCTTGATCCCGAGTGGTACCAGGCCTGGCATACGTGGGCATTGGCCAACTTCCAGGTTATCACCCAGCTCGAAGTCTCGCAACAGGGTCTTTCGCCTGGCCACTTTACCACATATATCATTCCTGCCGTGGGAGGATTCCTGAAGTCGATATCACTTTCGCCCGGTAACTCATTGCAAGACACGCTGCGACTGTTGACCTTGTGGTTCACCTATGGTTATTCGAGTGGTGTGACGGCTGCTGTGATGCAGGGGTTGCCTACTGTCAACGTGGACGTATGGCTGGAGGTCATCCCCCAGGTATGCACTTTTTCAGATGTGATTTGGCTAGGCTGACCACCCTTGTAGATCATCGCTCGTATCCAGACACCTCGACAGTCCATCCAGCAGCTTATTATCCAGCTGCTCAAGGATATCGGCAAAGCCCATCCCCAAGCCCTTATCTACCCTCTCACCGTTGCCTCCAAATCCAACGTCTCTGCTCGTCGCACGGTCGCTCAAAACATCACCCACAAAATGCGTGAACACTCTCAGAAGATTGTGGACCAAGCAGAGCTTGTCAGTACGGAGCTGATCAGAGCGGCGATCCTGTGGCATGAGATGTGGCATGATGGCCTGGAAGAGGCGTCAAAGCACTACTTTGGCGATCAAGATATTCCTGGAATGTTGGCGGTACTGGAGCCTCTACACGACATTGTCGAGGCTGTGAGTAGTATCACCCGGTCAAAGCCCTTTCTGACTCTTGACAGGGTCCTCAAACATTACGCGAAACATCATTCATCCAATCCTTCGGCCACGACCTTCGCAACGCTCGCGAGCATTTGAAGCGCTACCGCATGAACTCGGACAGCAACGAGATTCAGCAAGCTTGGGAGCTTTATTACCAGGTCTTCCAGCGCCTCGTCAAGCAACTCAAGCTTCTCAACGTCGTCGAATTACAGTATGTTTCGCCAAAGCTGATGGCTGCGCGCGACTTGGACATTGCGGTCCCTGGAACATACCAGAGCGGCAAACCTGTCATTGGCATCAAGAGTGTGAATCCCACTTTCAAGGTCATCGCTTCAAAGCAGAAACCGAGGCAGATCAGCATGCGCGGTATGGACGGCAAGGAGTATGCGTACTGTCTCAAAGGTGAGCATTCTTGGTTGCAAGCAACATCTGTACTGACTTTTATCAGGACACGAGGATTTGCGTCAAGACGAGCGAGTCATGCAGCTTTTCGGCCTGGTCAACACGCTACTCAACACCGATCAAGATTGTGCCAAGCGACACCTCAGTATACAACGCTTCTCAGTCACGCCCTTATCGCCTAGTGCTGGTGTCCTTGGATGGGTTCCTCACAGTGACACCGTACACGTGCTCATCAAGCAGTATCGTGACCAGAGGAAGATCCTGGTGGATATTGAGCATAAGCTCATGCAGCAGGTGAGCTGCAGAAAGAAAATCCTCATATTGTGCTCACAGAAGAATAGATGTCCGACGAGAGCTACGAGTTCCTGCCCCTTTTGCACAAGGTCGAGATCTTCCAATACGCCTTGGACAACACGACCGGGCAAGATCTCTATCGAATCTTGTGGCTGAAGTCTCGTAACTCTGACGTCTGGCTTGAGAGAAGGACGACGTATACACGAAGTCTTGCTCTCAATTCCATGGTCGGCTATATTCTTGGTCTGGGTGACAGGCATCCTTCAAATCTGTTATTGGATCAAGTCACGGGCAAAGTCGTCCATATCGACTTTGTACGTCCATTGATACCATTCTGCCCGCCTGCTAACCTTTTACTAGGGTGACTGCTTCGAAATTGCTCAACAACGAGACAAATATCCCGAACGTGTCCCCTTCCGTCTCACACGAATGCTCATCCACGCTATGGAAGTCTGCGGCATCACCGGCAACTTTTCCCGAAGTTGCGAGGTCTCTATGGAGGTTCTCCGAGACAACCGAGAGTCTCTTATGGCTGTGCTGGAAGCCTTTGTGTACGATCCTCTCATTGCCTGGCGACTCACGGCGACTACAAGACCAGGTGGGGCAAGCGAAGTGCAGGATCTGGACGATGCGGCGGCGTATGGAAAGCAGAGGAAGAACAAGGCGAATGAGACTGAGATCCTGAATGGTGCGTGCCTGCCTACCAACCGCTACGTGTTGACTGACTTGCTCGTTTAGATGCTGAGGGCACCGAGGTCAAGAATGACAAGGGTCTACAAGTCATCGAGCGAGTCAGAAGAAAGCTGACTGGAAGAGATTTCAAACCCGACGTCGTTCTGGATGTCAAGACGCAGGTGGAGAAGCTGGTCGTGGAAGCGACCAAGACGGAGAACCTTTGCGTGGCATTTTTGGGATGGTGTTCGTTCTGGTAGTTGGGGGGAGGCGGGTTGGATGTTGGTCAATATCTCTGCGGAGCAAGCAAAAGAAGCTGTTGGACTCGAAGAAGGCTCACCGAGTCGAGTGTGGAATACAACCCCTTTGTACTTTGTAGGAATTATTAATATGGTATTTTCTCTCCTGATTAATCATCATACGTTGAGAACCAGAGACAGACGTTGGGCCACGATTGTAGCATGTCTCGCCGGCATGCCTCCACCTTTTGCCTCCACTTCGGCCTGACTTCGGCGGTTGTCCGAGCGCGTGTCTCCTGATCCCAGGGTATCTTTCCTGTATATCTCCATCTTCATATATCCTGACAAGCCCCATTATTAACCATGATCATTGATAAAGTGATCGAGACTGTGATACCCCTACTGCCGTACTTTGGCCCATCCACCATCACCCACAAGGCCGACATCAATATCGTCCCCCTCCCTATCCAGTATACCACTGGCGGTGGTCACACCCCCATATGCCTTTCCTCCAACTTCAGTATTGAGCCCGTCGCCGGCGCGGCTCACACCTATCCAAGCGACCTACTTCAGGCGATGTCTGTCTCGGGGGACCGCCTGAAGGACACGACTGCTCGGTACCTATCTACTACGGGCGGCCGAGAATTCTTCCTTGGCTATACAGATAAGCTGGCACCTTGTCGTTACTTTCTTGATACGGTATTTGTTGACATGACGGCTTATAATGGCACCTCGGACATTATGGCGGAGGCAACGCGTCCTGTGGAAGAACGACCAACGTTGGAGGCATATTCGCTTGACATACCCCTCAACCAGAACGCTGCTTTTATACAAGCGTCGGGTCCTCTCGGAGTGTTTCGAGGGCTTACGACCTTGGAGAATCTATTCTACCGGGTTGACAACGGAGCCGTTGATCTTGAAGGGCCAGTCTACGCACCCTGGGCTCCTTATGCAATCGACGACAAGCCCGCCTTTGGATGGCGAGCGTTCTTGCTAGACACCTCGAGGCACTATTTTTCCATTGATTCCATTCTCAAAGTGAGTCTTCCTTGTCTGATGGGGTGTGTGATCTCGACTGATACAGTGTAGACCTTAGACACGATGGCGTCGGTCAAGCTGAATGTATTCCACTGGCACGTCACAGATTCCAACTCGTGGCCTCTCGACCTCCAAGCCTATCCAAATCTCGCAAAGAAGGGCGCCTACTCGCCTTACGAGGTCTACAGTGAAGACGATGTTAGAAGAGTCATTCAATACGCAGGCCATGTGGGCTTTTCATTTCCGACGCTGTCCACAGCTCACTTTTTCGCAGCGCGGGATCGACACGTTGCTGGAGATTGATACTCCTGGCCACACAGCATCAATCTATCCCTCATATCCTTCATATGTTGCTTGCTTCGAGTCGACCCCTTTCAAAAACTATGCGCATCAGCCTCCCGCCGGACAGCTCCGATTTGCGAGCGAGCAAGTGACAAAATGGGCCGAGGGAGTATTGAAAGAGGTCTCTGCTTTGGCTGCAAGCCTCTACTTGAGCACAGGAGGAGATGAGATAAACGTCGACTGCATGGTATGTCTGTGTAGAAAAGGTCGGATACTAATGTATCTACGTTGATAGCTTGAAGATGGCTCCACAGTCAAGGACCTCAAAAGCAACGGCTGGACCCTTGACGAGGCCCTCGATCGCTTCACTGCAGTCACACATACTCCCATCCGCGCTTCAGGAAAGACACCGGTGGTATGGCAGGAGATGGCGCTAAATCACGGAGAGATGGCATCTCTGGGGAATGACACTATTGTGGATATCTGGGTGGATTCGGCAGATGCAAGAAAGGTCCTCGACAAGGGGTTCAGGGTCGTCCATGCATCTGCAGACTACTTTTATCTGGTACGTACGCTGTCAGAATTCACTTGGCGCCCTAGTAGTCAACTGGATATCTCTAGGATTGCGGACAAGGTGGCTGGATCGGGGAGGAGGGAGGCAGTAATAGTTGGTGCGATCCTCTCAAATCTTGGGCCAAGATCTACTCGTATGTTCTACCTCCGCGCTTCTTCGCCCACTGACTTTTCCTCTAGTTTTGACCCCTTCAAAGACGTGAAAAACGACGAGCGGCATCTCGTATTAGGAGGTAGGCTCTCCAGCAGAACGCCTTGAATTCGTGGATTGACACCGTACCAGGCCAAACTTCTCTCTGGGCTGAGCAGGTATGTCCGTCACTCGACTACGACGTGTTCTTACATACCCACAGACCGATGAGACGAACCTCGAGCCCACTGCTTGGCCCAGGGCAGCAGCGCTGGCCGAGGTCTTTTGGTCTGGCCCTGGTCCTGATGGACGCCCTCGCAGTCAGTCAACGTCGTCTCGTCAAGCATGAATTGCTAACATATGACTCTCAGGCGCCGTGTCTGCCCTTCCCAGGATGCACGATGCTAGGTATAGGATGGTAAGCCGGGGAGTCAGGGCAGCACCTCTCCAGCCTCATTGGTGTGCGCTGAGACCCGGTATGTGCGGTTCATGTCATGCTCTGTGATGTTCGAGCTGATAGTATGTTCCCTTCAGGGGCATGTGTTATGGGGGGATAAAGTCTGTACAGAAGTCCGCGTGTTTGTATATCTTGGTGACGAATGCAACAATCATAATACAACGTACGGCGCAACTGCCACTCTCACCAGGTGACACTATTCTCCGGCCTCCAGCTCGTATCTGCTTTGACATACTTTCAGCGCCAGCCTCCAGCGCCGATCAGGAAGAAGTAGATCACCTGACTTTGTTACAGCCTTGTCAGAGGATATGAGGACGAGATGGTGGGAGTCCAGAGCGATAATCACAATCTGGCCGCAATCTGGTCACAATAACAAGTCCAACGCCGCGTCGTTGTTTGTTGTTAATACCGTTGCGGCAAGAGTTCGACTCGCTTGCGGTGTATTTCTTTTTGTCTTTTTGATGTAGTCCACGCACAATCCCCTCTCAGGGGGTCGGTAACCTTCCCCATGGTTAAAGGCCAAGAAGCATCTCACCTACAAGATGCATTGCACTGACTGCATGCATGCACCGAATGGAGAAGATCAGCCAACGTGAAAGGCAAAGGCACGGATTCCGGTCGGTAATGTCGGTCGTCGGATACAGCGCGCATGATCTCTGACAATTATTTCCATCTACATACTCTTCAACCACGCCCAAGACGAATTCCCCATGGTCACAGATATCACCATGTCCGCCCCGAACCCCCTCTTCTCTCGCCCCGACAGCTCCATATGCGGCCACTTGTCCGCTCTCCTCGATTCTCCCGCTGGCCCCAGCTCCCTTGGCACGAACGGCGCCGTCCCTGGTCCCTCTTCTGGGACCCGTAAGAATGAAGTGGAGGACAAGTTTGTCAGAGCTGTGAACTGGGGTGCTGTTGCCCAGGGTGCCAAACGGCGAAAGGTATGTGTGCTCTATTCGGAATAAAATATTGACCATGGGATCAGACGGCAGCGCCGGAATGTGGGTCATGTCGGTCGTCCATGACAAGACCATGGGCGTGCTTGACTTGCGACTATGTCGGCTGTCTTCGACTGTCAGGTCGTCAAGGCAAAACAAAAGATTGCATGAAGCTGCATCTGAAAGGTAGCGATGGTCGTTGCTGCTTTGGTATGACTTCGTTCGCCTAGTGTACACTCGCTAACACTTCGCTCCCAGCCGTCGATCCTCCCACAGGCTCGATCTTTTGCTTTGCTTGCAATGACATTATCTACCCAGATAGCTTTGATTCGCTCTTCCTCACGGCCCGTGTCCGTGTCGAAGAGGGGCATGATAGGTCCAGTGAGCCAGGAGTCTCGGGCGGCAAGGGGAGGGGTAGAGGACCCTGGAAGCCGTGGAACTCGAGCAACATGGTGGGAGTAGATGGGAAGGATATATCGAAGACGAGCTGTAGAGGCAAGTCTGACCGAAAGCCGCGAGAGTCGCTAACCATATCTAGAAGGTCTCCGTCCTCTCCTCAATCTATCACAAACTTGCTTTCTCTCTGCGGTGCTCCAGGCTCTCATCCACAACCCGCTCTTGAAAGCATACTTTTTGTCCGACAAACACAACCGACATGTCTGTGGTAATGGCAGTCGAGGTTTGCTGACCGGGAAGCCGTTTTTGGGAGTAGAGAATGGACCTGGACAAGTAGGTGGGGACAGAGAGAAGGGGTGCATGTGTTGTGAGATGGACAAGGCTTTTGAAGAGGTGAGCGCCGTAAAGTCGATCGAGCCCACTGACAAGCTTGCAGTTTTACAAGGAGGACAAGTCGCCGTTTGGCCCGATTACCATGCTGTACTCGATGTGGCATGCTAGTACAGAGCTCGAGGGACACGGTCAGCAAGGTGTGCACAAGTCTATCTCACATCAGAGCGCGAGCTGACCAAGTACAGACGCCCATTCCTTCTTTCTCGCCGCCCTCGACCAGATGCATGCGCACGCAAAGGGTCAACTGTCCAGCTGCAATTGCATCGCCCGTGAGTCAGACCTCAGTCGTATTGCCTCAATCACTGATGCAAAGTCTCAGACCAAACATTCGCGGGATCCCTCCAATCTTCAGTAACCTGCTCCAAATGCTCCAAAACATCCACCACCGTGGACCCGATCCTCGACATCCAACTCGACTTTCCGCCCTCCCTCTCCCCTTCCCCATCCTCCTCATCCCTCTCTTCTTCTTCCGACGCCGCCGCTTTCGGTCCTTCTGCGAATGGAAAAGACAATCAATTGACGCTGGCGGGGATGCTGCGAAAATACTGTGCTCCGGAGAGGATAGGCGATGCCGGGGAAGCAGGTGGGAAGGGGTATGACTGTGGGAACTGTGGTGGAGGAAAAGGAGTGGTCGCGATGAGGCGGCTGGGTGTGAAAAAGCTTGCTCCGGTCCTGGCTTTCCAGTTCAAGGTACGCTCTCCAACTGTCCAAGAAGCGAGCTCTGACCAGTCCTCAAGCGATTCGCCCACTCCACATCCTCAACCGCCAAGATCGAATCCCACGTCCGCTTTCCCTCCACCCTGGATATGCGCGCTTACGTCGACCACTCCTCCGATGACGGCCTCCCAGACTCTCTCTACTTGTACGACCTCTTTGCGGTAGTGACTCATGAGGGAAAGTTGGACAATGGGCATTATTGGGCGGATGTGAGGGACGGGGATGAGTGGTGGCATTGTGATGACGATAAAGGTGTGTACGATCTAGCGACGTGGTTATTACTTATCGAGCATAGTGACCCCGACAACGCTGAGTGCGGTGCTTCAGCAAAAGGCGTACATGCTCTTCTACGTCAAGCGTTCTCTCGCGTACGCTCAGCCCATGTCGAGGCTACTTGCACCAGGGGCGGCCGTCAATGGTGCTTAGCAGAGGATACCGACGAGCATGATCTAATGGCTCTTATTTATACCTGTACCATCTTTGGAATTCGATAGACTATACCTAGACATTTGCATCTATCTCGACACATACTTTGATGTACCTTGCTTTCTGATGCAGGATATGCTACACAATATTCATGATATACACGACGACCATTAAAATACTGAGTACGGCAAACCATCCCCATCATCACCAAGCGGATGACCTCAAGACTGCTCAGCACTATACAAGACCCATTTCGCTGAGAATTTTGTATGCGGCAACTTGGCTAGCCTTCTTTTTGGTGCCCCGGGTGGCTTGACCAACACTCACATGGCACGTCAGCATTTCCTCAGCGGGTAGACATGGCTACTCACTAGATGTTGCCCTCCCGATCCCACGCCCTCACGGTACAAGACCACATCCCCTTCTCCACCGCCTCCTCATATGTATAATCCGGCAGGCCCCTCCCTTTTGAGACGAAGTACTCGTTCAACTTGGCACTTGCGCACATCGTTATGGCTGTCTCATCAAACTCATTATCCACCATCCCATTCACTGCCGCTTTCAGGGCCTGGTCGGAGACGAGGCGCTCCTTTTCGTCCTTGATGTAGCCGACGGTCCAGTCGGCGATTGGGATGAAGAGGGCGCGGAGCCATGTTTCGAGGTAGGTGACGCCTTCGCCGCGGGTTCTATCACCCCGAGTGTCGCCATTGATAACATCGCCTATTCGAGGTGAGCATATGCGATTTGACATACATCCACGATACGCACCATGCTTCAAAAAGGAATAGAATAAGCCAGCGATGTACGCTTCGAATATGTTGGCGACAGTTTTCATACCGCTTCTCAAAATTTCCGAAGCGTTGACGTCGGTTATCAGGCGCTCTTGCATGCCATAGCGTCTAGAGAGCTGGGCAAGGGTCTGGTTGCTAACGAGTATAGACTTCATGAGCTACGGGGAAGAATCAGCGATATGTAGATATGTCGGCAAATTACGCACAGTAGCAGAGCCCGGGCTCATATTAGGGTAGACATCTTGCAAAAGACAGACAACGATTACACCTAAAGTGTCGTCAGTCTTCCTGGTCCCGCTTTGTAGGACCAAGTTTCGAGGCATAAGAACATGGGCTTTTGATGAGAGACAGCCCAATAACATGATGCACGTTTCCACAAGGATTGTCCTCAAGGACATGACAGGCTGTCTTGATTACTAATGTGCCCATAGCCAGGAAATGTATGGGTGCCGGTATAGGCATCATGTTATCAGGTTGTCCGTCATCAAGAGCATATGCCCTTGGTCAGCATGTCCTATCAAGAGCACTGACCTAATAAAGAGTCTCCAACAAACTCGAGCTTTTCATTGTCGTAGCGGAACTCTTCCTCGTCAAATGCCCCAACCTTTCTGCGGGCTGCAATGTAACTGCTGTGGGTAAAGACCTGGCGACGGAGGTCGACATCGTAAATCTCGGGGAGTGGCGGGAGGGGCAGAGAGTCGGGAAGAATGTCGGGAACTTCGGGGGCTGTGGGGATGTGTGTCCTGGGGGCCATTCCGTGGTGATCCAGTCTGAAGATTGATTTTGCAAACATAGAGTAAACGCGAAAGATGCGGATATGACGAGAAACATCACGCTTCCTCTACCGGCCGCCGGCGATTCTTTCAGCGGAAACCCCCGCCGACGCGTAATAATTTTAAGACTTGAAGTTGAGTGTGGCGTGGATGGGTTTCTATAACATGACGGGCATCCACAAGCCTGATACACGAAGCTGAACCATGAAGGATCTTGTTTGCATTTCATTGAGCTATCAAATTGCACATCTACCCTCGTTTTTTCCCACCGTTTCCTCTGTTCGGCCGCCTTTCCCCTTCTTCTGCGGCGCCGCAGCCACGACTTGCGGTTTGAAAGAGGAACCGCCGGACGCAGATATCATGGGAGGCTGGTGGGGAGCATGAGGAGTAAGTTCTTCAGCCTCCCTTACCCTCATCACCTCCTCATCTTGATCGTTGTCTAGACTCTGAACCGCAGCCGGGATGGGGCAACTTGACCCCAGGTGGTCTTCATCGCCACAAAAGCGGCAAAGACACAACCCGCAAAGATCCCACATCCACCTTGTCGGATCTAGAGTAAACCATCTTCTTCCCAGGTCGATCCTCTGCACCACCTCCCAATTTGGTACTGCTTTTATAAGCCAAGCCCTATTGCCACCCCAGTGACCCATCTAGACAGAGGACACCTCCAGGAATCGCTTCCTACCCGTATCGTCTTGTCTAATATGACTCACGTTTCCTCCATCGCTGCAGCGAACCGCTTCTTCTTTCCCTTCTTTGTCTCTTGACTCTTCCTCTCCTTTTCCTTCTCCTCCCCCTCTTTCTCTTTCTCCCTCCCTTTCCCCGTAAACTTCATCGCCTCCTTCTCCCCGACCTTCTCTTTCTTCTTCTTCTTCTCCTTCTTTTCCACCTTGGATGCCGGATTGTCCCCCTCGCTAATAGGGGTCATCTCCCTCTTGACGACGACCGAGGCTTTTACTCCTCCATCCATGCCATGGCTATTGTCGCCAGAGAGGGCATGTTTAGTAGAAGAAGAAGACGAGGGGGGTGGTGTATTTACAAGTACATGTTCTTGTGTCCGGGCCCAACAGACTTGACAGTTGCGCTTGAACTTGAAGCAGCGGGGGCAGGTGTCTGGGGAGGGATAGCTTTGGCAGTCCTAGCGTGGGGCGTTGACTGACATAAGGACTCGAGCGCGAACCTTCAGGGGCAGCCCTGGCGTTGTTGATGTCAGCAGCAAGGGCAGCGATTCATTCAAAACACCACTCCGGGGGAAGCGGGCATTCCTCCTCCAGCAAGAGCTCGTTCAAGACTTCCTTGTCGGCGCCGGATGGCACAGCAACGCCTTCGTCCAGAAGGGTTTGGCTGAGCTCGTCCACGGTGCGCCTGCGCAACAGGCGGGTCTTCAAGAGGGGGTCGAGAGCCGGCACAGGACGAAATATGGTGACCAATCGTGTTGCGCTGAAGAAAGCACTATGACTCCAATGGTTCAATTGAAGGAAAGAGTCAGAGAAAGGCAAGCAAAGGATACTATTGTCGAAACAAGAAGTCAATTGTCCGCTCAGCCAGGCACAAGCACTCAGCTTCACTCAACTACACGCCACAGCCATCATGCCCTGAACAACCCTTGTCGAAGAGGAAGATGTCGCACAGATAGGTAGCCCCCTTGTGCAATCCCATAGTGGCATATGTCTGCCTTGTCGCCATATGCCACTACTTAGCTGACACGATCATCGGTCAATGCAAAGTACATAATATGGGACCCACTACTCGTACATATGTGCTCTTCGTCTACTGCGAATGCTATAAGTCTTCCCAATCCTCACCTTCTTCTGACCCATCCTCATCCCCCACACGGATGACTCGCGGAGGTCCACCTGCCAACGCTTGCTGAGCCCTGTCAAGCTGCAGCCGAATGTCGGGAGGTAGGTTTGCGGCGTCTAGAGGTTTGCTCTCTCCATTGCTAGGTTCTTCAGTCCCTGGTTCGTAGTTCTCCACCCTCTCCTCCAGAACGTATTCCGCTTCCAGGACCTTTTGTCGGATCGTTTCTTTCTCAGACACGAGGTATTGTCCGATAGATGTGATGAGGAGGAAGGCAAAGGAGATTGGGATGATGACACAACGGACTATTGCTGGGTCAGCAAGACTCTTCGACCGAGACTTGAAAGTGTCACCTACATAAGAAAGCGTTGTTTTCGTCCATGTTGACATCGGGTGGGAGAACCATGAGGGACGAAAGCCCGATAGCGTAAGGCAGGGCGATAGCCGAGATGCAGGCTATCACGGGTTTTTTTACATTGCTCGCCGTTGAGGTAAAGTCTTTTGCGGCGGGCTCTCGGAATTGCTGGAAGATTTATCAGCATCTGACAAGGGCGACTTGTGCCATAGACGTACATTTGCAAGGGGAGTCAGAGATTCGAAACGCCCCAAACGGTTCACCGCAAGGATTACTCCCGTCAACAGCGAACAAGCAGCCGCCCCCAAAGCCCTATATCATTATCAGCGAGGTACTTGTGGCTTGACTTTTGACGCACCAGATGTCCCAGAAGTGGATAACCCTACCGGGCAGATGCTTGTCTCCAAAAAAGACTCCCAAGTATGACTCCAAAACAGCACCGACAAGCACCGGCAAAAGACCGTACATCATAACAGCACCAAACGCTCCAGCAGAATAACGTCTGACGGTTCGCTTGACACGTCGAGAGAAGATAGACTGTCGAAGGCGATCGGCACGGTTCATACCGTTGATGTACTTGCGAGCTTGACGACCGAGAGTGTAGGCTGCGTAGGCGATGTAGGCTCCGAGGAACTGTATCAGGTGTCAGCTCGCATCATGCAGTCTCTGGGTTTGTACGTACCCAGCTGTATCCGTCATGCACCTCGAATCCGAGCCCTTTCCACGCCATTCGCCCGATGATGACGGGTACAAATGCCGCGGAAGCGATTACCACCGATATGCTGGCCAAAGCTGTCGCCAAAAACATGTGGATCCTGGTTCTCCAGTACTGCGGCAACCAAACAATGCCATAGTCACTCATGGGCAGTCTCCCAGCCTCTCGAGAAAGCTTGTCTTGTTTGAGCAATCGTAATTTATCCTGAGGGTTTTGGGGAACACCGTTACTGTCGAGGGGAATAAAGACACCGCCCTCTACTCGACGCTCCTCAACGGGGACCAGAACGACAGAGTCACTGGACGGTACCCGAGCCATTGTCTCTTGGTTATCGTATTTACCGAACGCCAGCTGACAAATGACATCCCACATGGGCCAGAGGGTCTTTTCGACAACGGTCAAGGGAGCCGTCTTCTCATCGGGGTGCGGTTCGGGGTTGACAAAGTTGGTCAGGCGGTACTGGATGGTTGTCTTCTTCCACCATATCTTGAAGAGTCGTTTAGCACGAAGACGAGGTTGGAACATATCGACGGAAGGTGGTAGAGCAAGGTGCAAGAAGAGCAAGTCGAAGGGGATTGATGATATGGGACCACTGTCTATCGTTAGTTTGATGATCGAATTAATGAAAGTAGACTTACTAAGTAGGCTCCATCTTCAACGGTAGTAGTCCACCGGGCAAGAATGACAAGGCCCAGGGGAAGACTCCAAACATTCCAAAGATTACCAAGCTGTACATGAGCACGGACGTCCCGAGCTTTTTCAGCTGGTGCATCGTGGTCTTCTCCACGATATCCTTGACCGGCGAGAAAGACGGATCTCCGGGGTCTCTAATGAAGAACATTGTACCGCGCCTAGTCACTTTTCTCACTTGGCTCAACAAGCTCGAGAAGGAGAACATGAACATTGAGCCCACGATCCAGTCAATGAAGGAAGAGGCAAAAGGAGATGCACTCAGAGCGCGTACCCTCGACATGACGCTGGCGCCGGGGAACAGTGGGACGATCGAGAGATCGATCATGAACCCAACGCCCAGAGGGAAAGCGACGAGCTCGAGAATCATAAACAAAGCAACCTTGATGAAATTGGTGTGTTCTTTGATTGCAGCCGCCAAGTCCCCAGCTACACCTCCAATACCAGCCTCTCCGGCAAGGGCAATGGCAGCCACAACTTCGGCAATGAGGCCGTAGCCGGCTCCCACGCAAGCCGCCCTGCCAGAGACAGTTTGTCGTGTCCCAATTTCACGCTGGAAGGCCATGACAGACTCGTAGACGTCATACCAGTATTGGCCAAAGGCTGCAAGGTGGTCGCCTAGCTTTTGTACCATAGGTGATGATGCCGATGGCACCGACGAAGGCAAACCTGAAAGACCCTGCGAACCAAATCTAGTGCTCATTTGCAAGCCCAGCTTTTTGGCCAATATCTTTTCTGCAGCTTTGCCCGAGTTGAGCAAAGGAAGTATAACAACGTCTTTGACGATCTCAAAGACGATATCAACAACGGGGTCGGTGACCTTGCGAACCAGATGGATCACTCGGCCGCAGATGGACAGAGAGGAGCGAATGATGTCGAGGGACAGGCAGAGCTTGCCGAGCACCATAGGAAGGCCAATGAGGATGAAAACGGCACCACCCATGATGATGAGAGCAAAGAGGAGCTAGAGTGATGTCAGTCAAGACTCTTTGTGCCGTCAATCATGACATACATTTTGGTACAGACCACCGATAGGCCCAGTAAGTCCAATGACCTCCAAAACCCCATTCCAATCTTCCGGGTCCCACATGTCCTCTTCTTCATCTCCAAAGGGTACATCCTGAGGTGGCAGAATCCGAATGTCTGCAGGTGGAAGCTGCACAGGCTGGCCGTTGGCATCGATCACGCGGATGCCGTGATCGAGATTAGGGAGCTGACCGTCAATAGCTTGCCAGGGAGCTTGATGAGCGGCATCAAGGAGACGATCTAGCTCGTTGTGGTAATGGTCTTCGTGATCTTCAGGCTCGTCCTCCCAATCTGCATCCTCTTCCTCTTGCCCATCGCCGGTCCCACCAAACGCAGGTTGAGGAGGCTGAGGATGCCCTGGCTGAGCTCCAGGATCGCGCTGACCGGATCGTTCAGCATTCTCCTGATCTTGATCGCTCTGGTTACGCAACAGTTCCGGGGCTCTGTACGCCACTCGCTCCCTCTGCTCCTGAGCCTTGTCTCCGCTGGCCTGTCTGCTCCAAGTAGGCCTGAAAGGCGCCTGCAAGAGGTCGTCCTCCTCCTGGAAAAGAGCGAGCCGCTCCTCACGGCGCTGGGCTCGCTCCTGCTCACGCTCAGCATGCACACGGCGGTATGCAGCAAGTGCTTGAACGACGCTCTCTCGCTCGTCTACCCGGTCATCTTCCAGCTCGACATCAGATGCCTTCCTCTTTCTACTCCGTCCTTCTTGATCAGCGAGCGCGGCAGCTAAAGCAGCACTTTCGGCTCGTTCTTGTCCCTCCTCCATTTCACTAGGGGTTTCCTCTTCTTCCTCTTCATCACTGGCGCTTTGAGCTTGCTGCAGAGCCTCATTGTCGTCGGCTTCTCGCAAAGCCACGTATTCGTTGAAGCTGAGCATGCCTTCGATATTGTCGCTGTCGTTGGGGATGAAAACCTCATCGGCGGGGAGGGCTTCTTCGGGGGTTCGAGGGACGGGGACATTCTGAGCGATTTGGAGTTGGTCACGCAGTCCCGCAGTATCGGGGAGTTCATTCTGAGCCACTCCGCCACCTTGCGCCATTTCCTGCCGGTTCTGCCTCTCCATCACATCCACGATAGCCAGCAAAGTAGTACGCTCAGGCTCTCGTAGCGCCATGACCCACTGCCTTCTGTCGGCCCACCACTGCGCTCTGTCTCTGTTTCCGACGACATTGTCCGGATAGCCAAGTCCAGTGCCGTCCACGTTGTTGTTGCCACGGAGCGTCTCGAGTACTCGAGCAATCATTTCCGTTTGGCGACGAGCGACACCGTTGATGATGAACCATTCCTCCGGGTCGATATCGGGCTCGATATGTCTCGGAGGTTGCTCCGCCTCGGCCCAGTTGTGCTGTTGGACCCATTCGCGGAGAAGGACGAGGCCGATGAGGACAGCAGCGAGGGACAGGGAGAGGATTTGGCCGCGGAGGACGAAACCGATGGCAGTCTTTTCTTCGCCCTTCATCCAGCTCTCGTATGAAGCCTTGCCGATGTGGTAGGCAGTAGTGTAAGGGCCAATGGTGATCTCGGAGAATGAAAGGTTGGTAAGGGACATGGTTGAATTGGCAGTAGTGGTAGCGTTAGTAGACAAGTATTCCGGTGTATCACCACTGAGCAAGGTCAGCACAGCTCTTAGAGAGCTATGAACACTCACATATGGTCTGTTATCAGAGTTATCACGGAAAGCACCCCCATGTTGCAAGCGGGAAGGACGACTAGCCAAGTGATGATGACAAGCCACATACGGAGGACAAAAAGGAGCTGTCGCCGGACCCATAGTAACGCTTGGCGAGCATAGACGGTGGGCGGAATGGTAGTAGGCAGCTCGGAAGGAAATACTGGGCGAAAGGTGAGTATGCGAGGTGAAGGGATATAATAAGAACATCTTACCCTTCGTGAATGTGTATTTGTGGCCGCATATTTCGCAGTGCTTCTTTTGGCTCTGAGCGACCCATTGCTTCAGACTACGCGAGTCAGCTCAACCCCTGTATATTCGTGACGACTCACCAGTCGGGATGGACATATCTGACTGAGCCTGAGCATTTGCAGGGGTAGACAAGTGGCAAGTCTTCTTCCGCGCCGGTTCGACACACTCGGCAGACGTCTATAGAGGAGTTGAGCTGATTCATGATCGTCGGGAAGAGCACTCACCACCCTCATCGTCGAGGAAATTGGGTTCTATATCTGGCTCCATGAGGGCCGTAGTGAGCGATTCGCTGTATAGAGGCAAAGTGAAGATCAAGGTACACTTTCAAGAAAATCAAAAGAACATCATAGTCCGTTCGCGTAACCGCCGCCAAAGTGGGGGGCACAAAAGGGGCGACTCGGTCGGGTGCCCGGCCGCGTCGTCATGACCGTTTGCGGCCATTTCCTCTTCATTCTGCATCTTGCCTATACATCGCCCAAGGTATACCCTTCCATTTCGCATCTCATCTATTCATCCTTCAGCTGTCCTCTCTTCGCTTGCGCATTTCTCATATATCGCTCAAGATGCGTTTCGCCAATTTGGCCCTCGTGGCCGTGATGGCCACCCCCGGACTCGCCATCCCCAGCCTGCTACGACCCTCGGAAGTTGCATCTAATGCGCTCTCTCTGGCCCAGGCATGGCTTCAGGGTGCTGTCTCCGCTACCAAGGTCTCGTCTCAGCACGGCTGGCAGGGTGTCGAGCATGGTCTCGACGGAGAGCTCAATGTCGATACTGTTGACATGAATGGGATCGAATGTGAGTCCGTCTTTATTCTGACAAAGCTGATGAACAGACCTCTCCTTGTCTCACCCTGCGTTCCCCTTGCACCGCTTGCGTGTCGTCAAACCGGAACTCTGCGACCCGTCGGTCAACCAGCTGTCCGGCTACCTCGATATCTCCGAGACGCGCCACCTGTTCTTCTGGTTTGAAGAGTCTCGATCCAATCCTGCCAAGGATCCTCTTGTTCTCTGGCTAAACGGCGGGCCCGGTTGTAGCAGTACGACTGGCCTCCTGTTTGAGCTCGGTGGATGCAACATCAAGAACAAGGGCGAAAATGTGACAAGGAACGACTACGCCTGGAACTCGGTGGCCAATGTCTTGTATCTCGACCAGCCAATCGGAGTCGGGTACTCGTATGCGGACGAAGGTGAAGTGAACAACTCTCCTGCTGCGGCCGAGGATGTGTACGCCTTCTTGATTTTGTTCATCTCCAAGGTGCGCACAGTCTGAGCCATGGCTGCGCTCTCTGACGCTACTCAGTTCCGCGAATACTCCAAACTCGACTTCCACGTTGCTGGTGAATCCTACGCCGGGACCTATATCCCCAACATCGGCAGCGTCATCCACAAAAACAACAAGGCGCTCGACATGGTCTCTGCTCCCAGCGTTCCCAAGATCAACCTCAAGTCGCTCCTCATCGGCAACGGTCTGACTGACCCCTACGCCCAGTTTGGTTCCGTCCCCGAGTATCGCGCTTCCCTCTCCCATTTCGTTCTAAGCTGACTGTCCCATGTAGCTGGGCCTGCAACGGCCCCTACGCGCCCTACGAAGACCCCTCTCCGGAATGCGACAACCTCCGCTCCAAAGCCGGCCGATGCCAAAACCTCATTTCCGGCTGCTACCGCACCAACAGCCGATTCGCCTGCGTCCCCGCCGCCCTCTTCTGCTGGTCCATGTTCAACGACCTCCAAGACCTTGGCTTGAACATGTACGATGTGAGAAAGACGTGCGACAAGTCGCCAGAGAAGGATGGGCCGCTTTGCTACAAGGAGATGGGCTGGATGGAGACGTATTTGAACAAGCCAGAAGTCAAGAAGGAGCTTGGTGCACCAGACCATGTGACTTTCCAGAGTTGCAACATGCAGATCAATCAGAACTTGTGAGTGTCATTGTAAAGAGAAACCCGGCTGACGTTCGATAGCTTGCTGCACGGCGATGGGATGCACTATGCCGGTGGTCTCTTGACCGACTTGGTGGATGACGATATCCGAGTTTTGATTTACTCTGGCGAGGCCGACATGCGTGCGTCCACATATATACCTCTCTTGCAATCACTGACACATACTAGTCGTCAACTTTATCGGCTGCAGTGCCGTCCTCGATAACCTTCCTTCCACTTATCAAGCCGCTTATCTCTCCTCCCCCGTCGCCAACTTTACCTCCCCAAGCGGTGACGTCTTTGGCTACACCAAGTCTTCTGGCGGGAAGGGCTCCGGCAACGTTGCATTCGTGGCGTTTGCGAATGCGGGCCACATGGTCCCCCACGATGATCCTGAAGGGGCGTTGAGGATGTTTGGCAGGTGGTTGAAGAATGAGCCGCTTGACTCTGGCAAGGACAAATGGTGGAACTTTTGAGGTCTGAGCTTTGTCAGCTACTGTATCAGGTCGTGAAGTATGTTTGTGTGAAGAACATTGTCGATATGCATCACATGTGAAAAGCATATCGGCATCAGGATGCCAGGTGGAAAATGCTGGAATGAGCGCTTGGACCACCGCGTCGGAGCTGTCTCGTCCGTCCGGCGCGTCTTTGCAAACGGATTAACGTTTTCACTTTGATCTTTCTCTTCTTCAATTTCTCCACTTTATACAACGCAGCATACCTGTAAGTCATGCCCATACCATATGCGCTCTGCTTAGTGTTGCTGCTCTAGCCGGCAGGTGCCCTGCACCTGCGAACCCGCCCCCGACTTACTCGAGCCCCTGCCTCTCCCATACGAAATCAAAAGTCGAATCCTTCACTTCCTCCTTACTACCACCACCTGCAACACTCATTTTATCGGACCTTCTCTGCCTCGAGAGATACGTTCACGCCGAACATGCCAAAGAGTTGTATCGCGAGATGACCATCGACGATGGGAATATCGAAAGCCTATGGCAGAGCTGTGATCTGGAGGACGAGCTTCCGGATGACTCTGTGATGATGCTATTAGCAAGCCCCTCGCTATATCCCAATCTGCCTTCTCCCTACCATCCGAAAGATCCTCCTCATCAGAAATCGCGAGTCTCTTCACTTTCACACCTACATACATGAAGGCGCGTGGTGTACACCCGGCAGCGCATTCATCTGGTCCCAAATGGAATGGCTTGGGATCAAGGAACCGTTCTTCTGCGGCATCCGACACCTGATCGTTGGGAAAGCCTATATGGAATTCGTGTCTGACGTGACTGAAAAAGGGGCGCCCGATTCACTGCTGCCCCTTGAAGATCGTTACATCCCACAGAACGTCTCTACCGTCTGCGTCTAGATCTTCGGAAATGTCTTTGATTAGGCGATGGTGGATGATGTATCTGTAATATGCAAAGTCCTTATAGGCTGGTATGCACATGGTATGCACCGAGTTCGGAAGAACATGGCTAACATGAGTAGAAAATAATTGATGACGCATGACGAAGGTAAACCGCCAACCGCGTAGACGCTCCAGCGGGAACTCCCCAGGTCTTCTCTTAGCTTATCTAATGCAAGAGATTCCACCGGCCTCCACCCATGATTTCCCAGGCTGATGGTGGTAAAGCGACCGTAGAGCTGCTAGAGGGTCATAGCCCCCTTAAGGTTCGGCTTGTGGTGGTCGTAATACATACGAAGGAAAATGCTCTCTGGTGTAGGTGTAATATAATGATAACATAGTATAGCCCGGGTCTCATATCAAGCGTATAGTGTTATGATGGATCTGGCATATAGCGCATCCATACCCCAGCATTGGTACCGAAGTACATACTGCAAGCCTGTCTGTAGGAGGTCCATATACATCCGCTAGGGGAGTACGCAGGAGGAGCATCGATGTAGGTTGAGACAAATCATCCATACAAGTCCGCTACTTCAACGCAAAGCAGCTTCAGTGTTGGGTATAATATGTCTTAAGTCTACTCCGCCCGTTATCTCCGTCGGACAGCCCTCAATCTCCGTTCTATTCACCTCTCTCCGTAATCTCCGTAGCCTCCGTTCACTCAGTGGGCGCTCGGCATGTATGAGCATGGCCACAGGCCGCTGCACTACAACGCGACCAATAAGCGTTGACGCGTCTTTCCTTGCAAATGCTCTTCTTCCTTACTGCCTTCTCTTCACTCTACTCTTCTGGTCTTCAGACAAGGCAGCAAACACGTGAGTGGATTGTATGCCATTATATCCTTGACTCACCTGTCCTAGACTTATCCGCAGCATGCTCTGCACCTGCTGTCCCACCCCCGACCTGCTCGGACCCCTCCCCTTTTCTCCGGATATCAAAGGTCGGATTTTCCACCTTTTGCTCACCACCACAACCTGCAATACCCACTTCATCGACCTCCTCTGCTTGAAAAAAGCTGTCTACGCGAGATACGCCAAAGAGCTGTATCGCGAGGTGGCCTTGGACGACGACAACATCAAGGCCCTGTGGAAGGGCTGTGATTGGGAAGATGACAGACTTTCCGACGACGAGTCGCCTTTGTTAAAGCTCTTGTGCGACTATGATCAACCTCCCAGTCATATTCCCATCTCCTATCCCTCCGCCATCAGAAAAATTCTGCTTCTTAGACATTGCTCGTCTCTGCACCTCCGTACTTGCATTGCTGCAGTCGGATCCTGCACTGTCCCAGAGCAATTCTCGTCCCGCATGAGAAGGCTTGGTATCTATGGACCGCTCTTCTGTGGCATCGAGACCCTGAGCATTGGAGAGGCGTACATGAGATATCTCGTGGAGGAGATGGAAGATGGTATGAAGTTCGAAACATCCCTCGAGAGCATTCGCGATTCCATCCCTCAATACATCCCCAGTATCTGTATCTATTGGCCCGACAATGCTCATGCCGATCTTGGACATGAGCTGG
The DNA here is from genome assembly GCA_036426225.1 of Cryptococcus sp. DSM 104548. Taxonomy (NCBI): domain Eukaryota; kingdom Fungi; phylum Basidiomycota; class Tremellomycetes; order Tremellales; family Cryptococcaceae; genus Cryptococcus; species Cryptococcus maquisensis. The sequence continues at coordinate 255,542 of CP144037.1, forward strand.
GTATGGCCCTTTCAACCGAGACGCTTGAATGCCACGATTTCATCATTCACAACGCCAAGCTTGAACAGCTTCCGCATCTTTTGTGTAGGAGCACCCAAGTCCAACACCTTTACCTCGACCTCGCTCCTCAGGTATATCGCCAGGGAGTGGATGATGAGCGCGACCTGTGCCGCAGACAGGAGGCTGAATGCCACCGGTGGGTGTCGGCATTGGTCCAAGATTTGGTTCGTGAGGACTCGTAAGTTCTTTCCGGAACATTTAGCAATGCCTTGGCTGACTCATGGAGTAGAGACGATTTTGGCACCGTCATATTCAGCAACATGCATACTTGGAAGTCTCCCACTCCCAACTCGGTTGTCCAACATGACAATGACATCGTGCTGAGTGGTGGCTGGAAATTCTTCGACGCCATGTCGAAAACCATTCAGGAGGCTGCTGTTGGCGCCAGCCCGAGGGTACAGAAGGCGCTTGAGTATGACTGGGCTGACAATAACGGTCCGCTCTGCTGCGACTGCTGCGCTCCCTTTGTGCCCCAGGGCGATGTGGACCTATGGAGGTACGACTATGGGGAAGGAAAGGGTGTGGTTTACGATAGGGTCCCAAGATAACTCGTATACAATCACTTGGGCTAGAGAATATCCAGCGATGGTGAATGATATATAATGTCTTAAAGGTTGGTATGCACCGACTTGGAAAGAAGACGGCCAGGCATATGAACAAAGAGCGTTTGGATCACCGCGTACGTAGCCAGGCCGCTAGGCGCGTCTATGAACGCGTCTCCTTATTCTGACTAGCCCTAGACGACGACATCACCAAGGCCATATGTATGGGAGAGCTGTGATTGGGAAGAAGCCAGATTTTCCGATCACGAGCCGCCTTAGTCAAAGCTCTTGTGCTACTGCGACCTACCTCCCCGCCATATTCCCATATCCTATCCCTCCGTCGTCAGAAAGATCTTGCTTCTCAAGCATTGCTCGTTTCTGCACCTCCATACTTGCATTGCTGCGGAAACGTTCCGACGAGCCGGCGTCGCTACCTACGGATCCTGCATAGTCCCGAAGCAGCTCGTGGACTTCATGGAAAGGCTTGGTTGCTATGTACCGCTCTTTTGTGGCATCTACAATCTGTGCATTGGGGAGGAGTACATGCGATATGTCTCGAAGGGGACGAAAGATCGTGTGGAACTCGACACATCCCTAAAGTTAATCGACGATTATTACCTCCCTGGATACGTCCGCAACATCTGTATCTACTGGCCCGACGATGCCCATCCCAACCTTGGGCATGAGCTGGAGATGAGCATGTCGACCGAGAATCTCGAATGCCACGAGCTCAGCATTCACGACGCCAAGCCTGAGCAGCTTCCGCCTCTTTTGAGTCACCAATGGCTTGTCTTCGACCTCGCTCCTCAGGTGTATCACGAGGGAGTGGATGTTGAGGGCACCATATGTTACGGACAGGAGACGGATTGCCTCCGGTGGCTGTCGACATACGTCCAAAAGGTGGCGGCGGCGGCTCGAGGAGATTTGAGAAGTTGTGAGCTCTTCTTTTCCCAAGACATTTTGCAATGCCTTGGCTGACTCGTCCAGTGAAACTACCGGGCAGACCATCACGTTCGCCAACATGTATACTTGGAAGTCGCCCACTCCCTACTCGGTTGTCCGATACAATGCCGACATCGAGCTGGACGGAGGGTTTTTCCCCAACGCCATATCGAGCATCTTCGAACAGGCTGCTGTTGTGCCACCCCGAAAGGACAGAAGACGCTCGAGAGTTTCAAACAACCTGAGGCTGTAGGCCCGCAATGTTGCCACTGCTGCACCCCCTTCGTGCACCAGGGCGATGTTGACCTATGGCTATGAGACGACGCGTCCAAGGAAGGAGGAAAGGGTGCGGTACACGACAGGGCTCCAAAAGAAAACCTCGATCAGAGTATCTTTGTACACAAATTCTTCTTGAACACAAAGTCGATGTGAACGTGAACTTCTGGGTACTGAGCTCTCGCATCTCCTGGTTGCGTCATTGGACATACTCGGACTCGTGGAACTCTGTCTCTGTGCCCATGTCGGTTGAGACTCGAGATCATTCACGTGTACTCGTATTGTACCCCGATTGATGTTGCACCCATATCTACTGTTTTGCTTCACCTGCAACGTAGATTGACAAATGATAATGCATTTGCACATTCTAACACGCCCGCAAAGAGTCCGCAAGACGCTCTATATAATGTAGACACCACGAAAAAAGAACAAGCAACAAGTCCATGCTTCTCTCCCCTTAACGCAACCCTCTAATCAACCAACTCGAGCGGTCGGTAAACCGCATCCCACATCCTACTCCTAATATAATCCTCCAACGACGTTCCCCCCTGCCCCTTGGCATACTTGATAGTCACCTCATCATACGCATTCCCATCCTCCACCGCCTGCCTGACCACCGCCGCAGCAACATCCACCGACACCTTTCTCACATCTGCCAAATCCGGCAACAATGACGCCTCCGGGTTTTCCAGCGCCGGCGAAAGCGACGCGAGCGAGTTGACACCGGCCATGAGCATGGAATTGGAGATGGTCTTACTGCGGGAGAGGATGGCGCCGAGGCCGAGGGCGGGGTAGATGAGGGCATTGTTGGTTTGGGCGACGACGTATTCTTTGCCGTCTGCGAGGGGGACGGGGGGGAAGGGGGAGCCGGTGGCGACGAGAGCGCGGCCGTCGGTCCAGGTGAGGGCGTCGGTGGGGTCAACTTCGCACAAGGCGGTGGGGTTGGACATTGGGAACTGTACGGCGTTAGCGCCAATCCACGCAGAAAAATGTGACTCACGATAATAGGCCTCTCGACGTGCTTGCCCATCTCGGTAATCAGTTCCTCATTGAACGCCCTAGAATGCGTCGAAGTCCCAATAAGCACCGTCGGCTTGACATTCTTGATCACATCCATCAACCAGTACCCCTCCCTCTCTTCATCCTCCTTGCTCCAATTGGCCACCTCCGCATCGGGCCTAGCATAAGGCAACTGAGAATGTCGGAGGGCGTTGCCCTGGGACTGGACGAGGAGCCCGTGGCGGTCGACACACCAGAAGCGTTTGGCAGCGTCGGAAGGGGAGAGACCGTCGAGGATTTGAAGACCGTCTTTGATCTGGTCGGCGATGCCCATACCGGCGGAACCGGCGCCGTAGATGACGATGCGCTGGTCGGCGAGGCTAGAGCCGCTGACTTTGATCGCGCTGTGCATCGTGAGCGTTGAGCGAGAAAAGGGGACAAGACCTACGAGAGCAAAGCGGCGAGGGCGACAGCACCAGTACCCTGAATATCATCATTGAACATCGGGATATTCTTGTACTTTTCCATCAACCTATACGCGTTCGCCATCCCAAAGTCCTCAAAATGAATAATAGCGTTGGGAAACAGTTCTCGACAATTCGTGATAAATCTATCCACAAACTTGTCATAATTCTTGCCCCTAATCCTCGTCCGCTTCCACCCCATATAGAGCGAGTCTGAAAACAAGGTATGGTTATCCGTACCGCAGTCGAGCACCACAGGCAAAATGCGATTGGGGTTGATCCCCGCGCCAAGAGTGTAGAGCGCGGCTTTGGAAGTGGAGATGGTGATACCCCCAACGCCTTGGTCTCCGATACCGAGGATGGCCTCGGAATCGGTGACGACGACAAGGTCGATAGCGTCGTTGGGGTTTTGGCTGTCGTAGGCGACGTCGGCGGTACGGTTGATATCCGAGAGATGACCTTGGAGCTGGGCGCGCATACCGTCTTGGTTCGGGAAAGACTAGCCCAATTTGTCAGTCAAACCACTCAGAGAGAGAGAGAAAGGGGACATACGATGTAACAACCAACAGGTCTTCTAAAGAGAGAAGAGTACCCGGCAACAGCCTCGGCAGCTCCAGGGGTATAGAGAACACCCAAAAGCTCTTTGAGGCGATCTTGCATGAGCTTGTAGAATAGGACTTGATTTTGGTCACGAAGGGAAGCGAGGAAAGCGTGTTTGAGAATGACCGAGGGTTGCTACGAGTATCGGGATGAGTATACGCACCGGATCATGTGCTCGGAGGGGAGGCTTACTTTGCACAACTGGTTGTAAGCTCTCAAAGCTTGTTTTTCGAGAGAGTGCACATCGTAAGGCAAGAACCCTTCGAGGCCAAAGATCTGGCGTTCTTCTCGAGTGAAACCGGCACCCTTGTTGAGCTGGTATCAACACGTCAGCCACGTCCTTGGGCGTAAACGTAAGAAGATGAGACGTACACGGGGAGTATTCAGCAAGGCAGATCCTGTGAAGGAAGGATGGACGTCAGTTTGGTTCATTTCACATGATGTATTCGCGTATTGGTGTTGAGAGTTGATCCATACCTTTGAGATTTGTGCTAAAGAGGATCACATGGTCAGCATTGGACCGTTCAAGAGTAGAAACAGGGAAGAGCGAGAAGCCGGGGCTTGCGCAGGGCGGACGTAGCTGCACCCGAGCATACCTCAAGGCGACGGGCTGACGTATCTTATCCAGTCGCAACAATCACACAGTCCCGAGTACAGCTTCATATAGAAGCGAATCGTGTACCCATCGGCCGATCCAGCCAGACAAACCAGACACGTCGGCTCTACCGCATCTCACCCCACTCCTTCTTGCCAACACACAGAGTCTGCACCCGAATTTGGAAAAGAGCGTACTTACCGTATGGGCACCAAGTTCTTGTCTTCGGCGGTGATACTAGGCCGGGTGAGGTTTCTAGCCTGTCGGGCAGCGAGGGCAGCAGGCTGGCGGAGGGCGACGCGAGATGCAGCCACTCGGGTGAGGGCTGAAGTGGACCTGAAGCACATGTCAGTGGGACTTACGGGCAGGGTAGATGTGGAGAAAGGGAGAGCACAGAAAGGAGCGAGCGCCTCATCGCCATGCTCTCGCTGCTCTCGCTGCTCTCGCATCGCGTGACCCCACGAAAGGATGCCCCGAGTGCGGGGTGTGGAGGTTCTGGCTCTTCTCCGGGAGTGCCGAGGGGGGGCAGGGGGAATGGTGCTCACCTCGCGCTGTACATGGCGATGTTGAAGTGTTGTTGAGTTGCAAAAGAGGAATGAAAAGGGAAATGCCCCCCACGAAAACGAAGGCTGTTCTTGATTTTCGAATCTGTACTGACGACTGACATGCATCTTTTCGAATCTCTATCTAGGAATAGAATGCCCAAAATGGATTGGAAGACTCAATACCCGAAAACACCCGGTGACATCTTTCTCAAATTGGGGGCAATAACCCAAATTGTTCTGGGGAGAGGCACTCGCATGTAACCGACACCGGCATTGCCCGAGGAGTGCCAGGGAAAGGGAACGCAGCGATAAGGGGCACACAAGGCGTCATTTAGAGGAGTGGATGTAGAGACAAGCTATAGGTATATAGAGAGAGCAGGCCAGAGTGGGATGCATGCACTGTGTTTGTCTGGATATCAACTATCCAGCCATAATCAACACGAACGAGTAATGTTTTATCGATCGTATCATCGTATCATAGTAGTCGCGTCGCGTCGATGACGAGATAGCTGCTTCTTTCCATACATGCTTCAAAGATCAGTTCCGTACGACTATCTCTAAAATGTCTAGCCGAGCCAGAAGTCTTGGATGCATTATGAAAAGGTGCTGAAAGCTTCCGAGTGCTCTGGAATCGCTTGAAAGAGACTTCATTCTCGCTGAGTCCCAAGTATGGGTCATTCAACGCCTCCAACCCAAATCCAGGCCAGATATACATCGCCACACTCTTCTCAAGTCTCCAAGTCTTCTCTTTACCTGTCATCCAGCTCAACACCCTCGACCCCTTGAGTGGCAGATATTCCACGTCACAACTCAACTCATAGGCGTCATGAGTCTACTTTCTGTGTAGTGTTCCTGGGGTCACCCTGTTTCAGCGGGACAACAACAAGTGTAACCAAGCTGGGGCGGGGGAAGGAGACTTTTCATGGACCCATCTTTCCCTCAACGCTCTCCAGCAACGTCCACGACGACCCCAAACACCTCCGCAGAAAGAAAGGATCACTCGACCAACTCTTACTGCGGCGCGCCGAAGCTGTGCGCTGTGCCAAACCACTCCTTTTCTAAAACCACGCTACAACATGCCATCCTCCAAAAACCCGCCCGCCTACGAAAACCCCTATCTCTCAACCTCCTCCCTCGCCAACGCCGGCCCCGCGTTCCCCTCCACCCCCACTTCCTCCCAGATGCCGTACCCACACCAATCGTCCCTCGAGAGCGGCACCACCGTCCTCGAGCCTCTCGAGCACCAGCGTCATGCTGGGTACAGCCCAGCGCAGGGGGTCATGTCTGAATACCAAATTGCGAGGGGGTATGCGCCGGCGCCGGCGCCGGGCCCGGGCGACGAAGGGCGTGAGCAGGATGTAGGGCTGCTGAGTGCTAATCAACACGACGGGTACGCCTACGGAACGCCGTACGAAGACGACCACGAGCCGTACCGCGACCGGCTCGTCACCGCCTCGCCCTCCCTCGGTCCATGGGACTCTGCCTCCCAACGCTCCCTACCCCACCACCCCACCGGATTCCCCCTGCCCCAAGCCAGTATCGTCCCTCTCGGCGGCGAGGGCAGCCAAGCAAACGGGCATCTGGGCAAGAAACCGAGCTATAGCGGGCTGAGCTATATAGACGAGGATGGCGAGTACTACCATTCTGAACGTCAGCGCCCGGCATCGACGAGTTTGAGCTTGGCAAAGCAGACAGAGGATCTCGAGATGGGGGAGGTGCACCCGGCGTCGAGCTATGGGTCGGATCCGTATAAAAATCCGTATGAGGAGTCGCCTTACCCTTATCCACCCCAACCGCAGGAAAGCAACCTGTCAGGTTTTGGCAATTACACGACGCCGAGCAATTTATACACTATGCTGCTCTTCCCGACGGGTTTGGATAGATTACTGGCGATGGTGGGGTTCAAGACGGGGGCGTACCCCATAGAACAGGCGATCGAGCGAAAACGACGAGGCCTCGGTGGACAAAGATTCCCAGTAGCTACCTGGGCCCTAACTGCCGGTACGTCCGCATCCCCCTCCCCCTCTTGCTTCTTCCACTCTTCCAACTTACAATACTCGTAGCAATGCTCGCAATAATGATCTACGAAATGGTCCGCAACTACCAAGCCATGGGCACCCCCATCGCCATCAAACCCACATTCAACTATATGATCGGCCCCTCTGCCGAGGTGCTCATCAATATCGGCGCGAGGTTCCCGCCGTGTATGAAGGATGTGGAGGCGTTGCCGGCGAGTTTTGAGCTGGCGTGTTTGAATGATACGTCAAGTACGCCGACGACCGCTTGTACGATTGAAGAGATTTGTGGACATGGCGGCTTCAACGGCCAAACCCCCGACCGTAAGCCCTCCTCCCCCCTCATCCCCCGGGCCCCCACTCACAATGATACTCAGAATGGTGGCGCTTTGTCCTCCCAATCCTCATGCACGTCGGCATCATCCACTTCATCCTCAACATGCTCGCCCAGCTCTTCGCCGCCGCCCAAGTCGAGCGCGAGATGGGCACCTTGCCCTTTCTCATCACCTACACTTTGGGGGGAATATATGGGTTTGTGTTGGGCGGGAATTTTTCGAGGACGGGGGTACCTAGTGTGGGGGCTAGTGGGGCGTTATTTGCCACTGTGAGTTCCATCTCACCGAATTTGAGGAGGGGGGGCTGATGGGGAGGAAAGAATGCGTGTGTGTTGGTGGATCTGGTCTTGCATTGGAAATACGAAGAACGCCCGAAACTCAAAGCATTCCTGCTTTTCCTCGAATTCGCTATAGGTTTCGCTATCGGATACATGTAAGCCCTCCCCCATCCCTCTCGTCTCCAGCACAGGTTGACAAAACGCGCCAGCCCGAACGCAGTCGACGGCCTCGCCCATCTCGGCGGCTGGGCCATGGGCATCCTCTGCGGTGTCATCCTCTACCCCTCCATATCAGAGACTAATAGGCACAAGTATATTGTGTGGGGGTGTAGGGTGGTAGCGTTGGTGTTGGTTGTTGTAGCTATGGTGACTACGATCAAAAACTTTTGTGAGTCCTCCGCTGGTCTAGACTCGAGTCACGCTTGATGGGGACGAAGAGCTGATGAGGATGGGTTCAGATACGGATGATCCGAATGCGGCTTGTGAGTGGTGCAAGTACTTGTCGTGTATCCCGACGAGCTCGAATGATCATTGTACCGGTACTGTGCGTTCTTCCTTACACTCCACATGTTTGCTTGCCCAGGACTGATTGAGGATGGCAGGGAATCACGACTTCGAACTCGACGACGACGACCAAACGCTGATGGGACCTATTCTAAGAGTGTATTCGACGTGCTTGGGGAGAGGAAAAAGACAGAAGACTATCATCGGCTTGGACATTTTCACGATCTTATTGACGACCTTGTATATGAACCATTCTTTACGTACTTAAACCATCTTCTCCTTGATGCTTACTAGATATACATATATGACACTTGTTTATGAAAATCATAAAATGTGCTCTCAACAAGCCTCATCGGATCTCTATACGATCCCGTCACGACTCTGAAGCCCTTGCCCAGTGATTCTTCCCTCCGCCTCATCCCAGCCCAAGTTCCATGACTTCACACTTCCGTTGCCTGAGTCCTCTGTGTGGCCTTCTGTGTGGCCTTCTGCGTGGCCAGTAGTAGCTCTTGTGCACTGCTAATTCGAGAACGATAATGGGCGTTCAATGGTTCGTCGTTCAACTTCCACGTGCAGTTACGTAACGTGCCTGACCCCCCCATTATCTCTGATTTTTGAGCGATATCTCAACTTTGGCACTTTCATAGTATCCCCACAAATCAAAACATCGTCAGCATGTCGTCGCAAGGTATCCTCATGACCGCCTCTAAAGTGGCCACCCCGTTCAAATCCGAGCTCCTCAATACCCTCTCCTCCCCCCGCTTCGCGTCCCGCCCGCCCCATCTCGTCGGTATCCTCGCGACTAAGAAGGAGGATGCCAGGACATACGCCGAGTTCACCAAGAAGGCGTGTGAGCAGCTTGGGATCAACTATGAGCTGAGGCTCGTTGGCGAGGCGCGCGAGGGTATGGACGGCGAGGGTGTTGGGATTGAGGTTGAGGAGGCCATCCTTGAGGTGCGTAGGGTCGTTCGAAAGATGCACAGAACCTGATCTCTTCGAAAGGCCAACGAAGATCCTGATGTCGATGGTCTTATGGTCTACTACCCCATCTATGGTGGGCGTCAAGACCAGTACCTCCAGTCCGTCTTGTCGCCTCAAAAAGACGTTGAAGGCCTCAATCACCAGTTCCTCTTCAACCTATACCACAACACTCGTTTCATCAACCCCTCCACTCTCCGCCCCATCCCCGCTTCCCACCTTCCCGAGCCCCTTCCCAGCAAAGGCAAGCCGGCTAACGACGATATCGCCCCAGAAGGCACCGTCAAGAGCATCTTGCCCTGCACCCCTTTGGCCATCGTCAAGGTGCTGGAACATATCGGTGTTTACAACAAGCTGCTGGCCTATGGTGACCGGGCGAGGGGAAAGGTTATCACTGTGATCAACCGATCAGAAGTCGTCGGTAGGCCGCTTGCGGCTCTCCTGGCCAACGACGGTGCGCGTGTAATCTCGGTCGACTTGGACTCTATCGTCGAGTTTTCCAAGCGCCCTTCCACGGAGGACGACAAGAGGCCTCTTGGCCAGCACCACATCACTACCCCTCTCCCAGACATGACGCTTGCCAAGGCGCTCAACATTTCTGATGTTGTCATTTCTGCCGTGCCCGTGGACAGTTTCAAGGTGCCGACGAAAGAGTTGAAGGACGGGTGTATTTGTGTAAACGTTGCCGGGGAGAAGAACTTTGAGGCCGATGTGAGAGAACGAGTGAGTCTTTTCTTTTGCGTTGAGATATGCAAGACTGACTCTATAATAGGCTTCCATCTATGTCCCCTCAGTCGGCGTCATGACCATCACGATGCTCCAGCGAAACCTCTTGCGATTGTGTGAATACCAGGACAAGATCAAGGAGCAGAGCAAGTAGAATTTCCGGACACGCATTGTATATAAGGAGAGGGTGAGAAGGGTGAGGGGTTGTAGATCTTGTTTTCTTCATTTAGGGTTATGCATATATCATCTGGGTTTATTCGCTTTGATCTGAATGTGTCGTTATCATTCTCCTGTTCAAGTATTCTTGTATCTTACATCCATGCTACGCAACTCTATGATCAAAAATGCTTTCAACAATCTCTAGAGATGAAACAGCGACCAGGTATGAGGGTATCATAGACACCCTTTTTGAACAAGCACTTCTACTATATACAGATGAAAGAGTCCATTTTGACGAGATGATCGTAATCTTATACATTGAAACCCTGAGTTCGTAAGATTCTCGCCCACCTATGAACCACGTCAGCGTTGCCTTCCAGAATTGAAATGATGGACTCACTGCTCCCTCTTCAAATTGGCCTCCTCCAACTCCCTCTTCAATCTCTGGTTCTCCAATCGTAACACGTTTCTATTGGCCTTGGTGACTTGGAGGTCGTTGCGTAAAGCCTGGAAAGCTTCAGTTTCCGGGAGCTGAGCATCGTTGAACATGCCGTCGAGTTCAGTGTTGAACGCCTGTCGGAGGGTAAGTACGCAGCTGTATTTGTCCGTGGACGTGACTTACTTCGTAAACTACATCAAGCTCAATCTGAGAATCTCCCAACTGACGTTGCAACAATTCACTATGCTCTCTAGCCCGGTGCAATTGGTTTCTCATCGACATCATCTCATGAGTTTTCTTAAAGATGGTCAGCAAGTCTCCCAAGCGTCGTGAAATCGCACCAACCTCGTTGTTCTCCCCCATGACCTTCCTCGCCAATCCCGCAGCCTGTTCCGCGTCGGCCTCCGCTTGTCTCAAGTGTCCGTCCACCCTTTGCACGATTTGCACGATACCGCGAGCACACTCGTCCATGACGACGGTGTCTATCTCTTTTTTAGATTGAGAGGATTGTCGACCAATGGAGGGGTCATTGATGTCATGGTCGGCAATACGCTATTGAATAGGTGAGTGGGCACGTCATGATACCGAAACAGATACGTACGCTCATATTGCGTTTATGGGGCGATCTCGGCAGCGAGCCTTGTCTGTCCATCTTGACAGAGAGCGACTCTTTAGACTTGACGGTGTCTTTGACCATCTGCTTTCGCAAACTCGACATTTCAGACTTCAGCCGTTTTGTCGAGCCTCGGGCGTCATGAATCTGCAAAGGTTAGCCCCATCTCAGTGACAATGCCTTTCTATGCTCACCTTCCTCAATGCAGCATCAACCGCGGTGGCCACATCTTCATACTCCTTCATCACAACATCTTCTGCGCTCGTTGTCGCAACAGTGTCGACACTGGCCACACTCGTGACTGAGTGCTGAGATGCCGAGGCTGTCCTGGAGCTTGCTAATCCACTAGTACGCCTGGGTGTACTAGCGCCCGACCTTTGCGCACTCGTTCGCCTGATGACCAAAGGCTGCAAAGGCGTTTCGAGAAGAGGGCTCTTGTTGAGAGAGGGAGAGCGTTTACGAGGAGAAAGGCAATCGGCAGAGTGCTGGCGTTTGACAGCATTTGCAAGATTATGAGAGGTGGGGGTGTTGGTGACTAGAGACGTAGTCTCGTCGTCGCCCTTGAGAGGGATGGTCTCGCGGTTCAATGAGATACGACGGCCGCTACCGGAGACGATACGGAGTCGAGTGTGACCAGACCCGATAGCAGAGGGTGTCGATCCAGCGCTAGTGCTCGAGCTCGTACTGGACATTGTCGCGAGAGGAGGATGAATGGGCTGAGGGCTTCGGGGTGTAGGGCCTCTAGGCCCAGAAGGTCTTGAGAGAGAAGATTGAGAGCTCAGTGTCGTACCGCTTGGAGCGGGACTAGTGGCCCTACTTGGGGAAGCAATCGAGCCATCTGACCGGAGGGTCTGTGTGCGGCTGGGTGTCTTTCGGATATTCAGAGGAGCAGTGCTGACCGCCAGAGAAGGTTTGGGCGTGGGGTGAGAGGGCAATGGTCGAGCTTGAGGAGTAGAATCGGCTTCGGGTGCCAAAGGCCGGTGAGGAGAAGGGGTTCGACCAGTTTGAGGCGTCGGCGAGAGAGATGGCAAAGGGGAAGGCGTCCTACTTGTGCGGGATCTAGCCGGCTTCTCTGCCAATTCTTCGTGGCTTCTTCGCAACTCGGCCACACTCTTCGACCCCAACTTCCCGGCTTTCACAGGTGTAGTACTCGGTTGGGGACTAAGGGAAGTAGACTGGCTGTTATGCCTTGCCACATCCAACCTCGAGTTCAAGTCCATCTCGCTCTGACCAATCTTCTCTGAACCAGACGAATAGGGTGCGCCCGCAATCAGCCCATTCGATTCCGGAGACGCCGTCAATTTTGAGAACCGCTTCTTGCTCGGCTCCTTCTCCTTTTCCTTCTCCTCAGGTCCTTCCATCGAACACAAGCTTGTCTCTAGTGTTGACGAGCGACTCATGGCGGGTCGAGATCCTCGCTTCGAGCTAGATGTGCTAAACATGTCGGAGCTGGTGCCACTTCGGCCAGAGACGCTGCTCGCGCCGAAGAGATTACGGGAGATCGTGTCGAGATTGAGCATGGATGGTCGATATCGATGTGTCCCAGTCGACGGGGTGGTTGGACAAGACGTGGTGCCGCTCCGGAATTTGAAGATGCCGTGCTCATGGACTGTGGAATGTTCAGCATTGATCTTTTGGGGGAGCATTGACTTACTTGTAGAAGCGATCTTTGCTCTCACTTCACCCATCTCAATGACCGCCCTCTCTTCCTCTTCCTCACCCGGTACAGAGTGCGAATACCGACAAAGACCGCCAGCCATAGGCTGCAGATAGAAAGACAGTTCCTGACGGCGCGGGTCCAAGAGAAGCTCCGGAGCTTCCCCGTCTTCATCCACATGGACCACCACCTTGGCCAGCCGTTGTCCTCCCCAAGTAGATCTGTCCCAGACATCCCAGAAACACCTCGCCCGCTCCAGCTGCGCGCCGTCCAAATCTACCTCCTGTCCACTCTGCAAGACCTTGGGTACTGCCCTGTTCTCGGAAGAAGGCAGAATCTTGGCTCGCGCGAGAGCTTGAGCAGCCCAGAGGTTCTGGATGAACCGCAGCTTATCTCGCTTGGTAGCAATGGGATCGAGGGACACCGAGTATGGCGGGTGGACGGTAGAATAGGAGCGGAAAGGGCGGCCAGACCAGCGGCCACTTTGTTCCACTGGTGGATGTTCAAAGAAGAGGTGGAAATCTCCGTTGCCGACATCCGACGCTACTACGTCCAGCACGTCCACTTCTCCCTTGAAACTCAATTTATCTCGCTTCCCATTGTTCTTCTCTTTGACTGCGATTCCGCCCCCAGACTTGACGAGTCTCTGCACATCGTCCGTCCCGGTGACCTTTCTCCCGCTTATTGACGATGATTGTCGTTTCACAATCATAAGCTTGTCATCAAACAAGAACAGGGTACAGTGCAGGGGTGGCATGGCCGAGTTGCTGAACTGGGGCGATTGGGGGATATGAGAGCTATTAGGCAGGGAGCCGAATCCTGGCATAGAGGGAGTGGAGGCGGTTGACATGGAACCACGAGAGATGGTCGATATTGGCCTTCCGTTGGGTGATTGCATTGTCGGATATTCGGCTGGATTGTCTTCGACGTCGATAGCGTCAATGTAGTCTCGATTGTTACTGAACAGCTTGGCCTGGGAAACAAGTCAGTGATGAAAGGTGGGAGGATCTATGGTGACATACTGGGAAATCGTCGATGTTTCTCTCCAGGTTGTACATGACAGTCGCCCGGACGGTCTGAGGATCTGGCTCGCATCGAGCGATTCGAGATGCAATCTCGATAGCCTCAAGCAGTTTGGCCCTCTGGGTTGACAACGGAGACATACACTTGATCATAGCTGTATAAAGTGATAAGTGTATCATCAGCATATCTGGCGCAACGGTGCTTACTTTGCCAAAGGAGCGTATAACGGGGTATGCGTTGAACAGGTTCCATGAGAAGCTCTCTCAGACCGATATTTCCAATACCAGTCGTCTGATATTTGGTACTCTGTAATGAAACGGTCAGTTGACATTACTTGCCATGTCCATATGACGCACCTCAATAAAACTAGCGAATCCGGAGAACTTCTTCAACGACTCTTGAAAGAGTTTCTGAGACTCGTCCTGTTTGCTCAAGTAAGTCCTGTAAGGATCAAAGGTTCTCAATGTTTTGAACTGAAGTATGTCAGATCTTGTCCTTGCTTCATATACCGCACTTACGTGTTTCAGACACACGTCCCCGACAGCGTCTTCCGCATGCCCGGCCGCCAGCATCTCGCACAAATCGTTATAGAAAGCGTGGCAGGCGGGAACTATAGCCTCAATGTTGGCAAACATGGCCTTTGCCTCGTAAGGCGGGATGAGCGCTTGGTTGGGGTCCTTCGAGTACAAACGTAGTCGATCGGCATAGGCCTGGGCGAGTGTCAGTCTCCCAGTAATTACGACAGAAACGAGTATGCGTACAGTCTTGAGAGCATGTATTCTCGAGTAATAGCTCTTCTCCGTCCGTACCAGCTCTTCAATCAGATTCTCCAGTCGCTTCTCCATCTCCTGTCGTTTGGCAGCCGTCCACGCTGGGCCTGTATCTTCCCCTTCATCGTCGTCTGCGTCTGGGGGTTGGGACAGCCGAGAGGGTGTCTGTGGCCGGCCATCTGTTGATGAAGCAGGTGCTGGCAGTGTTGATAACGGTTTCAAAGGCTCGCCGAGATGGGCCAGGAGGTTGGCGGTCTCTGCATGACGGGTTATGTCAACACTGTGTCTCGCAGTCGTTGTTCGCGCCCACCTTCTCCTTGTTTCTCCACCACTACATCGCACAGGAATGCCCTCCGTGTTACCTTGTTTCCGATGTCGTTGTCTGTTGACCGTGTTGAGCTGTTGAGGTCGATGGCCTTTGGCGGCAATGGGGGCGGCAGGGGCTCTGCTGAGCGATGTCTCGACAGGGGCCGTGGCTTGGCGGGGGATGGGAAGGGGGGCATAGCGGCTGTCGAGAGTGCAAATGCTGAAAAGGATGTCGAACGACCGGATGACGAGGAAGAAAAAGGAAGAAATAAATGTTTCTGGTTGAAGAAGCGATGTTTTCGTTTGTGTCTTGTTTTCGTGCACAGACAGACAGTCGCGTCTAAGACGGAAGCAAAAGTATATTACATAAGCAAGATCCGCTCTGCTGTGACTTGCCTTCCACCCTTTGATCCTATGCATTCATAATATTCACTGCATTGCCACCCCCGACCCTCCAGAAGCCTTGGACAAAATCCACGACCCCATACGTCGACACAGAATAAAGTGTACGACCCACGCTTCGCGAGATCAACCGCCTCAGTTTCCACAGAATATCCAAAAAGGAATCCCTTCAGATAAACAATGTCTGATCTCGAGAACGAACTCCTTGGGCTGGCCGAGGATGACCCCACCCACCACAAGAAGGGGAAGAGAAAGAGCAAGGCGTAGTGAGTCCTGTGTGTCATGGGCTGTAGATTGCCGCTGATGTAGTCTCAGTATTGAAGACTCCGATGAAGGAAGCGAGATGGATATGGAGATGGAGTCTGAGGATGAGGACGATGCTCCAGAAGCGCGCGCAAAAGAACCAATGAAGAACCCTTACCCTTTGGAGGGAAAGTATGTGAACGAGGATGATAGAGACCAGTGAGTGCGCCCTTCCATACTGGACTATCATTCTAATGCGCTGGTATCAGCTTGGAGAATCTCCCAGAGATTGAAAGAGAAAACGTCTTGGCTGGGCGTTTAGAGGAGATGCAGAGATTCAAGGACTCGCAGGCCTTGGATGCGATGTTCAAGACTGCTCATGGCGGAGACGAGTCTGACGATGAGGACTTGAGAGCGAGGAAGAGGCGCAAGCACACGAGCGTGACGGATAAAGCATCCAAGGCATTGAACGTACTCAAGGACAAGCGTAAAGCCAAGGATGAGCGTGCACAGCGCAGGGTGAGTCAAAGCTGATTCTTCTTCCGGGCTACGCTGACTTGCCTAGTCCGCTATGCGTAAATCCACGCGTCGCTCTCCGTCCCCCGGCAGATCATCAGAAGAAGGCGAGATACAAAACAATCGTCGATCGGTCTCTTACTCTCCTGAACGCTCCCCCTCCCCCGCACTTAAAGCTTCGCAAACCAAGCTCAGTAAAGAAGATGAGATGGACAGCATCCCCCCGAATAGGCTGGAGTTGGAGGCCGCGAGGCTTAGCAGGTACGAGTTGGTGGATATGATGCACAAGGATGGGTTTGAGGATGTCATTTCAGGTATGTCTGACACACCCTTGATCAAATCAAAGTACTTTGCTCACACATCGTAGGCGCGTATGTCCGACTCATGTCGCAAGACCGAGACGAGATGGGCCGACCCAAATACCGAATCCACAAGATCGTCGAAGTCGACACAAATCATCAGTTTGGATCCTACAGTATCGAATATCAAGGCCGACAAGTCAAAGACAACAGGGCGTTGTTGTGTAAGTACGGGTCGGCATCGAGATTGTTCAGGATGGCGGACGTCTCAAATGGATCTATCGAGGATGTGCGTATGCTTCTCTCCTGGGGTGCTTGTGCTGACAGTCGCATGTCAGACCGAATTTCAAAGATTCTCCTTGACGAATCAGGCGGATGGGATCAAGCCGCCGAAAAGGAGTACTTTGAAGAAGAAGCACGAAGATATCAAGTCGCTGAGAGACCGTGCTATGACCAACGTACGTCGCATGTTACAGGTCGCGAATCATACTGACCCCAGCAGTCTGAGATCGACCGCCGCGTCGCCTCCCGCCGAGCACAAGACTCATCCTATGCCCGTGCCTCCACCCTCAAGATCCACCAACTCATGAACACCCGAGACCTCGCTGTTCGCAGAAACGATCACACCATGATCGACAAACTCAACGCCGACATCATCGCTCTCGGTGGGGATCCTGTCACGGGCAAGCTCGCCGGCGAAGAAGAGCAGGCTGGACAAGACGATTATGATATGAAGATTCAAAAGATCAATGAGAACAATAAGAGAAAGACCAAGGAGTCGATGATGAGAGCCCATCAGGCTGCTCAGGCGAGGAAGAAGGCCGAAGAGGCTGTGGTCAAAGCCAAGCTGTGAGTCCCACTGTTCCTATTCGCAATGCAAGACTGACGAAGTACCCACAGTGCCGCTCAGAAACAAGCCGAAGCCAGCGCAGCGGATATTATTGAGATTGCCCAGCCTCCCCCAGCCTCGGGACAGAAGAAGGGCGAGACCCCCCAGCAGTATGTTGCGAGAACTGTTCAACTGGATCTGGATCTTGGAGATTTCTAGAATACTATGCTCTCAGATGTGGCTAGTTCTTTGATCTTGAAAGAGGTGTGGTGCATGATTAGCGTTCATGTATCCCTGGCAATTCGCTCTGGTTCTATCGGATTTCATTACGGAAACAACTATCACAGTATAAGGGTGCGACATCCATGCCCAACGTAATCAGAAGAATCGGCTAGAGGCTGAGAAGTGCAATGGCAGCGGCGGATGATCTTGGAGAAGAGAGAAGGATTGCATGGCGAAATTCCAAAGGACATAGCTATTGGCAATGAGATACTTTGATTACGATTTCTTCTTGATTTTGACAGTAATTAGAAGGTGGTAGAAGCAGTCCTGAACGCCTGCAGAATGTCAATTCTGAAGATGCAGTGGCACGGGAAACAATCAGCAGACTCACAAGCATGATGATCAAAAAACAGTTTCCGGCAGTTCCCCAGGTCATCTCAAAAGACATACCGTCCACCTGATTGAGAGCCGCAGTCGCATCTTTCACGTATTTCTTGTCCATGGCTAATGCGGCACTAACAGATGCCACACCGAGCAGTTGACCGATCACCAAGAAAGAGCTTAGGCCTCGACGATTCTAGACGCGCAACGTAAGCTTTCTGTATACCCAAGCGAATTGTCTACGTGCCTTGTCGAATAAGCCGGCTGGTGCGATATGGCAACTGCGATCGAGTATGTTTTGGAAGATGATTGAGAGGATGACGAGGACAGGCGCCGCAAGGTTGATCCATCCCATCGTGTCGTCGCCAGTGGAGATCATCGGCTGTACGGATGACTCAAGACCGTCGAGGGGCTGGGTCGGTCTTGCAGCGTAAGGAAAACTGCAAAAACACCTGGTAGAACAGTGTATCAGCATGAGGACCACATTGTACAGAACTGGATTGAGAAAACAATTCCAATGACGACACAACGACCCACTCTGATGATGACCACACGCATGTTCTCAAGGACCCTACTCCCACCTCGAAAAAGGAACTTGATTCCTGGGCATAAGTAGTCCCGTTGCTTGGAGTGAAATTGCAGTGGTCGATGTACTGTCCTTCTCCTATCCATAGATTCTATCGCCGCAAGATTCTGATAGAAACGTCAACGAAAACTGCTGTGACTGAGCAACGACTGTAGTAAACACGAGAGTGTCAGCTGATCGCATCATGATGGATGCTGAGGTTGCTTACGGCCCAAGATGAACGAGCATCCTATGCAGCCAAATCTGCCTTTCGGACGGACGGCGACGTTGTTGTTGGTCACATTATAACCTCCAGCGGCGGCGGTAGCAGTGTTGTTGTTGTCGTTACCGTTGTTCGAGGACGGATCCTAACTTCCATCAGCATTGGCACTCGTGTGCTTCAGAGAAAAGGCAGTCCTGACTCACTTCGGGAATGATACCGGACACACCCCATCTCTCAGAACTCTCGCTCGCGCCTGACGCCTCCCCTGTATTCTGCGCATCTATCGACTCGTAGCCCCTTGACATCTGATCCACAAGTTCCTGGCGTATATCCTCGAAAGTCAAGACCTCCTCTTCCCCAAGATCCTCAAACTCCGGATCCACAAATTTGTAGTCTCCATTACGGACAACCTCAGAGACTTCTACCTTTGTGACGTTGGAGAAGAGAAGCGTGACAGGATTGGGATCATGCCAGTCTTGTGACAAGGAGGAAAGAGCCCACATGGCAGACCTGTCGTAGATCCTCAGGGTGCGGGTGTGCCGCAAGTACCCGGTCGTCTTCCATTTGGCATCTTGTATCCACTCGTGTGTCTTACGGGCCTCTTCCCCTCTAATTCAGCCATCAAAAAGTCGATTGGTGACGGTGATACCGCGGTAGAAGATAGGCGCCAGAGAGTGCTCGACCTCTTTAGAGAGTGGCAGGGTCTTAGAGGGAGTAATGAAGACAAGTGTCTTTGATAGCTCATAGTGCACAGGAGCCAGCTTATCGATGTTCGTAATGAGGTCGTTGGGGTATAGGGTCGGACATTTGTGTTGATGTTGAAAGCGTTAAGTTGGGAGGCGGCGGCACCAAATCAATGTTGGACACGAGCTCGTTGCAAGGATGCGAAGAGCGTGACAACCTCGAAAGCTCGATAGGAGCGCCGAATTCAATGTCTGAGACCATGTTGATAATTTGTAGCGACGAGATTATCAAAGGACAAGTGAGACTGGAAATGAAGCGGTAGCGGGAAGAAAAAGCACATAATAATAATAGACTCAAACAGTTATATGAGGTTTCCGCATCATCGCGTCGGCACTCGGCAGTCTTTGCCGCCGACCGGCAAGGTTATCATCGGCCACCTGTCAACATATGAAGGAAGTCCGAGCGGTATCACCTCGGGGTCAAGAGGTGCCAAGAGCAAGCAAAATGCTTTTCTTCTGACCCACTTGCTTGCAGTCTATGCTGACGAAGGTTTGATGACATGTAGAGCATCGAGTGCTTCCCTCATCAGTGTGATATTCGATGAAAACGGCACCGACATTCTATGTCAAGTACTGTATAGATAAGAACACCATGCCTTGAGGGTATATCTGAGCAACGAGCTCATCATCACTGAAGAACTTGATAAGATACTACTGCTACAGGGTTGTACCTTGACAAACACACATATGGGTAGAGCTGCATACCCTCAGTCTCATAAGCAGACATTTCCACCGAGGACCGAGCTCATACATAGGGAGCTATATTATCTCTGAGTCTTCAGCGCCGGGTACAATTGCCGTCCTGGTAAGTGAAATTCTTCCCGCCGCGTGTTCATCCGTGGCGCATTGCGTCGATGTTGATGTAGTCCGCCCTCCTAGCTCTGGCTTATCAGCTTCCAGCCAAGCCCTAGCGTCTAGAACGAAGGCCTACAAAACTCTCTCTGAGAATAACGTATATGACCAAGATCATGAAATCACCCAAATGAGTCATACGTCCCCTGCTGCTAACGTTTTGAATGAAGAAGTGAAGAAAGAAGCTCATCTGATGCGAATGCCGTTCTTAAAGAGCATAATGATAATTTCCGAGGGTCTCACAAGTGGCAACACGCGAGTGGATAGCACGGCGCCTTCAAGCTATAGCCCTTCCCCGGACCCATGAAGAGGCACCAGTCTCTCAACATAATAACAGCAGGCGCCACAGGCGGAGAGTGCCGACAGGCTCGGCAAGCCGCCCCGTCAACAACTCACACTTTTCTCCTCGACTTTTACGTTTTGCTTTCTTTTCAAGTCGCATCCCGCCATGTCTCGATTAAGCGGGCGTAAGCTCGACTCTGTGTGGTTTGCATTCTGCATAGTAGGTCACAATCAATGCTTTAGAACGTGACTGATCCAGGATACCTAGTTTCACCTCGTAAGCTGCAACTCTCACCAACCGCTTCAATCCCCACTAATCCCCCACAGCCTATCTCAATCCTCCTAGACTGTCAATCACTGTACCCCCCATCCCTCGTCCCGGCATTCCTGAGGAAATTTATGCTCTGGTCGGCCGCCATGACGCGCGATCCCATCTTGCTCAGTGCGGACAGGCCCGAATTTGGCTGGCTCAGGTGTTTCTTCTGGTTGGAAGCCTTTTTCCAGATACCTTGTTTTGCCATCGGTGCATGGGGGCTTTGGAATGGTATGTCTGATCTCGGAGAAAGATGGGATACAAGCTGACATATCGCTTTGTCAAGACGACAAACGCGTCTATCGTACGTCCTGCGCTCGGCGGTCTATCATTTGTCATGCTAACACTCTCCATAGCTCTACTCATAGCCTACGGCGCATCAACAGCCACCACCCTCCTCCCATGCCTCCAAGCCATCCTATACCCCTCCCCTACATCGATCATCCAGCCACCTCACACGACTGCCGAAATTGTGAGCTTGTTGTCAGAGTATGTGCCGTTTTTGGTGATACCTTTGGCGATGGCGGTGGATATGGGATGGAGGGTCGTGAGTATGTTGGGACAGGTGGATGCCAGGAAGAGGGTCTGAAGTGAGAAGGGAATGTTTTCATGAGCCTTTTGGCATCGAGGGCCTCCCTCGCGTGGTGTTTCGCCCCAGTCTCTAGTACATTATGCAGACTGTCATCAGTTTGATCCACTCTGCGCACGCTATGTACATGGTCGTCAAACGGCAGGAATCTCAAACGATGCAAAAGTCGTGTATGCAATCATATTCATTTCATCCTCCTTCATTTTCTTCTTTCAATTCCTCATTCTCGCAATCTATTCCGCTCTGCTTTGTTTTGTTTATTCACACTCGTCATAAAAGGGAAATGGGGTCGTCTCCACGTTAAAGAAAAGCACGAAAAACATTAAAATAGAGAAAAACCACGTCCAAGAAAACGAAAAAGAGTCACATCTTGTTAAGAATCAGAGCTGCTAAAACAGCTCATCTCCTTTAGCAAGGTGTAACATCTTAGAGAGCCTTCTCGTCTACAATTCTTGTCAGCTATATCTCAGGGAGAAGGAAGGGGGCAAACTTACGAGCAAAAGACGAGGGGGCAGCAGTGGCGGTGCTGAAACCAGTGTCCTTGGCCAAGGGGTCGGTGGTGCCATAGTTGGTCTGAGACTTGGACTTGACGTTGCCAATGACGGGTCGGAGGACGTGGTAGTAGAGGGTCTCGGCACCTCGGGTAGCGGGGAGCATCACTATGGACCGATTAGATATGCCTGGAGTAATAAGGACAGACACATACAGTAGATGGAGAAGAGAGTCTTGAAGACAAAGTACATGGGAACCCAGTAAAGCACAGCCCTCAAACCCAAGCTCTCGATCAAGTTCAAAGAGCCAAAGACGACCCAGTAGGTCAACCACTGCTTGTCATCGTTGGCCTGGGGAGACTCGATGGCGAGGATGGAGAGGTAAGCGGGAAGAGCCCAGCCGATAAGGTTGGAGATGGGCTGGGCGAGACCAAAGATGTTGAAAAAGATGAGGACGACCGAGCTGTAAAACAGTCAGCCATAGAGCGGGTAGATGATGTGCGACCTACGAGAAACCGAGAGCAATCACACCGTAGGCCTTGGGCACCTTGGTCTGGGTCTCAAGTTGACGGAGGATGGGGTATTTGTTGAGCTGCGGCGCGGGAGATAAGAAAACGGGACCAATACTGCGCGTGGACACATACCTCGGCGTCAAGAGCGCTGACCTGCCCGTGGGCAACGGCGAACGCCTGCTGAGCGTAAGGGTTGTTGAGAAAGTTTTGCTTGATCTGCTGGGACTGGGGAGAAGCCATCTGCGTGGGAGTCAGCGGGATGAGATCAACATGTCGTGTGACGTGATTGCGCCAGTGATGGAAAATGAGCTTCAAGCTCATTGTAGCCTGCAAATAATGGCTTGGAGGCTGAAAAGTCGAGCACGAGGCTCTGACGTTGAGACAGCGGGCGACTTCCAGCCACCACCCCCGAGACAAAGGTCGGTTTGCGCGGGTTTCACAGCCCGTCGATAGCGACGACTCGGCCCTTCGACACCACGTCCGTCGTCGCTCCGTACGCTACGGCAAGCGGATGGGTGGCAAGCGCATTTGCGATGCTTTCTGACGATCCGTGGAGCACGGGACATGGATGTGCCAGCCGCCTTCACAGCGCCCGCCCAGCCCTCTTTCGCACACTCTGCCCTCCAGTACCCAAGCGCGGGGGGGAGACTCACCTTGTCTATGCTGTTGCGCTGGGAGTTGTGGTGGCGGGTTGAGTGATAGATGCAATTGAATGAAGAGATAGAAATGCGGCGAGTGTTGTGGATGGCCTCGTTTCGTCATCGCCACATTCCATCCCGTACGCGGAGTTATCGTCGCCGCCGCATTTGGTCCCGCTCGCCACGTGGCTCTCTACGCGACGCGTTCTTCGTTTCCTGTTTTGCTTGAGCGTCCGCATCTCCACCGCCATGGCCCATTCCCCCCGCCTCGCCTCCCCCACCGCATTCGCCCCCACAGCGTTCTCGAGCAGGGGCAGGCAGTCTGGCCTCAAAGCGAGGAGCACCCAGATACTGGCGCTGCGGTTCGGGTGGGTAGTGCTTGTCATCTGGTATGAGGTGAGTCGTTCAACGCGTTGTACGGTCGTCAAAGCTGATCGATGTTTGTAGGCGGGAGAAGTACGTTTTCGTATGCTACTGACGCGTTGGTATACTGACAACGATCCCAGTTCTTCCACTCCTTGTCAACATGTCGCTTCCCCGATTCTGCCCTCCGCTCCGCCTACCCTAAAGCCCCTGCCCCTTCGCACGTTGTCCTCCTAGCCGATCCCCATGTCCCTCATCCGATCCTCTCATATCCGGAAGGATCATACGAATGGGTCAGCTGGATACGCCAGAGTATGGACGTGCTATTCATGAAGAAGAGCTGGAACGTCGTTATGCGTCTAGGAAGAGTAGACGGGGTAGTCGTTGTGGGTGATATGTTGGATTGGGGGAGAGGGAATATGGATGAGGGAGACTACCAGTCATACGTTTCTCTATTCCGATCCATCTTTCAGCTCCCGACATCGACCCCAATGCACTTTGTGCCCGGCAACCACGACATTCCGCTCGGCCCCAATCGGCTCTTCTCCCCCCGCGCCCGCGCGCGGTATGCGAAATACTTTGAGCCGCCGAATCAAGTCATATCGATAGCAAACCACTCTTTGGTGATGCTGGACTCGGTGGGGCTGGTGGAGGAGGATTACCGGCATTATGCGGCCGAGATGCAGTTTGGAGAATGGGATAGCATCGAGGGAGGGGTCATAGAGTTTGTCAAGGATTTGAGAGAACGCGAGTCGTCCCTTTCTGTGTAGAAGCCAATGCTGATATGGGAGCAGACCGGCCACCCGGGCCTACGATTCTGGTTTCGCACATTCCTCTAGCTCGGCCTGAACGAGCAACATGCGGACCCAATCGGGAAAGAGGGCGCATATCAAAAGGCGCTGGTCCTGGGTATCAGAATCTTTTGGGTAGTAAGACGAGCAAGTTTTTGCTGGACGCCATCGATCCCGTGGTTGTCTTTAGGTGAGTCTTGCGACTGTCAATGGCCAACGCACTCTGACTCTACGCAGTGGAGATGACCATGATTATTGCGAGCACACCCACACGGGCGGCGTCAAAGAGGTCACCATCAAATCCTTCTCGTCATCTGCTGGTATCCGCCGGCCGGGCCTCCAGCTCCTCTCCCTCGTCCCTCCCGAGAGCCCCCATCCTCCCGGCAACAACCTCCTTCCGCCCACCTACGCCGATCGCCCCTGTTTCCTCCCAGACCAACTAGGCGTGTACTGGAGTGTCTACCTTCCCCTGGCGATCTTGACTGCGTGCTATTTATTCTTTACGAATTTGAGATCAGCGTACAAGCGCTGGGATAGCAGAGGCAGCTTGCCATTATCAGACATGAAGGCGCGATCAAGTCCAGCAATGCTGAGCTCTGAAAACCTCCAGCCTCTGTCATCCTTCTCCACCCGGCGGAACGCACCCAACTCGCTCAGTCTTCCTTCTCGCAAATCCGCTTCCCACCTTCCCCTCTCTGCCTCTTCCGCCCTATCATCCTCCGTCCCTCGGCCTGTGCGGCTAAACTCTTCTCCAGGGAACTATGCCTTCACCGACGGATCGCGGTCGGTGAGCAGCAGTGCGCCCGTCTCGCCTTTTAGCTCGCCGAGGCTTTCAGTCTCTACAAAGCTGGATGAAGAGGAGAAAGACGTCGAGGGGCTCGGGAGCAGTACGCCATCATCGATGTCGCGGCGATCTTCATACATCTACATGGGCGTTAACCATCCCAACGTGTCGAGCGGTACGCCCGACTCGCCGTATCTTGCTACACCTTCTACGGGAGGGCTTGGTCTGGCGACGCCAAATTCGGCGGGATTTGGCGCAATCCGTCGGGTGTCCAGCTCGAATTTGTCTGCTCTGAACAACCCTCCCCCAGTCCACATTACCTCCCCCACAACCCCCCGCGCCGCATCAAACCGCCTCCACTCTACAACCCCCACCTCCAAAACCCACAACCAACAACCCGTACTCTACACATTTGCGTCGTCCCCACAGGGCTTTTTCAGACAGTGGTCAGAGAGGGCAAAGGGGTTCGTGAGATGGGGCAGGAAGGCGAGGAATGGGGTAATTGGGAAGAGCTGGAGAGAGCTTGTCAGTGTGGGGTGGGTTGTGTGTGTTGCTTGGGTTGTTGTGAATGCGCTATTCTTTTTGGGCTGAATTGGACAAACAAGGACATTTGTGGGAAACTGTTGGGGAATTGGGGTATCTAGTGTTGTCGCTGTGTAGCATCTTGTCCACCAAAAGCCTGCATAGCATTACATGTCGCTTGCAGTGATCATATATGTCTTTAGTCTGGGTTTGCGTGTATGCCAATGCATTGCTGCTAGGAGTAATCACATCGTGGGCCGTGGGTTACGACACTGGTAATAATTGGGCTTTTGGTGCATCAACATCTATCAGAAATTATTATATACGCCAATCTTATGAGCTGTGCGTAGAACCTCCACAAACTCCCCTCAAATTTCAGCCTTCTGCCCTACCTCACTCTCCCCCACCGCCGTCCTCTCCTCACTTTCCACCCCGCTCACCCTCTGTTCCTCATCCCCCTCCTTCGCCTTTGCTTTGCCCGCCGCCGCCTCCTTGGCCGCCTCCTCCTCCTCCTTTGTAGCCATCTTGTCATTCCGCATCACCAACGCCCCCCCAAACGCAATCAAACTCAACGGCAGCGCAATCACAAACACCTGCGACAGCGCTTTGGTGTACGCTTCCAGCACAGGGGTACGGAGGTCGTCGGGGACGATGGTCCATACGGCGCTGGCATCGTTGATGATGGCGGCAATGTCGTCTGGGGAGAGGGAGGGAACGGAGGATTTGAGGTGGCGTTGGATCATGTTTTCGAATACGGAGCCGCCCATTGAGAGGGCGACGATACGGCCTGCGAAACCGACTGCACCAAACGTCAGCCCGGTCGAGGAGGTTAAGAGATAAGGGGGGCCTACTGAAGACGACGAGACCAGTACCGAGCGAGATGAGCCAAGGCTCCTTCTTCAAGTCATGTTGCACCGCAATCATGGAATTCTGCAAACAACACCCAATCCCCACACCGAGCAGCACCTGGTAGCCATAAAGGTTGGCGAGCGGGGTGTTATAGTCGATACTGTAAAACAAGCCAGACGCGATAGAGAGAAAGACGGGGCCGGCGACGACGACGGGCTTGAAGCGGCCGATTTTGGGGATAAGGCGGGATGAAGCGATGAGGAAGACGACTTGGACGAGGATGAGGGGGAGGAGACGGACGCCGGCACCGGTGGCAGAGATGTTGTGGACGGCTTGGAAGGTGAGGGATAGGTAGTAGACGAGGATCATAAAGACGCCAAAGACGCAGTAGCAGACAATCGCTGCGCCGCTTTTTGTTTGTCAGCCATATACCATGGAGAAATGAGTAGGGCAGTAGACTTACGCGACGTTCCGCCTGGCCAAGAGTATGATTCGGAAATAGGCAAGGTCCTTCATGTACCACTCGTACACGCAAAAGACCGGAGGCAGGACGGCGCTAAAGACGATACAGACGATCACCGAAGGCGAGTTCCATTCGCGGGTGACCCCGCCCCACTGAGTGAAGAGGATGAAGCACACGGCCCATGCCATGGAGATACACACGCCAACCCAATCGCATTTGAGGAGTTGCTTGAGCATGTCTCTGTTGTAGCCCTTGTAAGAGTCGGCGCGTCCGAGAGGGGGTGAGGTTGGTTGGAAGAAGAATAGAGCTGCGATGGCGATGCCGCCGAAGGGCAGGTTGATGTAGAAACACCATCGCCAGCTAACATGGTCGGCTGAAGCACATCAGCACATTGACAGGAGATTAACGCAGAGAGCCCACCAAAGGCACCACCGATAAGGGGCCCGATGACACTGGCGATAGCAAAGCAAACACCAAACAAGGCAAAGTACTGCGCCCGCGAATGCAAATCCGTCAACTCGGCAATGATGACCATAGCCCCGCTAAAGATCCCAGACGCGCCGAGACCGGCAAAGGCTCGGCCAAAAATGAGGACGTTCATGGACGGGGCCACGCCGCAGACGAGGGAGCCCATCTCAAAGATGAAAACGGCAAATATGATGACGTGTTTCGATGGAAAGATGTTCATCCATTGCGAGTACATGAGGTTGAACGAGAGGAGGGTGAGGCTGGGCAAGAAAGAGTCAGCTTGGGCCGGAAATTCTGAAGGCAAGGTGGAGACATACAAAAAGCCAGAGGCGAGCCATGATAGTTGTGAGAGAGAGTTGAACTCAGTGGTGATCTTTGGGATCGCAGTTGCAACAATAAGTTGATCTGAGGTAGCGTCAGCAGTGTGTGTCGCAAAGAAAACCACCATTTACCCAGGGCAAACAAGAAGATGGAGATCATGAGAGACAAGAAGATGGCCCAGAAGCGTGACCTGGTGACATCGAGGGGAGCATGGGTGCCCGAGTGACCCCTCGATGGCGCCTTTTCCTCTTTCTCTGGCTTAGATGGTTCAGCGTACGGAACGGGGCTGGCAGCAGCGGCAGGCGCCGGTGTCGAGTTGAGGACGACCTTGTCGCTCTCGGGGCTGATGGTGGAGGACATGTTGATGGGATGGTGGCTGATGGGGGTCAATTCGTCCCCCTCTTGGTATATATAGCATGCTGGTTCTCTTTGCTGAAGGTTTCCGCGGGCATGCCGCTTTCAAAATGTTTACTATTATGGCGCACGGCATGCCGGTTTTATAAGTACTGTGGACGCGCCTCGGGGGCCGACGTCTTCAATAGAGGCCGAGGACAAGCCACGTGGAAATCGCGTGGCAGTCCCCCTAGCTTGGATACATTGAGCATCAGTGCAGTTGCAGTCCGGGGAAGAACCGATGGTCAGGCCCGGTCAAACAACCAGTTGCAAGGTCGCATCATTAGGGCCAGACAATGGGCGAGATGTTGTCCCTTCATTGCCCAAAATGCTCACTCGACATGACTTCGCGGCCCCGTCTTGCATTGGACCACTCCCCTGGCAGTCTCATGTATACTTCTTCGATGTCTGGCAGTCAAACGCCTTCAGTTATGGTACGCCACTTTACATGACAGAGCACCGAGGCCACCGAGCCCCCGGGGATCTTACAAAAAGCAAGTTGAAAAGACAGCTTCGGCTTTCCGATGCTGCTCACTCATGGTCTCCATATTGTGGCTCTGTGCGCCATGCTGTCCACTCTGCTGGATGTGCCGAGTCACCAGATATATAGAATGGAAGGCGCCTCAACTCGGCCTCATCGGCCTTCCAAGGCAGCAACAAGTGAAGAAGGTCAAAAAGGGCGCCTATGAAAGGACTGCCCCCTTTTAACCGTGATACATTGTTGTCTTCTAGTGGGGTATAAGCGGGTGCTCTGAAAGACAGCCTCCTGAAGAGCGTCATGTGAAAGAGGAGAAGCTCTATGATGACGAAGAGCTGCACGAGGCTGTACTCGTACCCTGCAGAAGCGGCTCGGGACGCGCAAGAACTGTACGAAGTCTTTGAACTGGGTGTCAGGTTGATCGAAGAAAGTCGAGTTGAAACAAGAGGCTTGAGGGGAATCTAGTGTACATGCTCGAGTCCATAGCCCATAGCAACAAGGGCACTGAGGTCCTCACCGAGGATTGGAAACACGAGCAAGCAGAGCCTGGAACCGCATCGGAAGGCCGACAGCAGCAGCCACAGGACCATATACACACTGTCCCTTGTAATCCTGCACATGCCCCGTCCTTTTTTGTGTTGAGGCGCCATGGTCCCCTGCAGGAGATTTTTCTCGCACTGCTTAAGAAGCAAGGAGGCAAGGGCAGGTGATATTGACACTTGTCCCGTGTCTGTCTCACCATCAAATCAAAAAATCCCCCGCGCGTATTTTGGCGCTCCCCCATCATCTCATCGCCCATTCGAGCTCGTGCTCAAAGCTACATAAGACCCCACCGCCCCGGTACATTCTGTTCCCCATGATCATTTCCACCATGCTCACCCACACTCTTCTCTCACTCGCCACAACTTTCTTCGGCATCGCCAACGCGGCTCAGTTCTCGAACCCTATCCGGTAAGCCCTCCCGCCCTTGCCCGCCAGCATAGTTTCTGACTGTATCCTTCTACAGCGCCAGTGGGCCTGATCCATTCATCGGTGAGTCTTGTTACGCTTCATTCTGTTCTTTGGCTGACATACAGTTGCAGTGTGGGATGATGGCACCGCGTAAGAAGCTCGGTCAACAGCCACTGCTGTGCACATGACGACAGTTGACACCTGCTCCAGACAGTACTACCTCATGACCACGACCAGTACAGACTTGCGTCTCATATCATCTTCCACCCTTGGGTACGTCTCCTTCTTCCACCTCTTCTACATATCGCCCCGCTCAAATACATATAGTGGCCTTTACAACGGCACAAACACCCAAGTCTACACCAGCGACATCGAACAGCAGAACAAGACCGTCTGGGCTGGTGGTGAGTCACCAACTTCAAGAAAACCCTGTTTTAGCAGCTGACACACTGAATGTGGGGCAGAACTCCACAAGATTGACAATATTTGGTACATCTACTACTCGTTCCAAGAACGTCCATGGGTCATTCAAGGCGGTGCTGACGTAAAGTCTCTTTCCATTCTGTCCTCAGCGTGCACTGACGAAGGCGATGGTAGCCTCTCAATACGTACGCCGGGCCACCCGTCAAGCTCTCCGATGACTTTGGGTAAGCCTACCCCCCACATGATTGTCGTGAATCTAAGAAAAGCTTAGTATCGACGGCACGATTCTGACCTATGATTCCTCTCTCTACTTTCTTTGGTCCTGCCACACCGACAACCCCTCCGCCGACGATATCTGCATTGCCCCGCTCACCTCACCAACGTCTCTCGATACCTCTAAGCAAGCCATCATTTCTTCCCCGACGTCTTCGTGGGAGCAGCAAGGCGGTTCAATCAATGAGGCGCCGCAGGCGCTCTATTGGGATGGGGAGACATATGTGACGTTTTCGGCTAGTAACTGTGACAGTGCGGGGTACAGCCTTGGGCTTGTGAGTCGTTCTGCTGTTCAATGTTAAGTGGAAGAGAGGCTGACAGGATTGGGGTGTAGCTGCATTTGACCGGGACCGATCCCCTCGACCCAGCATCATGGACAAAGACTGACGGCCCAGTCTTCTCTTCTGCCAACGGCGAGTACGGACCAGGTCACAACGGGTAAGCACGAATATCTTGCCTCATTTCCCGAGATGCTCTGACAGTCATGGGGGACTAGCATATTCGCCTCCCCTGACGGTACGGAACTTTGGAACGTCTATCACGCTGTCACCAATTCCGCTGGATCTTGGTATGTACCACCTTGTTTCCTCTGCTCTTGAAGATGGGATGCTGACGTGAAGATGTAATGGTAGTGGTACGGACCGCCAGACCTTCGCCCAGCCTATCGACCTCTCGCAGTTCTCCACCAAAGGACCCATCTTTGGATCTCCTCTCGCGTCAGTCTTTCATCAATCTACCCGCACTTGATTACCCTTCGCTGACTTGATTCCGGGTTTTAGGAAAGGTACTGTCATTGATGGTCCTTCTGGGGAGTAAACGAGGCTGATTTTATGCCACGCGATACCCATCGGAGCTGTATAATTTTTGAAAAGAAAAGGAAGAGGGCCGAGAACACCAGCTGGTTGTTTGATGGACAAAATAATAGTGGACATCATTTTCCAAAGAACTTCATGAATATATTCGAAGTGATCTGTTTGTACAATATGCTTTACTCAGCCGCTGTGCCGAGCACACTACTTCTGCATCCGGATGTCTCTTCTACGTCGATTTCTCGAGTACTCGCCAAAACCAAACAAACCGAATGAAGGTCTCCGGCCGCCGGCTTCGCTCTGTCCCGGCCTTCGTTGCTCCACCCGCGAATCCCAGTTTGCCCTGTCATCATCGTCTCATCCTTCTTCCCTATACACCCCAGCCAAATACCTTCGCAAAGATGGAAGACGTACCCAGTCAAATCGACAAATACCTCATGTCCAAACGCATCCTCCTCCCACCCCGCCCCACCCCCCAAGAAGCCTATACCCTGACTCACCAGACCCCGCCGATCTCTTCCTCGGAGCTTGGAGTAAGTGGGAGTGGTGTTTATTTGGTAGATATCCGACCGAAACGGTTCAGGGATGAAGAGGGAGGGATAGATGGAGCTATGATTTTGGAGCGGTATGTCGCGCCTCTCTTTTTGAATCAGACAATGCAAGGATCCCGATGAAGATGGAAAGGGAAAGAGCAAAGGAACGGGAGGGGGCCTGATAAGGCAACAGGGGGCTGACTATTGACATTATGGAAACAGGAATGTACTTGAATGGCGGCTCGATGCCACATCGCCGTGGTGTATCCCCCAAGCCATGCAACCCGGGTTCAAACCCATCATCGTCGGTCCTTCCTTCATCCCTCCCTGCTTTTGATTCTACCACAATGGTCATAGATGCTGATTCAAAGGGTGATATAGTTCTGTAATGAAGGATATGCATCGTCCCTTGCAGCGGCGGTTTTGCAAGAGCTGGGGGTGAAGGAGGCGACGGACATGAATGGTGGTTTCAGAGCGTGGAAAGCGGAGGGCTTGCCGGTAGAAACCAAGTGAACATGCAATCGTTTTCCAAGCTAGGTTTTGAGTGCCAAAGTTATACGTGATACTATTTATCTTGTCTCTTAATTGCACTTTACTAGTAGCAACATTGAACACGAGACGAGCCGCGAAGCTTTCGTGAAATAGGCCAGTGCGATACTAGTATTGGGTTGGAAACACAACCAGCATTGTGGGTTTCATCAGCTTTCCCCAGAAGGCCCATTGATGACTTGTCCTTTCCTACACTTCAGGTCAGCAAACCCTCCCTATATCTTGCAAGAGGCCATAACAGATGATGATACTTACTTGAGAGGAGAGCCAAAGATGGGGCCTTTAGTAGAGAATTGTGAGAGATCAATAGGCTGGGCAAATGTCTGGCGGTCTGTGCCACTAGATGAGAAAGTCAGTATGTCCAATGAAGCTGGGAAAGAGCACCAAGAGGTCCGGTGGTGTGACGTACCAGGAGCCAGCAGAGTTGGTAACCGCATGATAGACGTTCCAGAGTTCTTTCCCGTCGGGAGACGTAAAGATACTATGCCAAGGCGTATCAGCTATGCTATAGGGTTGATCAAGAGGGCGAGAAGGACAGCAGCTTTATATACCCGGAGTTTTGCACATCAAGTTCTCCCCTCATGTGACAGCCGTGCGCATCATGAACCCCCCAAAAAGCAGGTCATGACGAACTTCCGTCAACATTTGTGGTGATCAGGCTTGACCCAGAGGGACAGCTGGAGTAATCAACCAAGTGTAATGTGGTTTAGCCCAGGTGTTTGTGTATGCGATGCTGCTTGGTGTTAGTTCAGAGAGGCAAGGAGTAGTTTAGAGGTTAAGAGAGGAAGTCGGGGTGAAGAGATGTTGATGAGAAGAGGTCTCAATTCCAGGTCCCAGGCTTCCTTATATACTTGAGAGTCTTGACGTAGACGTGTCTATGATACTAAGATAACGTATGCGCAAGACGATGACGGGAACGTAGAAGAAGGCGCAGCCAGGCGCAAGGAAAGCTAATCAATAGAAAGAGGAGGCGCGTACACTAATGTCCGTTGGCGTACACTAAGACGAGAAACTATACACTACTGGGGACGAAGACGAAGACGAAGACGGAGACGGCGCATGGGGCGTACCGGACGCCGGTCACGCTACAACGTTACCTCATGCCTGCCACCGAGGTAAGTCATACCCAGTGTACGAGAGAGCTACATCAAGAAGACATATGGAAGAAGTCGATATTAGACTTGGCTCGTAGGTTCGATGGACGACCACCTCACGGGGCTTGGGCTAAGCGGCGACTCAGTGCGGCTTCGAAAAAAGAAGGGACGTCTATGCCGTATAACACGCACCACTACTACAGTGAAAATGCACATGGTGGGTTTGGCCGGCTTCATCGTACGCATGTATGTGTCTCTCCTTGCCATACTGACCGTGCTCTATGACGGGGATGCGCTCAATGCGGGAGACTGCCAGAAGAGTGCGCTAGACGAACACATTGCGCATTGAGCGAGTCGTCGTTACACAAGAAAGGATCGGCGGGAAGCCGAACGAACAGCCGGACGTGATTCTCCCGCCGGCTGCATGCACACGTGAGCATATTCCCAAGCAACGTACAGAAATCTGTACAGGAACCTGTAGTGCATCACGTGTACTGTATGCTCGTGGGCGCTTCTTTGTAATTTGTGGTCCTCGATGGCAGAGTGGTTTCATAACTGCACATTTGTAGCCATGCATTACTTCAAGGTCTGGCGAGAGTTTGAGGGCAGTGTGCAGAATCATCGACGAGATACAGTGCAATGAGAATTATGAGATTTAGACGTCGAAATCTATGTAGGGAAAAGTCCAACATATCGTCAAGCCGCTCATCCTATGGGATCGAGTAGCTTGTGTCGAGCCAGTGATCATGCGTGGTCAGGGAGCGCCTGTGGACGTGGATTGGTCACCCATGGCAGAAGGACAATTGTCGCGTCGTCTCGAGCACCAGACACAGCATCGGAAAGTATGCTGCTTGAGCAGCTATGTGTGAATGTATGATGTTTGCTAATATAGGAACATCCCCAAAGATGAGTGCGCCTATCGTGGCCAATGAACGCGGATCCAGCACAGAAGCACAGAAGAATGAAGGCGTCACCGGGTTGTTAAGTTCTGCATGCTGCTTAGCATCATCCGTGCCGCGCGTCCTCTGCCTCTTGACGTCAACAGCCACACTTCAGATACCTATATCCGCGACTGAATGCGATCCTCGCCACCTACAGTGAGCTCCAAGACCACAAGCTTTTTGTCAAACTTCCGCCCATCGAGAGGATGAGTGACTGTTAATTTGACTGACCAAGACTATTAATGCGTAATTAAATGATAAGATAGCGGCGCGCTCGCTTCTCAGAATTTTGTTTTCGCAGAGAAGACCTTACACTTTCTCCCGTCTCCTTTCCTTCCAACCCATCCATCCTCGCAATGTTCTACGTAATCGGCCTGGGTCTTTCTGACGAGAAAGACATCACTGTCAAGGGACTGGAGGCCGTCAGAGGCTGCGAGCGAGTCTATCTCGAGTCCTACACCTCCATCCTTATGGTCGAGAAGGAAAAGCTGGAAGCATTTTACGAGCGACCAGTCATCACCGCCACTAGAGAGCTCGTTGAGCTGGAGGCGGATGAAATTTTGAAAGATGCCGACAAGGTCGACATCGCGTTCTTGGTCGTCGGTGATCCTCTCGGGTACGTCTTCTCGTAATTGCTGGAGCCAGAGCTGACCATCGTCTACAGCGCCACAACCCACACCGACCTCCTCCTCCGTGCCAAGTCCCTTCAGATCCCCACTTCTGTCATCCACAACGCCTCCATCCTCACCGCCCTCGGCTCTACCGGCCTGCAAATGTACTCTTTCGGGCAAACACTGAGTATGGTGTTTTACACTGAGAGCTGGAAGCCGGACAGTTGGTATCCGAGGCTGGAAGAGAATTTGAAGATTGGGGTGCATACGTTGGTGCTTTTGGATATCAAAGTGAGGGAGCAGAGCGAGGAGAATATGGCGAGGTGAGTTTGTTTCTGTGGGCGGAGTGGGTCGTGAGGATTCGTTGGGGCGTATAGGCGGGGAGGCGGAGGAAGGCCAACGGGGGAACATCTGGACAGCCAAGCTTCCAAGGGGAATAGTCGTGGAGGATTAAGATAGAGAGAGTGGGGTACAGAAGAGACACAGAACACGGAATAGTACTGACTTTCCCCAGGGGCCGACTGATTTACGAAGCCCCCCGCTTCATGAACCCCTCCCAAGCCTTCAACCAAATCCTCTACACCGAATCCAAACGCCACCCCGCCCCCAGGCCTCCCTCCGACAAACCCGCCCCCAAAGCGGCCGACTCTGATTCCGAAGACGAAGACAACTTTACCGACCCTTACCCGACCCTCCTCCCTCCCGCTGAGACACTGGCAATCTCCCTCTCCCGAGTCGGCACTGCCACGCAAAAGATCATCTCTGGTACTCTTACCGAGCTTGCTGCTTTGCCTGAGGAAGAGTTTGGAGGGCCTTTGCACTCGATTGTGATTGTGGGCAAGAGGCTGCACCCGCTAGAGCTCGAGTATGCTGGCAAGTTTGCCATCGGGGGTGAGCAGGGTGGGTGGTGGAAGGTTGGCAAGGAGGTGTACGGCGTGGAGAGGGAGACCTTCTAGAGCGCGAGGGCATGCATGGATGGTACTATAAGGTGGTACATGGTCTGGCGTGATGGTGATGAATACAATGTTATCGTGACAGGGCGCTGTGCCGGGGCTAGAGTTTACTGGTACGAATGACTTTTACCGTTTGCCCCTCTGTCGGTGGTTTCCACGACAAGCCACGGTATAGCAGGGTTGAGGGCGCTGTACCAAACTCGACTGGTAGATTCAAGTTCTAAGCCACAGGGTCAGACATGGAACACATTGAGCATGAAAGAAAGACTTGCCAGCTCGTACACGGCAATAGTCCGCAACATTGAGAAATGATGGATGGAATGGAGCGAGCAGTACCACAGCTGCACATCTTTAACTCGAATCTTGGCGATTTGACTCGCTAGATCAAACTTACTTCTCGACCCACAGTGCTCCCCATTTCCTGCTTTGTCGGCGTAATAGCAACGACATGCACCATCCGATCCATCTCATCTACCAGCCCATCCCGCTTCTCTCCCTCCTGCCCCCCTAGCCCCGCAGGGTTCCCCTCCCCGCCACCTCCCTCACTCGAACTGCCCCGTCGTCTGCAGATCTCACTCCACGAGGAAAGGTCTTTGCTGACTTGCCTCATGGCCTGCCGACAAGCTGGGAGAGAACGAGCAATGGGGCGGCGGGTGATGGGGAGGATATTGTCGTAGTTGATCTCTGGTATTTCAGAGAGGGGCTTGGGGCTGTCGTAAAGGTTCAGGAGGAAGGCTCTGAATGATTCGATCACCTGCGTTGTATGAGCGATACTACTATCAAGTCGCACAACCTATACTTGCATGTCGGAAGTGCTTTCCTAGCGTTCCTCCTGGCAACAGTGCACTGTCCCTTGATAGCTCTTCATCGGTACTAATATGTCTTTCGAGAATATCGACGGCAGAGTCAACGAGGGCAATAGACAGCGAGACGAGGGCTTCTGCGCGATCCGGATGGGTTCGGGACGGCATGGGGACGAGAGTGTGGTCGAGGGCCGTCAGAGGGACTCGGGATGTCGACGTCGGACCTGTTTTAGAGCTTGAGGACATGGCTTGTAGGTTGGGGTTGAAGTTAAGTGAGGAAAATCAGAGAATAAAAAGTTGTAAAAGTCAAGCCAAAAGACATGTCGAAAAGACAACTACTGTTGTGACGTGATGATTAGTGTTTCTTAAGGCACAATCAACGATTCCGAACAGTAATTACAAATGTCTTATCAGGCCTATTCAGGCTTCTTCGTTCGATTCCAAGATGTTCCAGCAGAATTGTTCTCCTCGGACATAGATCCCTTGCAGATATCCTTTCAGTGTGGGTTGATGTACATATGGTTCTAATGTTCTAATTTACAACATACAATACCCTATGGTGTCAGTCAATCACCACCACCACCCATTTCCCCGTCCTGTTATCGGCCGCCGCCACGCCGATCGGTCATTCCTTCTAGGTAGTACAACCCCCGACCTTCTCTGGCCCTCCTTGCCATCTCTAGCCCCTTGACTCTCTCCGATCCCCAAAGGAGCAACATCCCATCCCCGGCCATCCCCGCTTCTCATCGCCGCCTGGCTTTCAAAGTCCAGCTCCGCACTGGACGGCAACACCTCCACTCGGGCAACAGCCCCGAAAAAGTCGGTTATGAGAATGTCTTCGGGAGGAGAGGTGGATAGGTCGGTGGAGATGCCGGGATGGGAGAAGATTTTGGCAGGATCGTATGTGTCAAACTTGGGAGGGCGTCAGTTGGGATGAAAATGGGATGGGATTGAGGAGTGGTATGGGACTTACTAATTGGCGGAGAGTGGTCTTGGAAGTCTTTCCGAGGCTCTCAAAGTACTGAAGAATGAAATGCGTGAAGCCATCAATGACGGCTACGCCGATATCGCGGTCGTTGTGATGCTAATCGAGGTCAGCGTGGTCAGACAATGTATGCAAATAACTCGCAGAGTAAGAGCTCTCGCCGAGTTCAGAAGAGCCAGTGGCGATAATCTCGGGCGAATAGAACTTTGAATACATCGTGTTCGCTTGGCACGTATCGATCACATAGAG
The DNA here is from genome assembly GCA_036426225.1 of Cryptococcus sp. DSM 104548. NCBI lineage: Eukaryota > Fungi > Basidiomycota > Tremellomycetes > Tremellales > Cryptococcaceae > Cryptococcus > Cryptococcus maquisensis. The sequence goes on from CP144037.1 coordinate 293,074, forward strand.
GAGCTTGTTGTATCTAGAGTCAAATCAGTATGCATCGACGACACCGGGAGACGTGATGACCCACCTCTTCTTCTCCCACATTTGCTCCACAGCATCGGCCACATCATACGCCGAAACCTCCTCGTTGTCTTGAAATTTGAGAAACTCGTTGCCACCGTGGCCTGTCATGTAGATGAAGACGTTCGAGGAGGCGTCGCTGAGCAGTCGCTTTGAGCGGGGTGTGGAGGGGTCATGTCGACCTGCATTATATGTCAGCATGAAACCCTATGCCTGTCTCACAGCCAGTCCACCCACCCGTCAGCAGCCTCAAGAAGCTCTCCACTGTCACCTCATATCCCTTATAATCCACCTCAATCCCTTCTCCATACAGATCCAGCGCTCTCCCCGAATTCGCATAGACTGTGGCCGGGAACGGATTCCGTGCATTACAGGCCACGTCATCAGCCAGCATAAGGATGATATTGCTATCTGGCAGACCAAGACGTTTGAGGGTCCGATACATTGCCAGGGTGTTTGCCATGTGCTGCGTGAATCATTGATCAGCGACTACTCGGCCTGAGGTTGTCTGGACTCACCCGGTAGTTGAACCAATACCGAGAGCTGCATACTAGCACCGCCCAGTTGTTTGTATGCCCATCAGAAGCGAGCCCATCGGTGCTGTTGCCAAAGAGGTCAGACAGTTGCGGTTCCAGGTGGTCGGTGGGGATGGTGTCTGCGATGACTGGGAGGGCGAAGAGGGATATCAGGGCCAGGACGAGGGATGGGAGACGCATGACTGCGTTCAGCTCTGGGCTCTTGTGAGGTTGATTCGTGTTTTACCGCAAAAATATAATCCAGGAAGAGCACAAAGCGCCGAACCACATCAAGAGACGGCGAGACGCCCAGGAGCTTCAAGAACGGACATCGCCGCCGAAATGAAGTTCAGATGCTGTCCGACGTTGACTGATGCATGCGGCCGCTGTTGCTGTCTTGGGGCATGGGCCATTCACGTAGAGTACAAGTCTGTTGCTGGAGGAGTATTCGCCCATGCCAAACAATACGGGTCACTGCTGTCAGCCAGCCCACGTACCTTCTTTACTGCTTTAGGTGTGATATCCTCCGGCCTCCACCTAACGTATGCTCGTCTTCTTCACACAGCACATCCCCCCAAACCCATCCAGAGACACGAGAGGAGAGTACAATGTGGAAACAAAAAGCCCAGAACCTGAGATTCCCAGGTCATCCCCCACCCAGGTACTGACCAAGCGATAAGTGATTTGTCTTCGCGGCGGATCAGACGGGACGCGGAATTTCGCACTTTCTATAGCCGAGCATTATCTCTAAAAGCTAGATTTGATATTGAAGGGGGGCCAAAAAGTATACTCATGGGTCTCATCTCGGGGTTGAACCGAGGACCGCCCCCAAATGGAACCTTTGAGGTCACTCAAAGAGGGCATGCTTTCACTACACCAACGAAACAATTCGACGAAAGGGTACTCAACAAATGTCTTGAGGACTATAATAAAGAGGATCCTACAATGGACTGGAGTGGACGCTAAGTGTGTACCTACGCGAAGGGTAGGCCTTTTCCGGCTCGACACAAGCCGCTCAACTAAAGGTCTCTTGTCATTCTCGCACACTGAAGATCGTTGACATGTCCGTCAAGTAAGTGAGGTCATGCATGCCTACAACGAGCTGATCTATAGTGATTCTTCGCCAACAGCAGGCGAACCATTCTCCTTCCATCTTCTGAATCCACCATCCATATCTACCGCCGTCGTTACTCCAAAATTTTGACCAGTACTTGCGCGGCGAGAGAGGAGGCGCATCCTTCATTACAGAACTACACGCGGGGTGTCAGTTCGAGCCGCAAGTGTGGTCAAGCTATAGATAGAGCTTACAAGCATGAGTGAGAAAGAAGGCTCGCGGGCCTCGAGAATGGACCAAGGAGAAGTGCGGTCAAGAAGCCATTCCAAGACATTCCTGTGACAATTGACTCTCAGCCCCGCCGCTCAATAAGAACCAAACACAGTCAGACTTACCTATTGATTACAATGGCTCCAGGTATCAGTCCTTCCTCCTTCCTGTTCCTGTGAGGCCTGATATCAATGTGCTAAACACCTTGCTCGGTAGATCTGGCGAGCGCGTCATGAGGGGTGGGGCGGGGGGGGGAAGGAGGCCAGGGGCCTTCTTCTGCTGGCTTCGAGGTAGGTGTCGATGTTGCTTTTCTCTTCATGTAGTCCCATATTTGAGTGACCGATGGGTGAGGATGTGAGTGGATATTGTCCGAGTCAGTTTTTGTATGCTCAGTGACAGCATAACGAGAGAAATCAAATGATGGATATCATAAAACGACATCGTCCCGGCGGCCGATTCGGCGACCGCTGAACACATTTCACGATCGTTTCGGTTTGCCGAAGACGCCAAGCGCCAGAAAAAGAAAGACGAGATGTAACAATAGATAGAGTCGAGCAGAGTCAGGACTCCATGTAGCGCACGGAGAACATACATGATGCTTTGGTTATCACAATACTAAAAGTCTATACTGATCAGCCATCATGTCACATCGGATGTCATGGAAGACGGCTCACTTCTTCGTTCTTCTTCTTGTCGTTGTTATTAGGCTTTGGCCAAATTCTTGTCCAGCTCTACCAATTTGACATTATCGCTGGCCACATGGTCAAAAGCGTGCAATCATTGCCTCCCTGACCTGGAGCAAATGTACACATTGAGCTTCGACTGCGAATGGCTGTTGAGGTTGTTTCTCAACTTGTTTCGCCATTTCGTCCAGAACATCTCTCCTTTGCTGAGTATGCTTCTCCTCGGCTAAGGCGTCCAAAATCATGATTCTCATGATTTGAATACAGACTCGCTGACAGTAGCGGGTGTTGTATGTAGGGGACGACCTCGAGGTTGAACAAGATCTTGCCAAAGGGTTCACTCTTGATGTAAGGCTTGTACTTCCATTCGGCTAGAAACGGATTTGGACGCGCACAGTATATGAGAGTCACGCTTTCGAGCTTGCCACGCATCATCTCGTTGGAGTTTGAGAAGTCAACTGTCACCGTGTGATCATTTATCGGGCCTTCGTCGAACCTGATAACCACGTTCTTGAAGTGGTCTCCAGCAAGTGCATGGAAGCACGCGTACCTGTCGTTCAACTTGTATTCGTAAGGCGACGTCCGGTCGCCGCCCTTGAGATAACAGAGCTGATTCAACGTAGATAATCTCATCTCGAAATATTGGGCTTTGGGAGATAACACTGACGAATTCTCTTTGTCACGTTCTGTCTTTTGACGCACTTGTTTGTTGCGCTGCTCGCGAGATCGTCGTTGTTTCTTTGTCAAGTCTACAAACGTTTGCAGCTCGGTGATATACAGGACCACAAGCATTTTGGTGTTGCTCAAGCTCAATCGCATGATCTTGTTGTGCGTTGGACTGCACCGATGCTTGGCGTCGAAAAGACTCGTGCTGAGCACGAATTGCGATTGATGCATGCCTCTTCCTCAGAGCTCGTTCAAGAAGGTAGCGATATAGACTCATATATGAACCTGGAGCCTCATCAAGCAGATACACGTCGAGTATGATGTGGCTGACCTCCACTAGAGTCTTCTTATTTTGTTGGGCCTCTGGCGCCGTTTGCGGACCGGCGTCGGGTCGACATAGGACTGCCGTGCGTATGTCGCTGGTGAGGGCAAAGAGTTTGTCGAAGAACATACTGTTACTGTTCTTTGGTGGAAGTTGTTTCTTGAGATATGTGGTTGTTGTTATATGGTGATGCGGGTGGTTCAATATATTATTCCGCACATTCCATAGTGTAGTATATAAGTCCTTCCGACTAGTGTTCAGTCAATTGCCTAGAGGAGACTCAGCATATGCATATCTACAACCAACCTAGTCCCACAAACAAATGATCATTGTACTGTACAACAAAACAAGAAGTGACACTCTATGATATGTAAACTTGTTGCCTCAACAGAGGCTTGCTATGGGTGGCTGCCAGATCCGCGACTTGTCGGAATGTGGTCATATCGACACGCGCTTTGAAGACAACAAACACTATATGCGTTTGTTAGTTGACAGAACCTCGACATGGTAGCAATCCGACTCACCATGAGTAGAATCATGATCCGCTACTCTCTCCGCCTCCTGACAGATATCAAACCCCGCCGCACAATGTGCACATCTTAACCACACTCCCCGTATCTGGTCCCCATGTACATCACACAACGTCTCCCTATGCATTACATGCTTGAGGTACGCCGTGGGATCACGCGGGTTGATCGTAGACAGCGCGGCGGAGGGCACCTTGCCGACTGGATGGCGGTAGAGAGGTGGGAGGATGGCTCGCCGGGAGCGGAGGGGGATGTGTACGGGGCGGTCAAATTTGAGAAAGACGTGTGTTGGGTCATGGACTTTGTATGAGCGTAATTCGCATATTGAGCACTGTATTCCGGGTCAGATGATACCTCTCAAGGCCTCTTCGAAAAGACTTACAAGATTGAACCCAGCAGGATCAGAAGGACAACCCGCGCACTGATACCGCCTACCCATAATCCACTCTGTACAATTCCCGCACCTAATTCCATGGTCCAGCGCATCCCTCTGCGTCACGTTGATGATCTGACTAGGCGGAACTGGGGAAGGCCCCCTATCCCGTGTAGCTGTCGGTGCGTAGACAGTAGAATGGTCGCCGGACGGGGAAGACGAGCGAGAAGAAGGTTCAAAGGGATTGGCGGCGCTCGTAGCGACTGTGCGGTCTTGTTGGAACCACCTATCTCGAGCTCGGCGAGAGACGGCTTCGACCTCGGATGAAGGGAGTGGGACGGGGATCTACGATGGATCAATACAAAGCAAATAAGCAGGTGGATGAACTCACCTTCATCATGATATGATCCGCCAGGTGCCCAGACCCATCCCCGCCAGCCATATAGATCCCCTCACACTGGATGCACAAGTCCCAAGAAGGACATACAGCGCAGTGGAACCTTGGGCCAACAATGTCTTGCAGGCAGCTATCGGGATGTTAGGATATGCGTCTTGTAAGCTGCCATCGACTCACTTGTGACAAAATGCGCCAGGATGTCGGACCACTACCACATATGGGTCAGTGATTATTCTTTCCACAAACGTATCAACTCACACTGTGGAGCGGCCACCTCCTGCGTCCCATCCTCGTCCGACGATACACTTCTTGCCGACTCTATTTGAGGCAAAGGCTTGTCCGGTAGGGACAAGAATGAATGCGCCGGATGAATCTCATCCACCTTTTGATAACATGACCGGCAAAGGTCGAATTTGGCGCACGATACGCATTTGAAGCGGTTGTGGAAGAGCGGAGTTCGACAGATGGTACACTCGGTATCCTCGTTATATTCTAGATTCACAGTCAGTCGAGAGACATCCTTGAGCTCGACAAAACTCACCGACATCGTCCCATCCTTCCGGTCCCCATATTCTCTCCTTGAAGGTATGTCTCAGCTCTCCCGACCTTCTCGCATGTCTCAATTCACTACTGCTCATCTCATGCTTTGCCGCCCTCGCCGCCGCCTTGGAATGCTGTATCCCATGTATCTCGATACATCCCGCACAAAGCTCATACCCCGCCTTTCTCGGCGGCTGGTCGCCCCGAGCCAGAGACGGGATCAGGTCAGCGTTATCTGCAGTGGGCGATTGCGGCGGCGTAGGACCGAGGAAAGGGCGGTAGGTGATGCTCGTCGGCGAGGAGGCGCTCCCTGCAAAAGCCTGGAGTGAGCCGCGGGACGCAGTGGTTGACAATGAGCCGCTCCGACTGCGAGATGCGGTATCGTAGACCGTCGTCCTCGACCCGCTACTGCTCGAAGTGGGAGCCGCCGCAAACTCTGTCGCATCAGACGACTCGCTCGACTCGCTCGGTACTCTCGGCGGGACAAAGACGGCTTTGCCAGGTGCATTCTCCTTCCACATCTCGCCTTCGCCGCAGGTCTCGCACACATAACGCAAATAATCGAGGCGGACGCCGCATGCAGAGCAGTCGGGCGCAAAGATGGGTGGGCCGGATGGTTCTGTGACCTGAGCCAAGGGAGCGTGGACATGTGATAGAGGGGTCAGGGGAGGGGATGTGGTGCTGGCCGAGGAAGATGTGGAGTTGTGGGAGAGCCGGCGGGATGCAACGTCATTCTCGGCAGGATCGACGTCGGATGCGTTGGAAGAGTCGGTCTGGTACGAGTAGTAGTATCCTAAGCACCCATAAGCGTACTTCATAACAGCACAAAGCGTACTCACTTCCTCGAGCATCGCGCACCAAAGCGAAATTGTTTGACCGCTCATCATCACTTCCAAAACTCTCCTCATCGCTATCATAGCGACCCGGCCTGCCCGATCGACTATGCCCATTGATCTTTCTTGCATTGAGATTCGACTGCTCTCTCAACCATCTCGATCCTAGTTCAGAGTGCGTTAATAGTGATGGCGCGGCGTCGCTCTCTGGCCCGGTCAAGGGCGGTTGCTGGGGCGCCGCGAGCTGTTTGTGGTTGTACGCCCGGTAGTCTGAGCCTGCGCGACTTCTGTCAGACCGCCTTTTGGGCGTGATGGACCCAGCATAGCGGGAAGGCGAAGGCCGGTCGTCTTCAAAGCTGAGCCCACTCATGCGTTCGGATATTGAGCGCGATGCCAGGCTCGCCCCGTCGTCTTCTCCATATTCGGTAACGTCGTCGTCCATAGCTTCCTGTACAGACTCCATGACACTGCCCCGGAAGCTGCTTTCGTAGGTACTGGAGTGATAGGCAGAATCCCGCTCCGACTCGGTCTGAAAGCTTGAGATCGAAGAGGTGTCGCTAAGACTGGGACCGTCATATTCCACAACAACGTCTAGCCGTAGTGTGATTTTTGATAGCGATAGCTGGTAAGGAAGGCTCCCGTTTCCTGATCCAGAGTAGGTCGACATGTTCGCATCATCGTCGCCAGAGATAAAGTATGAAATTGCGTCGGTAAGGTCGGCTTCACTTCGTATTGTGAACTCTTCGCCATCATCGTCGGTATATATCAAGGCGAAGGGCGAAGCTGAAAGCGAGAAACAGTCTTCCACCTATTATTCCATTAGATGTCTCCCCTTTCTGGTATATCAAGACTTACGCGATGCCGCAAAGATGCCAGGCGACAGGTAGCTGCCGATGGAAAGTTGATGCGCCGTGACGAGCCTTCGTACCCACATCGCACGACGAGGGGTCGGTTTGGACGGTCAGGGATACCGTCCGAGCTGGATGCTGCCATGCTCAGATGCTCATATGCGCTGAGCTTTTGTGTTGTAGATGCAGTGCAAAGAGTGCTGCGAAATAGTTGGAAATGACAACAAGTGAAGTAAACGCGAGTCGCGGGGGGCTTGCGGCGCTTGACCGACTTGTCAATCGTCATCACTTGTGCAAGTTGTTGAGAGTTGCGCTATACATCTCTTTCATCTCTTTCTTTTCAGACAAGAAGAGCAATTACCATGGCCTCTTCTGCGAATCCAGTGGTCCTGGAGTCTGGCACAAGTTCCGGCCTCACCGTGAACCTGTACGCAGCTCGCCTCCGTTCCCGCCATGCTCCCCTGACTGACCTGATCCTCCAGTCATCCCCTCGCTATCCTCAACATCTCGGATGTCTGGAACCGCGCCCAATTCACCTCTTCTGGTACCAAGGCCTCCAAGTGTGCGTGTCTGAGCTTCAAAAGTTGTGCAAAGGCTGACTCGCTCCCGCCTAGTGATCGGCGCGCTGCTGGGCACAGAGAGTAATCGTGAAGTGGCTATCGTCAACTCGTTCGATCTCAAAGTCATCGCCACTGGCGAAGATATAGAGATGACCGGGGGAGATGCCGAGAAGGGCGCCTACGTCCTTGATACAGATTTCTTGCGGGTTCGAGAGTCGCAATGTAAGTCTATCACATATAAAGCGTGGCCGGTCTGACTCTTCAAAGTCAACGATGTGTTCCCCAGTCTCAAGATTGTCGGCTGGTATTCTATAGGCCATGAACCCACCCTCGACGATATCTCGTTGCACAAGCAATTCATCACGTCCACCTCTGAATCGCCCATATTCCTGCTCTTCAACCCCCATCCCGCCCCCGGGGCTCAAAGTCTCCCTCTCAATATATACGAGAGCGCAGAGATCGCTGTGACCGAGGGTGCGGAAGCTGCTGAGGGAGGGGATATTAAATTTGTGGAACTAGGGTATGGGATTGAGACTGGGGAGGCGGAAAGGATCGCCGTGGATGGTGTGGTGAAGGGCGGGACGGCGGATGAGGACAGCGGTATGTCTAACAGTTCTTCTCGAGGATTGTGTTGATTGCTTGTAGCTGTGGGACACTTGACAACTCAGCGGAACGCTATCAAGATGTTGTTTGACAGGATAGAAATTCTGCAAAAGTACATTTCTGGGGTTGTCGACAGTAAGTCTCGACAAACTTTTCGACTCGGTCAAGCTGACTTGTCTTCTAGAATCCGCCAAACCGGACCACGCCATCCTGCGTCAAATATCTTCCCTAGTCTCCACTCTTCCCACCATGGACGCTCAGGAATTCCAGGACGAGCTCATGACTGTACGTATCATCCTTCCGTCCTCGCACAATTTTTCAAGCTGACATCATGCGACAGGAATACAGCGATGTCCAACTCTCCTCATACCTCTCTTCACTCACCAACCAGCTCAACGCGCTCAGCGAGTACGGCGAGAAGCACTCGCTGCTCTATGGCTCGAAGGAGGATGATTATAGCGGTGGTGGGGCAGGCGGGATGGGGCTGCGAAGTGGGAGGGGGATGACGATGGGTTTTGGCGGTTTTGATTTGGGTGCATCGAGGCGGCGTAGATGATTGAATTCATATGGCCTTCATAGGACCACGTGGGAGTTGTAAGCGGTATTGAAGCATGTAACATAGATATGAACCATGGCACAGTGGGAACAATGGTGCAATGTGAATAGTACATACATCCTTGATACGAGCTGGACAGATTGTCTCTTCATTTCGTTGATTTATCCACCGCCCGTAGAGCCGTGGTATCATCTGCTGGTTAGCTGCTGGTCGTGGCTGCACTCCAGAGTATTTGGTTCCGTCGCGTCGACATGCCGCCATCCAAGAAGTTCAGCTTTCTGTTCAGCTCTCGATTTCTTGCAATTTTCGTCAGCGCTTTTGTCTTTCGGTATCCTATCCACATATAGTTAGTATACATTCAACCCCAACTCTCTCAAATGGCCGGACATACCCCCAAAGAGCAATTCGAAGCCGCTTGCCCATGGCTTACCTCCGCCCCAGCCGCCGCTGGTCTCCCTAATGAAACCAAACTCGAAGTAAGCTTTTGGATCTATGAGCCTCAGCCATACATCTCTAACGGGTACATCACGTTCTAGCTTTACGGGCTCTACAAGTTCATCACCAATAGTGAAGGGCCGTAAGTGCAACGTGCCCCACGTATAACCTCACTGACTCCTTTGCAGAACGTCATCCCGTCCTTCGATATTCTACCCTGCCGCCCGAGCAAAGTACGATGCCTGGCTATCAGCGCATAAGAAGTATACCTCATTAGATATTGAGCCCGCGGAAGCTCAAGCAAGAGCCCAGGGGCGATATGTCGACATTGCAAAGCAGGTCGGGTGGGACGGCGTGATCAGGGAAGAGGATGACATTGATCTGGAGAATTTGAGTGATAGTGAGGATGATGAGGCGGAGGAGAGGACAGCGGAGGATCCGAAGGATGGATCGGGGAAAGATGGATGGAGGTCGGTGAGCGTCATGGAGGGCGCTGGGCAGAAGAGCGCGGACGAGTGAGTAATAGATCTTGAAGCCATTATCATGACTGACAATTATCTGTTATCAGGTCGCAAAGTCCTATACACGATGCGGTGTCTACAGATGATTTGGTGGAAGTCAGAAAAATATTGCAGAACGACAAAGGATTGGTCAATGTCGTAGATGAGTTTGTGAGTACCGACAATCCTCTTGGGAATCAAATTCTGATCTGGTAGGGCTATACGCCATTACATATCGCAGCAGACCGGGGTTATCCCGATATGACCAGACTGCTACTAGAGCATGGGGCTGATCGGAACGCCAAGGTCAGTCATCCCGCCTTTTCGCCATCGCAAGCTGATGGCCTTCTTGTAGGACCAGGATGAGCAGACACCTCTCATGCTCGCCGAGATATCAAGCCGAGACGACATCATCACTATACTATCCTCACAATGAAACGAAGTGTATGATCATTATGCATTATGATATCGTTGACATTACAAACGTTTGGATTGCTATACACTTTTTGGTCGCTAGATCCTAATCAATCGTCAAACAAACACGATGCAAGACCCTCCCAGACCCTCTCACAACCCACTGCTCCTCCCTGTGCATCTCCTTCCCACACTCTCCACACTCCCTCCCCAGCTCTGCTCTCCACCCCTTGACACTCTCCCTCACAAAATCACTCGTCACCTCTCCCAGATCAGCTTCCACCAACCTCGTCGTCATGCCCAACATCTCCCCCTCGGTCCTATACGAATCAAGCATGCCCACGAGGATTGTCCGGAACTCGCTATATGCCCGGCCCTTGGCGGACTGCTTGGAGGTGGAGGTGGATGCTTCGACGAGGCGCTTGAATAAACGCGGGAAGGAGAGGGACGACGACGACGAGGAGACGAGGGAGGCGAGTGTCTCTTGGACCAGGGCGCGTATGGTGTCGAGAACGACTGCGTCCGAGGACGAGGACGCTAGCGCCGAGGATGTATGGACAAGCTCGATAATCTCGTGCAGTACCCCAAGCCACATATCCTCTACTTCCATCTCTTTCCTTGCAGCCTGCTCATCTTTTGCTTGAGAAGAATGCTCTTGACACAGTCGGACGCCCATCTTGGCGACCCCTTGGATCACTTCGAGCGCGAGGTGGACGGTCCCTGGATCATCGCCCACCACGCCTTCGCCGAGCTCACCGCCCTTGGCCCGCAGGACGTCGCCGACAGTGTCAAACGTTTCCTTGACCTTTCCTTGTCTGTCCAGAGCCCACAATTGAGCCTCGTACAGATGCTCTTTCTCACACTGGGCAGAGAGGCGGGCGAGGTCAAAGAAGGAAGGTCCACGTTCGTCGAGGAAAGCGACGACGTGCCCGGGGTCGTTCTGAGAGAGGAGGTCGATATAGAGATGACGGTTGGGCAGATCCACATGTGTGGAAGGAGTCGATGTACTCGTCTCTTCCCCATCAGGCTCCAGTAGGCATCGGAGGTACGCCATCTGCTTGTGCGGTGCCGGCCCAAGAGCCTCAATAGCCGCCCGATGCACGTCCGGCAACTCCTTGTCGAGCAACACCGCTGTCTCCCGTACACCCAGTTCAAACAGCTGCGGCAGTGCTTCCGTCACAGCTTGCGACACCTCAGTAGAAGCTGATGGCGAAGCATCCCTGACAATCTTCTCGAGCGCCCCAAAAACTTCTTCGTCCGAATCCGGGTCACGCAAGAGGGTGTTGATCAATTGGCCCCATTTCCCTTCACGCCTATATGCCCCACGCAGTATCCTGAAGAAACCGGCCTGCTCAAAGAGAGCGAGCATCGCATCTCCGTCATGGGGCGTGTACGCGGAGAGGAGATACTCGGCAGCGAGCTGTCGGTCTTCCCGAGTACTCTGGTCAGGGTCACTCGCGAGGGAGACGAGGATGCGGTGAAGCGTGGAAGGGGGAATGAACAGGAATTGCGGGTACTTGGGCAGGTTTCGAGCGACAAAGATGTGCAGGAAAGTGATATCTCCCGGGTGAAAATACTCGGGGTCCATCACATCCAGCATGAGGTTGACAATGGATTGACGATTAATTGCGCCAGAGGGGTCATTGAGGTATGAATCCTCAAACGCGATATCCATCGCATGGAGGAAAGCTTCAGTGTCGAAACGAAGTAGGAGGCTAAGATAAGGGTATGGCGGTTCAGGATGATCTTGGTCTACGGTCAAGACGAGCTCGGTAGAACCTTGGGGCCAAGTCACAGACCGTCCTTGAAAGATGAAAGAGTAGACATCCGTCCTCGCCTGGTGGGCCTCTCGTTCTGACAAGGCCTCACCACTGGGATACGAGAGTCCAGACAGAACAGTTTCCAAGTACGCATACAGCTTGTAGGCATTCGGCGCCAATTCCTCCGTTTCGTCCTTTTCGTCCCCGACCAGGGACGGCCTATGAAGCCGATGTCGCTGGATATCCCTCACCACTCCTATCAGCTTGACTATCGGCGCCACGTAGTCCCGCATCGCCCGAGTATACACATGGATCATCGCGTCCCACAGACCATGCTTTTCGCAAAGCGTAATGGCTTGATTAATATCGAGTGTTATCGGGTCGATGTGCCAGATGACAGACTCGGCAAGGTCGAGCTCGTGCTTCTCATCGTGCATGGTGATGAGCGCCTTGATGATATCGGGAGGGATCTCGCGAAGGCGGTTGGAAAAGATGAATGGTTCGAGGATGTTGAGAAAGATGCTTTGGATGCCCACTTGGGAGTAGTGATCGTACGCCTCGTCAAACAAGAATTTCGTGTCGCCAATCGCCAAGCATGCTTCGATACAGGAGGTGGCCAAGCCCTCAAAGAGGGAAGTCAGATCTACACCTCGGCCATCGGCACTAAAGTGGGTATCGTCCGTCATCCTGTCTGGCGAAAATGCCCACTCGAGGGACGCCTTCATCAACTCTCTCATCCGCTTGCCCACCACTTGTTGCCGTTCGCGAGGGTCGGATGGCAGATTGATGGTGTTGCCCTTAGAAGTGCCGTTGTAGTAGGATAGGGCGACCGAAATGGCAAAGAGAAAGTCACCGCGGTGTACCTGAGTGAGGATGCGATCATTCCAATGCAGCAAGGTTCCGGCTTGCAGGTTGGTTTTGGTCTGGATACGTATCAGCAGAAGAGCGCCACGACCTACAGTCACTCACAAGCAAAAACAGTTTGCCCCGATGCGTCTTGACACTCCCAACAAACGAAGTTGGCACAATTTCCACGTCCCCCTTGGGCGGGAGAGCCTTGTAGAGGTCTTGCGATGTCAACAGACTGGTTTGGAGCGGCGTATTTTCCACCACCTTCATGGATCGCACATCGAGAAGACACAGCGTTGTAGAGGTGATCACCAAAAGATGCTGCGCAGAGAAGTCAGCGTTTTGAAGCATGTGCTATCCACCGACTCACATTCGGGTCGTACCACTCCATAGCCCTTACACCCTCGCTCGCCTCCCACTTCCGCCCCTCTACAAACTCTGGGGTCGCTTCCACCCCCTCTATCTGCACTCTTGCTCTAATGAATCTCACGGCCTTGCCCCAGGAATATGCCAGCACAGGATCTGAAACCTCTGCCCCCTTGGTAGTGCCATCGTCAATGACCTCCCCACTTTTAAGCCACGCAGCACAGCCCATCAATCCGCCTTCATCTCCTCCAGCATTGTCTCGCATCTTGCGAGACCATGTCTTTGCCTGGGGTTTCATACCCACGATGACGAGTTTGGAGGGTGTTAGGAGGGCAGAGAGCGAAAAGTTGTCGGTGGGATGAGGCGACGAGCTGAGCGGGAGAGGGGTCGTCGAGAATAGTGTCGTTGGTTTTTTGGGAAGATATGGAGGTTTGCCGTTTACCCCGGGCGAGGGATAAGACCCCAGCATCCGAATCACGTCCGTACTCTCAACTCCCATAGCCTTGCCCAAACTCCACCAGAACGCTCGCCCATGCTCATCTCCCGACACTATACTGGTATGTCTCTTGCCCACGAACCCTATATGGAGGATTCTTGATCCTTGGAGGTGACCTTCGCGTCGGCCAGAATGGATCTGTTTTAGGGAGAGCGAATGGGCCGTACGAGCGGGATGAGTAGGGGAGGCGAGGTCGTAGAGGTGAATGATGCCGGTCGAGAGACCGACGGCAATGTACGTTTCATCAGAGGAGATGGTGACGCAAGTGACAGAAGCACCTACTGATGTTAGACTCGGCCCTAAAGAAGGTGAACAAACTCACTGGGATCTTCCGGGCCAAGGATGTACTTGATATCCTGCCCGAAACCATATACGACAACTACCCCTGCGTCTGTACCCACGGCAATCATCCCATTGATGTCGAGAACGGTGGGTCGTCCTAGCTTCTGTTCCTCCACCGCGTCTTTCACTGGGCTTCCAATGGGCAAGCCAAGCAAAGAGCTGGCCTTGCGACTGATGACGGGTTTTGGCGAGGAGCTCCCACTTCCATTCTTCTTGTCTCTAGAAAATAGGTGCGCCGAAAGCTTCCGTAAAGGGTGAAACTGGAATGCCGGGCCTTGTTCAGGTTCTGAAGGAGGTTTGGAAAGCTCTTGGTGCAGAGTCGACGGCTTGGACGGGAGGCTGCCAACAGACATCGTATCTGAGCGAGCTGCAGAGACTTGGGAGAAGTGACTGGGGGCTCGCAGATTGAGAAATTGGGGGTTTTGGATGGATTGCTGAGTGTTTGTTGAAGAGGACCGCATATGCGAACGAAGTCTGGAAACAGATGGGTCTACAACAAGTCAGCGTAGCACATAACTTGTGGACCTGGGCATCTTACGGATGAAGGAAGCCCGCTTGCTTGGGCTGGGAGTGAAGCGGGGCGGGTGAGATCCTTCCCTAAGTCGGATGGGGGTATGGGACGCTGTCGAAGGAGTGCGTATCGAGACATCATCGCGATCCGATGCTGCCACCCTCGGCCCAAACTCTTCCTCTCCCAACGAGCTATCTTCCTCCCGCTCGTCTACAGCCAGCTCGCCCACACGCAGCGCCCCGGGATGAACGGTCCCGGCACTATGTTCACGAGAGCGTGATGGATGGAAGCCCTCCGCTTCACTCGTACTCTGATTCGGCGAGCTCCCTAGCTCATCTTGCGCCAGTACATTCTGTATTCTCCTCTCGTACTCATCATCGTCATAGAGGTCACCTTGAGGATTTGGTGATTGTTCGAGAGACGACCCCGGTGGGTACAATGGTGCGATGGGTGGTGTTTCAGGTCCCCAGTAATCGCTAGGCCCTTCTTCTATCGAATCCGAGTCGTAAGGCTTGCTGCTGGGCTGCCTCCATCCTGGTCCTGGATACAATTCCGAAGCCAGCGTCGAGGGCGTATCGAATCCTCGTTCGAGGTAGTCGCTCGGCCCTGCCTCCATTTCCACCACTTCTTCTTCCTCTTGACCTACGTGGATGCCGGAGGGCGACCGCCAACCAGGGCCCGGACTGGGACTCGGGCTGCCATGGGGACTGTATGCCCCTAATTCTGCCTCATCCTCATCCTCCTCTTCGTCTCCGTCTTCTTCACCTCTTTGGCCCGCCTTCTTGCCGCGTATTAGCCCGAAGAGCTTGCCCCCGCTGCTGGGAGCTCGCAGCGTCGCAGCACTTGATCGCCTGCTTTGGCGGGCGGTGAGAGAGCCCGAGGAGCCGGATGAGGAGCGCGAGCGTGACCGCCGACTTCCCAGGTCGGCTGGATAGGACATTGGTGGAGACGGAGAGATTTGAGGAGATAATGGATGGTCAACTCTAACGTGGATTGGACAGTTCGGCGCGGTCGACGGTGATGCGCGCGGCGGCGACCTCCGCCTCATGCGTCACAGTGCGCGCATGACCTCTTGCAATTCACGCCCATTTCCCACATTGCCCACCTTTTTACATCATATATCAGACCCCGCCATGCCCCCCAAAGGAAAACGCACCAAGGCAGAAGAAGCCCTCGACTTTCTCTCCAATCTCGACAACCTCGACGCTCCTCCCGAAAACACGCCCGCCGCGTCCGAGACTCCAAGGGTGTCGATAGACAGTACCCGCAAGTCGCTCTCTTCCTCGCGCGAGCTCCCCGGCAAGGCGGGCTCTGCCAGGCCCCAGCAGGACGATGAGGCGGAGAGTCATTTGGCGTTTTTGGAGGCACAGATGCAGAGAAAGACGAAGCCGCTGAGCGATTCGAGGTCGGGTACGCCGTTGTCTAATGCTGGCTCTGCACCCGTAGCAGCGCAGGAAGCTGCGAATGTCCCCTCCGCCCCTCCCCCCGCGCCCGAGCCTGAAGCCCCCGTATCGAGCGGTTGGGGCTCTCTCTGGTCTTCTGCGACTTCGGCGCTCCAGTCTGCCCAGCGCGTCGCGGACGAGCAGTACCAAAAAGTCAAAGCCGAGGGTGTCAGCGGCGTCACCGTCCAGCTGGAGCACTACGGTGTGAATGTCAAGGACATACATGGAGTGGATCTCAACAAGCTGCGTAAAGGCGCAGAGGAGAGGTTGGGCGGGATGGTGAAGGGTGTGGACCTTGAGAAGATCCGTGAGCCCCATATTCTCTCTCTCTCTTCAAGGCAAAGACTGATAGAGCTCCAGGAAAGGACCTCTTGAACACTACGACATCGACGCTGACGACCATCCTCGATACCGTCGCCCCGCCCATCTCGGAGCACGAGACGCTCGAGCTCTGGCTCTCCCACCCGATGGAAGGCTACGCCGGCGTCGAAGGCGTCATCTACCGCTCCTGGGCGCGTATCCTCGAGCAGACAGACTCGGGCGAGCTAATCGTCATCTGGTCGCCTGCCCCTACCCCCGGTGCCGGTGGGAAGGAGGGAGCGGGGGAGGGGAGGAGTATCAACCCTGTTAACGGCTGGGAGGCTGCGTGGGAGCTGAGTCAGAAGGAGGTGGAGGGTGTCAAGGGGAGGGAGGCGGAGAATCCCGAGGCTAAGGCGAGGGTGAATAGAGACGTACCAGTCACCGTCGTGCCCATCTTCCTCTACCTCCAACCCGTGCTCGTGCCCCTCCCCTTCCCCGAACCGCCCATCTCCAACTCATCCGCCTCTACCCCAGACAAACCCCACACCCCGCCAAAACATCTCCAGTTCCTCCTCACGCTCCAAGACCCAGAGCACAAACTTACGTTTACGACCGTCACCCAGCCGACGCCGGAGGATTGGATGGAGGTTGAATATGAACGATCAGAATGGGTGGAGGAGAGGTTGGTGGAGGTTATCAGGACAGGGGTGGAGGTGATTGCGCAGGATGTGAGTTCTTCCCATCAACATTTCAGTGGAAGGGATGAGCTGACGGGCTGGATTAGTATGTGGCAACGCGTATGGGTCTCAAACCTTCTGCGCCACAAGCTGCAGCCGTCGCCGCTCTGGTCGAGCAAGCTTCCCAAGAGAACGCCGAGAAGGAAAAGGAGTCGGCAGAGCAAGAGGCTGACAAGAAGAACTAGACGATGGGATCGTGAGCCAGAGTGTTCGGATAGGTGTATGTATAGATTTGTTTGTCTCTCGGGATGGTGTCTTTGGTTGATCACAAAGGCATTACATTGGAATGATAATCGTCCACAAGATCCTCATGATGATATCCAAGCTAATCATCATACCTCTTCAAATCTTACAGACATCCAACGAGCTACAATCCGCCGATAAATCCCCAATAGCCTTGACCGTCTCGGTCTTGTAGTACAGCAAGATGGATTTGACGCGCAGCTCGCTATCGGCTGTGGGTGGGCCCGCAGACCAGCTGGCGTCACCGTTTGTCCAGGCGTTGATATTGTACTCCATCGCGTGGGCGGGGACTGTCCTCATCAATCAGCTCTCAAATTTCCGCAGAGGATCAAAGGAAAAAGAAGACCCACGATTACCCCTCGGATTTCCCTGCGCCTCGCCATTATAATACCTCAGCGTCGCATTCTGCCCCAGAGGGTCGGCGAGCCAGACGATGGTGTAATTGTTGTAAGAGCTTGTAGGGGAGCGGGTCGCAAGCCCTGGGAAGGGCGCGACTCGGGTGTAGTCGGGCACGAGGGAAGAGGGGTCGTTGGGCTGTAATGCGTGGTCAGCATGGTTGGCGGCGACATGGAAGAAGGAAAAAAGAATTACGTTGCCGAAAGGAGGCCAGTTGACATAGTAGATACCGTCAGACTGGAGCTTGCCCGTCAGGATATCAATGTCGACTTCATCCGCATAGCTATCCACACAATCAGTACATGGCTTCTCACCAATGATGACGAGTAGACCTGCGTATCGGCGATAGTGTGGTTGAGCCAGAAAGCCTCGCAAGTGCCGGCGACATCACTGAGCGTCGCCTCCGCCTGGAAGACGCCACCAAACGTAGAGACGTTGTGCGTAATCTCGGCGCAATCCATATCAGCACTCAGCTTCTGGCCACCAGGGACGGTGAGCACGAGGTCGCCCTCCTCGATCTTCACGTTCCTGTACCGGCCCCAGCACTGCGCACCATTGATGCCCTCTGCTCCGGCATGTTTGCCGTCGTTGATCTTGAGACCGTACTGGAGCAGGTCATTGGGCGAGGTCATCGGCCCGTCAGCGAGGGAGGACGGGGTGAAGCTGTATCGGAAGGGGTAGTAGGCGCCGCCGAGGGATTGAATGGAGTAGCCGCATGTGCAGTTGTCGGCGGGCTCGGCGAGAGAGAGGACGGGATAGGTCTGGGAGGGGGCGGGGGAAGTGTCAGTGGAAGTGGTGGTGGCAGGCGTGGAAGAGGAGGAGGTGTAGGAGGCGGGGAGAGACGAGATGGGGCCTTGGGGTGCGGCGTGGGCAGAGATGGCCAGGAGGGCGAAAAGAATGGACCGCATTTTGCAGGCGGATTAGTGAGAAATGGTCTGTGAGAGCCGCTATATAGTGTGACCTGGGACATTTCTGGCCGCACAGAAGCAACGCAGGGTGAGAAGCCCGAGAGTGTCAAGTGTGGAATGCTATGTCGCATGGCCTGTTCCTGCCGAGTAGGCGCTCTTCATCTGATGGAGAGCGATAAAGAGCCAGCACTGCTGTCGGGTGTTCCGAACGCTGTACTAACCAAATCACCAGCCTCGAAGGTCTTCTACTGGTTTCACTGCACACAACTTCGCACCAATATCAATTGGCGCACCTCCACCTATCATGGCTGCCCCATGTGGTCCACCTGCGGGGATTCTCGTGTGGTTTTTGACATCGGGCATCCGATCATCTCAACTTGGCAGTGACAATGATGATATTATGGCATCACGTTCGGGTGATGATATAGGCGGTAGTCTGCAGACGTTGGACATGCCTGGAGGTTCTAATCGCCCTGTGCCTGGCCGGCAGTGTCCTCATAGATAACAAGAGTTGGCTGAAATGTGTTGCAGAAGAGGTACTTCCATACATCAACGCCCAGCGGACATCGCCACTTTCCACGCGGGCGCGCGGAATGAGTAATCCAGGCGGGATCTGTCCGAATTGTCCTTCTCAATCTAGCCAAAGCACCAAGGCGAACACCGCACCTGTCGATCATGGGGACTGCATTGAGTATCACAGATCTCACCGCATGTGAAGCTCTTTCTGGCTCGGCAACTTGTAGCGAGACTGGCGGATACACGTTGATCAAGCTAAGCCAATGAGATACGTTCAATCATTTAATCATTCTGTCACACTAAGACGTCCTCTGCCCACCACCACGCTGCCATGTACATGAGCAATCTCTTCCCTCTTGACCAACTGACAGGCAAAAGACAAACAAAGCAATCACGCAAAAGCAAAAAGCAAAAACGACGGCACCCGGGATTCCCAGGTGGTCCCCCACCCTGGTACTAACCGAGCGCTCTCCTAGTTGACTTCGCGGATCAGACGGGACGCGGTACTTTGAGGAGGCTATGGCCGTCGATACCTGTTTGGGTATATGACTCCACTAGTGTCATGCATGCAATGTATAGCTACGCGTCAACGCGTCGGAACGACGTCTGCATTCACTCCTTCTATGATCGACCACTCCCTCCAACCACGATGCCAAACCCCGCCTCATTCACCACCGATTCTCAAGACCGCATACCCATGTTTACCGAATTGGTCAAGCTCCACACGACGCTCGGCCTGGACGACGACTGGGGATATCTTTCCAAAGACTTTCTCGATGTCATGACATGGTGCTTGCACAGGCTGCAGACTGATGGACACCGGCAAGTACGCCCCTGCTAACATGACACATACATATCGGGCTGACCAAATGCCTCTCATAGACCGGGTGGTTCATCCGAATAGCTCTTCCGACTCACACCTGTACTGGGCCGAACGACCCTCGCAGAGCTGCTTGCTAAGCAACAGCGGTCTGAATCAACGCCATCTACCGAGCGACCAAAGGCATATAACCCCAGGCAACGTCTAGGAAAGCCGCTGCCACGGAATATACTGACTCTATCCCTGATGCCCAGTTCAAGCAAAGGTTGGATGCGCCGAGCAGCAAGTCTACGAGTGAGCGCTTCCAGTCGACGTTGCTCCTCAGCGCGCTCCTCTCTCAACATCTGAATCTGGAAGCAGTATCAGCTCCAGTCGTCTTTAGTATTGCAGAGCTTACCTTTGGCAGAACAGGCCGGTGAATTGCACCCGATGTCGTAACGAAGAGATACTAGCCGGACGCCAAAAGGAGTGCCACGTTCCGTCGAGTGATGCTGCATACCCTCGCGACTTTGTACAAGTCCTCGACAACAGAGGCGGATACCTCTCGCGCAGGCGCAGTCAGTCAATGAGCATCGGCAGCCCCTGCGCACGCAATAAGCGCATTTGGTCAATGCTGCCATAGTGCGACAACAGAGCCCCTAGCACCTATCAGCTTCTTATCCTAGTCTACGATCAAATCGAGTTGCGCCTTTCGTCGACAGGCGCCTGCAGACGACTCCAATCTTCTCTATCCTGGCTACCAACTCCCCCGGATACACTCTCCTAGACCTTCTCGCCGCAAAGCAAGCCAGCATCTCTGAGGGCAGAAAGGACATGTCGGGCGTAGGCGGCGTAGGAAGAGCAGCAATCTGGTTGGCAGGTTGAGCACAGTCGTCTCCTTGCTGGCTGCATCTCTTTCCCACGATCGCGTCTGCCATAGGTTCCATGGCTACAGGAATGTCAGTGCCATGTCGCAACAAAGGGACGGGCAATGGGAGAATGAGGCAGAGAGGGTCTGGCTCACCTTGAGGGGCTGACGCGCCCATCTTGGAGCACACATCCCATGGGGCTCTGGGCATGACAATCCATGGTTCCACCTCAAGGACTGGAGTGTCATAATGCTCCAGATAGCAGGGGAGACTTTGATAAAACAGGGCACTCCTGATATCATGAATCAGCCATAACCCACATCATCTCCCAAGCATTGGACAGTGTCTTACGTACATGTAATTGTTCACCATTTTGCAACTCCTCCCAGCCGACGGCGGCTTGTTGTTCCACAAATTCTCGATGAGCCTCAGATCACGACGGTTGTAGTGGGAGATACTTCGGAGACCAGATGCGCTTTGTGTATTCGCGCTGCCTGACACGAACAGCCGTACGCAAACCACCGTCCGCGTGGAAAAAGGCTTCAAAGTCACAGCCACGGGTGTGGTCAGCGCTTCCGCATATGACACAGGTACACGGGTGGTGGGGGGCAGCAGAGACTTCGAGCCGATCAAGACTCTGGTGGGTCATAATGATCATCATAGTAGTGATCGCCAGAGGAATCAGGGTAGTATCCGTCGTAGGTGTCAAGAAACAGACATTGTGTCGGCAGACCAGAGCAAGGGAGGGGCGTATATGTCTCTTCCTGGTCGACCCCTTTCCATCCCCATCAAGGATGCCTTCCAGTTATCCGCTCAGGCCTGATGAGCCGCGAGTCAGTCTAGCACCAGTTCTCAAGGATACACTCCTCACCGTCTCGTTTCTTGCCTAAAGGAACGGGTACACCATTAAGGTCAACGTTGGTTCACAGACAGGACGAGAGCATCCCCCACATTATCACGCAACAGCATTGCAACGAAGGCAACGCGGTTGCAAAGCGTCTGCTCAAACGGTGCCCGCCTCGAGCGCAGGGGTCGCATTTTGTGAAACCTCCCGCCGCTCGCATTGACGAGCAGGGCTTTCTTCGCCTACAGGATGGTCAGTGAAGCGCTTCTGAACACGGACGAAATAGACTGTCAGACGTACATAATGAGGGTGTGCTCCATCATTCAACCATCTCAGCGTTGAGAGCTGAAGGCAAAACGACAGCAACTAGATAGGCGTCAGCGAAAGCGAGTTGGCGTTGTGTATATGAGTTACACCCCAAACGGGACCGGCAGCCATGATGCACCGTGGTCTCGAGCGTTTTCTTTCCTTGGGCATCCCTGGTGTACATGGACGAGGCATCGTTGAAGAAGAATCTGACAGGTCGGACTCGTAACCAGAGTCCTATAGATAGCTGCCAGCGAGATCAGGGACGACTTATGAGAGCGATACACACCCGGTCACTCTCCTCGCCGCGTTCGTCCCCAGTGACAACTCCACCACAAATGCCCCCAGGTCGAACACGTAAGAGCTGAGGATATTGAAGTCTTCCAAAGACACTTTCCTGGGGCGTCCCTGGTTTACGTAGCGCTCGAAGGTAGAAGTGAGATCTACTGGCTTGTTCAATTACAATCTATCACGAGTCGAGGGCTGATTTACACGTAGTTCCACCCAGCTCATCCCGTATCGTGAGTGTCGGTTGCAAAGTTTCGACAGAACAAGTGGAATGTCTTCTCGTGGTCATCGGTACCTGTTGGAGTGAAAGGGCGGACTGCCGCAACAGTATCGATTTTAGATAAGACCGCGCCTACGGTCTCTGAGAATTGGTGTCAGGAGACCTTTGTTTTGGACATGCAAGAATCATTTGGGGCTCGAAGAACCGCACATTATCCCCGGAGCGAGCTGCACGCTGCCATCCAGCCAGCATCCAACGTTCGACACTGACTGCTGCTGACTGCTGAAAGACGAATCAATGAATGAATAAATCAATGAACCCATGAAAGAGGAGCGACGCGTCCAATCGTTCTGCATTACGTAATTTTGAAAGTCCACGTCAGTCATAAATCTCGCATCCAATCACTGTTCGGGTGATTCTCTTCTGCCCTTCTGCGCCCATCTCCTCTTTCATTTTCATCCAACCACAAAATGGCCGTCGACACCGCCCCCGCCCCCGCCCCACTCGAGCAACAAGAGTCTGCCGGCTTCTTCGGCTCCCTCGTCAACTACTTTGTCCCCACGTGAGTATCACAGACGGTCTGGGCGGCGGGCGGGGGGTGATAGAGGAGAGAGCAAGTGGATCGCGTGAGGAGGGTCAAGGGGATATGGTGTAGAAAACCAGGGGGACGTTGTTCGAGAAGAAGAACGGAAAAGCACGCGAGATCGACATCATCCCCCTCCCATTGGTCCTCGTCGCCCTTGCTCGCCCACGTATACAGTCGACGTAAAGGACGCTAACGACCCCTTTCCCTAGCGCCCACGCCGACGACTCTGAAGAAGAGGAGGAGGAGGCCCCCGCTGCCGAGGAAGAACCTGCTGAGGAAGAGGAAGAGGAAGAGGAGGAGGAGGAAGAGCCCGAGGACGTGAGTCTTTTTTTTTTTCGAGGCGTTGTTGCGAAGCGCGAATGAGAGGCAAGCGCTGACTGTTGGTTTGCTTCATCTCGCCTCCTTGAATCATTCCATTCGCCTTTTTTGCCATACATCGCCGACTTTCTGATCCCAATCCACGTACATCACAATAATCCACACATCCCATCTATCACAATCCCTCCGCTTTTCCACCCCGCCATCGATCTTGAAACTCGTAGATTGCCCCCGCTATCCGTGAGGAATGTGCCGAGAAGCAGTGCGGCGAGCACGTCCACCACTTCAAGCACTGTACCGAGAAGGTCGAGGCTGGCGAGGGATTCCCGGGAGAGGACTGTGTTGAGGAGTTCTTCCACGTTTTGCATTGTGTCGACGTGAGTCTTGATCTCTTTCTCGAAAGGACAAGCAAAGATGGAGTGGGGTCGAGATCAATGGCGGCCCATCGGTTATGGGGTGCCGATCGGGACGGACGACGAAAGACACAGAGATGGGTACTGATACGTTTCACAGGGTTGCGCCGCCCCCAAGATCTTCAAGAAGCTCGTATAGAGAAATCTAGCGCTTTTTCCCGCTTCTTTATTCTCTCCTTTACTCCGGGGCTACTTCTCTTGGACGATTTGGCCTTGCCCTCTTCCGAGTGAGGAGGGCTTGTCCCTAGCATTATGAAAAAACCCGAAAAAAACAGATACAGACACAGGGGAGAATGAATTCTTCCTTGTAATTTCGATCATCTGGAGCGAGCCGATGAGCTGTGGACGTGTCGAATCTGAATATTCCCGGATTGACGAATCGCAGCCAATGCGCAAGTAGCTCACTTGGCAGGGGATCATTCGAAATGCCGGATCGACATCCTCAAACTTGTTTACTGATGGGTGGACGGACTTGCGTTTCTCTTGCCAGACAATGTACGAGACTCACTTGTCAGATTCACCGAGAAATGGAGCCCTTCAGATCGATCTCGACAAAGCGGATCTCTCCTTTGCCCCGAAGCGTCCCGTACTCGCCTTGACCCCGCATATCAATTCAAGCAAAGAAGGGCAGCAGCAAGATCTCGCGAATCGAAATTGCATGTCGGTGACTGGTCAAGGACAAGAATACCATCGATCAATATCTATACTCTTCCCAAATAGCTCTACCCAATCCCCACCACCCTCTCCACCCTCGCCCCTCTCCCTTGGACCCATGAACCGCCATGCCCAGGCCTAGCGCAAGGACTCCAAAGGCTACCAGCGTACTCGGCCGGACGCGCGTGAGGACTGCTCTGAAACCGGGTGTACGGACGATGCGTCCTTTTCTGGGCGCTTCTTCTTTCTCCTCTGGGGAAGGGTCCAGCGCGCCTGGGAGAATGACATTGGCATCGATTCTCGCTAAACATTCCTCCACAGACCATCGTTCATCATTGGCTTGTTCTTCTTCGTAGCTAAGCAGCACGCTGCCTGGACCGAATATTTCTCTGCCCCGGATAGCATTTCCGTCCCAGGCGAACCGTTCCATTAGCTCATCCGCGAACTCAAACACCTTTGACAGCGGTAAAGGCTCATAAGGCGAGGGCAGCGATGGATCATGGAACCAGTCCAACATTTTTCTCAGTTTCTGTCTTTTCGACTCTTTAGCCACAATAGGTGGGGAGGAAGAGGGTGTATCGGGATAGAGAGGAGGGAGGCGGGAGAAGAGTGGGTGGAGGAGTGAGGGATCGTCGGTGTATTCTTGTGGGAGAAGAGAGATGAGGGAGAGGATTTGGGGCTTGTTGGTAATTAATATCTGACATCACATCAGTCCGGCCCTTGTCTCGTAAACCCCTTTTGCCTTTTAGAGTAGACTTACAGCTGCAGAAAGATAGACAACCCATTGCGGATTCCTACCCAGACCCCAATCAAATATCCGTGATATTGTCTCTAGGCCATCGACGTCGTGGGAAAAGAGGGTGAGAACCCATGATAGTGCGAAGAAGGGGAGGGATCCGGAGGGGGAGATGGAGGAAGTCAAGCGGTAGAGGGAGGGGTCGGCGTGGGAGAGGAGGTTTTGGAGTAGTCTATCGTTGCGTTAGGAGAGTAAGATATTGGGAAGAGAAGGACACACTTTAAAAGCCCCATCATTCCCTCCATCCCCGACCCCATAGCATCTCTCACTCTCGTAAGACACAGCACCTCCACACACCTTCTGAGCTCTCTCCACTCTTCCGTGTCTCTCTCTCGTCGGTCCGTGTCGACTATAGCGTCCTCGGGCGGAGTCATGGCGAGAGGAGGCGGTGTCTTTGAAGGAGTTGGAAGCCGAGGCAAGTCGGTCGCACTTGAGCTATGACTTCGGCTCCGGCCTTGGGATTGAGAACGACTCCGGCTTCTTGCTTGTTCGCGTTCGAAACGGCGGGACATGGAGCGTTCTCGGCCGGTGGGGATGGGCTTTGGGGGGAGGTAGTTGAGATAAAAGACGGTGAGGATGTCGTGGAAGCCCTTCGATCTTGTCAGCTTGTTTCAAAAGTCGGGCAAAAGACAAGGAGTACTTGAAAGTAAGATAGAGCGGGATACTTTCGCAACACACCCACGATGAGGTTTTCGAGGTCGTCTTGAATCTCCTTTTTCGTCTCTGGCGATATGTCTACCACACCAAAATATGAGCAATCATCCATATTCCAATGAGTAGAACGAGGTAACGGACTCGTGGGGTATGTGACGAACGAGCGGTCTGTATCGAGCTTGACTTGTTGTTCGTCTTTGTGTTTCACCACGTCTGAATTTTTCCTCGAGCCGTCTTCAGAGCCTTCAGCCAGATCGGTTGCCAATTCGTTTGGCATCGCTTGGTGCTCGTTGTCGGTGGACACAGAGCTGGTGGACACTTCGACAGTGGTGCCGCTTGGGGCTTCGACTTTTTCCTCCTTCTCTGGCGAATCACATCGATCCACTCTCAGAAGAAGGGGCCTTGTTATGTATTAGCTCGTTCCCCTCCATGCTTTCCACCCAGCGTTGCTCACCAGACCTTCTTCCTCTCCCCCGCGAACCCTCCTGGCAGCCCGCCGGTCTTTCTCAACGCCCCCAAATCTTGGTCCTGCACCGCCTGCTCCACCCATATCCTTCTTGTCAGCTCCCATGTGGGCTTCTGCAGCGGTACCGGTGCCATCTCTGCTGTTCTCGCCCGAAAGTGAACGTCGACAAAGTGGCCCGGAATTCTGGCTGGATGGCCTGCGGGCATCGTTCGGCAGGCGCCGCTCGCGTCACCGCCGCCCATGTCCTCTATCATTTCGCCTCTTCTCTTTCTCCCCTATACACGTCATGTTCAACAATCCACGCCCCCTCCCCCCTTCGTCCCCTTCGCAGGCATACGATCCTCTGTCGTTCTCGGGGTTCTCGAATGGCTTGCCGGCGGGCTCCCTAGCTGGCGGAAGCGCTGCAATGGGCGCAGCATCAGGAGGAGGAGATGAGCTGGATCCTTGGAGCAGCGCCCCTTCGCCTGCAGGTGGGAGTCGTCCAATCTCGACTCTGAGCCCGTCTCCTACTCGCCTGGGTGTGGGCAGCGAGGCATTGCAGAATCTCATCAGTGAGCATCCCATCAAGACAGTGATCTCGAGCTGATGAGCGCCAGTCGACCCTCCGGCCCCATATCTTGCTTTACTAGACCAGCTTCCTCCTGGCACAACAGTCACTTCTCTCTCGAGATTCCTATCGGAGACTCTTCCAGCACCCATCATCGCCAAGGTCCGTGCTCACCAAACGATGAGGCTCAAGCTGATCCCTTTCACAGATTGTCACGCTCACGAACGACCAGCCCTCATCCCCCCGGAGCTCTCTTGTATGCGCACTAGCTCTGGCAGCTCTAGCCCAGTCATCCCATATCTCCGACCCTGTAGACCTATCCATCGAGGCCCTATCGTCCGCGCTCTCCCAAGGTGGTCTACCAGCACCCGAAGTCTCCCACCCCGGCTCTTACTCTCCTCCCAAAGCCAACAGCTCCCTTCCTTCTCTAGGCTCTGATCCTTATCCATCTTGGGATACCCCATCACAGGACAGGACAGGCTACACTCCTCCCTCAAGCCTTTTCCGGCACCCGCCCGTGATGGCTTCGGATTCGTCAGTGCATATCGACGACCCGCTCGCGCCAGACCCTCTCGCTGCTGTGGATAATCAGAATGGAGGCGGTGAGAGCTCAGGACATGGAACAGGGGGGCTGAGGTTGGTACGAGTAGAAGACCTTGAGCCGGAGGACATGGCCAGGCCGAGGGGGTGGTGGAAAGATCTTGAGCGGGTGACTGTGGATCTCATACCGGAGAAGGAGGGATGGTTTCTACAGAAATATAGAGTTTCTAGTACTGTAAGCATAATCAAAACCGTAGATAATACGTTGCTGATGAAGTGGACAGAAGCGAGGCGACCAAGCTGTGACTCGGCGGTTCAGCGAGTTTTTGTGGCTGATGGACATACTTGGGAAACGATATGTAAGTCCCCCTCTAAGACTCTTCTCGCCATTTCCGTTCACTGATCGGGAGTCCAGCCATATCGCCTCCTCCCGCCAGTCCCGCCCAAACGCCTAAATCGTACGCGCTCTACCTTCTGTCGATAAAGCCCCCACTGACAACATCTCCAGCCGATGCCGCCTTCTTGGAATCCCGTCGCCTGTCCTTACAGCGCCTTCTCTCCTCCCTCGTCTCCCACCCGACCCTCTCCCAAGACCCCTGCTTGACTACATTCTTGACCCTGCCTTCGCCCGGGTTTGAAAGCTGGCGCAAGCGGACATCTGTTGCTTTGGATGAAGAAGGTCCCTCGACTCCTTCTTTGGCGCTCAAAGTGCCTAGGGATCTGGAACCCAAACTTCTCGCGCTGAGAAGCAACCTTCCACAGCTGTTGTCCAACTTGCACAAGCTCATTTCACTATACGAACGAGCTCTTACGAGGGCTCAAGCGGAGAAAAGTGATAGTGAACGTCTGGCGGGCGTCCTCGAAGGTTCAGGGGAAAGCGTAAAGGGATGCTGTTTCTGGTCTTATGGTGCCCCTTCTTCTTCCTATATCGCGAACGGAGTCAATGGAGATGGGTTGAGTCCCGGTGAAAGTGGGGGAGAAGCGCCCAAGTATGCAAAGACGGGGGGACAGTGTGAAGTGTGTGGGTCTTTGGGGAAGGGGGTGGAAGATGTTGCGAGGGGGTATGACAAGATTGTCGGGGTGCAACAAAAACGCGTGAGTTGTCTTCTCGATATTATATACCGTCACCCTCTAACTTGGCTCTAGATTGAGAATCTCCAGAAACATCTCGAGTCTCTCAGGTCGCAAAGAGACCTTCACCTAGCTCTGCACGCGCTCTTTGTTAGATGGGCGAAAACGCAATCATCCAATCCCACCCCCACATTATTGACCAAGATCTCTTCACTCAACACCAAATCCTCCGCCCTCCTCTCTTCCCCACCCCTCCCCTCCGCACCACCAACCAAAAGATCAACATGGGAATTCCAGCTCTCCAAACTTCGAGACGACACCTCTCTTGCTCGAGCCGAGGTGGAAATATGGAGAGGAAAAGAGATATGGATGAAGGGGCTAGTATGGGAGGAGGTTGGGAGAGTGTGGCATGGGAGACAAGGAATTGAAGGGGGAGTTGGATGGAGAGCGTTGGGGGCTGGTGAGAGGAGGGTTGGGGAGGGGTTGGAAGGAGTTTGGGAAGGGGTCGTGGGGGCGTTGGAGGAAGTTGTGTTGGAGTAGAACCAGCGTGTATATTCTGCATATTCAAGCCAAGCATCATTTGTCTTTCATGCTCATATTTGTTGAAAATCTACCTCGGATTCGGACTCTGCTACAGATCTACCAGACTCTTCTGAACCTGGACTTGCAGACTAGCATTCTGGGACATGATCCTTCAAAGTCAGAGTCAGACTCCCCGTCTACATCTGACACTTCAGATATGTCATCAGACCTTGATTCTCTCTGCATGGTTGCGTCCCCTTCACACCCTGAGAGACAGCAAGTGCAATCAGAACATGTCCAGCCTACCTCGGACTGGATCCCCAACATCCGCTCGTTCAATCCTTCGCGAACTAGCGATAGAGCTGTGAGAACCAAGTCCTCATTTGTGACGGGACTGTCATCAAGCTGAGCATTCGTGGGGGGGCGGAGGTTCAGGTTGGAGATGGTTACTTGACTTGACGAAATGTAGTGCAGAACCAGTCAAAGAGCCTTCTTTCCACCTGTTTTGAAAAACTTGCCTGGAATCTGACAAACCGCCATACTCGCCAATCCACCTGGCAACATCTTTGACTCTATCTCGTTCCCCTCCTTCTGGTTGCCGAGCCAAATCGTACCTCAGGCGCTTTGCTTTCGGATTCATGAATTGAATGAATGGCCTGATGTTGGACAAAGAACAAGCGGTTTGGAGAGTCAGACAAGTATTCTTTGCCTCGCCTCGGTCGGATCTATGATTGAGATACCAAGACATAAGCTGGTTTGATACCTCGGCTACCCTCTTGGATTGCATCTCAGAAGAAGCGGGTTGGACAAAGACACGCGGTATGGAGAGTCAGACAAGTATTCTTTGCCTCGCCTCGGTCGGATCTATGATTGAGATGCCAAGACATAAGCTGGTTTGATACCGCGGCTACCCTCTTGGATTGCATCTCAGAAGGAGGGGGGCAGGTCAAAGCATACGTGGGGTAAACAAGAGCCCTTTTGTGTGTTCGAATGGCACCTGGTCGCAGATGAGGGATTTGGAGAGGTTCCGCCCTAGCGATACGCTCTGCAGGGCCAAACAAAGTCTCATACCAGAAAGATGGTCCTCAGCTCCAACGTCTTTCTGGATGAATTCATCCTCGTCTGCGAGGGAACGGAAGTGGTATCCGGCGAGCGACGATAACGACGCCAGTCGGCGGAATGGTACGCGAATTCGACAATGATGGAGTGATCTTTGAGTGTTTCAAAGTGAAGTCTCTTCACATGGACGAGGAGGAGACGTTTACGAGCATAAGCCGGATCACGGTCGGACACGAGTTGGGGTCCAAAGAAATCAGCGATTCCATGGCCCTGTGCTCGCTCGACATGATGACGGGAGGATTTTCCCTTGGGGAAGGAAGAGTCCCCGTAGGAACTGAGACATTTGCCCCTCTGTCAATGAGACAGACTCGTATAGTCGATAAACATTCCGAGCATAAGCTTCGCGGGAATTGCGGAGGACGTTGACGTAGTGGGAGGGGCATATGGGAAAGGCGAAGAGCTGGCTGCAGATGAAGTCCCGGACCTCTTTGGGTAAAGGATCGAGGGTTGTGATGTGGCCCATGGGTCTCGAGTGACATCGACACGGCATATGGACGGATTTGGACCTGAAGTATGCGAGAGGTCGACGAGATTGAGACTTTATAGAGTTGCGAAAAGAAACAAATTAAGATGTCGATGGCGCTTACGGCGACGAGTGATGACGACAGCACCAACGGTTACCCCAGCATCAACCGAGCGCATAGCGATGTTCATCTTGCTGCTTGGGAGAGACATTACACTACGTACATGCTTCCGTTTCTGTCCATTTCGGCTTATTCTGTATCTCTAGTCACATTTATCTTACCTTTTTGACTCATAGCAATCGAGTTTTGATTTTGCGCACGAACACGACACTGGTGGTTGAGAGACACATACAGCCCCTCAAATACCATAGTCCTCGGGCACCTCGCAAGGCTCCACACTCCAGATCCCATCGGCATAGTCTTGCACCGACCTATCACTGGAAAAGTCGCCCATGTTGAACGCAGTCAAGATGGACTTTCTAGTCCACTCGGTGGGATCGTTGGCAAAGCAGTCGTCCATGAGCTTCTCAGCCGAGAGGTAGGAGCCAAAGTCGTTGGAGACCTAATCTTTGTCAGCAACAATTGAAAAAATAATGTTGGGCTAAACGTACTAGGTAATAGTCGTGCTCGTAGACAGTCTTCAACAATGGCGCATAAGTACCGCCGTCGCCGAACGTGCCGCTCTCGATGGCCTTGAACACTTGCGCCAGCTCGGTCGACCTCTGCTCGAGCGGAGTGGGCTGGTAAGTGTTGGTATATCGAATGCCGTCGACTTGCTCGGCGAGGTAGCCAAAGAGGAAGGATTGGTCTTCACCAGCATCCTCCGCAATTTCTATTCCCCAATCAGCTTGGCATTCCACGAGAGAAGCAAGAGGACATACCGACGTTGGCACCGTCGACAGTACCAAGAAGCAAAGCACCATTCAACGCCAGCTTCATATTACTCGTGCCACTCGCCTCCGTACCCGCCGTACTGAGCTGCACCGACACATCACTAGCCGGCACTAAAATCTCCGCAATCGACACCGAGTAGTCTGGCACAAACACCACCTTGAGGAGGTTGCCAACGTCGGGGTCGGCGTTGATGATACGGGCGACATTGTTGATGAGACGGATGACGAGCTTGGCGACATAGTAGCCGGGAGCGGCTTTGGCGGCAAAGATGTGGGTGTGCTTGGTAAACTTTTGGCGGTCGGCGGGGGAAGCGGCCTTGATTTGGAGGTAGCGGTAGATGACACCAAATATGTTGAGAGTCTGTCGCTTGTACTATGTAAAGCCATCGTCAGCTCCATCCGCACCCATCACTGAACACGTACCTCGTGCAACCTCTTAATCTGCGTCAAGAACACACTATCAACATCCAAAACGATCCCCAGCTCGGCCTCCACCAGATCCGCCAACCTCCTCTTGTTATCATTTTTGATTGATGTGAACGCCTTTCTAAAGTCGGCATTCTCAGCCATGGGCAAGAGCTGCTTGAGCTGCTTGAGGTTGGTGAGCCAGTCATCCGACCCGAGTGTGTGGGTACAGAGCTGCGCGAGGGAGGGGTTACATTGGAGCAACCATCGACGGGGGGTGATACCGTTCGTCACCTGTATCTGCATTAGCTGTGGCCCTGGAAGCCAACGATCGAGACGTACATTGGTAAATGCATCCCTTCCCTTGAATTCTACAAAATCCTTGAAGATGGTAGCCTGGAGCAACTGCGAATGAAGCTCGGCCACGCCGTTGATCTTGAAGCTCGCGACGATCGCGAGATACGCCATTCGGACATATTTGGGAGTTCCCTCTTCGATGATGGACATTCTTCTAAGACGATCAACGTCGCCGGGCCATCGCTTGGCAACTTGGTTCATGAATTCGCTTCACCCATCATCAGCTTCCAGTCCAACGCTGTCTATGAGGCGGGGGTGTCTTACAAGTTGATCTTGTAGATGATCTCGAGGTGTCGGGGAAGCAAAGACTCAAAGAGGTCGAGCTGCCACCTCTCGAGCGCCTCGGGCAACACGGTATGGTTTGTATACGCAAACACCTTTTGCGTGATCGCCCACGCCTCCGCATACGACACCTCCTCCTCATCGATGAGAATCCTCATCAACTCGGGGATCGCCAATGTCGGGTGCGTATCATTCATCTGGATACACACATAGTCTGGCAATGCCGACCATGAAAGATCGAGCTTGGTGAAGCGGCGGAGGATGTCTTGCAGGGAGGCCGAGACCCAGAGGTATTGCTGCATGACACGGAGCTTTTTGCCGGCGTACATGTTGTCGTTGGGGTAGAGAACGCGAGTCTGCGGATGGGTCAGTGGGCCAAGTGGCCACGGGAAGTAAAGACGCACGATGTTCTCGACTTCGCTGCTAGCAGCCACACTGGCTTCGTAATTACCAGCTATGATCCCATCAGCTTCATTCTCTCATCCTCTTGAGACTAACACACCGTTGAACGAGTTCAAATCAAAGCCCTGAACCGGCTTGGCGCTCCACAACCTGATGTTTGCACAGTTCTTCGTATTGTAGCCCGGTACTGGGGCATCATAAGCCACCGCGAGACACTCCATACCGCCGGTCCATGAGGAACGGTCAGTACCCTGGATGGGAGTAGATGTGCCGTAAAATCGGATGGGGTATGAGACGTCGATTCGGGGGATCTCCCAGGGCTGTGTGTGAGGGGTGTAAGCTTGGCATGTGATGAAAAGTAGAAAAAGGGGGCGTACGTTTTCACGGTCGAGCCAAGGGTCGGGAGCTTCGAGCTGCTCGCCAGTGTTGGAGATGAGCTGCTTGAAGATACCATAGTTGTATCTCAATCCATAACCCCAGCCGGGAAGGTTGAGCGTCGCCATCGAGTCGATCTACACTCATCAGTTTTCACTCACTGCGAAGAAGGATCAATACATACGTAGCAAGCGGCAAGTCGCCCCAGTCCACCGTTGCCCAAAGCCGCATCTCGCTCCTCATTGAGCAAGTCTTCAAAGTTGAAACCCAACTTGCGATTAGCCTCCTCGTAGGTGCCACGCATACCAAGATTGAGGACGGCATTATCGAGGGAGCGGCCGACGAGCCATTCGATGGAAAGATAGTAGATGCGCTTGGGGGCTTTAGCCGTGTGGTACCTACCAGACATGTCAGGCAGGCATTACCAAAGGTGATTCAGAAAAACTCACGACGCGGTATTGTTCCATCGCCTGATAGTGTTATCTTATCAGTTTGGTTCGTCCATTGCGTAAGCGACCACTTACTCCAGAAGCTGATCTTTAACACTCAATGCAGTCGCCTGATAAGCTGCTACCTTCGAGGATTAAGTTTAGCGTAAAGCGAGTAAATGCGGTTACACACCTCATCGACATTATAAGCTTGCCTGCCCAAGCTCGTGTTGACGTGTCGAACAATGGATGTAGCCACATCCTGCGCGTTATCCTGATCAACCTTGATGTCCTTGAGTGATTTGCGCCAGGTCGCTTCGTCCCCGATAGGCCACTCGCCGGGCATGTCAACGACGCCATTCTGGGACGGAAAGTAGGAGCCGGTGAGGGAACGTTTGTGAGAGGGACGTTCTTTGCCTGTTGAACGGGATTCCGTTGGACGATAAGGTTTCGGGGCGGTTCAGGGAAGACGGATGCGGGGCGCGGATGGGGCCGAGAGGAACGGCGGGGCATGTTGAGGGGGTGGGGGTGATGGATGGAGGGTGACGGAGCCGTGATGAGTTGCATTGGACAGTGGTGTGGCCATGTGCGTGAAGGAGCGCATACGTGGCACATGCGCGCCAAGATTTCGCGATTGACGAATCACGGGGACGCGTGAATGGGCAGCGTGGCCAACAGGGGAGACACGCAGACCACATGGCATTCGCAAGAAGGCAGGACAATCAACGTCAAAAAGGAAAGAAGGTCAAGAAGCATCACAGTTAGCGAAGCTCCATCGCACCCACATGGTACTCACGCGGAGTAACGATTGGAATGCCAATCTGCGACGTATCCACCTGCTTGAACGAGTTCGGGTAGCCGGCCGACATGCTGGAGTGGCGAGAGAGCTGGGGCTGGTGGAGAGAGGGGGAGCGAGAGCCATGGCTCGACGTTGGAGAGGCTGCAGCACGCATCAGCTGGGGTTCGGGCAAGACGAGACAGCCAGGGCTCTCTGTCCATCATTCGCTGGCTGTAGTATAGACTCACCGGAGCCGTTGCGCAGGTTGTCCTGTGTGAGCTGTGCCATGGGGATTGTAGAGATGCAGATGCAAGATGAGATGCAGATTGGAATGCAAAGTGTTGCGGCATGTCATGGGAACTGGGGACAGACCACGGAATGGACCGGGGAAGATCCCGGCGGCCGATACCGATACACCACCGAGGAAAGAAGCTGGAGCGGACATGCGTGCTGCGGGCGGCGAGGAAGAGGCGCTTTGCTGGGAGGGAGTTTGTCAAGGTGCACATGCAGACGCGCTGGAGCAGGGGTTTGAACTTGCTGGCCTTTGGGACAGGCGGATAAGCATTTGTTAGTGGTTGATAGCAAAAGTGGCACCACAAGTACACACTGTAGCAGAGAATACCAGCCAGAAGACTATAGCCAGAAGCAATCCACATAAGATAAGGCATATGATATGAGACAAGGCATAGATTTCTTGTTATCGACGCTCTGACTAACAAGTAGCAAGTAGGTAATGGATTTTGAAGAAGGTCTGGTCACGCTTCAAAGAACCCCAGCATGGCCTCCACTCCTTCCATCTCCCTTGCCAGCTCGTCATCACCATCCTTCCCGGGTGAGACGAATCTTGCGCCCTCAAAGTCTATGAGGCACAAGCTGCTGTCCGCGCGCCGGCGTATGTGGCGAGTCTCCACGTCATCGTGAACAACTCAGACACGGTGCAATGACTTATAGAGGTCACGTATGGCGAGCCTGGGGACGTTGTTGATCAGCTTTCAATGTGTACTGTAGAGTGGTGCATATGACTTACTTTGTCTCATCAGAGAGGGAACGAGGGTCCTGGTCCGAGTCGCAGACAGCATCACCAACCTTTGCCAAAAGCATGATATAGATCTTCCCACGAGAATACTTTTGACGGACATACAGAGAACCCACAGGGGTGCCAAAACACCGTGGAACGGTCTTGCCTTGCAGGCGAAAAGAATGCTCCACCATACAGCCCTGCCTCCGTATACCAAGCCTTGGCCGCCTCCTCACCAGTCTGTACCCTGACCTGTCATCCGGATCCTCAAAGATTGCAAGGTGCATGATCTTTACAACAAGCGGGGGGAGGCATGACGGCCCATTGAGGCTTCCGGTGTGATAGTGTACACATCACAGAGGCGCCCGCATCCAACAAAGGACCCGATAGAGAAGGCGAGGTGGACTGCTGGATCACCATTGGGGGAAAGAGAATGTGACTCGGTAGAGGGAGCTGTCAAAGAGATACCAGAGATGCTGGTAAGGGTGTTTCGAGATGTTTGTCCACTGAGGAAGCATGATGGATCTGAAGCAGAGTCAATTTTCCGAAACAATTCTGTGCAATTTATGATAAGAGGGCCCACAAGTTCCCTGTCGACCCATCCATAGATATCAGAGTCGGTCAGACCTTTAGGCCTGAAAGAGTGCTTCGCACCCGACTCGGGATCCCAGATGCCGCTGAAGTGGAAGGTAGCCCACACGAACTATTCAGCCACATGTGATTGTCAATGGCGAATCCATTGTCACGGAGACCATAGTACACGCATGACTCACGGGACGGTCCACATTGCTCAGCCAGTCTCCACTCGCCGGTATGGCCTCTGCGCTCCCCTGCTCCCTTGATGATGCTGCTTGATTCCCTCGCTTTGTTCGTCCGCCTTTTCCAGCTCAATGCTTCCGGTCAATCTACAACTGGTGATGTAAGGCTCGCCCGGGGTTGTTACTGCTATAGTCTGGTTGCACATTGACGAGTCCACACGGGCTTGAGATGTGGTAAGGGCGGTCATGTCGTTGGCAGGCTCCATAGAGGAGAGAAATTCCGTCAAGTCGGGAATGGTGCGTTGGCAGTACTGTGTGAGTGTGTGTGGTGGTAGGGATAGGGGTAGATTGCGACGTAGAGATGGGCAGTAGATCGTGGGTGATGGCGGAATAATAGAGATTCAACGCTACAAGCTGGCTATACCGCCTGCTAAACATGCAATGAAAGAGATCCCGCCACGCGGAAAGCTCCCGGATGCGGTCATGACTCATGTCAGAAGGTTTCCGGTGCGAAAGAGCTTGTGACTGCCCTCTTGGTCCTCGTTCACTCTGTTGAGGGAGACCATATCTCTTACGTGACATCAAAATCGTAATGTTCTAGCTATATCAGTCGTATACAACCCCTCCCCCCCCCCCCCCCCCCGTAGCTGGACATTCTATCGCCCAGAATCGACCCAAAGTTTATAGCACATATGCCAATTCCTTCTCACTTTCATCATCACTCTCTAACGCTGCTTCCTCCTCATCCTTGTTCACAACCAGCACCCGGTAGAGCATCTGCACTTTTCTCCCCTTCTCATCTAACCTCTCGACCTCATCTGCTTCTGTCTCATCATGCCCTCTATCGTGTCGTCGTTTGTCTCCACCCTGGCGTGCCTTCCCCTTGCCCTGATCTTGATACACTGAGGCAGATTTGTAGTACTTCTCAGCATTGGGTATCCCCAATATCTCTGAACCCGGCGTGGTGATATCCAACACCATCTTTCTCGGCCCAAGGAACCTCTGGATACTCTTCCCCTCCTTCTCCCTAAAGCTAAACCCCCCAGCAGGTACTGGAGGTAAAGGCAGCACCCTCCCGTCTGCCGGCGTAAGAAAGTAGGGAGGGTTGAGCACGAGAAAAGAGGCTAGATGGCCTGTTTTGGGTAATGGCGGGTTGGGGCGGAAAGGTGGGATGACGAGGTCGATTTGTTTGGGAGGGTTTGGGGTGGGAGAGTGGAGGATGATGTGTTCTTGAGGTTCTGGGGGATCTTGTCGTGAGACTGGTTGGAGTTGCGAGGAGTTCCCATTCGGCTTCAGATGAAGGTGGGACAAATTCAGATCACCTATTGCTCACGTCAGCTATCCCGTCTTGCCATCCACAAGAGACGACTCGCGAGATGGACCACTCTCCAGCAGCTCAATCTGACAACCCACTTCAGGTGACCCAGCCCCTAACAGCGACCCATTCGTAGTTTGCAAAGGCGAGCTGAATGGTTCATTCTTCGAGGCCGCCTCCCCAGCTTCCAACACTCGCCCAGCTCGTACCACCCCTCTCGCCCGTCCTCTCACTTTCAGCCTGCCTCTCGAAGGTGTCCAAGGCTCTGAAGGCCCCCTCGAGGGTGGAATCCCAATAACGGACTCGGACGGGCGAAAAGCCGAAGCTGAGGGCGTGGTGGTGATGGTAGCAGCGGCGTCGAAGAAAGTATCGCTCTGGGACGACTCTGATGGGCGGGAGCGTGGGGAGTTGTGGGCAACTTTGCCTCGACCTCGTCCCCTGCCGCGACCTCGAGCACTCGTCTCTCCCCGGGTGACAGCTTCAGGTTCAAACTTTGGTGTCTCGGGCACGCTCTTGCTCGCCTCGGGCCGCTCAACCTCTTCTCCAGATGATTCGCCCAACCTTTTCTTTTCCTTCTCCACCAAATCCCACCAAGCCGCGTATTCTTCTAGATACTTGTTGGTAGGCCGACCAGGGTTGAGCTTCTTGGGGGGAGGGGGTAGATCTGGAGGAAGGTCCGGCGGGAGAGGAGGGGCATAGTTGCGGGGAGATGCCGAGATGTCGGCTGATGGGGCGACGGGGGCAGGAGATGGAAGACGAGACGCCGCTTGGGGGAACCTTCGTGGCTCAGCAAGTTCAACCTGAAGAGACGCCTGATCGTCGTTGGGAACCTCCAGCTTCTCCTCTCCATCCTGCACTTCTTCTCCTTCTTTCACAGTACAAGACTCTTTCTTCGGCTCATGCCCTCCTTCTGAGCCATTCGATACTGTTTCAGTTGTCCTCGGCTCTGGCACGCTCTTTGGTATCGGATCTTCCAAAGAGTCCCTATTCGTTTGTCCACCACTGACATCTTCCTTCCCCTCTCTCTCGCGCTCACTTGATCGAGAAGGCCCTCCCTCCACCTCCTCACCCCTCAAGTTCGCCCTTGCCTTTTCAATCTCTTCCATCCACACTCCATACTCTTCCAGATACTTGTTACTCGGCCTTCCAAGATGCTTTTTTGGGGGAGGACGGACGCCAGGGGGGACATCTATAGGCGGAGGTTTTGATGGGCGAACGTATTTCGGTTTGGGCTTGGCAAGGGGAGGTTTCATTTCGGGGACAGGAGCAGGGGCCGAGCTGGATGCTGTAGCGTTCCGAGAAGGCTGGGCCTGATGCAACGTAGACGCAGACGCCTTCTCTCGCTGTGGAGGTCTGGTTGAGACCAGCTCCGTCGGCACTGCCCAAGTACCTTGCACTGATCTTTCAACCACCGACTTTCTACGCTTCTTTGGTTTCGGCAGAGGCATAGAAGGGGGAATAGCGTCTTTGCCCACTTCAGAAGAAGAATTGTGCTTGACCGGCGAGTCTTGCGCCGTTTCCCAGGGTTCGAGCTCTTCTTCGCCTTCCTCGCTCGGGCCGGCGGCGGGATTGGGTGCTGAGGCGTCTTCAGACTTGACTGAAGTCGGATTAACCTTTGAGGCTGTTTGTGATTTTGGCGTCCTCGACGCCCGAGCTTTCTTGATCCCTTCATTCTCGCCTTTGGCCTGTCTCCCTCTCTTCCTCTTCTTCGGCGTATTCTGGGCGTCCAATTCCAACCTGATGACTTCCTTCTCCTCATCAGAGGGGTCCAGCTCATCAACCTCTTCTTCAATCTCTTCTGCTCCTATTCCAGGGTTCGTCGTGGCCTGTCCCTTGCCATTCCCCGATGCGGGTCCATTGGACACAGCAGGCGGACTTGTAGCCCATTTTGCGCCAGAGAATACTCTGGGTTGGGTCTGCGCTGGCGGAGAGGGGGGCGCAGAAGATAGGGGGCTGGAAGGTGCCGGGGAGGGGGGCATGGGACTGGGGCGGAGAGCGAGAATGGCTGACGAGATGAAATGCAAAGACTGGCGAAAGAACCAACTTGGAAACGAACATCTCACTCGTTCATGATGCGGACATGGACGCGTTCTCCGCGGCGGGACCAATTCACAATTGATGACATCCTCCCTTTTCCCTATCTTCAACTACCGCATCTATCTTCGGCTCGCTTTTTTCTCTACAAACGAGAATCAACACGCACAATGCCACACCAGCCCCCCGTTCCAGGTCAGTTCGAACAGGACCCCCGTGTCTCGTTCGACAAAACCACGCAGAAATGGCAGTACGAGGATGAAGGTCTCGAGTTTGAGTGGAACGGCCATGTCTGGGTCTCTATTGTAGGTCTTTCTCTTCCACCTCGCTCCGAGAAGCGTCTAATGGGCATGTGGGAAGGTGGATGAAGACCTTTTGAAAGCGCAACAAGCGGCTTATTCCGTGCCAGGCGTGGATGAATCGGTAAGTTACCCCTTTGTTGCCCTTTCTCCCTTCCCCGAGAAACTGACATAATTCAAGACACCCGCGAATGCAGTACTAGCGAGAGAAGAGCGACGCAATCTCAAGCGCAAAAAGAACGAAAAAGACTACACCTCCAACACGCTCAATAAACCTGCCGAGCCGGCCAAGCCCGCGAGTAACCCCAACTCGAACGGCGGTGGGGAATCCTCGAAAGCTGCTGCTCCCCCACCAGCACCCAAAAAGACGGGTGTCTGGGTCACCAATCTTCCGCCGAACACGACTGTGGAAAAGATGGCAAATGTGTTCAACAAAGCCGGGGTCCTGCTTATCGACGATGAGGGAAATCCCAAGATCAAGATGTACTATGACGACGAAGGCGTCTTCAAAGGCGAAGCCCTAGTCACATACTTCAAAGAAGGTAGTGTCGACCTTGCTATCACCCTGCTGGATGATAC
Source organism: Cryptococcus sp. DSM 104548 (assembly GCA_036426225.1). Lineage (NCBI taxonomy): Eukaryota > Fungi > Basidiomycota > Tremellomycetes > Tremellales > Cryptococcaceae > Cryptococcus > Cryptococcus maquisensis. The sequence continues at coordinate 333,492 of CP144037.1, forward strand.
AGAGCTCGAGCTGGGCGCGGGTTATCCGCCCATGAGGGTGGGAACCGCAGAGTATCAGAAAGACACTAGTGGGAAAGAAAAGGGAAAGGATGGAGGAGAGAAGAAAGAGAAGAAGGGTGGGGAGAACCAAGAGAAGAAGAAGCTGTCAGCGGAGGAGAAGCAACGGATAACGAAACGCATCAAGACTATGCAAAAGTACGCCCACTTCTCCTGTACCCATCATGACAGAACTGATACCAAAGCAGTAAAGTCGCCTGGCACTCGGACGACGAATCAGACCAAGAAGACTCTGGTCCTTCCGGCGGTCCCTCGCAACCCACCAACACCCGCTTTCTTCGTGTCGTTGTCCTCAAAGGCATGTTTGTTCCGGAAGACTTGGACAAGGATCCAGGTTTGTTGTTGGAGTTGAAAGAAGAGGTTCGGGAGGAGGCGGAAACTCTAGGGCAGGTGACATCAGTGCAGCTCTACGACGTGAGTATTGTCAGGGATTCCTTGGAACGGAAACTAATGATGGGATGCAGAAAGAGGAGGATGGAGTAATGACCATCAAATTCAAAGATCCCATCTCGGCCCAGGCTTGTGTCAACAAGATGAACAACCGATATTTCGACGGTCGCGTCGTAAGTCCTTCATCTTCTTTCCCCTACGCTTCCTGACCATCTTTATCAGATCTACGCAGGTCTCTTCACTGGGAAGGAGAGATTCCGAAAGTCTGGTGGCAGATCGCTAGAGGACGAAGATGAAGATGGCGAAAGTGAAAAGGGACGGCTGGACAATTTCGCCAAGTGGCTTGTGGATGGAGACGAAGAAGAGGTCAAGGTCAAGTAAGACATATGTTGGTGCGATATAGAGAAGACAGAGCCAATGAATCAAATGTTGGACACCTTTTGCATTTCTGAGACCCGCCGCAAATGATCCACTGAGCCTACTGCTTCTGTTTCTCGGCAGCCAAGATGTCTTCCACGCGCTTCTTCTTGCCGTCGTTCCCGCCTGAAGAGATAGCCTTGTCGGTTCGGGTACCAATTCGGATGTCCGTCTATGACGCACTGTCAATGATTGCTCGTTCTTCTCCTTCCCAGATGGAGGAGACGCTAGTCGGAGTGCACTTACAGCGATTCTGGGTGTTCCCATAGCGTGAACGGCGGTGTGGCAGTCACCGATGGCTTTCATCACTGCGTCCCAAGGACCTTCGATGTTGGTACCGTACCCGCTACGCCGCGTCGTCAGGACCGCTGTTATATCTAGAACGAAAGAGGGTATCATCAAAGCTTACTGCAACTGCACAGATCGTCAGCCCAGCTTCCCTCCGATCACCGCAGGAAGACGCATATAGCGCAAACGTACTGTATATTCCAGCCCCGACTTTTCCAGAACCCTCTGTACTTCAGCAATCTCGGGTCCTACAGAAGGGGTAGGAAGGCCCATGGGTATGAGACAGACTGTATGTCAAATGAGAGATGACTGTGAGCTACATTGTCACCACAGATATAGTAGGTGGAGGAACGTACAGTCTGCGATGGCGTAGAGTTGGGGAGAGGACATGATGGCTGAACTAAGTTGTGGAAAATGCAAGAGATGAAGAAGACAAGGGGGCCAACCGGAGTGATTCGGTCTCCGGCGGCCGGTCACCAGCGGCACCATCCGCCAATTGTGACACGGTCACCCTGGTTTTACATGGGCGTCCACAGCGACTTTTGCTCTGTTCTGCACTTTTCATTTCCATCTTGACCTTTTAGGGCAACCAATATCCCATCCTTATAGTCTCCAGCTCGTGCTCGCACGAAAAAAGGGCAAAATCCATCGAAAAAGACGCGAGATCAAGTGATCTCCTGTTCTCGCGCCTGCGCCTGTCCTACCGGCCCTCTTTGTCACACCAAATTACCCCCGCATTCCCCGTTCAAAACGATATGGACCGCCTTAACCGCACCCGATCCCAACACTTTGTCAGTTCGCCAAGAAAATCGGCAGCGCCGCTCATAACGAAGCACACGCTACCACGGCACCCCACCAAGCGCCGCCGTCTAGCCGGGAGTGCGCTGGGGCTAGCAAGTCATGGCGATGACTCGGACTCGTCTAGTCCTCTAGAGAGTGACAAGGATATCCACCGGGGGCGCGCTACATCGTCCAACACGAGGCTGGGACGATCGACAAGATCAAAATCTGGGCGACTACCGGTACAGAATGGCAAAGGCAAAGGCAAAGAAAGGGCGGACATGTCTGGGAGGGAAGAGGGGCACCTAGACGAGGAAGGTGAGACAAGTCCGAAGAAGAGAAAGAGGTCCAGGAGGGGATCTATCTCTCCCGAGGGAAGCTGGGTGGAGACTAGCGGTGACGAAGGAGAGCCAGAATTCATCGCCGAGGGTACGTTTCATTCGCTTGTCAGCCTGCTGTAACTCACAAAATGCGCTTCAGGTGATCAATATCTCCTCCATAGCGCACCCGCACTCGCTCTGCATAGGCTACGAAAAGCCGAGCTCATCAGGCTTTGGAAAGTCGCGGGTATGTGGGAGAATGATCCTGGGCCCGACGGTGATATGGATGAGGATGAGGATGACGATGCCGGCTTGGGCAAAAAAGATCTCGTCGATGGAATCCTGGGAGCTGTAAGTCTATACCGAGCTCGCCGGGCCCTATTTGACGCGCCTTGCAGCGAAAGCCCTCTTCTAAAGGCCGTCTGATATCGCCTTTGCCTCACTCTCCAGGACGCTCCATCAAACGCCGTTCTACTCTCGAGATGATCCAAGAACCTCCCGCTTCCTCGCCTACCTCTTCCGACCACAATTCTCCCGGCTCCACCCCCAAACCCCTCCCGCGCACGCGATCGCGTGTCCGACTCGCGGAACCTGTCGTACTGCGCATAGCGCCGAGACACAAAGATCGCCGGAAGGCCGTCAAACCCTTGAGAGGGAGGAGCAAAAGCTTGGGCGGAGAGGAAGGAAGGAGGGCAAGATTCCAAGATGACTTGCGAAGCCCTCAGTCGCAGCCTTTCACTCGGCGCTCGAGTAGTTATACTACCGAGTCACCATCATCTTCTCACATTACACCTCGTCGAAATTTACAAAAACGCCCCACGAAATCCGATTTACGTGCCAAGCGTGTGCGAGCGCAACTGGCTACTAAAAGAACGAACGTGGCTGCCCCAGATGGTGGCGATAGTGAGCTTACTGAACTCTCCTCTGAAGAGGAGAAGGGAGACGTACAAGCAACGCCTTTAGTGAAACGGCTTCGACCAAGAGGCGACGGGCGAGCCAATATGAGGGAACCGTCGACAGATGTGACGGATTTCGAAGATGAGGTCGATAATACTGCCGACGAAGCCGATGCAGAAGCTACTGAGGCCGAGCCTGACAATCTGCCTTCACGAGGTCGCAAGAACAAGGCAAGTCAGAGCAGCAGGTTCTTGGCGGCGGATGAGGATGTGGCTATGGAAGTTCCAAGCTCGAGAAAAAGTGGAAAGAGTATGCCGACGAGGGGGGCAAAGAAGAAGGCGATTGAGGCCATCAAGGGTGGTGAAAGCGATTCGGATGACGGGATGGAGGTTGATGAAGATGCTGACTTGGATATGGACGAAGACGAAGAGTCTAGTGAGTGCCATCACGCCCGAGAGAGCACTTTGCTGACATCGTGTAGCCCCAAAGTCTGGAAAGTCAAAGCCTCTCAAACCTGCTCCCGTCACCCCACCCCGCCGCAACCCTCGCGCTACTACAGATGACGTTTCCATGAACGGTGACGACAACGAGACTGATGGTGAAGACCAAACGCCCGACGCCACTCCTGGCCAGATCCACATGACCCGCTCAGGCAAAGCGTTCGGCGTGATGCAAAACAGGAGACGACTGCTTAGGGAGGAAGCAAGGGATGATCCAGATATGGATGAGGTAGAGCAGGAGAGTGATGATGATGATGACGATGAATTGGAGCCTGGTAAGTGCATAATTCACTCATTGTGCTGGCGTTGACGTGCAAAAGATATCGACTTGTCGCAGGCTACGGCCGCTAGTCTCGTAAGATTATTACGCGACGAGTTGGTGCAGATGTGCGAATCCAGAGGCATCGAGGTTGGAGGCACGAAGCCGCAGTTGGCCAAAGCTCTTATCGAATGGGTAAGTCATCATCCAGCTTCTTTGGTATGTCCTAACACCCTTGCAGCGCGACGAACAACAAGGCGTCCCTTCATCTGCATCCACCGCCCGTCCCTCCCCTCCACGCACCGTCCTCCCTCGCCGCAAATCCACCAAATCTAAATCCACACGAACGAAGTCCAAGTCCAGCAAACTCCTTCCCGCTATTGCCACCGCAGTCCACCCTCCAGGCAAGCCGACCCCGGTACTGCTGCGCGAGCATGTACATGCTCATGATCCCGAGACTCCGCCTCTGTCCAAGGGGAATGAGGGCGACGTAGAGGAAGAGAAGAAGGGGACGGAGGCAGAGCTGAATTTGGATCTGCAAGAGCTGGGGCTGGAGGATTCGGTCATCAAGGCGTCCCTTCTGACAAAGCTGGAAAAAATTGGTAGCGGTGGCTTCAAAGAGTAAGCACCTGGCTTTCCCATTCAATCGGTCATAAGCTGACCCTGCTTAGCGTGTATGTGGGCAAGTATCGAGGTCGCAAGGTGGCCATCTCAGAGTTCAGAGAGCACCTGAGTGAAATGGACATTCGCGAACTCAAGCTGCTGGCCGAATTCAGCCACCCCAACATCGTCCGCTTCGTACGTGCAGTTCCTGTTCCTTCATACAGAGTACGTGAGCTGATGTCTACCAGCGAGGAATCTGCATACCGGAAGATTCCAGCCAGGTACCCTGCATGCTCGTCAGTGAGCTGTGCGAGAATGGCGACCTGTTCGACTACATCGTAAGTCTATGGCTTTCCGAGTCAGGCTTGGCTTCTAATTGTGTGTAGCGCAACGTCCCTCGACCTTCCCTGAAGCGTGTCCTCACCATCATGCTCGACATTGCCCGTGGCCTCGAGTACCTCCACACCCGCAAACCCTCCATCATCCACCGCGACTGCAAATCTTCCAACATACTTATCAACCGCGCCGGTACTGCCAAAGTCGGTGATTTTGGCCTGGCAAGAGTCAAGAACTCGACGAGATCGATGATCAGGAGTCTGGTGGGCACTGTGAATTGGCAAGCGCCCGAGCTTTGGCATCCTACGCCGAGGTATGATTACAAGGTTGATGTCTTTTCGGCGGCGATGGTGTATTGGGAGATGATGTCGGGATGGATTGGCGACAAGGTGTGTATCTTCTACCGGTAGTTGTGTGCGAAGCTGGATATCTTGTAGAAATACCCTTGGGAGGGGCATAACGAACACTACATTTACGACGCGGTCGGTAACAAGCAGAAACGCCCTTCTATAGCCGGTCTTCGCAAGGCATGGGGTAACGAGCCCGTCAACCTGATGGAGAGAATGTGGCACCAGGACGCTGCAGAGAGACCTACGATGACGGACGTGGTGCACGACCTGGAGAGTTTATTGGCGGAGATCAAGTAGGGGGACGCGAGGGATGATCATCATGCGCATTTGGCATTCACGACGGACCTGTAACGAATAGAATCAAAATGTGTAGAAGTACCAGCGATTTCGCATATATTTGGAGTATACGAAACAGCATGCTGTATCTTTGGGGATGCATCGACACTTGACTCGAAAGGATCTCTCTACGACTCCAGTACGACAGGCCAGGAGCCCAACACCGTCGGCGGCGAAGACCGGCCGTTGAGGCGCGTATGATTTCCCACAAGTCGACTGTTCTTTCCAGGTTCTTTCTTTCACCTTCTCTTCCCCTACGTCCCCATATAAGTCAAGCTCTTGTCGCTCTTTCAACTACGCCGTCTCCTCTTGCTCCGCACTACCGTCACTTGTACTTGTATCTTTCGCACGTTGCGACTCGGCTCCCTCGCCGCCGGTGCGGCCCTCTGCTAGGCCTGCCATGGATTTCACGCAGCCTCCTAGTACGCCGAAATCAGCCGGCTCAGATCCCTCGGTAAAGTCTATCCATGCCATCAGACTCTAGTGCTGATAAATCAGTCTTCCCCCACTTCCCAAGTTCCTTTCGAGCTCCCTACACCTCCCCCCATCATCGCCCCGAAGCGCTCCGACGAAGACGAGCTTGAATCTTCTCCCCCTAGATTCGACCTTTCCATGTCCACTATCGCTTCTGGCTCTCCCGCTCCCGCCGATGCCAACCCTACCTCTGGCAACGTGGATCTCACCCGCTTCTGCCTCAACCCCAAAGTATACCGCCTCAGCTTTCTCGACCAATCCAACGACGTCCTCGCCATCTCGACCTCTACCCCCAAATCCGCAAAGATAGGCGACATGTTCAAGCAGAAGCGGGGGGTGATCATTACGAGGACGCAGAAAATGTTGGAAGGTGGAGAGAGAGAGGTGCTGAGCGAGAAGGAGAAGGATGAGCTGTGGGTTATGATTGTTGGGAATCGGATGGAGGATCAAATTCTGAGCGGTGGAGACTTTGATGTGACAGTGAAGGATAGCCAGGTGATGGAAACCACAGAGATTGAGGGCGGTGGCGATGAACTCGACGAACAGACCGACGTGCGTCGAGAAGCTCAGCCGATGGATGAGGACTCTTTGAGCTGTGAGTGGCTCTTCCTGGCGAGCTCCCTTACTTATCGTATATTCAGCCGAATACTCTCAAGAAGAAATGGACCGCAAAGAAATATCCTTGATCCCCAACGTACCATCTCCCTCACGCCTGGTACAGCAAGAAATCTCTGCCGACACGCTCGCCCATCTCGCACCGGGCCATATGATCGACGGCCATCAATTTCCTCTCCCAGGCGCTTCGCTCCCAGCCTCGCCTGCTCCATCATTCATGAACGAATACCCCAGTGTCTCTGAAAAGCCCTCGACTATCGGCGCATACTCTGCGATGGACGATTACTTTAGCATTAGAGTCGCTCAACGCCGTCATATCCCGAACCACTTGGGAGTCGCAGCTATCAAATCTTCGTCCTCTCCTTCCACCGATGTCGAGAGCCAACGCCTACCGCCTGGAAGGGAAGAGCCTGTTTCCAAACTCCCTATGAACCTCTTCTGGCTGGGATTCGCCCTCCCTCTTGCTTGGATCGCGGGTGGCTGGTTTTGCCCTGCAGCGCGAACTACCCCAACTACATCTCTACCTGACCCCATCATCAATGCCGACCCAGACGAAGGCGCAACCGCCGTCAACGCTTTCCCTTCTCTCTTCCACGCTCGCCCCCTTACGCCCATTTCGGACCTTCGCTCGCCCCAAAGCCTCATGGACGCTCATCTGCCTTCTACCCCGGCTACTGTCCGCGCCATCAATAACGAGGCTGATTATACGGCCAGTAGTAGCAAGCTTTCCCAGAGGATGAAGTGGTTGGGACATCAGGATAAGTGGGTGTTGGCGTGCAGGAGGGCGATACTTGTGTTTGTGTTTTTGGCTTGTTTGGCGGGGGTTGTCATGCCGGTGGCTTTGAAGGCGGCTGGATGAGGACATTATTGGATTTATGGACAGGGATAGTCCTCACATGAGAGTTAGTGGAAAGAATGTCTATTGGTCTGACAATTGGCAGGTGTGGAGAAAGAAGATGAGTATGATTTCCGTGGTCAAGATTGGACAATACATGTATACATCCTTATAGTCCTTGTCAGACTGTTCTTTCGTGACAATCTCAGCCGAGATAAATCCATAGCAGCCAGCGAAATATTCTGGCAACACCATCCATCGCTCAACATCAGTCCAAAAATGGCCAAGGCGAAAAGCACAACGGACAGACAGACTGCACCGAGCATCAGCGCATCTCTGCACAAAGTAGAGATCATCATGATCGGGCACTTACAGACATTTTCATGGCCTCCTTCAGACATGACTTGTGATAGACATGATTGCAAGGTGCGATAGCATAATCACCTTTTTCAACAGCCTTTTGGTCCGGTCCTCCTTCCTCACCAAGAGCCAATGTCGAATCCTCCTTTCCCATCACTACACGAGCCTTTTGTTTTCCTTGTCCTGCTTTGACGGCTGCCAATCCTCCGGTCATTTCCTGGACGGAGGCGGACCCTAACGATGCAGGAGGGAAAGGGAGGTGAACGGTTTCGTAACAAATGGGACAATCGAAGACGTCATCTTTGTTGAGAGACGCTGGCCGAGTCGTAGGCTGATAATCATACCTTGGCGATACCAACTGATACATGATCAATCAGCGACTTGCCACCGCCAACCACCATACTTGAACACAAAACGCACGAAGCTCGGCAAGCTACAGGTCTGTTTTCAGTTTCTACAACTTTGTTTGAGGGCAAGGAGGAGCATACAAGAAATCAGGTCTCCGTGTGGTCTGTAGATACAGCACACACAGTTGGACGACTTGCCAAAAGGCGAAGATCCAAGCCCATTTCTTCCCCGTTGTCATCATCTCGTCATTATCCCTACCAAAAGAGCCTGTGTCCGTCCCATCATATCAGTATACTTACTGGTCTATCCTAGACAGACTGATACACTTTTCGTATCAATGCGAGGAGGGGAAAAAGAGACCCACCAAGGACAAGAAAGATGTGGATGCCAGTAATCCCAAACATGGCCCTCTTACGCCAAGGGTGTCTCCGCTGGCATAGAGCCGAGAATGAAATCTGCGGGACCCAGAAAGAGTACATTGCAAATAATGCGAAGGGGAAGATGCGAGGATGAAAGAGGTAGGGGAAGGTATACCAAGAGACAGAAAGGAGTACGAGGAGCCCTGATCATGGACATGGTCAGTGACAAGTCTCTGGGGTCAGAGGGTGGGAATGAGAGGAAGGTTTTGGGGACTGAGGACGTACATGAGATAAGTGATCGTATAGGGAAGACCCAAGGTCTGAAAGCTCCCTCTTCTCTCCGCAGCAGATTGAGAGAAAGACCGAACGGTGAAGGTATCACTCTCACATCACGGTAGTGAGTTCTACAAAACCTGTTGTGGATGATCTACCATCTCTATCAGCAGCGCACTGGCTGGTAAGAAGTCAAAAGAAAGGGATGATGACCGGCAAAAAGAGACCAGCAGACTCACAAGCGTGTATACGAATTGAGTGCCATAGCATATCTGTATTATAATCGTTTCACGCCTCAGCGCCCTCTCTCGAAGACCGTGCCCAACTATACACATTATCATCAAACAGTCGCTGAAGATCATCATGAAGATCGTAGAGGTGAACACTAAGGCGGTCTTGGAGCCGACTTGGCTGGAAAGTTCAAGCTGGACGATCAAGCATGAGAAGGTCAAAGCCAGGTATTCACGCACTTGAGTGTGATATCAGTTTTTGATTCATGTGATACTCTATCAAAGTAGAACTATGGCGAGCGACTTACCAGTGATAAGAGGCCGTGGACTGATTTTTGCTTCTCCACCTTCGAAGCCGAGAGCCCATCCGCAGCCTTCTGCTATCGCTACGCCAGCCAAACCAGGGGGAGAGAGATGATAGTCGGCCTGAGGGGCGGTGCTGTTTGTGGTCGCCGGATCGGCAGAGGGAGGAAGGGTCATGTGTATGGAGAGCGGGCATTCGGTCTTTAGGCCTCTCTCTGGTACTTGCTCAGCATCTTATCTCTGCACGAGCGTCGAGAAAGACGAGACTCACCTTCGATATCAAACGGCGTGTTGAACCATATGTGACTATACCAAGCCAGCTGCTTTTTCACATCCATCTTTTCTCTCAAATCCATGACCAGCCCATCCAACATATTTCCCTGACCCCAATCTGGGATCCTGGATGATACTGGTGATATGTGTTTTCCCCGGGGGAGGGCATAGAGGTTGATGGTACCGTTGGGGATATGATGCATCCCGTAAAAGTCGTACCTGACCAAGTCTTCGATGTTCCACAAAGGCAGAAAAGCTGGAGTCGCGGAAGTGAGGGTGAGGGAACCCTCGAGAAAGTTCCAGTCACCGGCGCCCCAGAGGTAGAAGGGATCCTCACTTGCAGAGGCCTTGGTGAGATTGAAGCCCAGGGGGGCGGTTTCGACGAATGACATGTCGAGGCGGGCTGTGTCTTGCCAGTGCCATGTGTCGGGCGTTTCGTCGTGATCTTGGGCGAATAAGTCGGTATCGAAGGGCGGATTGGAGGACCAGAAGGATGAATGCAGAGCCCGAGGGGAAGGGGAGAGGGAGAGTGGATGGACTTGAGCTCTTCGATAGCGGCCTGTGATATTCCGGGCAAATACTTGGTTTACGGGATCATGCCTGAAGCGTACCGGAAGGAGGTTTGATGGTGATGACGGACTTTTGTCCTCTTCCTGCATACATGTCAGGGTGGGTCCTTTCCTTGAGAAGGGCATGGACTTGCGCTGGATTTGCTGGGTTTGAGGTAATTGGCGCCAGCCTTTCTGAGATATCTGGCGAAGGACTCGAGCAAGTGCTGCAAGCCTCCTTGCGCTTCATCTCGGATGGGCGAGAGAGTGTCATCAGGAAGGGCTGCTGCAAGCGCGGCCGAGGCGAAGAGAAAGAGGAAAGAGGGGGATTGCGCGCATGAGTGCCACGCTGCGGCTGTATCCCCAAGGATAGTCGTTCGAAACAAGCTCGAGGTCGGTAGGAACTGAGACCCCTCCACATCTGGATCAACTGCTCCAGCCAGGCTGAAGCTGACGGCATGTTCGGCCTAGGCACAGATGGAGGATGGAGATGCGGCGCCCCCCGCCGGCCCACGTATGCTCCCACGCGACTGGCACGTGGTTCTGCCGGTGTTTTCCGCTGGCGCCCGAGGTCGAGGTGGGACGATTTTATTCCTTGGCCAGCGACGCGAACCGTGCACTCGGCGTTGGGGCAAATAGAATCACATCCGTTTCATTCAACCGCATCTCCACATTCTTTTATTCTTCTATTCTCTTCTTCTTCGCCCAGGTGAGCCCCCAGCCAGCCTCGCCCCCAACATCCACTCACTCAGGGAAGCTAGCACCAGCACCAATTTTTTCACCGACAACAACAAGCCTCCCCGACTTGCTCCACCTCCATCGACCCTTCCTCCCTTTCTCCCGCCCACCAACCTTTCAACCCAGCGGACTTTCAATCCCTGTGCCATAACACGCCAGCCTGGTCCATCGTCTTTGTCATCAGCATCTCTAGTGGGTTTTCGCTCTTGTTTGGTATTGGACGCGTTCCTGCTAGTTCGGCAAAACTCGGCGGGGTGGGTCGGATCGGAGGGGCAGAGTGGTATCATGGCAGCTGCGGTTGAGGGGGGGCAGGGTTGCTCTGCTGGTCGTCGTCCCATCTACGGGAGGACGGAGCAGGAGGTATTGACGTGCGTGGACGTATTCCACGGCGCGTCTGCCTGGCCGCATGCTGCCCATGTTACCATCATTCAACTCTGTCATCTGGCCCACCTGCCGAGCCATGCGCATGATCAGCCTGAACCTCGCTGACTCGTACAGCAGATACACGACTCGCCTCTATACCTTGTTTGAACAGAGTCGACAAAAATGGCCTCCCACGCCATCCTCAACCCCACCGCCATCCCGGACTTTGATTCGATCAAGACCTGGGGCCTCGAGGGGCTTACCAAAGCCAAATTCAACTATACCTTCGACACGTACGTCCCTCTACCTAACCTTCCATTGATGATAGCTCATATCATGTAGCAAAACCACCACAGCCACCATCCTCACCCTCCTCCTCTCCCTCCTCGTCCTCGAGCAGGTTGTCTACCGATCCAAAAAGGCCCATCTGCCGGGAAACAAGTGGACCATTCCCCTCATTGGCGCGTTTGCCGACTCTTTGAACCCTACTCTGGCCAACTACAAGGCGCAATGGGACTCTGGAGCGCTCAGTGCTGTTTCGGTTTTCAACATGTAAGCTCAGTCGCAGGATCGCGAGGTTGCCAGCTAACCAAGAACAGCTTCATTGTTATTGGTTCTAGTAATGAGATGGCCAGGAAGATTATGAACTCGCCCAACCACGCTGAACCCTGCCTCGTCGCTTCCGCCAAGAAGGTGCTCCTCCCCGAGAACTGGGTCTTTGGCCACGGCAAGGGTCACGCCGACTACCGAAAGGCTCTCAACGTCCTTTTCACCAAGCAAGCCTTGTCGTGAGTCACCTCAAGCCCGCAAAGGCAAAGCTCACTCTTGGCAGTACCTACCTCCCCATCCAAGAAAAGATCTACCGATCCTACTTTACCCAGTGGATGACCGACTCCCGCCCCGCCTTCCCCTACATGATGCCCATGCGTGATCTCAACATGGACACCTCTCTCTCCGTCTTCTGCGGTCCCTACATTACCGACGAGGAAAAGGTTGACATCAACAAAAAGTACTGGCTCATCACCGTTGCTCTCGAGCTCGTCAACTTTCCCTTTGCCATCCCCGGCACCAAGGTCTACAATGCTATCCAGGCGCGAAAGATTGTTATGAAGGTGTTGACCAGGTCGAGCGCGCAAAGCAAGATCAAGATGGCCGACCCTGCCAACGAGCCCGAGTGTCTGCTGGACGAGTGGACAAGGGCCATGATCAATGCCCAAAAGGCGCAGGACGATGGAGAGACCACCAAGCTCCTCCAACGCGAGTACAGCGACCACGAGATTGCCATGGTCCTCCTCTCTTTCCTCTTTGCGTCCCAAGACGCCATGTCCTCTGCTATCGTCTACTCTTTCCAGCTCACCGCCGACCACCCTGAAGTGCTTGCCAAGATCAGGGAGGAGCAGTACAGGATCAGGGGCAACGACCTTGAGCGAGGCTTGACGCTGGATATGATTGATGACATGGTCTACACCCGGGCTGTTGTCAAGGAGGTTTTGAGGATCAGGCCTCCTGTCATCATGGTACGTCCCCTGCCAACGCTATGAGTTCCAGCTAACGCTCAGCAGGTCCCCTACATGACCACCAAAGCCTTCCCCGTCTCCCCCGAATACACTGTCCCCAAAAACTCGATGATCATCCCCGCCTTCTGGAACTCTCTCCACGACGACAAGGTCTACACCGACCCCGACACTTTTGCCCCCGAACGCTGGCTCCCCAATGCCGACGGCTCGTCTCCTCTTGCCGAGAGCAAGCCGCAAAACTACATGGTGTGGGGATCAGGACCGCACAAGTGTATTGGTGTGCAGTATGCTAGTATGCATTTGGCGGCGACGCTGGGGACGGCGAGTGTGTTGATGGACTGGGAGCATGACAAGACCGAGTTGAGTGATGATGTGCAGGTTATTGCTGCGTAAGTCGCGTCTTGTCTTGCCAAAGGCGCATGCTGATTGGAATCTCTAGCATCTTCCCCAAGGACCACTGTAAACTCAAGTTTACTCCTCGAGCTCCTCCTGCTTGATCTTTTCCACCCTTCGTTCTGGTCTATCCGCTTTTTTACAGATTAATCTCTTTTACCTTATACCTGACATTTTGATCTTGTCGACCTCCGCTCTTTCTTCTCTTGTTTGCCTTCGTAGCGAAATGCTCTCGAACAGTGATGCAATATTAATTAGCGCGTGTATACCCCGCATGCTGCCAGTAGACTGTCTGTCTGACCGTACTCGTGGTGCGCGTGGCACGACGGGATCAAAAGTGTTGATCAGTGCGGGACTGTTCCTGTCGCGGTGAGATGTCCACTTTGCGCTCATCTTCTCTTACATTCGCTTTCTCTTTCATCTTTCTCCCCCGCCTGGCGAGCACCATGTCCGCTCGTCCCGAATCCTCCACCCTCAGCCCCCAGCACCCCGCCCCCTCCACCCCGCCCCGCTCTTACCCCCAGTCCTCGCTCGCCTCGACCACCGCGTCCGACGGCTTTCTCGGCGACGTCGCCAAATGGCAGGACGCGCGGTCGCCCAGTGAGGGCGGCTATGAAGGCGCTGGAGGGAGTGCTGGGAGGTCGAGTATCCGTACGAGCAGGATGATCACCAAGTTTGGGGCTTCCCCGCCGCCTGCTCCTGGACCTCCTCGCAAGTCGTCCACGTTATTTCTCATTGTAGATCCACTGACCATCTGCACTTGTACAGCGAGCAACCCTCCACCACTGCCTCCACCATCCGCCCACCCCTTTGCGTCCGTTACGAATGCAGCGGCGGCAACGTCAGCAGGGCGGCGGACGTCGACTCAAATACCGCCAGCGAGACAGAGTACTATCAATGCGTTCCGGTCTTCGGGACGTCCGCCGTCGCCTGGGGGGTCGCGCGTCCCGTCGCATGGGTCGCCCAGTAAACTCCCCACAGGACTTGCTGCGTCCCCCATCCCGGCGTCCCATGCTTCAAACGCGGCGTCAGCGACGTCTTCAACAGTCAAAGCACGCACCGCTAAACCCCCTCGTACCCCGTCTCGTCTCCTCCTCCAGACCGCCCTCGACCTCGCCCAGAAAGCTGTAGAGATGGATCGCAACAACGACGTCGCTGGCGCCCTCGCTGCGTACCGCGAAGCTGTCGCGCGTCTAAAGTCGGTGATGGAGCGCGTGGGACTGGAAGATGATAAGAAGAAGGAAAAGGAAAAGAAGGGGATGAAGGCGGAGGAGGAAGGGAGGACGCTAAAGGGGATTCACGATGCGTATGTGGCGAGGATACAGCTCCTGACGAGTTATGATGGGGCGGCGGAAGGGATGGAAGGGAGTGAGGATGGGACGGTTGTGCCCGGAGGCCAGCCTGCTTCCTCGGACCATGCCTTGGAAACGATGGATGAAGCCAAGGAGGGATCAATACGGGCCTCGGATGAGCAGGGGGTGCCGGCGCCGAGAAGCTCGTTTGACGAGGCCACGCATGGTATCGGGCAGCTCATGCTCGAGCCGTCAAGTCCAGTCAGGCAGCCTCGAGCTATCGCTGTCGAGACCCCACCGCGCCCGGGTATATTACCAGAGGAAGATGCGAGTCCAAGGCTGCCAAAGATCAATGGGCAAGGGCAAGGCGAAATGTCGCTTCAGCAAGCTCTAGACCAGGTGGCTGGGTCGTCCAGTACACCTTTGACCCGGAAACCTCCTTCGCTGCCAGCTTCAAACCCTCGTTCAATCGGCCTTGGTCATCCCTCTCACTCCCCCTCTCAATCCTTCCCTCACCATGCCTCTCACCCCTCGCACTCGCGCACAATGTCTATAGACTCTAACGGCACGTCTTCGTCCCTCTCCCCGACTAGTAGACGGTTCCGACGGAACAAGGCCAGTCTGGGGCTGGATATGGAGGCGGATCTGACTGGAATCGATGGAGTTGCGCCAACTGGGGTTGGGATAGGTCTCGGGCCGGAAGATGTCGAGTTGCTAGCGACAACACCGACCGAGAGGATGATGCCCCAAGTGCAACCTGCGCTGTCTCTTCCCTCGGGGCGTGCAAGCCCTTCCCCAAGCATGGAAAGTGACGAACGGCCTTTGCCTCCTCTTCCGTCCTCGGCGGGCTCGCCGAGTGATCACAGAAGGAGGAGCGGGAGTGTGCAAAGTCAGAATGGGTTGGGCATATCGGCCGGGCAAGGATTCTTGGTCAGCCCCAGTACGAAGCAAGGGACGATTTCGCAACGTAGACGGTCAAGGCCGTCATCAGGTGCACCTTCGATAGACGGCATCCCGGAGCGCAGCCATACTCCCTCCCAACATCCCCCAGATGAGACTCGGAAAGAATCTCGGCACGCTTCTCGCCGCGCGTCCATATCTTCTCTCATTTCTGGCCGAGCTCGCGCCAAGTCTCAGCCAGGCGGTCGGCCAGGCGACCCCGAACCATTGCCGCCGGTACCATCCACAACAGGGATGAGACATCAATCCAACTTTTCAATCTCTTCGCAGATGAGCTTGAGCCTCGGTCAGGGGATTGGGCAGGGGCTGGAGAGGGCGACGCCTGTTATACAGCAGCCCAACCCGCTCCTGCAGCAGATGGGTATGGGCATGGGTCTGGGAGGGTCGGGTATGGGCATGGGGAGGAGTCAGGGGCTGAGGATCAATACAGCGGCAGGGTCTGGGCTGGCGCCGCCCGTTTTGACTGCGCGGTCGGGATCTATCAATAGCGTTCCACCCAATTCTCCACACTCGCTACCACCGCTTCCATCAACAACACCCTCCCCATCCGCTCCCGGCACTGCCACGCCTTCCCACGCATCCTACTCGTCCACCTCTCTGCTATCACCCTTGCCGGAACCCCAGCCAGCTGAAGAAGCCCTTCGGCCATTCCACATCCTCCGTTTACTGCGCCAGTCGATGGATGGTGATCACGCTGGCTGTTACCTCACGCCAGGGCTGCACGTCACTCCGGCAGTGTGGAATCCTTCCACGTGGTCTCGCTCTGCGGCCGTGATGGGTGGGACAGAACAGGGCGACAAGTATGTCCCGAAGATTGTCGCTCAAGACATCAAGACGCGATGTATGGCCACCCTCTCAATGTGTCTGGATACCCTAAAAGGTCCAGGCTTTGAGCTTCTCTCTTCTGGTCCGCGGGATCGTAGCCGCCCTTCGGGTGCGGCGTCGACGCCAGTCAGTCCGGGCGCGAGATGGCAGAAGGCGGGAGAAGAGCTTGTGAGAGCGCTCGACGAGCTGGAAGAGGAGATTGAAGGGGTGGGAAAGATGCTGAGCAAGGGCGGTGTCGGGGTTGGGGGTTGGAAGGGGAAGAAGGGCGTTTTGGTACGTCTTTGTGCCAGTCTTGATGGTTTGGAGACTAATGTGGAACAGACGACAAAGAGCTGGGGTTCAAGAATATCGAGAGGAATGGACAAGATCTCCAATAACAAAAAGTATGTCGTCGGCTCCATGTCCGTGACAGCCCTAACACAATCGTAGCCTCGACACCCCAGACAAATACGTCGACAACCTCGCCTACCTCTGCACCTCCTCCCAAATACTGTCAGACCATCTCACAAACATTCTCGGGCCGGAGTGTACCCCTGGGTATGCAGAGCTGCCCGAAAGAACTTTTAGAGAGGTTGAAGTGAGGGCAAGGCGGGTGGGCGATTTTGTCAGACTTGTAATCCTGCCGTTTGTGTTGGAGGACTTTAGATTGTTCTTGGTGAGTCCTGCTTCGTATTCATACTCAAAGGACGAATGCTGAATGGTGCCGTAGCTGCGATACTTGAAGGGTGGTGTGCGGTATCTGGAGGACTGATTGTTGTGCTTTTTGTGTTCCGTATTGTCGAACATTTGCATCGTCGGGGAGATGGTCAAGAGTGCAGTCGCGTATATAGGTGTAATAGTGCAGTCCGTTCATTCCTCATAGGTTTTTATGCTTGCTTTCTGGTACATTATTCATATCTCATTGGGTATATATATTAACCAACACCTAGCATATTGCTCTGTCTGGCGATCCTTCTTTAAAAGTGGAACATGAGGAATTGAGCCCAGCCCTTGAGGGCAGGGTGCTGATGATTGGTGGGTTAGTGGCCCTGGTGGCAGGTTCGACACCGTACAGGACTCCTCTTATGCAGACATTGGCCTCTATCTCGGACGTGAGTATGAATATATGTACTCTCAAGCCGTCGCCCCCGCTCTCTCGACGCCATGTGCTGCGGCGGCCGCGGCGGCACCTCTGTCCAGTTGTCCACGCGTGCCTCTCGTATGAATTCCCTGTCCATGTCTCATTCGAGTCCTGGCGTTTCACCTGAGTCCTGGCGGCGACAGGGGCGACAGGGTCGAACCGAGGACGGAGAGTTCGTAGTGTATCTCACTGTTCTCGGGGCGCATCATTCTATTGACCTTTACTCTTCACTCGCCCAGCTCGAACGGCATACACGGGGATACGACTCTCACATTGTGCCCTCTTCTTGTGGTTCCAGGGGTCATCACAATGGACGTTTTCGCTATATTATTCATCTTCCTCCTCTTCGCCTCGACCCCTCTCGCCTCGACCACCTCCGATGGGACTCTCTCACCAGCCCAAGATGAAGCGGTAGGAGGCTCGCAGCATTGGCTCGAGTCTCTCGCCGAGAATCTTCGGCAGTCCGGCGCCAAAGACGTCAAAGTCAGTAGAAGTGATGTAAGGCCCTTTCGTGCCCTTCCCCTGAAGAACAGGTGCTGATGTGGAATCAGAGAGAGAACGAAACTCTGTCATCACCTTCAAGCATCCTTCCGCCATGCTTCAAGCACACCCCAGCGAACCGAGTCTTTGCCCGAAATATCACAGGCCGCTATCGAGGAGCCAAAGTCTATCCACTTTCTCTCTCATCTTTCTCCCAAGCTCGGCACTCTTCCTTCTGGTCCTCCCAACTCCTCGATGATCACTTTCCGGTCACACCAGGTCACAATCAAAAGCCAGCAGACTCTTGGCGCTGGCAGGACACAGTGCGCCTTGACATGTCATTTACCGAAAGTTCTCCCCTAGGCATGAACCGCACGGATTCCTCTCCGCCACAATGGTACTCGTACCCCTGGGGTGGTGACGACTGGCTCTTCGTCGAAGGTTCCCTCACTCTCACTTCCGCATCCCCAGCTTTTCTGGGTTTGTGGAACAACGAGGACGTGGTGAGATACGACTTTTACGGGATGCATCATATCCCCAACGGTACCATCAACCTCTATGCCCTCCCCCGAGGAAAACACATCTTACCAATATCATCCGATATCCCAGATTGGGGTCAGGGAAAAGTATTGAATGGGCTGGTAACGGATTTGAGAGAAAAGATGGATGTGAAAAAGCAGCTGGCTTGGTATAGTCACATGTGGTTCAACACGCCGTTTGATATCGAAGGTGAGTCTCGTCTTTCTCGACACTCGTGCAGAGATAAGATGCTGAGCAAGTATCAGAGAGAGGCCTAAAGACCGAATGCCCGCTCTCCATACACATGACCCTTCCTCCCTCTGCCAATCCGGTGACCACAAACAGCACCGCCCCTCAGGCCGACTATCATCTTTCTCCCCCTGGTTT
Organism: Cryptococcus sp. DSM 104548; assembly: GCA_036426225.1. Taxonomy (NCBI): domain Eukaryota; kingdom Fungi; phylum Basidiomycota; class Tremellomycetes; order Tremellales; family Cryptococcaceae; genus Cryptococcus; species Cryptococcus maquisensis. The sequence goes on from CP144037.1 coordinate 352,237, forward strand.
GGCCGGCGTAGCGATAGCAGAAGGCTGCGGCTGGGCTCTCGGTTTCGAACGCGGGAAAGCCTCCATCTACGAATTGCCTGTCAGCCGTAAGCCAATATCCACACCCATGTCTGATATCTGTGACGGAGAAGAAAGGACAGCTGATACTTGTTTCGTCGCCAGCGTTTGACTACATATTCTTTGTCGCAACATACTTGATGCTCGGGACTGAACCCTTCGGCCACTCCACAGCCGGTCCTGTATTGACCTTGACGGTTGGTATCATACTCCTGGCCGACTTTCTGTTAATGCTCAACATCGGCGGGCACGGCGTGCGAGAGAAGGCGGTGGGGCAGGGGGTGGCGATGATGGTCCTTGTTGGATTCCAGAGTACATATCTGTTTGTGAGCCCGTCTGTCTATCTTCTGTTGACATTCCTCCCCTTCCCGCTTTCTCGTGTGGAATAGAAAGTACTAATGCAAATTCAGCACAAGTATAACCAAATCTGTACCAAGCACTTGCCGCTTATGAGGGTGACACCTTCACCGCTCGGCCTTCTCCTCCGCCTGCTGCGAAAGAGAGAGGAGGGGACGTATAACGGACCTTGGGCCATCCAGAAACGAGTGCTTCTCACGTGTACGTTCTCACTCCCAAGCGCTCCTCCTCGAACACAGCTGCCCCGAGGCTACCTACTAATCAAGTGATCAGGGCTCATCGCTCTTCTGCCCATGCTCTGGACTACCTTGCCCTACGTCTTCCATCCTCGCATCTTTCCTCTGGCGTTGTTTGCGGCGCATTCCTTCTGGATCCCGCAAATCTTGTCTAGCGCGTTTACGGGGGTAAAGCATCCTTGGAATTGGCGATATGTGATTGGGGGTACTGCCCGGAGGACCATGCTGCTACTTTGTGAGTATCTTTTGTCTTGAAGCTTGAGGGACATGACATGAAGAAAAGAAGTTGATGATGTGGTGAAAGATATGTTTGCCTGGGAAAGCAATGCGTTTCTCATGGGGCGGAAGAAGTGGGTTTGGGTCATTATCTTCTGGCAGGTCGGTCAGGTCTGGGTACTGTACCAGCAAACTCGGCGGAGACCCGACTTTTTGTAAGCTTTGCCTCAGACTCTGAGCCGTGTTTGCGACGGCTGACGAAACATTTATAGCTTGCCAAAGAGTGCAAGTCATCAAGACTAGAATACCATGAGTGGAAGGAGCTGATGGACAAGCACAGATGGGGTTACCAAGGCACAATTTCCAGCCAACCACTCGACCGGCTTCCCTCGAAAAACAAGAAGGCTTTGAATGTCCGATCTGTCACGAGACCGTCATTCTTCCTGCGCCGCCTTCCTCTTCGCTGTCCGAGCCCGATAAGCATATCCTTGAAGAGGTCGCGACCGTCAATGTTGGACAAGGAGAGACACGTGCAGTGGCGCAAAAAGAGGACTCGACATTGGATCTTGGCGAAGGAGGACCCGATCAAGAAGGGCGAGTCAAGGAAGAGGGAAATTACGCTATCACACCTTGCAACCATGTCTAGCATATGTCATGTATGAAGGAGGTCACGAAGACGCATGTAAGTACCATGTGGTGATGGCTTTTGCAAAGGGGTGCTGATGCTCGTGTAGTCTGCATGTCCGTTGTCGGCATTGCCAAGCATGGATTGATAAGTGATATATAGTTGTTGACTGCTGTCTGTCGGTCTCGACTCTGACAAGTCCATACTCTTGCATATGGTTCTCATGCGTATATGTACACTCTATCCCATCTACCTACACGTCCTGGCCTTGAAGCCTCGCATAGTACTCTGCAGCGACATCAGTATCGACACAAACCCTACAAAGTGACAATGACTCACTCTCCGCCTCTTCAATACACTTTACATTCGCCCCCAACTTGTTGATGGTCTCCACATACTCATCCTCCTCCACACTATCAAAAACGATCCCACCCCCGGCTTGCAAGTAGACATTCCCGTCCTTGAACGTCATGGTCCTGATGGCAATACACGTATCGAGGTTTTCGCGGTCAAAGTCGAACCTGCCGACGGCGCCGGCATAGACGCCGCGGCGCTCGCGCTCGAGAGAGGAGATGAGCTGGATGGCTTTGAGTTTTGGGGCGCCAGAGACGGTACCGGCGGGAAAGATGGAGCGGAAGGCGTCGAATCTGTGTCGCCGTCAATGTCTGCCTTGGACCTGCCTCGACTATTGTGGGGACTCACCTAGACTGGTCGTCCCTCAGCATACCGCTGATTTGCGAAGTCAGGTGGATGACGTGAGAAAACTTTTCGAGCCGCATCAGGTCGTCGACCTTGACGGTTTCGGGCTTGCAGATCCTGTTGACGTCGTTTCGCGCGAGGTCGACGAGCATGATGTGCTCGGCGCGGTCTTTTTCAGAGGCGAGGAGGCCCTTGCCGAGTTCAGCATCCTCTGGGAAAGGTATCAGCAACACGGGCCAAGAAGATGTTGAGGGGGCGCACCTTCAGCAGTCTTTCCGCGTCGCACGGTACCAGCGATAGCGTGATTGTACACCTTTCTGCGCTCCACCTTGCACAGCGTCTCCGGACTAGCACCCACCAGCTGTACATCCCCGCAATCCAGATAAAACATGTAGGGACTGGGGTTCAGTCTTCTCAAATGACGGTATACATTGAAAGGATGGAGGGCGGTGGGACGGGTGAGCCGTTGAGAGGGGACGGCCTGGATGATGTTGCCTTTGACAATGTGCTCCTTGAGCTGGGTGACGAAGCCTTCATATCCGACCTTGCCGACGTTGCTCTCGGATTTAGCGCCGAGGGTGATGGGTGGCTGGGCAGGTAAGGGCGTCTCGGGGCTCTCGAGCTTGCGGCGCAAAGCGTCAATCCTGCCGACTGCTTCTTCGTACAGCAAAGGGATCTGGCTCGCGGGCGTCCCATCGCGGAGGTAGACGTGCGACACAATCTTGACGGTTTGAAAGATGTGGTCAAAGATGATATTTGTGGAGGAGAGCATGAAGAAGGCTTCGGGGAGGCCGGGGATGGGGTTGTGGAGGGGAGTGGCGGGGGTGGTGACGGGTTCGAAATGAGAAATGGCGTCGTAGGTGATGAAGCCGACCGCACCGCCTGAGACGTGTCAGTGGGGACGAGGAGATAAGGGGGTTCGTACCAGTAAAGTCGGAGAGGCCTTGCACCTTGGCGTGTCGGTACTCTTCGAGCTCTTGCTCGAGCGCCTTGAGAGGATCACCTTCGACATCGAAACCTGGGCCAGTCCGGATCGTCTTGAAGGGGCCTTCAAGAGTCAGCACAAGAACAAAGATGGCAGGATCCTACTCACTGGCCCCGACAAAGCTGTACCGCGCCAGGCTTTCACCACCAATGACACTCTCCAGCAGGTAGCTGTACTCTTCATCCTTTGCAATCTTGAGATACGCCGACACTGGCGTCAGCAGATCGGCGGGAATCTCGACGTAGACTGGGATGAGATTGGGTTTCTGGTGGATCACGGGCTTGGAGGGCGGGGCAGTAGGGTCGGGGAAGAGGGACGTCGAGGGGGGGATGATGGTGGTGGGGGAGGAGGTGGCTGCGTTGAAGAGGGCTGTGATGTCGGGGAGCGAGGGGACTGCTCTGGGCGCCATGTTGTCTGTGTTTTGTATAGAGTATGTTTAGAAATCACAGAGTGAAAGAGGACACGAGTATTCGACTCGCTGAACTTTTTGATCCCGCCGCATTACAACATCCGGCTAATGGTTTGTAGTCGATTACAAAAGACTACAAACTGAGACTGGAAACTGTCGACACTCGAGATCTGGCAAGAACAACGCAGCCATCGACGGCGACGACGACCTCGACGCCAGCAACGCCATCGCCCCCCAGCCCCGCCCCGCCCGCCATGTCCCACCCCGCCCCCCGCCGGGCCCAGACGTACGACCCCTATGCCCCGTCGCAGTACGCCGGGACGCAAGAGTCCAGTGCCAGTCGGAGCAAAAGCATGCGCAACCAAGGTGAGTCATGCAGCAGGATGCCAGCGAGCAAGGTGTGCGCAGCGGTGGACACGGTGCTGGAGGCGTGCAGGACGTTGAAGCATGGCGCGAGGCCGTGCGGTGCTGCCTGGAGACGCTCGCTGCGCATGTTCCCTTCATATGCTCACCGCCATCACAGCGATGCCCCACGACATCGACCCCGACGACCCCCCCTTGCCCTCGTACCAGGCGCTGATGGCGTCGGAGAACGGCGGTGCTCCCCTCTCCCCAGCACAGAATTCCGACCACGAACCATACTACCACCGCCACAGCCGCTCGCCGTCGCTGAACACGCCCTACGCCCCAGTCGACTACGGCCTGCCCACCTCTGCGTACCCTGCCACCCACCACGGCCACGGCGACTCGTACTCGAACGACACTTCGCCCGATCCCAATACCTACAACCGTCACTCGGCGGCATCGCTGGGGCGCCGGCCCATCTCTGACCCAAACTCTATCGACTTTCACAATCTCGCCATCACCCCGGCCGTCCCGCCCAACCCTGTAGCGAGACACAAGACTGCGCCATCGCACCCCAACCAGCAGTACAGAAACGCCCCCTTCCCCAGGCAGAGATCTACGACGGGAGGATATCCGATGGACGTCGATGGGGCAGCGAGCGTCTACAGCCTAGACTCGGGGATGGGGGCGTATGGTAGTGGGGGGCAGCAGCAGCAGCAGCAGCAGCAGGCGCAGGGGTATGGCGGGTACGCGCCAGTCCACAATCCGTACTACTCTGCCGCCAGCGATGTCCTCGGCCTGCCCCCGCCCCCACTCCCAGAACAATCCTTCGCCTCGTCTTCCACCTCTCTCCCCGCTTCCAATCAACCACCCCCTGTCATCACCCGGCAACAATCCGTCCCTTCTCTCGTGCGCTCCAACACGGCCGCGACCAACATGTCGAGCGCGTCTTCCATGTCGATACCGCCCGTCCCTGCGCTGCCCCGTGTGACGGAACAAGTCGGGGCGTCGTCCACACGCAGACGGGGCACGCAGGCTGCTGTCGATTTGAACAAGCCGCCCTATACAAAGCAATACGTGGATGATTACAGAAAGAGGATGAAGGATGACCCGGACCCCGAGGCGCAGTTTGCATTCGCAAAGTATCTCATCGAAGCTGCGAAAAAGCTCGGCGACGAGATCAGTCACAGCGATCACAAGCTGGGCAGAAAGTATCGCGACAATCTCCTCGCCGAATCTCTGCGCAATGTCAAAAAGCTCGCTGAAGGCAAAGTGCCGTACCCCGATGCCCAATTCTTCCTCGCCAACTTGTACGGCACAGGCCAGCTCGGCCTCGCCGTCGACCACGAAAAGGCATACTATCTCTACCTCATGGCATCCAAGCACAACCACCCCGCTGCGACGTACCGTTCTGCCGTGTGCAACGAGATCGGCGCCGGTACGCGGAAAGACCCCGGGCGCGCTGTGCTTTTCTACCGCAAAGCAGCCGCTTTGGGCGATACGGCAGCCATGTACAAGCTCGGTATGATCCTCCTCGGCGGCTTGCTGGCACAGCCGCGCAACGTCCGCGAAGCCATCGTCTGGCTCCGGCGCGCCGCCTCCCAAGCCGACGAAGACAACCCCCACGCCCTGCACGAGCTCGCCCTTCTGCACGAACGCCCCGGCGGAACAGGGGGTGTCCTGCCGCATGACCCGGCGATGGCGTGCCAGCTGTTTACGCAAGCGGCCCAGCTGGGGTATGCGCCGGCACAGTTCAAGTTGGGGCAGAGCCACGAGTTTGGGCATATGGGTTGCATGATTGATCCGAGGAGGAGTATTGCGTGGTATACGAGGGCGGCGGAGAAGGGGGATAGTGAGGCGGAGCTCGCGTTGAGTGGGTGGTATTTGACCGGAAGCGGTGAGTCCCCTCTCGTGGTATATGACCAAGAGCTAACGTCTTGGTAGAGGGTGTTTTGAAACAGTCGGATACAGAAGCGTATCTGTGGGGGAGAAAGGCTGCAAACAAGGGTCTCGCGAAAGCCGAGTACGCCGTCGGGTGTAAGTTCTTCCGACCACAGACTTGGGCTTCGTTGACGTAGGATTCGTAGATTACACCGAGATCGGCATCGGAGTCAAGCAAGATATGGACCTGGCTAAGCGGTGGTACATGCGCGCTGCTGGTACGTCTTGCTCCCTACCCTCGGGGAGCATCACTGACAATCCCCATCTTCAGCCCAACAACACAAAAGGGCAATGCAGCGCCTCACCGAGCTCAACAACCAAAAGAATGTCAAGGGCAAAAAAGGCGCCAGGCCGACAAGAGATGATGCCTCGAGCGAGTGTATTGTCATGTAGCGAACCGCTCGGCATTTCTTTAGCATTGTGTTCTCTCCGTCTGTAGCGTTGATGTTGCGGCATGAGAAGTGGTTGGAGCTGTTCTGCTGTGGATCGGCAGGGATGATGGGGAGGGGGGCGTCATTAGAAAAAAGAGTCAAAACCAAACCCTTCCATAAACGTGTACACATTAGGGTCCTCTTCTTTCCTTCTTGGATTACATAGCACAATACCCCTGAAAGCGGTTTTTATATTATTACAATCATCCGTACTGATGCATTGCACCTGTAGTATGTTCGTACGGATGGAAACAGTCGTCTTTCGGTTGACGGCTCGATGCAGGAACGAGGACAAATCGCTCGTGGCCGATTTTCACCATAATGACAAGCGCGGCCACCGCATTATCAGAATGAAACGACTGCGATATATAGGGATTGATGTACAAGTACCTTCTGTGATCTGGCTTGTGACCGGGCTAAGTATGGAGAAGAGCAAGGAGCAAAAAGCAAAAAGCAAAAAGAAGAGACATGCCTCCGTGCCGATTCGAACGACAGACCTCCCCATTAATGATGTTGAATACTAGTGGGGTGTTATAACCAACTAAACTACGGAGGCTGCTTGATGTTTGGCAGCTATCTGTGCTGGTGTGATCATGACGTTATTGTCGCGGGACACGGTGATTTCGACAGATGGGCACAAGTTCTCTTCTTTGCGATATGGGAGCCCTTTCTCAGCCAGGCGAATGAACAGCTCGATCATAGTTCTCCCATCATTAACTCATTAACAACTGTTATGTACATATTTCAAAAGCCGCATGGATCTACGCGACGATGTGGTATTTGTTTGACCAACTTCTCACACTCCGCCCCAGCCGTTCCCCAATTCCCCTTACCACATTTCCCCAAGCATCATGCCGACTCTGTCTTCTGGAACTGTAGACATCGTCTCTAGTTTCTTGTATTCCATTTACCACACCCGCCTCTGCAATCCTCCCCTCATCGCCCGTGGGTAGCTTCCTTGCGCTCCGCTCTGGCCTGATGGCGCGCCCTGAGCCTGCGATTGACCACCGCTTGACTGCACCTGCGGCGTAAACCCGCTCACACCCCCATAATATCCCCCATCACCAGAGCTCACGCTCATCCTGAATCCGTTCCCGCCCTGTCCCACAGTCTGCGATTGCTGCTGCTGTTGTTGCTGGGCCTGCCGAGCATAGTCGCCGTTGGCTTGGGCAAACCTGCCTTGGGGTCGTACTTGAGGCGAGCTAGCGTGGGTGGTATGAGAAGAGTAGCCGCTAGGAGTGTAGGAATAGCCTGGGGTCTGGGAGGAAGCTGGGTTCATCCGCGGATAGCCAGGGACACCATAGGCCTGCACCTGGGCAGGCTGCGAAGCCTGTTGAGGAAGGTGGCCAGTCTGGGGTTGATATGACTGGTACGCCTTTTCCTTCCCCTGCCCTGGTTGATGCGTTTGCTGAGCTTGCGTATAGCCATAGCCATTCATGGGGTTGAATCCTCCCCACACATTCTGCTGCCACCCTCCGTTGCCCACTGCCGTGGAACCCATCGGCCTCGACGCGTATCCCAGCGGTACCCCCATACCCATACTCATACTTCCCATACTCGACATGCCCATACCCGAGTAAGCCCCACCTGAAGAGTCAGGGCTGGTCAGCGAGTGAGCGTGAGGTGAGCCAAAGTAAGGTGATTGGCCTTGAGAAGGGTTGTGGGAGTGATGAGGTGTGGTCTGGGCGGAGATGGATTGGTTGGAAGGCTGACGTGTGAATGATGCGCTGCCGAGCTGGGGTGAGAAGCCTGAAGCGGAGGGTCCAGGCGCAGCGACAAAGGACGAGGAGAGGGGTTGAGTCCCAACACCGACATCGCTGTTGCTCGGCGTATTGATTGAAGGGTACATTGGCGTTTCACTCAATGCTGATGACGAGGAAGCAGGGGGGTTGGCAGAGGTGGAAGAGATGGGGGCGGATGATGTCTTTGAGTCAGACTCCCAAACGGATTTGATGGCGTCGTGTTGGGTGACGGATGGTTTGGAAGAGTGGCCGTAGCCCAAGGAGCTTTGGGCCCAAGGCGTGGCGGGTCCATTCGACTCGGGTGACTGGGCAATCCCAGAAGTCTTGGGCGGTTCCTGCTATAGATCAGCTGCGTTCGGATCAAACGAGATCCAACTTACCTCGTCCTTGCCTTCCTCCTCTTCAACGCTCTCCAAGCTCATCTTGTTCACCTCTTCCAACAGACTATCGCCTTCCAGCTCACTACTGACCAAGAATCTTACTCCTTCCCGGCCCTTCCTATCATCGGCGCCGCTCTCGTCTATCTCGGACTGGTTTATAGCTGTGCCCAGTGAGAGATTCGAGGGGAGAGAAACGCCGGGCGGTGGAGATATGGTAAGCCCAACGCCTTGAAGAATGTACCCAGAGCCAGACTTTTCGGCCTGGGCAGCCGACTTGGCGGACGGTGATCTCTTCCTGGGGACAGCATCTCCACTCGGCAGTTCCTGCTCTCCAGCAGGCGCGGCAGCAACAGCACTCTTTCCTCCAACCTCGCCATCGACCCCCATCGTCCTCGGCCTCACCCTGCTCAGCACTCGTGGCGAGATACTGACGACGACCTCGCCCTCTTTCGTCTTTGCACTACCCGCTGGTAGCAGCAACCTTGACCGATCCAAGAGGCCTTCATTCTCGCGGAGAGTGGGACGGTTTCCGGGCCCAAAGAGTATCTTTTGATGCAGCTCGAGCGGTGGTTTAAAGGAACGCGCCCAGCCTACGGGAAAGTTTAGGGGAGTGGAGAAGGAATCTTGCTGGAATTTGGGGATAGCCGGCCGGGTAGGGAGGTCGAATTTGGGGATCCGGACGGTCATGATGCTCCACGCTGGAGGTGGTGACCGAGGCGGGGCAGGATACGAAATGTCAAAGAAGGAAGGAACGGGGATAGTGGGCGACTGAGGTTTCGCCTTAGGTGCAGTGGGAATCGGTTTAGTCACGGTTTGAGCAGGAGCTGAAGAAGCAGAAGCGGGGGGTGGTAGGCGGTCAGCACGGGGTTCCGTAGGCGGCTTCTTTTCCCTTTCCAAGATCACCTTTCTTTCCTCCTTTACCTCCTCCTTCTTTGCCAAAGGTGCAGGCACAGCGTCTTTCGACTGATCCTTTTCCTCCTGCATTTTGGACATTGCCGCCTTGATCCTATCCAGCATCCCATCGAACGATGAGCCCGATGGGGCATGCGACGCGGATCTTTCCAGCTCGCCATCCAACGGCGACTCGACCGAATGATTGACTTCAGGCACTGGGATGGCAGCAGGATGAGTTGAAAGTTCTTCCTTTTCCTCTACTCTCGTCGCCTGTGAGCTCGGTGCACGAGTACGCCACGATGACTCTGTCTCTGCTCTAGATTCCCGGTCCTTCTCCTTGCCTGACTCTGAGGCGAGTCCAGCGGGAGATCGACTGGGACGCTGAGGCAGACCCAGATCTTTCGGCCGTTGGGCTATCGACGTTGGCCTTACAAGCTTGGCTTCCTCCTTGTCTCCCTTTGCCTCTTTCGTAGGTTCAGGCGCGGCTACGGGTTCAGGCTTTGCCTTGGCCATCATGCGCTCTTCCAACTCTTTCGCCTTTTTCCTAGCCCTCTCCTTTGCAGCCTCTCGCTCCTTCTCCTCTTCCAAGCGCCTCAGCCGGGCCTTTTCAGCGGCAGTGTGCATTTCTTGGTGCTGTTCGTCGTCTACTGACGGAAGAGCGTCCGGTGGAGGCTGCGAGTGAGGTGGGGGAAGGGAGGAATTGGGGGCAGGAGGAGAGGGTCGGACACCTTTGAAGGAGCGTCGAGGAGCAAGAACGGCAGTAGGGGCAGCGGGGGCGTGAGGAGCAGCACGCTCCTCCGAGGCTCGACTGCCCCACCCTGTCCTTCCCGTCCCAGACGCCGATTCGGCCGGTACTAGAGAGCCCCATCGAGCCGATGGTCTTGGCAGAGCTGCAGGCTCAGCAGGTTTCGGGTTCTCCTTCTCTCGATCGGAAGGGGCATCGGTAAGATGAGGAGGGAGGTTGCGAGAGACACCAGATGCTGACGGTGCCGTTGCCGGGCCATTTGACAAAGCAGAGCGTTCACGCCAATTGTCTCCTCGGCCCATCAATCTCGGATTCCACGCCTGTCCGCCTTGAGCGGGAGCGGCAGGTGGCACTGGAGCGCTCCCTCTACTGGACCCCGCATCGAAAAGCACCCTCTCTCCTGGCGGTCTTCGCGGCCATGACCGGTCAAAGTCGTCTGAGGCGAAGCGGTCGGATTTTGATACCGGGACATCGTCCCTTGCGGGTTGTATTGTCTGTGGTTGCGGTGGAGGGTGGGAAGGGGCAGGAGCTGGGGGAAGATTGAACTCGTCTTCATCGCTGTCCTCCTGCAAGCATCATTAGCGTTGAGATTGGAAACAACGGGGGTGGCACGAACATCCCAGCGGTGAGCATGTGGGTCGAGCTGTGTAAACGAGTTTAGTTCTTGCAGGATGGCCTGGTTATGGGCTGCCGTAGCTGCTGCTGTAGCCTCTTCTACTGCCGCCGCCGCCTTCTTACCTGAATAATGTCAGCATTCCGCGGTACGCCACAAGACAAGACTCACTGTCTGCGACTTCCTTGGCTGTGGGGAAATCCCGCGATAAACCGACATGCTTGGGAGGAGCAGCGCTCGTCCTCCAGGCATTGTTGGTATTCGCCCCGCTCGCCCCTGGTAGGACCCCTCCGACTCTGGCCTTGGTGGGTGCTGGCTGGTGCAGCGTACCGCCCTCTGCGACGGTCGCTGGCTTTGCCCACGGGCTCGAATTTGTAGCGGGCGGCGGCGCAGGGGCAGGAGGGGGTTTGGCGGTCATGGTATTCAGTTTGGTCGAGAGGTGGCGGGAGGGGGCGGGCAGGATCGGGACGGGGGATGCGGTCTGGCGGCCTTGGGTACGGTCAGCTATCGGCTCGTGTGCAACTCCAAGTCTTCATTTCGCCTCCTTCATAGCTGCCTGGTGAACATCTTTCTCCTGATGCATCCCACGAATGCGCCCAGCATTCCGCATACTGCCCCCTCATGTCCGTATCTCACTCACCGTTGGTCTTTACAGCCCCCGGCGCAGGGGCCGGCGATGCAGTCTTTTGCAGAAACTTTTGGTTGACATTGATGGCCGCGAATTTCTTCTTTGGCAGCGGTCCTAATGGCGGAGTCGAAGTACCAGAAGCTGCCACGGACGTTGCTGGAGATGCCTGACGTGGGGCTGGTTCTGCCGTTTCTGAAGGCTGTTGTTCGTTGGGTATCGGTCCAGTCGATTCTTCCGCACTCTCCTGGGGCTGCCCCTTCTCTTCCCCTCTTTCAGGCTCTTGGGCTTCATCGTGGCCCTTGGAGCCACCCCCCACGGGCGCTTCCACGGGCGCTTCCGCCCCTCCCCCGGCCCCTTCCTCGGTTGATTTGTCGGCGCTGTCGGTGCTCAGATCTTCATTTGGCGGTGTGTGGTGAGAATCATGCTGCGGCGGGGACACTTCGGACATGCTTTCGTGGTGGCTGCCCCTGTCCGTGATACCCTTCCTCGTAGCTTCTCCCAGATGATAGAGATGACGGCCCCTTTTCTCGGCGTGTTGTATATACTAGCCACTGTGGCACTTTTGCTTCCGTCCTCTTTCGCGTTTTCCAGGGGCGGGACCCGTAACGGTCTTCACGGTCAGCGGATGCATGGCTGTGTCAGTTTCTTGGTTTCCCAAAATGAGCGCAACAATGGAATAGAAGAACGGATGCACCGCATCGTTGTGTAGAGAATGAGACCGGAACATTTTATCATTACAAAGCCATATACAGACCCCGGACATTCACAACAAGATCCTCAAAAGCAAATGCTGCAAAGGAGCGACTGATACTGATGGCAGAGGCTCAAGTCATTGTCTGCGCCCGCCTGGCGATGTATAATGATCAAGAAGCTATGTAGCGTAGTTGGATAGGCAGGGCCGGGTAGAAGGGGAGGAGGCGGCAGGAGCAGTAAGCACGATCCGCGTGGACAGCTTTGGATGAGTTTGGATCACGTTCTACTGGATTTGCGCCAGCTTCCAACCTGTTTGAGTGTCTATTCGCAATCACAGCATTCAATAGCAACTCACTGCTTGATATCTTTCTCCATCCCTCGTACCCATCAACAATTCATCCCTCTCGTCGAAAGCTCTTCACCACCTATCAAGACCCGACAGTGGCACTCGCCGACGCTCCCCCGTTTACGTAATTTAGTATATGCTCCCGTTTCAGTGGATAATTCACTCTCCTTGATTGGCCCGCGCATCATCTCTTTCACCGCAACATCCACCATGGCCGCCCGTACTTCCCTCCTCGCCCTCAGAGCAGCAGCCCGCACAAGAATAGCCCCTTCTGCGGCCAGGGCGTTCACCCGTGCTGCTGTCCTCAGGCAGGGTACGTTTGAAGAATGTCGTATGGCATCGCGCTCACCGTCTTGTAGAACAACCTTCTGTTGCCCCTTACAAGGAGCCCGTCGGTATCAACCCTGCCGACAAGTCTGCCGCCATCAGCACCCCCCTTCACGAATACGGACAATACATCACCTCCTGCCTTCCCAAATACATCCAGCAGTTTTCTGTGTACAAGGACGAATTGGTCCTCTACATCCCTCCTTCGGCTGTCATCCCTGTGTTTACATTCTTGAGGGATCACACCCAATGCCAGTACAGGCAGGTCGTGGATATCACTGCTGTGGATTTCCCAACAAAGCCGTACAGGTTTGAGGTGAGTGCAAGAGCTTGGTCGGCTCGAGTCGTTGCAGGATCAGGGAAGAAGAGTCTGGCCGCGTTCACATGTGTGCTCTTGGCTTCCATGACTTGGCGACAAGATGCCTATGAAGGACTAGCGCCGACTGAATATCTGTTGTATGATGCTAACGCAGCTTGCAGGTCGTCTACAACCTACTCTCTGTCGAACACCAATCTCGTATCCGTGTCAAGACATACGCCGACGAGGTTACCCCCGTTCCTTCCCTCTGTGGTATCTACAACGGCGCCAACTGGTACGAACGCGAGGTCTGGGACATGTACGGTGTCTTCTTTGAGGGGCACCCGGATTTGAGGAGAATCTTGACGGATTACGGATTTGAGGGACATCCCCTGCGGAAAGATTTCCCTTTGACTGTGAGTCCATCACCCGTTTCTAACACGGGGTCAAGCTCATTCTCCGACAGGGTTACTCCGAGGTGCGATACGATGATGAGAAGAAGCGTGTGGTGTACGAGCCTCTCCAACTCACCCAAGCCTTCCGGTGCGTCCCACTCCCACATCGTATTTCCACCACTCACTTGGATGCAGAAACTTTGGTGACGCCGCGTCTCCTTGGGAACAAGTTGGTGGCGGTGACCCCACTGCCCAGCCAGAAGAATTCAAGATCCCTCCTCCCCCTCCCCCTAAAGAGGAGAAGAAGTAGATTGTCGGGTAGAGAGGCTGGGATAGGATGCATGGACTGTTTATCATTGGTTGTCCACGGGTTGTGGGTCACGAAGGCGAGTGGGCGGTGAAGTACTGGGGCGACTATGGGATCGAAACGCGATGGGTATCGTCCTTTGTGCGGTGACAATGTCTGGCGGTGGTTCGTCTCTGGGTCTTGAAAACGTTTGGCGCGGGGCAATGCACCTTGCTCCTTTGAACACCTTTGTGCGGGGTGTAAACGTTTTGAGTACCCACGGTGGAGCTGAGATCGACGGGAATCATGACTGGTCTTTGCCAACTCATCTCATCTTCTCTCTCTCAAACTTGCCCAACCCCTGTTTCCCCCCCACAACTTCTTTTCTAAAATCTCGCAACTCACCAATTCTGTCAACCCCACAGCAGCCTATTTACCCATTCCAATGAGATCCCTAATACCCCTCATCTCCCTCCCCTTCGTCTTTGCCGCTCCCCGTGCCGCTCCTTTCGCCATTCCTTCGCCTGTCGCTACCGCAACCCTTAGTCTAAGGCCAACGCCCGCGCCAAATCCCACATACCATCAGCTGGAGGAACGATGCACCTCGGGCAGTTGTGGCGGGCCCGGCGGCGAGTCTACCCTACAAGCCAACACTATCACCTCAACCATCGTCTCGACAACTTCTGTCCCATGTTATATCACTACGTATGTCACCGACTCTACCACCTTGACATCAACAATCTACTCGACATCGACCATCACTTCCACCGAGACCAAAGAAGGTACCGTCTACATTATCCAATACTCGCCCACCCCCGTCGTGGGGAGCACGATGGTAGAGAGCGTTGTGGAAATGACGATTAGCTATGAGAGCTACTGGATTTCGAGTGGTGGGACGTACTCGGAAAGCACGTCGACGGGAGCGTATACCACGGTAGGAGGCGGAGGAGATTGTGAGGCTTGTGAATCAGCTTCGTCTGCAGCGACTGCTGGCGAAAGCTCGGGTGGTTCTTCCGGTGGATCGTCGTTGCAAGGCAGCGGCTGGGGGTCTGACAGCTCGCTTTCCATCTCTAGTGGCGGTGGGAATGCCTCTACCGCACAAACGATTGGCGGAGGATCAGCAGACAGCGGTTCAGCCTGGACTCACGTGAGCAACGCCAACGACGCTGCAGGGATTTCTGTCACCGACACCGCTGCTGATGCTAGCAACGGAGGATGGGGCAGTGCTGGGTCGACTACGGCCACAAGCGGGTCTAGCGATGGATGGGTCAGCTGGAGCTCGGGGGAGAGAAACAGTCCTATGTGGGGATGGGAACTTCTTGTTGCCGTGGCGCTGGTCATGGCTGGGGGGTCCTTTGAGAGCGTCTATACTGTAATGTCTTGTTAACATGAGCGACATGGGCGCAGCTTTTCCATCAGTACTTTGGGTAAGATACTCAGGCATGTAATCAGCATTTGGGTATGATGAAAGCACTGGGGCAGCAAAATCATCACAACATATGTAGTCAACGAGTCAAGACAAGGAGTAGGTAGACTGAATCGTCAGCAAATCGTACAGACGCAAATCGAGGGGTTTGGCAGCCAGGAGCCCATTTTCACTTGTCTTGAATCCTCCCAGAGTGGTATAACACAGAGAAGAGTTAGCCTCCTTGGCTTTGCATCCCCGCAGAGGCTCTTGTTGAATGCGTTTGACAACATGTATTGGAACAACGTAACACTGGCAACAGCAACAGTCGTTGGCAGACGCGATGAGGTATGTATAAGAGAGCATGGTGGCCCGAGCAAGGTTGTTTCTTGAAATATTTGACCTTTCAAATTGTAGGTAGGGAAGTGGAGACCAAAAGCCTTATAACAACGTTTGATGAATTAGTATAGCTCTTAGATAGATCAAGATGTATGCAAAAAGCCAAAAAACATCAGCCCTCATGGTGTAATGGTAACACGAAGGTCTCATAAACCATGAGCTTCAATTCGAAGCGCAATCCTCAGCCCTGAGTTCGATTCTCAGTGAGGGCAATCACCTTTTTGTGATTTGTCTTTCTAAATTCCTTTTTGGCTTTGAGGATGCACGTATTCGGCTTGCTATGTAATTTCACTTTATGCTTGTACGCAACGTATTTTGGGCTTTAGAGCATCCATATCACTCTCGTAGGTATTCTGGTACATGAGATACAACACGTTTGATTCCCGGCGCCTACTCTGTCTTCTCAATCTTCTGTCGCTTCTCATCTTCTCCGCCCCCTTCTCCCTCGTCGGACGCTTCGCGCTTGACACCAGCCTTGGTAGCTGTTGCTTCCGTAGCGACGGGTTTCATGGCTGCAGGAGCCTTGGCCTTTTTCTTGACCACCACACCCTTCATCAAGCTCTTGACATCCTTCTTCTTACCGTCCTTCACTGGGACCTTCTTGGCCACTGGTTTCGCGGCTAGTGCAGAAGGAGGAGGAGGAGGTGTGTCACTGCCGATTCCACCCTTGCGCTCAGCCAATCGTCTAGATGAGACCGTCAGCGAGGATGTAGAGCATAGTCAATCACAACTGGACACTCACTCTCTATACTGCCTCAACTCTTCCGTTTCGCGAGTCTCGATCTCTTTCTGTTTTCTCCGCTTTTCTTCTTCTTTGTCCTGCAAGAATCGCTTCTCTTCGGCGTTGAGTCCCCGCCATTGATTCGAGAGCTTCATCTTGGCATCCCATTCCTCATTTTTGATTTCCTATTGATTGTATGAGTCGGGGTTTCCATGGGGAATCGCGGCATACCTTCTGCGACTGCAGTCGTTCGTAAAGGGTTCGCCCATCGTGTTCTTCCTCTGGCTCCTGGGGTGGTGGTTCTTGTCCAATTCTGTTCACATGTCAGCCTTTCTTCCGGGCAAATAGTCAAACAGGTATGGCTCACCTCTTGTACGCGTCCTCCCATTCCTTTCTCTTATTCTCTCGAGCAATCTCAACATCCTCTTGGGTCTGGAACCGCGAAGAGATGTGGCCGGCCGTGGCTTGAAAGAGGGACTGATCCATCGCCCTACAGTTCGGTGGTGAAGTATTGGAAGAAAGAGTAGCGTCGGGGCACGTTGAAGTGCAGAAAACGGTTTGATTGTTCGAGCGAGTGGACCGGACTGTTACAAGGAAGCGTATGACCAGATTGTCGAGAGCGATTTGTTCAATAGCAAGTTAGCCAGAAGTTAGCAACTGAACGACAAGCAGTTGACGACGAGGCGCGAATTTGGTTCCGTCTCTTATAGCGATAATGACCGGTGGCCCGCCGCCGTGGCCGAAAGATGAACGACTGACTTGCTCGCACAGAGACTCTCTTTCCCGTCAGTTGTTTGCAGATCATCATGTCAGGACGCCGCATCGACCTCGCAAAGTTCGCGGGCTCCGACTCGGAAGGCGAGGACAGCCAGCCAAAGGTCAGCTCGCTCAGTACTCCCAATATTCCGCAAATTGCTGACTGCTTTGGGTATATAGCGCCAACTCGAACTCACCGCCCTCAAGAGCAAAACCTTCTCACATGGGATAACAAAGAAGACAAAGCGAGATCTGGAGAAAGAGGCGGAAGAGAAGAAGCGTGTCGAAGAAGAAAAGTACGCCCTTCGATACAGAGTTACCACAAGGGCGCAACTGACCCAATCACTGCAGGGCTGCGGCTCTAGTGATGGCAGAATTCGAGGAAGAGTTCAACTCTGGACCTTCCAACCCAAACTCCAGCATGCGAGCATTTGGTGGTGGCTCTAATGCGGCACCCCTAGGTCCTCGAAAAGGTTTCGTGAAGGCTGGAGGTGCCCCAATGACTTCTCAACCTCGCCCGGCGGCGGCCTTCAGACCTCCATCAGGTCCGGGAATGGGGCCAGGAGCAAGAGAAGCTCACGGTGGTATGGGCTTTCAGCCGCCCCGGGGACCAGCTGCTATGGGTTATAACCCTAACCCTCCGCATGCTCGGCCTGTGGGTTTTGGACGACCACCGCCCCTGCCATCACAAGCAGCATCTATGGATCCCGGACGATTGCCGCCTACCGCATCGGCTTCGACACCTCCAGCGCCTAGTGGGCCGTTGAAGAAGAAACGTGCTATGGACTCGTTCCTCCAAGAGATCAAAAGGTAGGCACTTTTATGGCATCGAACGACCATGCTGACAACCGCCAGTAACCAAGACGCCCGAGAACAACGACTGGGCAACATGGCCAAGAAAGAAGGCTCGTCGGTCTCTGCCCTTGCAGGTCTGTACTCGGCACATGCGGCATAATGCTGCAATCGTTGCAATACAAGTGTACTGACATCTGAAACCAAATGATGTAGCTTGGGAATCGGAGACTAAGAGTGGCGTTTTAGACCTCGAGGTAAGCAGCTGGCAACGGAACAGGATCAGCAGCTGACATGGAGCAGACTACCAACCTGTTTGTTGTAAGTGTCATGTTGCTTCCAATTGTGTATTTATTGATGCGTTGCAGTCCAACCTTCCGAGGCAAAACATGACGGAGCAAGCTGTCGGGCTCTACTTTGCCAGAATTGGTCCTGTTGGTACTGTCAAAATCATGTGGCGTGAGTCTCTGACTGAACAAATGAACCCCTTTATGTTGACAGACTCATTCAAAGCCCGGGGCGAAGATATCGCTGCCTCTCAACACCGCGGGCTCTCGGGATTTGTCTCTTATATGTTTCGCCAGGACGCTGAAACCGCGGTGCGAGAGCTGGAAGGTGCTGATTTCCAGGGCAACAAACTGAGGGTGGGATGGAGTAAAGCAGTCCCGAAACCTCTGAAAGCCTTATACGGTGTGTACTTTTGTCCCCTGTGAATGGTATCAGCAGAGGCTGATATGTTCTGTAGACCTTGGAGTGCGAAACGACAAAAAGAGGAGGGACAGATCCGAAAGTCCGGCAAGAAAACGCCGTGCTCGATCAAGTTCTTACTCATCGGCATCCTCCTACTCCCGCTCGCCTTCTTCGAAAAGAGACTCTGAAGGAGAGGCTTGGCTCAAGACAATACCTGAGGAGAATGCCAAGTTCATCAAGGCCGTGGCGGAGAGAGTCCGAGAACATGGAAGAGGGCTTGAGGATGTTTTGAGGGAGAAGGAAAAGGAGAATGACAAATTTAGCTTTTTGTTTGATGACAAGGTGGGCCGTTTCTATTAATTGAGAAAGCTTGTTGAAAATCCTTCAGCTCCCGGAATACCACCTTTACAAATCTACACTGTCCTCGCGCTATCGCATCCCGGACCATCCGCGCGCATTCATCGATGAAGGCTATGCCTCGATGTACTCCTCCGACTCTGCCGAGGACTCTGAAAAGGAGCGTACGAGTAAAGGAAAGCTGGGCCGGTTGGCAAGAAAACGGTTCGAAGCGATGCTGAGGGCTATGAGTGGTAAGCGGGGAGAGATTGCGCGGGCAATGGAGTTTGCTTTGACCCATGCGGAGGCGGCAGACGAGATCGCAGAGACGATAGTCCAATCTCTCATCATTCCGTCCACCCCTGTCCCCCGGAAACTGGCGCGGCTTCACCTGATATCTGATATCTTGCACAATTCTGCTTCCCCTCTGCCAAACGTATGGCGTTACCGCCAAGCGTTTGAAGCTCGCCTACCACCCGTGTGGGCGCATCTGAAGGGGGTGGAAACTAGTTTGGAGGCGTATAAAGGACGGATCAGTGCGGACGTCTTTGGAAAGAGTGTGGGGAGTGTACTGGATATATGGGAAAGGTGGTGAGTCTGGGCTGTCCTTGTAACACGACTCAATATTGACACTGAGATAGGATCGTGTTCAACAGCGAGACCGCCGAGCTCTTCCGTGCCCTTCTATCGGGCAACATTTCATTGACCTCGCTAACTCGTACCCCACAAGGTATGTGGGTTGACAAGAGTGTGCTCGAAGCGCGAGACAAAGCCAAACGACAAAAGGCCGAAGAAGAGAGACGGGCCAAGGAAAAGAAGGAGGAAGCCGACAGGGGTTTCAACAGTGGCGGCTTCAAAAGCTCGTTCAAGCGGGTGGACCCGAGCTCTGTTGCGGGAGGATTCAAGCCCATAACCACGGCTGGCGACCACTCCGCGGGGGCGCCGGCCGAGTCGGATCTGGACGGTGAGGCGATGGAAGATCTTGACGGGGAAGACATGAACCTTGATGGGGAAGAGATAGATCTTGATGGGGAGCCGCTCGGCGATGATGATCTGGATGGTGAATCTATGGAGGATCTAGACGGGGAAGCAATGTGAATTAATTCCCGATAAAGTTATTGTATAAGCAAATGCACTATCTGTCAATGCGGATCCGTTCATTCAACAGAAGACCATACGGCATGATGATAGCCACGCGCGACGACTATGCTAGCCAGACTATTTTGAGCTATCGAAACCAAATGCAGTAGGCCATATATGATGATAATGCATACAAGTACAATTATTCCTGATTGCCCAATTTGGAGTCCAGGATACCGGTCCACATCTTCTCATTAATCTTGCTCGCCCGTTCAACAGCCTCTCTCAGGCGCTTGTTCTCCTTTGCCAGCTCTTCCATTTGCTCCTCCACGTTGCCGTTGCCCGCCCGCCCACCAATCTTCTGTCTTGCCTCGGTAGGTTTGAGTCCGCTTAGCAACGAGGCCATCTCGTTGGAGGGTGGTCGAACGAGCAAGATAGGGTCATGTCCCTCTCTCGCCGCCCTCCCCTTCATCCTCTCAAAACTCTTCACTTCCATGATCGGGACTTCTTCTCCCTTCGTCCCTACCGTCCCTACCAAATCGAATGGCCGGAGGATAGTGGTTAGGTAAGTGACGGGACCGGCGTGCGGGGAGAGGGTACGAAGATGTTGATGGGAGGGGAGGGAGTGTATTTGGATGGTGCCAGCAGAGGTGCCGATGAGGAGGTGAGTGGAGGAGAGAGAGAGGGAGAGGGATGTTATTTGAGCGTCCCTAGACGTGGTCAGCAAAGATAGCAGATGGGTAGAGTGGAACTCACTTGACGGAGATGACAGCACCTTCTGCTCTTATGGGCGCACCAGTGTTACCGCCCCCACCGACAGCTTCCCATTCCTCGGAACCTTCCACGACGTTTCCACCGATAGCACCCTTCTTCCTGAACAAGGGAACGTGGTAGACATCCCCTTGCGATGTAGCGACGTAGAAGAACCGTTCGGAGGAATCGACCACGATAGCTGTGGGAGATGATGATGGGGGAAGGGAGAATGTACAAAGCAAGTTGAAGGGGGGAGAAAGGCTCCACATCTTGACTGTCCCATCATCCGAGGCCGTCCATGCCCTCCCACCCTCGCTTCCCGCGATCTTGCCCACCGCCAAACATCTCACCGCCAGCGTATGGTCTTTGAGCGTGCCATACGGCTTCCCTGCGGAAGCTGGGTCTTCGGTGTCTACCAAGCGGGAGACAAGGTAGACTTGCGAGGAAGAGTCGAGGGATGTGGACAGGAGAAGGCGAGAGTCGGGGGTGAAGGTGAGCGAGGTGATGGCTCTGTAGTGGGCGGTGTGGGAAGAGTGCAAGAGACCAGAGGCGATCTGGGCAAGTCAGTAGTGCGCCAGTATTGACCAAGGATCACGTACCTCCCAGAGATAGATGTGGCCGTTAGGAGAACCGCCCGCAGCCCAGTGACCATTGGGAGAGACGGTGAAGGCGGTCAGCTTTTCTGGCAAATGCAGCTTCATGTGCATTTGATCCTGCATAGAGTCAGCATACGCAGCACAGATCTACAGTTTACTCACCTTCTGCCATGCCCATACATTGAGAAGCGCTTTGTCGTGCTGGACAGCAAAGACGGCACCTCCCTGTCCGTTCTGCGACTGTACATGGCCCACGCTGTGTTGCGCCGAGGTGGAGGACTTGAACTGGTGGACCGGGGCCGAGGAGAGGAGGTCGTGGAGGTGGATGGCAGCGGTGCTCGCTGACTGGGGCGACGAAAGAATGAGCTCTTGCGGCGACATGATTTATGGAATAAAGCGACAGATGGACAACTTTTTATGAATTGACTTGAACGCCAAAGTGGAGGCAGCGCACATCGCCGCCCCACTACTCGATGATCATGGTGCATTTCCATTCTCTCCTTCTTTCCACAACGAAACGATGCCGCACGCTCCGGGGCCATTCGACATCTTCCCCCCAGCGGAGGTGCACAGCTGGATCACCGATCTCCAGCTCAGGATCAAACATGGCATCAACCCACCAGACTCCCCAGGCCCCTCCCGCTCCCCTTCCCCCCTCCACAACGGGGACCTTGACGCTGGTGATACTGCGCAAGGCATTGTCATAAACGAGCAGAATGGAGAGGAGGAAACGGATAATGAAAGTGAGGGTGACGAAACCGATGAGGATGAAGAGGAGCTGGCAGATGCTGGCAGCGACAGAGATCACGAGCTGCACCTCGCGTCCGCTCCGACAGATCATGTTGTTGAGATCTCTTCCGACGAGGAAGACGAAGACGGCCTTCAAGATGATCAGGGCCAACTCGATGGAGAGGCCGAATATTACGAAGATGATCGCGAAGCCAATATAGCGTATGATGAGCAGGATGAGCTCTACGACGATGATCCCCGCTACGGTGTCATGCCCGAAGAAGACAACCAAGCATATGTGGGATCTGATGGAGATGTTTATGCGGACGAGTATGGGACCGATGACGGCGAGGATGAGGGTGAGGACGAGGATGAAGATGAGGAAGACCGCGGGCAGTATGACGAATCTGCAGGAGAAGAAGGGAACGAATCGGACGAGTCTGACGGTATCGGATACGTCAGTGACTCGCGATCCCCTTTGCCACCTGCTGCGCCACCAATCTATCCTCCTCTCCCCCAACCCCAATCCCAGCCTGCGCCCGTACCCCCGGTGGCACCTTCCACATCGGTATACCCGGGTACAGGTATCTACTCGGCCCCTGCTCCTGCCTTGCCCAATCTGGCTGAGCTCTCTCACGCGCCATCCCCATATGCCGATCCCGGTGCACCCATATCGACGTCTACCCCTGATCCCACCTTCTCCGCTCCTGCTCCCCTTGCCCCCAGCGGGGATGATCAAATACCTGACGATGGGATGGATATTGACCCCGCATTACTGGGAAGCGGGTATCAAATCGATACTGCTTTCTTGAACGACCTTGTTCAGCACGTAGCTCAAGGAGGAGCGCCTTTGGGTGAATCGGGGCGTCCTGGGCCGTCATTCGACTTTTTGGAGTCGGCACCAGCTCGAGAATACCCCGAGATACCCAGCTTGCAAGATCTACGGCAATCTCAAGAGGTAGAGGACCATGGGTTGGGCGATGAATACTTGAATGATGAGAACATGGCCGAAGAAGATGAGCTCGCTGGCGATAGAGGTATTGGTAAGCTCCACCTCGGTCGTTTTCCTTTGCTGATCTCCTGTAGAAGCCTCAAGAGGTCCATCCCAACCGCGCGAACGGGATGCAGAGATGGAGGAGGTAGATCAGGAGTTTGATGAGCAAGGAAGCTGTTCTTCCGAAGCCGAGACAAGAAGCGAGGAAGAAGGAAAGGAAGAACTAATCACGGTCAAGACTACAACTGTGCGCGACGTCATAGAAATCGACTCGTCGTCTGAAGATGAAGGCGAGAGTGACAAGATGTCTCATTCGGATAGAGGAGTGCAAGAGTACATCTCTGATGAAGCCGAGGAGAGCGACGATGGAGAGAATGGAGAAGACGAGGGGGATGAAGAAGACGAGGAAGAGGAAGAGGAGCAAGAGGAAGAGGAGAAAGAGGAATACGAGGGGCGAATATCAGCATCGCACATGGCGTTCATGCAAGATGATTCTATAGAGGAAGAAGAAGAAGAGGAAGAGGAGGGATCTAGGAGGGCCGAGGATGATGAAGAGGAGGCTGAAGAAGGCGAGGCAGAGGAAGACGAGGCCGAGGAAGACGAGCAACCTGGAATACAATCTATCAGTGCGTACTTTCGCCCTCGATGCTCCATACAAGACCTGACTGTACGCGAAGCTGCGAAACATCCTGCAGATGACACGATCAAAGTCGTGGAGCATGATGTTGTTGAAGGTGACGAGATGGTCAAAGACATGGCGTCTCAACAAGAGGCCACTATATCAAGTATGTGTTTCTCTGTAGATTTCCCCCCATATCCGAGCTTACTAGCTTTTGTGTAATCAGAATCATCCCCAGTCCCTGCTCTAGGCACTGTAGCGGTCGAGCAGGCGGTAGGTATCACGGAGAACGAGGTTATCGAGGTCGTCAACAAGGGCGAGCCTTCCGACGAGAATAATAATCATGATGAGGATGATAAGGTGGACGGTGAAGGAGCACAGGAGGAGATGCTCCGAGAAGCGGTGGAGGTACAAATTACCGAGGAGACTCAGGCCGGAGAACCCGAGCGTAAGTTTTGTATAAGGCCGAGTTCAACTATCCAGCTGACCAGCTCAACAGAAGAGCGCGCTGAAGAAACGGCACTGCCAAATATCCAGGATGCCGGGAGGGGGCTTGGTCAAAGTGAGATTGCCTCACCACTCGATGCTACCCAAGCCCCTCCCGACCCGACCAAAACTCCGCCACCCACCTCCCTCCCAGCTCCCCTCTCTCCCCACTCTCTTCAACCACATCCGCCCCGTTCTCTATCCGTTGAAGCACAGAATACCAACGACCCCCACCCATCCGATATCCCTGAGCCCGCACTCCCAGTGGACCAAGGCGAGCGTGAAGAGACTCTCGTGGAGTTCCCGGACCCAAAAGGTGCTCCACCGGACTCGGATCTGGTCGCAGAATTTGCCTACAACCCTGACCCACACCCTCCTTCTTCACCATCCCTCATTGTCGAGCCTCCTGCCGACCCGAGGCCGGACATTACATTCTCCCGCACTGTCTCTCGCGCTGCTACTCCCTCCTTTGGGGCTGCTAGCACGAATGGGAATGGGGATGTACCTGAAACTCCTGTAGAATTCCCGGACCCCCGTCTGCCTCCTGCGGACGCGTATATCGAAGCGCCGCTGACCCCGCATAGGCTTGAGCCGAACGAGGAGGCGAAGAAGAGTCCCAGTCTGCGTGTGCAGGTAGGGGCTTCAAGAGAAGGGAGTCCATCGGGGCCTTCTGGGCCTTCTTTGCCGCCTTCAGAGCCTCGTGATCCCGAAGAATATGGATCTGTCGATCAAGTGCAAGCGCATCCTCAGCTGGGAGTCCCGAAGTCCGATGAGCGAGAGGAGGAGTCTCAGGACCAATCACCCCCAGATACAACCACAGAAGTCAACCCCGAGAACGCATCGTCTTTGCCGGCGGATGATGACATCCCTATGGCTCCTATGGATGACTATGATGTGCAGGGTGCGTCCATTGCCGAGCAGGAAGGAAAGCAGGCTGGTTCTGGTGAAGAACAGGAGAGCCACGAACCTGCAGACGTCGATACGCCCGATGACGAGGGCAGTACTGCAGAGCCGGACGATGTCGAGCAGCAGGCAGCCGATCGCTCAGCAACGGCGGTGGTCAGGGAAGAATCGCCAGATGAGGGGTCTGATGACGTTGACGGCGTTCAGGAGGAAGAGAAGCCTCGTCCATCTTCATATAAGGGCAAGGGTCGCGCGCTTGAAGAACCGGTTGACGAGGAGCATGCCCTCGAAGAACCCCTGTCCTCCGGTCCCGCCACTGTCGAGGCTTCGCCTGAACGTCCTCCACTAATCATGTCCGATTCGGCTGTCGAGAAACTCAGGCATCATCACGGCCTTGGGTCCTCTTCCCGCTCTCAAATCCCCACGCGAGCCACAGAGGAATCGAATATCAGCCACAAGAGGCACCGAAGCAGAGGTGACGGGCTCCCTTCACCGCCTACCCCGCCTGTGACCAGGTCGCATTGCTATTACGAAAAACTTCGCCTGACCTTCGAAGGTTCCGTCGCTGTCGTCCTCGCTCCCCATTGCTCCCTCTCGAATACTGAAGAGATCGAACGCGAACAGTGCGCTATAGAGGGTGTGCCTTCAGAAGGAGAAGAACAACAGGCGAGACAGGGCCAATTGAGCCACGACAACGAGGTCTTACAGCCCGCATTCTCGACAAAGCTCAGGAGAATAGTGGGGGCTCAAATCTTCGATGAAGGATGCTGTTACCTTCTTCTCGCCGACGACAAGGCGAAGCTTCCGCCGCCGCAACCCGAGGTCAAAGTCCAAGATTCTCCAGACTCTACTGCCCGAGGCCACAGGAGTCGCAAGTCCCTTACCGCATCCCAAATCAGCCCCCTGAAGCCTGCCCTCGGTAATCCATTGAGCGTCCGCGCCTCTAAGCGTCAGTCTACCTCTCTCGAACCCTCTACGCCTTCCCGAAGACGGCTGAGCCGAGAACCCGAATCCTCCCAGGGATCCCTTGCTGGCTCGGTGACAGATGGGGGCGAGGAAAGCGCTACAGAGAGCCCGGAAGCCGACATTACGCCGAGGAGGTCGACGAGGCTCAGCCTCAAAAGGGAAGCCAAACAATCCCGGTCTGACCGCGAGAAGAGAGGTGGGAGCTCATTGAGAAACCTGCTGGCTGCCGAGCAGCCAGATGCGCAATCTAGCGAAAATGTCGAAGGTCCCTCGAGTCCTGCCAAGAGGGACAGTCCCGTTGAGGCAGAAAAAGAAAGAGTCACACAGCAGACTACTCGGCCGGCCTTTGTCGACCTCAGAAGCCCTTCACCCGATCCTGCCCCATCTTCTAGTACAACCGCAGCGTCAAGTCCTCGTCCGAGAAATGAAGGGTTGCAGGGCGTCAACATGTCCTCGATGACTCGCGCCGGGAGAAAGAGGCAGAGGGACACTGACGCATATAGGCCGGACGATGAGAGTGGCGACGAGGGCGGATCGGGGCACAGCGATGAAGAAAAGAGCGAGGATGAGGACGAGGGCGGGGAAGATCAAGAAAGCGCAGCTTCCCTCGAGAAGGGCACAAAGCGCAAGATTATCGACGATGATGGAGATGCTGAAGGGGGCAGCGTCAATAACGAAGAAGGAGAAAGAGTCGCAAAAAGACGAGCTCTGGAGAGCCTAGAAGGGTCAGGAACTCCGGTGGTGGAAGCTCCGAAAGCAGAAGGTCTGGAGCAAGATGTAGGCAATGAGACGCAGAGAAGGCATGGTTTTGGAAAGTGGTTCAGGTGGTGGTAATCATATAACTTGTTGTTTAGTAACGCCTTAATGCACACATAAGCTTGGCAAAAGGAAAGAACAACCTCATAACCCCAGGTATGCAATTCAGAGTGCATGCTACAGTCAAAAGATGAGCATTTGTTGTCAACCACGTGAGGCTTGAAGCCATTAAAGTTTTTGTAAGATATTTTGTATCCGCCCTCATGGTGTAATGGTAACACGAAGGTCTCATAAACCATGAGCTTCAATTTGAAGCGCAATCCTCAGCCCTGAGTTCGATTCTCAGTGAGGGCAGTAATATCTTTTTTTGTCTTTTTGCTCTTTTTACTGGAAACGGAGCTGAATCGAAGAGAGTGGTTCTGCATTCTGGTCTTGTATCTCTTCATTCGACTTTTATTACTCATATGATGGCTGTATATGCAAGTCTCAAACCATATGATAAAGCCCTACACGAAAGGTAGGTATCTCCCCTTGTCGGCATCGCACCAGCCGAAAACACGACACTGTCCGACAGGCCTCCCTCCGGTCGGCCCAACACATCACTGAAACGGGGGCCTTAAGTAGAGTAAAGTACTCATGTGATTGGTGCGCATATGAAGCATTTCCAATGCATACCCGTCTTCGGTCGCCGAGTCTAGCTGGCGTCAGCAGTCGTCAGCCTCCACTCGGCATCACGTTGTTGTTGTCCAATTCTCGGCCTATATAGATCAGACGACGCTCAAGGTGGGCTAGATTACCCCCACCATCATTCTGGTTGATACAGGTGGTCGCATACCCTCAGCTCTACCATCATGTCTTCCACTATCACATCGCGATTCATGAAGTCGGCCGTCCCATATCAAGCGTGAGGGGTCCCTGGTCTACGTCAACGACAGGTCAATGGAAGTGTATAGGATGACTCACCCCCTTGTTCGTACCTGCACCCAATGAAGATATAAGTCATCGATGTTTCGATGAGCCATATCGTACTCCTGGATTCTTCCTCGAGGAACTCGAGAATGCCCAGCAACCAGTCATCGGATGATTCGGCCTCGTCGCCGCCCGTGTGCAAGGGGTCCGCGCCCTGCGGAGAAATCAATAAGGTTCCAGGAGATTCATGAGATGAGGCATTGGAACTGACCACTCGAAGAAACTCTCTACCAGATCCCTCTTTGTCGCCCCGTCTTTGTTTGTCACGGTCAACGTCATCAGTCCGGCTAAACAAGGGGTGTTGAGCTTCTTGGTGTGAGCGATAGGCTGGAGCACCTCGGAGAATGTCCAGCAAATCCCCATTGGTCACCCCGTCCTTCATGAATGCCATGGCGGCGCACGAAAGCCAG
Source organism: Cryptococcus sp. DSM 104548 (assembly GCA_036426225.1). Lineage (NCBI taxonomy): Eukaryota > Fungi > Basidiomycota > Tremellomycetes > Tremellales > Cryptococcaceae > Cryptococcus > Cryptococcus maquisensis. Next base: position 380,245 of record CP144037.1, read on the forward strand.
ACTGAGCGTATGTCAGGTAAGTAGATACGGTATGGTGCGAAAATGCATCGCCCACGGTTATTCGCTGACGCTGAGATCGTCGCTTTCCCCAATCACCAACCTCATCGCGAGCCTCCATGCCATTCTCTTGCCTCCATGCTCCGCCGTCCTGTGGAGGCGGGAGTGCTCCGCCTTGGGATCTTTGAGCGGCTTGGGCTTGGGCGAGACCTGGTGAGGCGGCTTGGAGCAGCGGACCGCCTTGTTGAGCTGAGGGGCTTGGGGAGGAGTGGCTTGGGGAGCGTCTTGCATGGTCGGTGGGTAAACACCAGAAAGAGACCCTGGATTCTCCTCGCTGACGTGATTCTTGACCGACGGCGGCGGGGTAGACCATCGAAAAGGGTGGCGGGCAGTTCTGAACACAGGCAGGGGGTATATGACATTTCAGGGTGGGTCTGGCATCGGATTCGCGAGTGGGTCCGGGAAAGTGTGAGTCGAGTCTTGGCGCAAGCGGCGGCCTCGCCGCACGCTGTCAAGATGCCTGTCAGTTCTTGTGCCGGAGTGAGTTGATGAGACGTACCCCGTCAGACGAGGAGAACCGTAAAGAACCGGGAGATGGGCCACGGTGTAGTCGGTACGAGTGATAGAGAAGAATGAGAAAAGAGTTGAGAATGACAGCAGAGACGCGTTGAGCGGTGCCACCAGGCTAAAAGAGGGTGGATATACATTGGTGCGACGCGACTTGGGGCTTTGGCTGGTGAGAGCTGGAGTTGGCTGATGCATACTGGCATGGCGTGTTGTTACATATGGCATGCTGCTGGGTACAAGAGAACATGCTCAACATGCACAATGGGATTCGTTCGCTCATGCATACGCATATACATCTAGCAGACACTCGAGGAATGAACATTCCAGGCTCGTGTGTTGGCGAATGGCCGGCGGACCGTAATACGGTATCACTCAACGTTGTCATATCGTCCTCCAAAACGCTTGAATCATGCATTGATTGGAGTTGAACGGGACGGCAGAGGCTGGGAGAGTGCTAGTACCAATGTACGTCTCAGCAGCATTGAATGCGTCTGCCAGATACAAATCCTCACGAGGGGATTGAAAAGGCCCAATAGGGATCGAAAACGCCACTACGTTGAGGCTTTATTCACCAAAAAGTCTCCTCATTTTTCAGAGTGCATATGGCGTGCGCAGCAGCAGCAGCCAATCGACAAGTAATAATGGTGGACGGATGCCGACTTGAGGCTATGATTGATGCAGCTTACATGGTCACCCACTCCTCTCTCCGAAGAAACCTCTTTCACAGCTATGAACTTCGTCGTTGTTCTTTCTGACGACCTGATTTATCCACCGCGTACCAGTTGATCATCGCCACCACTGACCGGAACGCTCAGGACTGCAGTGGACAATGGCCCATTCTGTTGGTCGTCCGCAACCTTCCATGGCCTACCTCCATTCAGACTCTTTTGTTGCCAATATCAAGCTTATCTGTCATTTATTCGACAAGAAGTACCCCGACTACAAGATGAAAGTAGTGTTGACGCTGCCAACATTAAGCTCACTACCGAAGAGCCTGGAGGTTTACAGCACACTGTCGACACTTTTGATGTCCAAGGTCCTCGCTATGCTATCATGAGGGTGCTCTTGCAGATTTGGTGGTAAGTCTTTGCACTGATTCCTTGTTCTCTTGCCGAGCGAGATCGAGCTGACGACCATGTGATTCACAGATGAAGTATAGAAGTTCCATCCGCTCGATATGCTAGCTACGTAGTCTACATATAATCAGGAGTTCCCAGCGTATTCACAACAAACGCACTATATTTGAAGATGATGAAGGTTCCTTGCACCTAGCTACAACTAGAGCTTGTAGTGTTATAAAAGCCTTCGTTCAGATAATCGACGATTATGTCCGTCTGCCCTCATATTCGGCACTTTTCATAACGTCCGACTTTGTCAGTTATGGCTGCTCTCGACTACAGGAACATTCGTTCAGGTAGAGCTGAGGATTGGCGCTCGGCATGACATGAACCGTTATTCATCAAACCATCTACTCTAATTGATTGTACACTGTCCACAAAACGAAGTTGCCAAATGAACCAAACGTGTGCTATATAACAACATAGGTATGTCTCAACCCCTCATAATATCCAATTGCAAGACTACTGTCCCTTGCTGCCCGACACCTTTCTTCGCTCGCCTCGTGCTGCTACAGCATCATTCCTGAGCACAATCTCCGACCGCCATTGCTTTGCCGTATTTCTGTATATGACGTGAGAAAACGATTTCAGGATCAAGTGTTTGCTCACCTAGCCCTGATGATACTGGTCACAGCAAGGGCTACTGCCTTCAAACTTCTCTTGGGCCTAGGCGGCTCAGGCACCGGGAAGCCCATCTTTGCGATGGCTTTGATAGTCGCTTGTTCGCTGAATCTCGTCGTCAGCTATAGTACAAGGTGATTAAAGCAAACCCACTTGAGGCTCTTGCCGCCAACCAACAGAAGCAGGTATCTTTTTTGTAGCGCCAAAGCATTCCTGAAGGTGGATTCACGGGTGTACTTGGCTTTGAGGTACTTGATTTGAGCGGCCAGTTCACGGGACTGCGACTTGAATCGAGCTTTTTGTTGTACCATCGCGTCGGACAATTTACTTTCAAGAATTGTTAGCCCTGTCGACATGCCGGCTAGCAGACTCACGTGTCATTCTCATGAGATCGCCTCCATTGCTCAACCTGCTCGTACTTCTCGTGGGCATCCACCAATTCCCTCCTCATCCTCGATTCTCGATCCTTGGCGTCCTGAAGATCTCTCTCGAGGGCACTGAGCTCGGCCGCATGCCTGCGTGTCTTCTCCGTCTGTTCCTTCTTCAACTCTTGCAACTCAACACCGAAAGCGTCACTCTCCTGTTTGTGTCTCTGCAAGTCCTTGTCAAACTCGCCAAGTTCACGAGCGACAGTCCGGCGCTCTTGACGGAACCTCTCAAGACGGGACTCGGCTTGTTCGAGAGAACTTTCGCGCTCAGAAAGCGTTTCGCGAAGGTAATGGGCAGTCGATTCAGCATTGTGCAAGGAAGATTCGAGTGTTTGGATTGATCGTTCCTTTTGGGCGAGTTCCGCTTGAAGCTGGACGGCAGAGGGTACGTCACGGGCGGTCTGCGCGTTTCTCCGGGACAGCGAGTCGTAGGCACGCTTCTCGTCAGACAGCTGACACTCCAGTTGGCTCGATTGCGTTTTGATGCTTTGGAGCTCCTATTGCAGATGTCAGCATACTGTTTCGGAAGCGCTTGTCGATAACGTACGCGCTTCATTTCATCCCTTTCTTGTCCCACCCTCAGAGCGTCTTCCTTTGCCTTGCGCACGTCATTTTCTAAACTTTCGGCCATCCTCTCCATCTCCGCTTTGAAGCTCTCGACCTCGGCAGTGCTCTTCAGCCTCATCTCGGACACGAGATCCTGCAGACGACGGTTGTCGCCTTGAACTCGAGAGCGCTCGGCAGCGATGTCAGATTTCAGCTGATCCATTTGCAGATGCACCTGGGCCAGGGCTTTCTGGAGCCTGCTTTCAGCCTCTCGACTAGAAACATGATTAGCTTGGAAGCGACGGCGGACAGTCTGCAAAACTTACTCTCGCTCTTCTCGCTGTGCTCCAACCACCGCCGCCGCCAGAGAAGCCTTGTTGCGCTGGCTCAGCACCCTGACTTCATCTTCCAGTTCGCCTATCCTCTGCTCTGCCGCTGCGAGTTTCTCGGCCAGTTCAACAGCACCAAGACCGGCGGACTCAAGCCTGCTGAAATTGTGGTCGAGCTGATCGTTGGCTTCGCGCAGTTCTTGTTGAAGGTATTCCATCTGAGCTTGGAGAAGAGGCTCGTTGTTAGATTGGATCGTAGTTTGTAACCATGAAGGCTGATACAAGTTAGCCACTAGTTTCGTATTTGGAAATGGATACACACCTCATGGAAAGAACCGGGCGTCTTGGGCGCTCGTAAAGAAGCGATGGTCTTGTGGGTGAAGGGAGTAGGCCTCTTGAAAGGCGACCCGGCGTCCATCATCTCGCTCCTACCTTGCGCCAGGGGCGTCCCCGTCGCGCTTTTGTTTGCGATGGCCAGCCGGTCACTCAGCGCCGCCTTCTCGCGTTCCAGCGCCTCAATTTTGGCATCGCGAATGTCGATTGTGGACTGGCGATGAGGAGTAGCGTTGATCTCGCGCTTGAGACGGCCGATCTCTCTATAAGCCTCGTCAAGCCGATCCTCCAGGGCAACGACAAAGCTGGATTGGGCTTGGTCTTCGGCTGAAGGTGATGGTTCGGCGGTAGCAGTGGAAGAGACAGATCGCTGAGAAGCGTGCAAGGATCCGACAGGGCCCGCTTCCCGAAGCTTGGCTCTCAAATCGTCTACCTCCTTCCCCTTCTCTTCCAGCTCTTGATGGACGTTATCCAGCTCGGCCTGCACTCTTTCAAGCTCTTCTTTGACCAGCCCACTCCCTTCAGCTCTCTCGAGCTCCACCTCCAGCTTCTCGATGATTTCATGAAGCTCTTGAATATCGCGCTGTTGCTCGTTGAGCTGAGATTCTTGCTCATCTTTGTAGCGATGGAGTTCGTGGAGTTCCTGGCTGACCTGAGCCAGCCTGTCCTCCGCCTCAGCTTGGGCGTTGCAAGCCTGTCTGAGCTCGCCTCCCAAGCTCTCCAACGCATCCTCAGCTTCATGAGCCCGATCTTCAGTCTCGCCATGCAAGCGCTCGAGCTCTTCAATCTGTTTTTCGAGGTCGTAAACGTGTCTGTCGGCGGTTTCCTTCTCTTGTCGTGCAGTCTCGACCCGAGATTGGAGGGTCGCAATCTCACCATCCCTCCTCTTGACATCACCTCGTACCACCTCCAACTCGACTTCCATATCTCTGACCTGCTTCAAGAGCTCTTCCTCCCTCGCGCTCGACCCTTGGGCACTGGCCAAACTCTCCAATCGTTCCCGCTCCGACCTCAGGCGCCCAGCCTCTTCTCGGGCAAAAGCCAAGTCCTTCTCCAGGGACTGGACCTGACCCTCAAAGTCTGAACAGATTTCGCCGAATTTGAGAGCGTGTTCTTCCGTCTTTTTCGAGAATTGCGTCTGGAGGTCCATGCGGGCCCGCTCAGTCTGCTCGAGTTGCTGGTTGAGATCTTCGATCTGATCTTGCAAAGCGCGAGCATCAGGAGAGTTTGACTCTTGAGCAGAGTCCACCTGCGCTCGAAGGTCTGTGATGACTTGTTCTCTAGCTTTGAGGTCTTCTTCCATGCCCTCGAGCCTCTCCGCCATCTCCTGCACCACTGCAGCTCGCTCTTCTGGACTCAGCCCTTCAAGCAAGTCTTGCGAACCTCGTGAGGGAGAGGCGCTTTGTCGACTGCGCATAGACAGCTGAGAGATGATGTCAGACGGGTCTTTCAAGCCTGGGCTGTTGCGAGGCGAATGACGGGGTGGCGTTGGTAAGCATTGTGGCGCATCGCGTATGCCAGAGTGGTCCAACCCGGCACTGGCCAAAATGTCCACATCCTCGACTTCGATGCCCGCCTCTTTCAACATCTCGCTAAGCCTGACGACCTCATCTCTCCAAGCCTCAGCCTCTCGTGCGAGTTCGGCATTCGTCTCTAGAAGCTGCTTGTTCATCTCATTTAGGTGCTTGTGAATTTTGCTATTCGGTGCGCGGTCTGAGAGACCCTTCAGCGAACCTGCAGAGGTGGAAGGGTTCATGGGGAGGAGAGGGAAGGAGGTGTTGGCGCGGGATAGATGGTGGAAGCGGGACGCCCGAGCGTCTGTCGTGAGATCGGCCGATGAGGCTACAGAGACAAATGACTCGTTACCTGACGCATCGGTGAGACGGCTGATCATGCCCAGCTGGGCAGCAGGCGACAAGTCGGTACCGCTGTTCTCTTCGGCAATGGACTCTGACGCGGGAACGGTAGACACTCTGCGAAGAGGGTGGGGCGTTCCACGAACAGAGCGACGCATCCGGGAAGGGAGGGCAGCAGAGTTTAGGACTGCCAGAACATGGCTTTTCCTGCGTTCGGCGTCGTCCAATGGAGCACGAGGGGTTTCGAACTCGGATTTGGGAGTGGCGTTGGGAGAAGGCGTAAACGGGGCGTTTTGACGGGAAGTTGTGACATCCTGCAAGACGACAGGTGTAGCAGCCATTGACGCCCGAGTCGCTTTAGGGGTGGCCCTGATGGTACCGGGGGTGGAAAGATCGGAAGATGATGGCGTAAGTCCGGCAGGGGAGTGGATTTTTGCGGGGGTGCCAAAGTCCTCCAACATCTCAGAAGGATCGCCTTCTTGATGAGGGGTGTATTCGTATTCTTGGTGGTAGTCAAGTGTCGGATTCTCTTCCTCGTCATGAGACTCTGGATGATAGTTGTATTCGTCTGTGACTTCATACTCTCCTGGAGCATCCGGTCGTGGCGTCATCATCGAGACGTTGTTACGGACCGGTCCCTCTGGCGTACTGTTGACGCTGTGGTCAGTGCCGGTGACCTCGCTTCGCGAAAGACTCGGGATGCGCTCTTGTTGGGGGATAGTCGCTGGGTCATAGATGTGGGGGGCCGCAGCCAACTCTCGAGGCGAGGGCGGGGAGGAGCGTTCTGCGTCTGATTCGTGTATGGGATCGAATGACGGGCCAGCAGTTGAAAGACCTCGGCGGTGTGGCCTATCGAGCTGCACGTTGCCGTTGGACAGACGGCGAGTAGTGGGAGTCTCTTCCTCTTGGGATGCCACCATGGAGGGAAGATCTGGCACGCCCTGAGACTCTTCCATTTGCTGCGCGACTGTTAGATTCCATACCACACGATCCTGATTCCGACTCACTTGGGAATTGTCAGTGAATGACACAGACCCCTCTTTCTCAATGTCGGACGCAGGAATCTCATCTCCCGAGAAGCTCCTGCTCATCTCTCCAGGAGTCTGCCATCTCTCCCTCTTCGTGTCTGTACTAGCTCCGATTGATCCAGTACCGCTCCTGGTGCGCTCATGGCGAATGGGGCGCGCAGTGTCAACAGAGTTCTCTGCGGTGCTGCCCGCCAACGAGCGGGATTGGGAGCGGGGTGGGCGAGACGATGGTGTGGAGGTGAGGGCAGCGGTGGGTATGTAAGGGGAGGGAGTTTCTTCTCTTGACCTGCTGTGAAGAGGGGGAAATGGCGATCCGGACGCGGTCGAGTAAGAGTCGGCGGAAGTATGAGATTTGGCTGTGGAGACGGTCGAGGGGAGGATCGTCTGGCGAAGGGGGTGTGGCGTCGCCATGTCCTGCGACTTGTCAGCATCCTCACAGCTCGTACAGGGATGACGTACCTCCTCTGCCTCTGACTGCACGTTGTCGTGGGTGTTGCTGAATCCCCTCGAGTCCTCGCTGACGGTGTCGTAGTCGAGATCGTCCTGGTGGAAGCTGGGGAGGGAGGGGAGCTCCATGTCCTCCATCGCCTGCACTCGCTTCAGAACCCGCTCGGGGGTGTCGAGGGGGTAGAGGCCAGACATCTCTGGATTAAAAAATCAAATAGAAAACCAAACGGCAAGTGTCGAACAGCAACTTGTTGACGCGCAGAGGATTCGACGCAACAAACAAGTCGCGTAGGCCACGTGGAAAATTGCTCCCGTTCAGCAAAAAGAAGACAAAAAATTGAAATGCCCTCACTGAGAATCGAACTCAGGGCTGAGGATTGCGCTTCGGATTGAAGCTCATGGTTTATGAGACCTTCGTGTTACCATTACACCATGAGGGCAGAGATGTTTTTGCTCCAATACCAACACCCCTGACCGTTGTTTCCTTTATCTTAGGCTATTCTTCCTTCCGAGCTCAACAGACGGCTTTGAGGCCAACTTGCATTAGTCCAGCTAAGCCTCACTGGATGCTTGCGTAATACATCTTTCGGCGGTGGACATCGGTGTTGTATTGGACAAACTATGTTCAGGATGTCGAGTGATTTAGCGACAACATCGACATATTATACATTGCACAGATGTTCGAATCGTGCTGTCTAGCTACCCCGATAGGTGGTGTACGAGAAGGGACTGAGAAGAAGGGGAATGTGGTAGTGCTGCGAAGGGTCTTCGTAGTTGAAGGTGATCTACAAGTGTGTCAGTCCATATTACACGAACTATATTTCTAGTGGATATACCTCGACGAATGGGTAGAATGTTTTGGTCTCCGTGGTCTTGAAGTAGGGCCCCGTGGCAAAAACCATCTTGTATACGCCAGCCTGGAGCTTGGTATCGGAAGAGAGCAAATCTGAGCAACGACCATCCGAGTTTGTCGATCTGCTTCGAGTGAGCTCTTATCATTTGGTAGAGATCTATGTCTTACCCTGAGGCGAGAACTTTCACTTCTCCCTCTGTTGTCTCACTGGACAAGCTGACAAGCTCGAGCCGAACGTCAACTCCAGCGGCAGGTTTCCCCAGGGAGGCGTCAAGCACTGGCCAGAAAGTAAGCGCTAGCACCATACTCAGTCAGCAGAACTGACCGTGGCAGGTTATAGGGGACTTGGACATGTTATCGGCTGGGTGCTAGAAGGCCAATTGCGTGAGAAAAACTGAAAGAGTCATAAAGAGTTCGTTATCTTTGCTGGCTCCGGCTTGATCGCACCGGCGGCCGAAGCGGCAGGCTCCGAGACGCGTAACGTGACTTGGTCGGTTGTTGGAGAATGACGTTCAAGTGCTGGATTTGCTGCATACAAGCAACATCTGCTCAAAATATTTTGATCTTCTCTTTCATTCCATCTTTTCTTGTGAGAAACCCCACTGCACAAAGTACCAGCCATCGCCAAAGTCTTACTCGCCTTTCGCTCCAGCCTACTACACAATTCTGGCCTCTCCACATCACCATGTCACGCGAGCCCTCCTCTCCCCCCACCCCTAGGAGACCCTCCTTCCACAATACTCCCACGACCCGGATCATCCGCACCTATGAAGAGATCAGAATCCCAGTCAAAACTGAAGAGGTTTATCCCGAGCTGGAGTGTACAATGTGAGACCTAGTGTCTGTAGCTCACCTTGCCATGATACTGATTGTGACAGTTGCACCCATGTGATGGGCGCTCCCCAGTCTCTTGTTCCTTGCGGGTATGTTTATGCAGCAGATAGTGTCGAAAGACAGCTGATATGGAGTTCTCAGGCATTCATTTTGTGGGCCTTGTATCTGGCAATGGATCAATACTCAGAATGCGGCTACCCGCTCTGGGGCTCAGCATACGGTGTGTCTCAAGGAGCAGTATCTCTCGCCCTTTACTGACCGTCGAAATAGCCTCCGACATGTCCTCACTGTAGGAGCCTAATCGACCTCTCGCGGCCCATCATTCCAAATATCCTTGTCGACCAGATCATCGACCGCAAACTGCAAAAGTTGGAGGACAAGCCGGAGAAGGAATCCTTGCTGGTTGATCGTCAGGAGAAGTTACAGTAAGCTACGCCGGTTCTTGCATGATGCCGTGTGTCTTACGGAGCCACAGGGAATGGCGCGACATTGTCGCCACGCTGCCCCAGCCCAGCCGAGCACCCACTGCCGGCGCCCGCCAAAACGCTGCCCTCCTTCCCTCCATCACCGACGACAATCGCCGCGCTTCCCGCCATTTTCCCGCCCTTGGCGCACCCGTCGACGTTGGCGTCTCTGCTCCCCCGGTACAATTCAACGACCACGGCGAGATCATCAACACCAACGACCCGGCGTTCCAGCTGCGGATGGGGCAGCTTCGTTCCAGGGCGCTGGAGGATCATTTGTCGGCGAGGGATCGGCAGTTTGTGGCGTCGCAGGCACAGATACAGAGAACGAGGGCTATCAATGGGGTTGCAGACCACCCTAGTTTGGGGAGTGGAGGTGGGGAGGTAGAACAGCAGAATGGGACAGGGTCAACAGCTGGGGGCGGACCCGAGACCAACCGCCACCGTTCCAGACTCTCCACCGAAAGCGGGTACCCACATCTCCGCAACGAGCCACCCCTTTCTCCCCAGACTGCATTACGCCAGGCAACTGCTACTGCTGCTGCTCGGCGTGTGGCCCTGGGGAGGTCGGAACGAAGGCCCATCGAGCTATCGGATGACGAGGAAGAGTGATTCTGTAAGGGATTTGAACTGGATTGTAACTGTTGGTCTCTTGGTGGGGAGCGTGTGTATAACGAAACGAGCAAACACGACATCAGCGATAGGTTTTTTGACGACCGGTATGGACAATATATCTCGATGGCGGATCAAAAGTATACATTCTGGTCGTGTGTTTGAAGGGTTGGTGATTACAGTGTTGGTATGCTAAGAATTATGGGTAGTGGGATCTAATGTCCTTATGAATACAGCCTCGTAAGATCTCTAGAGCTTGGAGGGCGTTTGCACTTTGCTGTCGGCGGGCTCGGCCATGTATCGGACCATCTGGAACTCCTTGTGCCTGAACCTGCAGAGGTGTCAGTTATGGTTTCGATCTACACTGTGGCATACTCACCCGCACTTCTCGTAGAAGGCTTCAAATGTATATCAGCAACCTTTCCTGCAGCATAAACGCAACACTCACGGATGTTCTTGTCACTGCAGTCCAGAATGATCTTGTAGCACCCCCTAGCCCTACCCACATCCTCCAAGCTGTTGATAATCTTGAGACCAAGCTTCCTCCCTTGCATGCGTTTGGAGACCGCAATGTCTTCGATGTGTCCAACGAGCCCGGCGTTGCGAAGGAATTTGCGCTCGACAATGAGAGATCCGCAAGCCACCAGCTGCACAATTCATTCAGCAACGCCCCAATTTTGGTCATAGATGAAGGGCTCACTTGGTCCGTCTGACGGTGAACGATGACGATAGTAAAGTAGATGTTGCCCGCCGCCTTCATCTCGTCAAAGATGTTTTTGTATGCACTAGGCGATTGCGCAGGGGCAACCGTTAGTACAGAGAGGAGTTCAAAATGACCCCGTGAAAAGTCGGTGGAAGCGAGGGGACGCAGCTACGGCCAAGGTCAGCAGGGCACCAGCAACATCGTTAGGGAGAGGACGGACGTAGAGGTCATCGCCCAACGAGTCCTGCACAGAGGCGGGAATGATGGAGGGGTCGAAGAGAAGATCGAGGTTCGGAGAGGCCATTGGGGATGTGGAAGAGAGAATGCAGGGATGGGTGAAGAGAAAAGAAAAAATAAAAGATCAACTATGCGCTGTCAGACACTGCCTTGTTGAAACAGTTGGCCGCATCGGGCAAAGTCAGGAAATCAGTTACGGGTAGCTAGGCGCGCAACGCTGCAGATACGCTTAGGCGTGCGGGCTGTGGCGACTGTTGTCACTGACTTGGAGAAATATCGAAAGCATCTTTGCATCAACTTCACAACCAACAAAATGCCTCGAAGAAGGAACGCCTATCTTTCAGACGGGTCCGACTCGGATGTGTCTCTCTCTGGTCAGTCCGACGGCGCATACGACTCGCAAGAGGACGGGGACTCGAAGGCCGAGCGACGCCTCTTTGAACACAAGAGCAACAAGCGGAGAAGGACGGACGGGAGGTCGGGGAAGGAGGATGCATGGGAGGGTATCTTTGGGGAAGGCGACGAGGATGGGCCAGCGAGGGGAGGAAGGGGAGGAATAGGCGGGACGGGGAGGAAGCCGGGGGCGAGCTCGTCACGGACAGACTGGACCAAGTGAGTCCACGTTTGCTGCCATCACAAGCACGTCTGACTGTTTCACAGGGCGCCCACCTTTGTGTCAAATGGCGCAAAGACTGCAGAAGAAGACGAACTTCAAGCTATGGAACGACAAGAGCATGCCGAAGAAGAGGCCGCGCAGAGAACTTCGTCCAGCGGCTCCGGCAGCTCGAGCGGCAGTGAGAGCGAGGACGAGTCGAAGCCTGCGTCTCCGCGAGTGAGAGAGGAAGAGGAGGAGGAGGAAACACGGATGCGAGGCATGGGATTGGGGTTTAGGCGAGCTCCTGACTCGGGCCCTTCAGCGACGGCGACGGATCTCGACAACGCCCCGACAGGCGTTTTCAGTTCTAGAGGTGCACATGTACACCCAGTAGAAAGGGATCCTAAACCTGCCGATACACCCCCATCATTCGGTCGTCCTCCCCCTTCTCTCACATCCACCTCCGGCCCTCCTCGTGCCCAACGATCCTTCCTTCCCAAAGCACCCGAACCTTCTGCCGCCAAGCAAATCAACCTCACAGCACACGAGCGCGCCCACTTTAGCAAGATCCAGTCCTCCTTCGGTGCCAAAATCCTTGCCAAGCAGGGCTGGGAGGCTGGTAAAGGTCTTGGTAAAGATGAGGATGGGCGGGCGGTGCCGATCGAGAGTGGGAGACATCTCAGGGGGCAGGGTATACAGAGTGGTATGAGGACGGAGGACAGTAAACGAGAAGCTAGAAGAAAAGGAGAGCTGGTCTCGGATGACGAAGACGAAGATGTTGGTCCTTCGCGGAGGCGGGGCAGAGCGCTGAAAGCCCCCAAAGAGAAGAAACAGGACAACCAAGGGTGGAAGAGAGAGAAAAAGGTCAAAGTCAAGGTGGAGCACAAGACGTATGAGCAGCTGCTGGCGGAAGCTGGGGAGGGGGCTGTTGCCCAGCCTGGCATTGGACTGGTCCTGGATGCTCGTGGAGGCGATGTAAGTCTGCTCATAACTAGCTATACGCTCAGACTGACACTCGCTTAGCTGAAAGAAGTCTCAAACCTCTCATCGCTATCCCTATCCAGTTGGGGTCCGACATCCGAATCCACCCGTCTTCCAGAGCTACGCCACAACCTGCGCCTGATACTGGAACATACCAACGAGGAAGTCACTGGCATGGTCAAGGAGGGAAAAGTTGTACAGGAGAAGCGCAGGTGGGCTTTACGAGAGGAAGAACGGTCGAGAGCCAAGTCTGAGCATGCGGAGAAAGGTATGCCCGACTACTTAACGATCTATGATCAAGCTGATATACGTCTAGAGCTTTTGCGATTACAGCAAATTCAGCAACTGGTGCAGAGTATCAACGATATCGCTACCCAGCAGGCTTCCACCGACAGCCCATCACTTGATCCTTTAGAGGCCAGCTTCAATACGTTGATTGACAGCTACAAAGACGAGTACAAGTCTCTGAGCTTGGACGATGTTGTGGTTGGTGCTATCGGACATGTGGTACGTCAAACACTCAAGTCATCCCATGGTTCGTACTGATATAATGTTGCAGCTTCGCGACGAGTGGTCAGAGTGGCAGCCCTTGAGCGTATCTTCTGACGTCCTCCTGACATCGCTCAAGACCTGGCGGAAAGCTTATAACCTGCCGGCCCGGACAAATGACGATGATCTTGCCGTGACCTACGACGGAAATGGCTGGGAGGTTGAAAATAAGAAGGAAGAGCATGGGAGTAGGGTCATGACCGCCTGGGAAGCTTTACTTTGGGCGTCATGGATACCCAAGGTTCGGTCAGCAATCAAGTACGTCCAGCTGTTTGTACTTTACAAAGGGTGCTGACGATCAGCAGCAACGACTGGGAACCGTCAAGGCCCGATAAGGCTGTTCACTTACTCGAATCATGGCAACCTATACTACCGCAGTTTATCCTGGACAACGTCCTCGACCAGCTCGTCCTGCCCAAAGTCAAAATCGCTGTCGAACAATGGGACGCTCGCCGAAGCAAATCGGCAGGGTCGCTCTCCACCATCGTATTCCCGTGGTTGCCACTGTTGGGTTCCGAGAGGGTCAAGGATATTGTGGATCTGGCCAAGAGGAGGATACGATCTGTCTTGCGAAGCTGGGTTGTCAAGGATGGTGTGCCAGACGAGCTTATTCAGTGGAAGAGAGCAAAGGTGGGTTTGCATCTTGTAGCGCGTGCGGCACACGCTGATATACGACTCTAGATGTACCCTACAAGCGAATGGGACAAGCTCATCCTGCAGTTTGTCCTTCCCAAGCTCGGGGCTTGTCTACGGGAAGACTTTGCTATCAATCCGCGCAAGCAAGATATGGTGCCGCTACAGGATTGGGTCTTGCCCTGGCATACCCTCATCCGGCAGTCCAACTTTGCGCACCTATTGGAGGCCGAGTTCTTCCCCAAATGGTTGGATATCTTGTACATCTGGCTCATTCAACCTTCTTGCAAGCATAATGAGGTTGCCTCTTGGTGAGTCTAAAGCTTTGCACAGTAGAAATGAATACTGACATCTGCGATAGGTTCACATGGTGGAAAGAGCGCTTCCCTGAGGCTGTCCTCGACATACCAGGAGTGGCTCATGGATTTGACAGTGCAATTCAGCTCATGGGGGAAGCTGTCAGCTTGGGCGCGGATGCTCCGTCCAGACTGCAAAAGCCAGTCTTCAAGCCCCTTCCCCACAAATCCAGCAAAGCCTCCAAAACTGTCAAGGCTAAGCCTGCCCCCGCCGTTGCCGGTGCCAATGTCGTGCCCGACATCACTTTCCGGTCCATCGCTGAAGACTATGCTGTCCAGAATGATCTCATCTTCATGCCTGTGGGAAGGTCGCACGACAAGACGGGCAAGCCGCTTTTCAAGGTGTGCAAAGGGGTGGATGGACGTGGTGGTGTCACGGTGTACGTTGGGGAGAATGCTGTATTTGCCCATATGGAGGATGGAGAATATAGGGCGGTGTCTTTAGAAGACATGGTCAAAAGAGCGAGTAGGTAATGGAGCATGGTGAATGCATTCATTGCCAGGTTTGGTGGTTCAGTCCTCTGTGTAGGGTGGTAATGGCATTCACTGGGATTCTTCGCGCACGCTGATTCCGATACGTTCTCTTGCCACCCGCTTCAATCGTTGTAAATCTTGGTTCGTCCCGTCCAATTATCCTTCGCTAACCGCACACCAATCATCATGTCTGTTCCGCTTGTGGGCGCAAATAAATGCATTCATTACCCATCTCCATCAAATCAGATTACAGACCTTCCAGGAATGCTACCAACCTGCTCCAAAATCATCCTCTGCAATGCTGCACCTCCTTCGCCCTCTGTCCTCTCTTCGTCTTCTTCTTTGTTGTCGTCGTCACCGATGTTGTCTTCGAGTTCTGCGAAAAGGTCTATTAGCTATGATCAACGAGAGAGTGATGACAGACGTACCTCGGAAGACTGCGGAGACGTTTTTGAAGTTTATGCCCTTCCTCGAGAGTAAGAGTCATGGGTGCGTCATTGCCTCCATCGTAATCAGCTTCCGCCCGTCGGACAGAAGAAGGTGCTCACCCCATCGTCTTCCATGACCACCCACGCAAGCACATCATTCTGCAAACTCGCCAGCCCCGCATCCATCTTTCTCAGATACCACTTTACCTCCATCTCTTCTATCTCCTCGTCTGTTCCTTCTGCTTTGAGAGTGTCCTTTTCGTCGTCGATATTTTGCTTGACGGGCGTGAGACTGCTTTCGGCGGCTTCGCGCAGTTTGAGCAGCCTCTCCAACTTCGCATACCCTTCCTCGACGAACATGGCTATAGTATGAACATTATCCGCTCTGGCGAGTCGCTTTCCAAGTTTGTAAACAGGCTCCCCAAGATACCCAGAGGATGCTCCTCATCCTCCACTTGGCAGGTCTGCAAATGTCTGTTTTTGGTCTTGTGATTGCCCTTGCCCATGAAGGCGGAGAAGAAGGTGGGGAGGGCGGAGGCAAATACGAAGCGGACACAGGAGGGGGCGCCGGCGGGTGATTGAAGGGCATAGTTGAGCACTCTGAAGGCAAGAGTCCGTGCAAGGCGCTTCTCCCTAGAAGTATGTCAGTTGAGGTTCAGGCTTGAGAAGGAGCGGACGGTGACGCACTTCATCATCATGACCATCAACTCTAAGCCTTCCGAGTCGTGTAACTTCTGCTTCATCTCTGGTTCCGCGAGCGACGTGCAGAGGCATTTGAAGATGTTTTCCATGAATTTCAGTTCTTCTCCGTCCCCGGGATACTTTCTGATGTATCGCAACAAGTAATCAGCCGTATGGAAGAATAGTCGACATGCGAAGAACACCTGCACCAGACTGTCCAGCCCGTCCCGTCTCGCAAAACTGGAACATCACCAAAACTTCACTTGCACACTGCTTGTAATATCACAGCTCTCCTTCTCCATCCTGTTCACCGGCCAGCCCGGGAGGCCCGTTTTGTTTGCAACGGTGGAAACGAGAGGTGGCATGGGGAACACAGGATATTTCTGAAGACAGTGAGAAAGCACCTTGCTGAGATATCAGCACATGATCTTCGCATACTAAATACTAGGCCTAGGATTGCTCATCTGCGTCTATCTGAAATCCGGACTACTCCGCATTATTATTCTCTGCAATCTTCGGAGGCGCCCGCCGCCGCTAATTTGCGTGATTACATAATCACTTCCCGAGGCCGCCCGATGAACGATCACGAGTTTGCGCATGTTTCCTCTTTCATTTGCTCCACTTTCCAATCGCTCGACCGTACGATGCCCCCCGCCCCCCGACTGCTGCAATAAACACCCCATCGCTCCCAACAATGCAGCCGTTCCGCCCCCACACCCCAGCCAACAAGCTCCGCTACTACGGCCCCTCGACTCCCGATTCGCCCTCGTTTGAAAAAGAGTCCCACTTCAGCTCCGATCCCGATGTGAGGCAGAAGAGGGAGGCGGCGGACCAAGTAGTCAGCGAGTACGAAGAGAAAAGAGACAAGTGCGTTTTCTCAGCCCCGGCGCATGCTTTTCACATGCTGACAACAAGCGCGTCAGATTGGCCAAGGCCATAGATTCGTCTGTCTACCTTCTTGCAGACCTCAAAAACTTTAACGGAGAGCAATGGACCGTCAGATATCCCCATCTGAAGGCATCGGAGCCCGATCAGGCTGGGTCTCGTGAGTTTGGACGTCTCGAAGATCCTTTTTTCATGTTCTGACTCTGTGCAGCCTCTCGACCCGGTATGAGCAGACGTACATTGACATTTGCCGATGAGCCCTCCCAAGCTACCGACGTTGTCCTCTCCTCAACACCCACTGCTCGTCATTCTCTAAAGCGATCGATCACGGTGGCGCCTGCCTCGTCTGATTCTTCATCGGCGGATTTTGCCACTCTGGTCTCCGAGCCGGCCTCCATCAAGGAGAACGAGGATGACTTTTCCATTCTTCGTCTCGACCTCAATATGGGGGCGACTCGACACGCCAAGCGCCTGATCTCTTCCCTCGAAAAGTCCTCCATCTCTGCCCTCCTCGACAACCGCATTTCAGCATCACTCGACCATCTTACCAACCTCCAAAAGCGTATTTACGATGCCCACTCTCGAGTGTTGGTGACTGGTGATCTCAATGCGGGAAAATCCACTTTGATCAACACCTTGTTGAGACGAGCTGAGGTTATGCCCACGGACGAACAGCCTCTGACGACGCGATTCGTCGAGGTCGTTAGCGCCAAGGAGAATGAGGACAAGGAGGAGATTCATATCATGGATCAGGGCGACTACGACCCTAGTGACAAGTCCACCTACTCTGTCATGGACATCTCCAAGCTCGAGGAGCTTGTAACGGACCTCGATTCCGATGCGTCTAGTCCTCCCGTCAGAGTTTTCCTGCGTGAGGCCGAGGAAGTCAACAACCCTTCCATCCTACATAATGGTGTTGTCGACATCTCTCTCATCGATGCTCCTGGGTTGAACCGAGATTCGATCAAGACCACGGCCAACTTTGCTCGTCAGGAGGAGATCGACGTCGTCGTCTTTGTCGTGTCTGCTGCCAACCACTTTACCTTGTCTGCCAAAGAGTTTATCTGGCAGGCTGGCCATGAAAAGGCACATCTGTTCATTGTCGTCAACCGATATGATCAGCTTAAAGACAAGGCTCGCTGCCGACGTCTGGTCATGGAGCAGATCAAACAGCTCAGTCCCAAAACGTACGAGGACGCCGACTCACTCGTCCACTTTGTCGACTCCGCAAAGGCTGCTATGGGTGTTGCCCCCGGCGAAGGCGATGAGCTCGATGATGCCTTCTCTCATCTTGAGCACTCTCTTCGATCCTTCGTTCTCGTCAACCGATCCAAGTCCAAGCTTGGCCCTGCTCAGAACTACGTCACTCATCTTCTCGCCGACGTCGAGCTCCTCGCGTCTGCCAACTCTGTCGTGGCGACTCAGGAGCGCGATATCGCGCGCAGTGAGCTTGCTCGCATAAAGCCTGTCTTGGAGAAGATGAAGAAGGGCCGCGAGAGCTTGGAGGAGGGTTTGGTTCAGGAGGAGGAATCTGTGACTGAGGCGTCGTCGAGCAGAACGAAGAAGGCGATGACCACCGCACTCGAACGTGTCGCTAGAGGAGAGCTGGCTGCGCCTGGTCCCGGTCTTGAACTTCCTGTGTATACCGGTCTACTCGGAGTCTGGGACTATGCTGCCGAGGTCAAGAGGGTCTTCTTGTCTTCACTCGACTTTGCTGTCAGCCTTGCCGAGAACGACTCTCGAAAGCTTACCGCCGACGGTGTAGACAAGGTCATCACTCTTGGCGATGCTCACCTCCCGGAGGACGTCGAGCGTTCCAACCGAAAATTTAACCCTCAGGCCATGTTCACGGCTCGCCCTCGGGCGGCCCGCCGCCAGTCTGGTGTTTCTACCATCGGTCTTGGCCTCGCCACTCAGGCCCATCTGAAGGATGTCAATGTCGCCGACATCTTTGACCTTCAGCATCATATCTTTATCGCCCGATCTTCCCTCCCCTCTTCCAAGTCCGACTCCCACCCCGGCCTCGACCTCATCCCTGTCTCCGCCGAAGGCTTTGGTGCCGTCTCCCTTGCCTTCGGTGCTTTCTCCATGGTTAGCGGCAAGACGGTCGGTCTTCGTACCGTCATTGAGGGCTTGGCCCACTTCTCGGACTTTGTTTCCAATCCCTCCACTCGTCGATGGATTGGTCCGGCCGTGGGTGTCGCCGCCGCTGGTGCCGTTGCCTACGTCGTATACGACCTTCCCAACTCCATTCCCCGTAACGTCGGGCGCCATCTCCAGTCCACCCTCCTCACTTCTTCTGGTACACCTACGGATGACAGCGAGTTGTCTTTCGCTGATGCTCAGTCCGCTAGGATCAGCAGGGAAGTCAGGAAGGTCATGCGTCTGGCTGCATGGGATATCCGAGAGAGGTTTAGGGCGGCTGTGGATGCTAGAGGGGAGTTGGTCAAGGAGAGTGAGGAGCAGGAGAAGAAGGCGAACAAGGCGTTGAAGTGGTTCGAAGACGTGGAGAAGAGGGTGGATATCATTAGGGAGGAAGTCGGCATCAAGGTGTAATTTAGTCTCTCTCAACTTTACCTTTCCGTATCGTCGTCGTGTTGTTCTTAGGAGACTGCGAGGAGTAGCCACAAAACAGAGAAAACTTGAAAAAAAAAAATGGAGTGAGAGAAGCGGCAGTTGGCTGAAACCTTATGACCTTTTCTGTGACGACTGTGTAATAAGCGTACTTTTATATACCTTGCCACCTCGTAGTAGCCCTAGTCTTTGTCTTTTCTTTACCCCGTGCGCTTTTGTCAATAGCGACCGCCTCTTATGAATTATCAGTATGTTTTGTAAAGTTGTGTGATCCGTCGTGGTGATAAAGTGCATATGACACGAGCATTATATAGTACAACCGTCGATGTGGCGCTACAGCACCTACTTGGTGAAGATGCTCACACTATGTGGACCGGGTCAGCGACAACATCCATTCTCATACGGTATGTATACTTACACATCTTCGTCCTGGACATGATGGGTCAAGCCAACCTTCTGCGGCTGAGGGTTGAACTTGCTGGATTTCCCCCATACCAACGCATACTTGAAGTGAGAAGCCAAGCCACGATGAATACCGTGACAGACTGTCTCGATAGTGGCTCCCTGACGAAGACAGATGGGATCACTCAGGTCGGGGTTTTCACCTCGTCTCTTGGTGTACACCCTTCCCAAAAACATTCAGTACTTTGTAGCACTACACATCGGGAAAGTGCGCTTACTTGACGAGCCCAAGCTCCTGCCAGATCGTCTCCAGTAGCCAGTCCAATCCCAGGTCGATCTCACAGCTGATCATGACCGTTCGTCCGTCGCCTTCCCTCGCCATCTGATCCAGCGTCTCCATGGACACACCATCAATTTTGTTGATGACCGTGAGAGCGGGAATGTATTTTCGTGTGCCGAGGAGGACGTCGATGAATTCGTCAGTCGAGATATCTTCGCGGATCATAATGTCGCAGTTGTGGACTGATTTTTGGTCTGGTCAGCTTTGGAAAAGCATCGGTGAATATGAAGACTGACTCTTGTAAGACTGGAGGATAGACCGGATGGTTCGTTCGTCAGTCTTTGTAAGCTTGACAGTGCAGTTGATCTAAGTTGGATCCTGTCAGATATATATCTACGACTAAGATATCTGGAAACTTACCGAGATGCCTCCAGCCTGCTTTTGCTTGAAGACGACATCGGGCGGACTGGCATTCAATCGAATGCCAACGGCTTCTAATTCAATCTCCAACTGTTTCTTTTGTTCAGCAGACTTTGTCGCATCGACTATTGCAGATAAATCAGCAGTGCTCGGTCATCGCCTTGAATACAGGGACACAACGAACTCATGAGAAGAATGATGTCGGCCGTCTTGGCCACAGACACGACTTGTCTACCACGACCTCGACCCTTGGCGGCGTCTTGCACGATACCAGGCAAATCGAGCAGCTGTATTCTGGCGCCTTCGTATTCAAGCACACCGGGGATAGCCTAGAACACAAGTGAGCACCAAGTCATGGGTGGATATTAAAGATTCCAACGTACAGTCAAAGTCGTGAATTCATAAGCGCCGACGACAGATTCGGTCTTTGTGACTTTTGATAACAAGGTGGACTTTCCGACTGAGGGGAAACCGATCATACACACACGGGCATCTAAGCGGAATGAATCAGCTGTATTCAGATACGTGTATGCCAGAGCTACGCACCACCTGATTTCAAAACGTCGAATCCTTCTCCTTTGGCAGACTTCTTTTCCGGTTCAAGAAGTTGAGCTCTGTATTTGGCGACTGTTCTTGAAGTGAGCTCGAATCTCTGGTTGGGCGATCATTAGGTTACTGACGTTTTGCCTGAATGTCAACGTCAGCTGGATATATAACAATGACATGACAGGAACTCACCTTCAGAAGACCCAAATGATACTCGGTTGCCTTACTAGATTCACGGTCAGCTATCACGGGTCTTTTCTTGGTTATATGTCTCACTTCTTCTGGGCTATGGTCATGGGTCAGCAAAACGACCGACAGGGGCACAAACCGAGTACTTACTCCGAGCCATCCCCTCTGTGACAGAAGGTCAAGTCAGCGGCGGGCACGGCGGGCGTGGCAGCTCTTACTCTCGATGTCTTCAATCTTGTCGACGATACCCATGTTGGCGGATGTATACAGAGTATGGGGTGAATACGAATAGTTGTGCTTCAAGAGCTTCGATAGCGATAAAGAGTTACACTTTGATCTTCGTTGACTTGTGACTTTCGTGTAAATTCCGCGCGCATGCAGTAATTTCAAGCCCCCCACGGCCCGCCCCCATCCAGGATGCTTACGTCATCAGGTACCCGTTCCTTGCTGTTTCCCATGCGCTTCTCGGTCTCCCGCCGTCATGCTGCCTCGTTGAAAGAGGGACATTTCTATCTCTCTTTCTTCTTTCTTTCTTCTTTCTTTCTCTATCATACCCCCACAATGCCCGGATTTTACCCCTCCATCGACCAGATCAAAACAGTCCGTGTCCCCCCAGGCGCCCGCGACGGCTACGTCCACCTCAACTTCTTCGCCGTCTTCGAGGACGAAGAACAACCTGAAGGACAATGGGAGATCTGGACAGACCTGCCCTTCCTTGATGAGAAGGGAAACCCTCCTGCTAACAAGGGAGAATGGAGATCCAAGGCCTTTTATCCTGTAGCGGTCCCGAGAGGGGCTGTCAACGGTGTCGACAAGGCCAACGGGGCCTCCACAGCCTCTATCGTGATACAGTCTTTAAACATCTCAAAGCAAGCCCCACCCATCGCTACCCTTACGTCACTGCTAGTGATCCCTGTTGAGCTCCACCGCGATTTTGCCTACACATTCCGGCATGTTCGTCCTGATGGAAGGATTCACTGGATGAGTGGGATGGGTGGAAACGGTGTGGTCAGGCTTAAGGCATCAGACAAAACCGACGAAGCGGGACCCATCAAATCTGGGGCTTATCCTCCGTATCATTATGTCTTTGAGGATAGTCTCGATTGGGACTGGCGCGGCGTTGCTGTCACACTCCACGAGAACAAACAGCGGTATGTTGATATTGTGTGTGAACTGTCGCATGAGAGAGATCTGACATCGAGTAGTATTCAAAGGCCCCTACTAGATCCCGTTCCTTCCAAATCGCGAATACAGCCTACTATCACGCTTCTGCATGGCCCTCCCACACCCCACCTGGCTCCCTTCCATCGATTATCGTCCACCAAACTTGCTGCGCCTTCCGACAGCGCAAGGGCCAGCTATCAGGCCATTGTCAGTCCCATCGACAATCCTTTAACTCAAATCGGTACTGAACCAACGTTCGGTATGGACGGAGCCTATCCAAGCTATGCACTTGGCGTAGATACCGCGCCTACAGAAGTACTGCGTGCCGCCATTGAAGCAAGCAAGGGAGACCAGAGTCATCTGCTTGTGGCAGAAGTCAAGCAAGGCAACAACATCAGTCCCAATGTGGGAGCTTTTTTCTACTTTTCTGGCGAAAGCGACTCGCAGCCGGTCCAAGTCGTTGTCGATGCGGTATATCACGAAACGACCCGTGACGTTACTATTGAGATCCCAAGTAGCCTCCTCGGTCACAGCCCTCTCCTAGTAGTCTCTTCCGACGTATCATCTACTCCTTCCTACGTGCTTGGCCGCGATGACAAGTCTACGCGCCACATTTCAGCCCACATTGCTCCAGGTGCTGCCGCCGACGTTCTCCGAGTTTCCGAGTTCTTTGAACTCCGCGGCGCGGGTGCGGATGATACCATCTGGATCGCTGTACCCGAAACCATCTCCGTCGAGCTGGGAGAGAAGGAAGTTGAGATTCATCCCATCGACCCCGTCGACAACCCTGCGTATTTCGATATACCCAAAGACCTCGACGTCCAATCCAACGGTGTCGTTGACGGGTTTGTCACGCCACAGACAGAGCTTGTCCCCTCTCGCAGCGTTTCTGCTCCTTTGCCAGAGGGCAATAACCAGGGCGGGTCATGGTTCTTGAGAGTCATTGCGCGCTTCTTTGCGAGTATCTGGAGGGCAATCCTCTGGCCGTTCAGGTCGGACATTGTTCCAGCTAGGATTGAGACGGAAGATGCGGGTGGCGAGACAATCACCGACGAGACAACACCTTTGCTTGGAGTGAGTCTTCCCTAGATCAAGTGTTTGTCAGAGCTGATCGTTTTGTAGTCAGGAGCCACTGCCTCTGCAGCCGTCACTCCAGACGCTACTGCTCCCAAGCCCCAGACTCCCCTCCTCTCCCCTCTCCCACACACAGTAGCGATCCGCTCCTACGCCCGCCTCACATTCGCCGCTGCTACCCCGCTTCACTTCTTCCTTCCCCCTGGTTCGGCCTCTGTCGAAGAGAGACTCAAGTTCACTTTCAAATCTGAAGAAGGCAAAGAGTGGGAGGACTTGAAGGTGAATGTGAAGAGAAACGGTGAGGGTAGGGTCCTTGAGGGATCAGCGGATGTAAACACGAAGGAAATTATGATCGAACGTATCTAACGAAATTTTGTAAAGAAAATGATTTGAGTGTCCTTGAAAACATGTCCCGGTAGTTGTCATATACCAGATGTTATATATCCATGTGGAAATGCCAATCACATGTGTTCACGAGAGCGACATTGAAACCCCCTTTTCGCGGGAGACATAGGTTGGCAAGACCCAGCTTCAAGAAAGCTTCTCACCGACGACGGACAACGTACTCGGATAGTCCTTCGAATTTTAATAGAAAAGGGTATCACCTCGGCAACACAATGGAATGCTCTCAACGAGATCTAGCCAATGTATATATATATATATATATTCATATACTTGAGAATGTTGATGCCACAATCTATGCCAGATGCGCTTTGATGAAAGCCTCGATTTGATTGATGTAGTTCTCAGACAGGCTATGCTGCTTTCCAAATTCTTCAGCTGCGATCCTAGGCTCCACTGGGATGATTCAGCGGCATCTCGTTGTGGAGACAGGGGCTCGCTTACCGTCGGTGGAGTAGACCAAGGGTATGGGAGGATCTTCGTCGCTGAGGCATGTCAGCATCACAGCATACCTTGACTATCAAGTGGATTGGAATATACCTCAAGTCGATATCGATTGTCATAGTGACAGGCGCGGTAACGTCAGAGCTAGCGACCTGACCGTCAACAGATACTGATCTGCAATGCTGGTCAGCAAGGACAGGAACCGACAGCAGATCGGGCATCACCTATCGGGGATCGCCGGTAACCGTTCTTGATACAACTAATCACATATTGAGATCCTGTTCATACATACGACAGAGAGGCTCACTCACCTTTCGGGTGTCTTCGCTTGCGATCCTCGCACTCGCTTTGGACCATATGCGCACGACGCCATCGGAGCCGCCAGTCACGATATCTCCATTGGGAAGCGATGCGACACACCAGACCGTCTGGCAAGGGTGGGGCAAAACGTCCTTTTCTTCTCCTTCTGCGATGAATAGTCAGTAAAGTCTGGTAGCGTGATGAACCAGAAAGTTGAATCGTACCGTCCCAAACGCGCTAGAGGGAACTGTCAGTCACATGTGATTGGATCAAAGGTAGGACTTACAGCAGTATGGTCCTCTCCACATGAAACCAGCCGACCATCTGTCCCCACAATGACTCTATAAGTATAGTCTTTGTGACCCTGAAGAGTTTTGAGAATACTCCCCGTGAAATCCCAGAGGCGGATGAGGCTGAGCGTGGGTCAGGTCAGGCTCACACAGCTAAATGAAGCTTACCCATCGTTGCAAGCAGTCACGAAGGTTTCACCGAATGGTAAGATAGCCAGACTGCGAACCGGCTCGGGGGATCCCTTGAAGCGCCGAAGGAGCTGGCCGTTATCGTCCCACAAGTTCACCAGTCTGTCGGCTGAAGGGCAAGGGCGTAAGCGACGCTGGCCTTGGGTACAAATGACTTGATACACCTACCCGAGCCTTTCGAATGATATGTCAGTACTAGAGCCTATGTCACAAGGGAATGGTGCACCTACATGTAAGATAAGTGCCCTCCGCAGACCCTTCCGCAAAGGCCACATCCCAAACTGCTTGCTCATGTCCCTCTAGCACTACATCCGTCTTCCACTGCCCTCCTCCTACATCACCCTCTCCTTCTACAGACTGTCTTTCCTCCTTGGACCAAACCCTAGCAGTCATGTCCCAGCTTCCACTGATCAGCTTCTGCCGGTTGGAAGAAGATGACAGAGCGCAGACGTTGAGCGCGTGGCCGATGAGACATGCTTGGCTTGAAGTCTGAAGGGTGGTAAGGTTGTGAATGAGTATCACTCCAGAATTGCCGCCAGACGCTATATATCGATTTTCTGGAGATAAGGTAAGCTTGAGCTTGGAAACGACGGATAATAGAGGGGCCCACGGTCTTCCGCTGTAGGAGATATATACGCCAAAGAATTGACATATGCCCCGTGTCCCTCCAGCAAGGCTACCAGGTCAAACTGCAGCTCCGCTATCAGCAACACCCTCCTCTCTGAGGAAGAGACTTACCTGACCCTTGTTAAGTTTCCAGACAGCCACGCTCGAATCCCGTGAAGCCGACACGAGGAGGTCACCGTCGACAGCAAGGACGGCCTTGACGTCGCCGGAGTGGGCTGGCTCAAATTCTGCGCTCAGGGCGTACTTGGCTGGACCCTCGCTGGTATGCGCCGGCTTCCACTGAGCCATGATCTGGTTTCACTGGGAATGCTCGTGTCTCGCTTTGGATATCGCGGTGAGTCCATCGCACATGCGGGTTGTTGCTCGAAATGCGCCGGCGGCCGATAGCCCAGACGAATATTCCTACTACAGTAATGCGCCACTATGATGTCATGTTGAATGAAGAGAAAGCATCATTGTGGTATAGGGATTTCTAGCTATGCAGTATAATTCTATCTATGCAATCTTACTCAGACTTCCTCGACCCCCCTCTTCCCATCAATCAGATGCTGCAGTCCTTTCCCACCATAAAGTTTCTCCCTCAGTTTCTCGGGATACGTCCACTCGTACTGTTCTCCATCGCCGGGCAAATCGGGGAAGACTTCAGAGAGTCTGGTGGATACGTAGGACCCATCCTCGTACTGCTGGTCTTTGGATAGAAGGCTGCGAAGTTTGAGAAAGTATTTGAGCTTGCGGGCTGCTCGCCTGCTAGGGGAGATACTGCTTGCGGCGACATCACCTACTTCCGGGAATAAGAATCTTTGAGCAGTATCAGTGACCTTTGCTGATTACTTATTGATACATACGAGAAGAATATGCTCCATAGAAGAGGGAAAATCATCTCCTTGCAAAGCCAGGATGGAGCTGAGACATTGCTTACTGTCCGCCAATAAACAGTCATGCTTGTCAAGAAAACCAATGCTGGCCCGAAAAAGGGTAGAGCCTCAGTGACACTTGCAGCACCCAGTCGGAATCTCCCCAGCTGCTCAAGAAATATCAGTACAACACCGCCTTAGGAGATATGTCTCACAGGAGAAGGTATCATGCCCTCCATGAACCACGCGTAGACTGTCAGGTAGCGCATGGCTTGTTTGTCAGCAACTACAATATTCTTGGTTGTAGCAACGATGGACTATGATGTGCGGGTGATAAGTGTGAGATCCTTAGTGAAAGACGGGGGCTCACTTCATAGTCAAGCTGCTTCGGACTGACCGATGACCCGCACATGGAATCCCTAACGTCTCCCTTGCCATAATGCTCTCTCAGCTCTGCAAATAAACAATATATCCTGTAGAATGGCTGACACGTTAGGCCAGTCCATTCTGGGTATTGACTCACCCTTATATCGCCATGTTTAGCAGCAAGACGAGCCTGGTCCACTAGGTGTTCGACCTCGCGATACGTCTCGTGCTTGCCATGCCTCTTCTTTCTGTATTGTGGCCAGTATATGTCTTTACAACAGGACGGAATGGTATACTTTCTGAGCCCACATTGAATAGTAGTCACTTCACCGTCGACAAACTTGTCAACAATCTTGAAAATGAAGGAGGTGGGTGCCATAGTTGAGGCCAGCCGAGACGAAATGGGGCGTAACAAACATAACAAAGATGGGCGTCACATGGCAAGTTGTCCTGCATGAGCTGGTCTCATGAGCTCGTCCATTGATTGTGTGCAGACCTGCATGTGGTGGGGATCAAAAGAAAGCTACCCTCAAACCTGCACAAAGTTTCAAACCACTCTCACCACTCTCCCAAAAAGTAAAAGGATGGCTAGATGGGAGGATCAAATAAGGTTACGTAAGGAAATACAAGAGCGTCACGAATTGATTCAACGGCTTCGTGGCGGCCAGGAGCGTTTCTCGGTTGGTCCAAAACATTTCCGCGACAGTAGCAGAGTATACTCCGGCACATCTCCAGCAACCCCAGCAGTGCCATCGACGACACTGCCCGACGACACAGCACACGACAACGCATACCCTCGACCGCGCGATCCTTTTATACCCCCCATCGCACCACACGCGCTTTCCCCTCCGGCGTCCATCACAGACATCCCTTTCTTCCGCTTTTCCCTCCAAATCTCGCAAACCACCCTTCTCCTTTCCGCTAGACTGCCTCCATAGTAGAGCCTGACCGCGGGATCATGGATGCGGAGACGAACAACCAGTGGCGGTTCGCCCAGTGTTTCGGAGACAAGGGCGAGGTAGAGGATATCACGGAAGGCAAGTGCCCGCGGACGGCTCCTTTGTGTTATCAATATATGCACAAAGCTGACAGAGGGGTGTAGCCGATATCATCTCGACTGTGGAGTTTGACCATACGGGTGATTACCTTGCGACTGGTGACAAGGGTGGTCGCGTGGTCTTGTTTGAGCGGAACGAAGCGGTGGGTCCATCGCAGCGCTTTCGGAATTGACACGCTAATGAGATTGGCAGAAACGAGGCTGCGAGTACAAGTTCTACACAGAGGTGAGTCTTTTGTGGATGCTTTGACGCGTCATGTGCTGACATGGACAGTTTCAATCTCATGAGCCGGAATTTGATTATCTCAAGTCTCTCGAAATCGAGGAAAAGATTAATAGGATTAAATGGTGCAAGAGGCAGAATTCTGCGCACTTTCTTTTGAGTACCAATGGTGAGTCGACAGAGGAATGCAAGGTGCAAATTTGACCCTGAGCAACAGACAAGACAATCAAGCTCTGGAAGGTGTTCGACAAGCAAATCCGTGTCGTCGCCGAGAACAACCACTCGGAAGGCTATGGCCAGACCACCGGCCCTTCTCAGCCCCCTCTCCGCCTCCCCCGCTTGACAACCCACGACTCCATAACCGCGGCCGTACCGCGAAAAGTGTACGCCAATGCTCATGCGTATCACATCAACTCCATATCCGTCAACTCGGATGGCGAGACCTACATCTCGGCCGATGACCTGAGGATCAACCTCTGGAACCTTGACATCAGTGACCAAAGTTTCAGTGAGTTTGCAAGAGGTGCGCTTTCGGGACCCCTTACTGATCGCTCGTCTCAGACATTGTGGACATCAAGCCTGTCAACATGGAGGAGCTTACTGAGGTCATCACTGCTGCCGAGTTCCACCCGATACACTGCAACTTGTTTATGTATTCGAGCTCAAAGGGCACGATCAAGCTTGCGGATATGCGAGACTCCGCTCTGTGTGACTCACATGCCAAGTGTAAGTCTCTCGCTTCTTAGATTGAGAAAAGCGCTTATATTGGCACAGTGTTCGAGGAGGAAGAAGACCCTGCTTCCAAGTCATTCTTCTCTGAAATAATCTCATCCATTTCCGACGTCAAGTTCTCGCAAGACGGGCGATACATTCTCTCTCGCGATTACCTGACGCTCAAGATCTGGGATATCGCGATGGACAGCAAGCCGGTCAAGACTATCAACATTCATGATCATCTCCGGCAGAAACTTTGTGACTTGTACGAGAACGACTGCATCTTTGACAAGTTTGAGTGCACATTCAGCGGGGACGGAACGTAAGTCGTTATATACCAAAAAGAGAACACCCCTCATATTGTCCGCAGCCAAGCCTTGACAGGCTCCTACCACAACTACTTCCGCATCTACGATGTCAACTCGGACAATGACGTCGTGCTGCAAGCCGACAAGTCTGCGTTCAAGGCGAAGAAGATTGGGGGCGCGAGGGGCAAGTTGCCTGGAAAGAAGGAAGGTTTGCAGACTGAAGGGATTGACTTTTCAAAGAAGATCGTAAGTGCAATAGACGTTTCAAGAGAATCAAGGCTGACATTGTTCATAGCTGCACGCGAGCTGGCATCCCCGCGAGAACACTATTGCTGTGAGTAAACCTACAAACAGTGTGCTTCTGATACTGACAATCCCGCAGATTGCCGCAACCAACAATCTGTTCGTTCTCTCCGAATACACTGTATCCATTCACTAACAACTCCGCAGCTTCCTTTACTCTACATTATCATGAGCGTTCTCTTAAACCGACAACCATCCATATACCCATTTCGCATTTTTCAGATCCAACATCAAGTATCACCAAATACAAGTTTATTTTTCTCCTCTATTCTGTCATTGTTGGCTCTGTCTGTTTCCAATCAGTTTCAATTTCCTCCATCTTTTTCCACAAGTCTGTTTATATGTTGGCATCTATCGCCCCTCGAGACTTGTGTGGCGCTTTTGTGATTCTTCCATTTCGCTCTCGATAGAATTTGTCCACAGCGAGAACAGAGTAAAGGCGACGCTCTTTATTTTTTTCCCATAGAAGCGGTGAAGCATAGGGTGGTACCGGTGGTGAGAAATCAGTAGTAGAAAGAGGAAGATCGAGTATGAAAAGAAGTACTTAACTACCACACGAGCAAGGAGCTCTTGACTTGCATGTGACAGAGAGACTGATTACGTGATCTGTCAGAGACATAAACACGCGGACGCGACTGGCGTCTGAAGGCTGTCGTGAAGGCGAATTGCTTCTTCCATTTCTTTTCAATCAGTACTTTCTTCTCACTTCTCGCTCCAGATATTCATTGCTATGGCCGCCATAGACTCCTCGTGGACGCAGGACGACGAGTCCATCGAGCTCGCCACCCCCGACTTTCACTTCGACTGGCTCAAGGACAGTCGTAGCCGCGAGCAGTCCCCGGCAGTACCCTCTCCCCAGCTCGCCCAACTCTCCCTTTCATCGAAAGGCGCTCCTTCCGACTCTTCCACTCCTCCTCATCCTCCCTTCCACTCTGCGCGGTCTTCCTTGTCATCTGCAAACGTGGCGTCTTTGACGGAAGGATCGTCAATATCACCATCTTCATTCGCCCCCACCCCGCCAGGCAGTAATATTCTCAGAAATTCGCGCTCCTTGTCGCAAAAGAACATTGCTGAGTCGGGAGGGAGTAGCACAAGCTCCGGGAGGATATACGGAGGCTCCCGAAAGTTTCAAAGGGTCGTGTCTGCCCCCGTTCCTCCTAGAAAAGAACCTCCAGTGGATCAAGAGCCTGAGTTCTTGTCGGGAGCTTCGGGCGTACGCTGTTTCCTCTTGCATATCTTATCATATTGACGACTGTACAGGACCTTACAAATTCAACCCAGAATGCGACCATCCGCCCCAACCTTACGCACACGTCGTCCGCATCATCCGTCAATACGCTACCGTCCAATTTGCTATCCAGCACCGTGACCCCTGCGGTCGACCGCACACTACCAAATGCAAGGTCCACAACAGGTCGGAGAATGGGCCTCCTGGCCAAGTTTGGAGGACCGGCGAAGCGTCGTGTGGATGCCAATGACGAGGCTGAGCTTGCGGAGGGAGAGGAATTGCCAGGTGTTAGAGAGGAAACCCCACCTCTGATAGGTGAGCCACCATTGTGTCAAGATCTGTGGATTGTATTAATCTCTTCGCAGATTCGCCTCCCCGGAGAAGAGGTAGCGCCGATCAAGATGCTCCAATGACTTATCCATCGCTATCTACTGCCGAACGAACGCAGCCGAACCCTTCACTGAAGGGCTACCGCTCTGCGCCACTAGCACAAAGCTCCTCGAGCAGCTCAACCATTCGCGAGACTGTAGAGCCACCACAAGCACGCCAGCCGATAAGCCGCGTGGAGAGAGACTACCGGTCCATAGAGCGCCAGCCGGAACCAATCGCCGAGGTGCAAGAGGACCGTCCCTTCCGTCCTTTCGGTCAACCATCGGAGCCCCCTTCCAGACGTGGAGTATATCCAGATCCCCGCCAGCCATCCCAAAGGTCAGTACATCAGTATTCGATGTCAGAAGCACCACCCGAACCTCCGAGATCTGCGCCGCCTGCGCCAGTCAGGCAGATAACACCGCCGTATCCACCACTCCAAGCCGGGCGCCCAGCGCCAAATGTCGAAGCGCGCCATGATTACCCTTCCGCTTCGCAAGTACCGCAGTCAGCACCGTTACCGCTACATCCTCTTCCTGAACAACCGATTGCACCGCAACCTGTGGCGCTCCAGCCAAAATCCTTGTTTCACGTGAGCCCCAATCTCAACTTATTGGATCATTCACTGATTCGCTCTCAGGTGAACAACGTACCGTACGAAAGACTACAACGTTTAGGCAAAGGTGGATCGTCAACCGTCTACTCTGTCCTTTACTCGGCGCCGAAGAAAAAGATCATTTACGCCCTCAAGGTCGTGCAATTGGAAAGAGCCGACGCCGAGACTTACCAGAGCTATACAAACGAAATAGATCTTCTCAAGCGGCTGAGAGGACACGATCGTGTCATTCAGCTTATAGATCATCAAATCACTTTTAATCAGTACAATCGGCCGCATAGGTTGTTGATGGTGAGCCGAATGAAGAGCTGGTATAGGAGTATGTGCTGACAAAGTGCAGGTGATGGAATGCGGAGAGATTGACTTTGCCGCCTTGCTTGACGAACAACGTGGCAAAGCCATCAATATGAACTTTGTTGGTCTTTACTGGGAACAGGTAGGTGAAGCTGTTCGTATGCGCGGATTTGCGTTGACCTGCCACGTAGATGCTGGAAGCCGTCCAAGCTGTACATAAGGAGAACGTGGTCCACACAGATCTGAAGCCAGCCAATTTTGTGTTGGTAAAAGGCCGACTAAAGATTATTGACTTTGGCATTGCGAAAGCGATAGCGAATGATACGGTTAACATTCAGCGTGATCAACAGGTGCGTAGATATCTCTAACGGTGGGTACGGAGCTGATATTCGCCGCGCAGATCGGCACAGTCAATTACATGTCTCCAGAAGCGATTCAGCGGATGAATAACCAGAAGGTGTTGAAGGTCAGTGCGGCGTGCTATTTCCTGTGACATGAGGCTGACGGGAATCCTAGCTGTCATATCCCAGCGATGTGTGGTCCCTTGGCTGCATTCTCTACCAAATGATATACGGTTCACCGCCTTTCCAGCACATCACAGGTGGTCCTCTCGCCAAGATGGGTGTCATTGCCGATGCCAATCATCGCATAGCCTACCCTGAGGTCGCTGTCCCCAAGACTGCTGTCGGCTTTGGCCTCGATGGCCATCCTTTGGACCCGGCGAGTCTGTCCGTCCCGGTCAGCCCGGAAGCGATCGACTCGATGCAAAGGAGTTTGGCGTACAGGAAGGAACATAGATTGACTATTCCAGAGTTGCTACAGCACGAGTTTTTGAAGCCCAAGATCAGAGGTGGGTCCTTGATAGAGAGAAATTCGCGGTCGCTGATCTCTCTCACAGCTCCTGCGCTTCCTCCGGGGACAACGCCCATCACGCAAGACCAAATGGAACGTCTAGTCAACTTTATCCTGGTAGAACACGGGCTTCCTGATCTACCAGAAGGTAACCATACCGCCGAGGTAAGTTGAGCTCTCACTTTCCAACAGTAGGTGTTGACATTGCACAGGATCTGTTCTCTCAACTCCAAGCACAAAACTCGTTGTCTCAATGAACCCCATCACCGCATATCATCCGAACTTTCGCATCTCGACATAGACTTTCATCTCTCTCCTGAAATCCACCTGCATGACATACACCGTTGTACACTTTACCCTTATAATGCACGCATCATGAAAATAGGTTGAAGCAGATATCATTCGTTACATATAGTATATCAAACATGAAGAATGCGCTCGGCAGCCAGTGAAAGGGCCTACAAATTATAATAGTACAGCTCAATCCGATCGCGTCTCCTCACCCCCTCGTCATCGCCCCCATATCTCGTATCTCGTAGCTTCTTCTTGTACACCAACTTGTACGAAGAGTCGTGCGCATGGCGCCGGCTGGGGGTCAAACCCCCGAGACGGTTGTGAGAGCCATATGGCCTGACAGGTTTACTTAACGTCGGCTAGAATAACCCTCTCCTCCGTTATTGAAGACTTGCGGGAAAAATGGATTGGGTGCCGGGTTCTGCTGCTCCCAAGTCTTTGGGACGGGCGCATACAGCGACACGCCGTCGTCGGAACCGGCGGCCGGAGGCGAAGGAAGCGGGCGCAGCTCCTCCTCGTACTCGTATTCCGCAGACCTCGCCGAAGCTGGCGGGGGAGGGAGGAGATGTCCGTCGGCGGAGAGGACGGGAAAGTAGAGCATCTCGGACCTATTCGAGTGAGAGCTGTGGGAGGAAGGTTGGGAATGGTAAGAGCGAATGGAGCCGGCATCGCTCGACGATTTGTAGCTTTCGGCGCCGGAGCCTTTGTAGTAGCCGAGCGAGGGGGAGAGGGAAGGGATGTTGTCTTGGGAGTAGGTGGTCATGAGGGGAGCGTTGGCATAGGACATGGGGCGCTGGGTGGCGAAAGAGGAGGAAGCCTGCTCTTTTGAACGTGAGCGGAAGTATCGTCGGGCGTAGATGGCCAAGAGGATGGCGAGGGTGACGCCGACTGGAGACGAGGTCAGCGATGTCCGCAGTCTACTAGATGATTGGGAACTTACTACAGCCCGAGACGACGGCGATGGCGACCTTGTCTCCAGAAGTCAACTTGGCACAAGCCTTGCCATTAGAGTCGTAGGTTGTTCCGCTCTGCACCAGAAGTCAGCGCCGATGCGATTGATATGGCATGGGTGTCCACTCACACTGTCCCCAGAGTGGTAGGCACATCCTCGTTTGGAGAGAGAAAAGCCGTTGAGCGAGGTGGGCGCCATGGTGTGGATAGGTCAAGGTGTTTTGGTGTTTTTGTAATGGCGTTGTCAAAGATGGATGGATGCAAAGAAGAGATTTCCCCATCTCATTCTTTTTCTCCATCCACTCGACAATACTGCGTGAGCTGCTGCTTGCTGGGGCTACGCGATCTACGCGACATACCGCGTCGGAAAGGTACTACACAGGGACGAAAAAGAAATAAGACGCGTGAAATGTCTCGATGGATGGAACTCGCGGTGGTGACTTTCCCTGAAAAGTTCATTTATCGGGCGTGCTGGGGCCTGGGGCCTGGGGCGAATTTTGCCCCCGTATATCGCAAATGACGCGTTGCCCAGCGCGCAGGTTTGGCGCAGGCTGCTGTTGGTTGCAGCTGGTTAGTTGATCACTGCTGACTGTGACCCGCGGGCTGTCAGAACATGGACAAGCAACGTGCGCGGTCAGGTGGGTACTGCTGTGAGCTGTGGACAGGTCTACAGCCAACTGTTGTGCCGTGACATGCGAAGCCGTCTACCTCTACATGCAAGATTGGCATGTAATTTTGACTCGTCAACAGGAAGGCAGAAAGCAACAAAAGACCCGGCTATGAGATGTATATGTATTCGCGTTACAATGCAAAAGCAAGATGAACAAGCAAGGTGATGGGCTTTATTATGGCTACAATGATCAAACACAACATCGAAACACTCTAGTGCTTGACGGTAAACTCCAGTTGACCATCTTCAAGCACCTTGACGCCGACCTGGTCCATGGTGTCAACGACAAAGTGGGCGCCGAGGTGAGAGATCTGCTCGCGCTTGTGGGAGGTGCAGACGGCGATGACGGTGGAGCCTGCGCGGATGGCGGCGAGGATGCCAGAGGGAGAGTCTTCGAAGATGACGGCGCGAGTGGGGTCGATGCCAAGGTCGGAGGCGGCGAGGAGGAAGGGGTCAGGGAAGGGTTTGCCGCGGAGAAGACGGGGGTCGTCGGCGGTGACACAGACTTTAGGGATGGCGATGCTGTGAGGAAGTCAGTTTGAGATAAGGGTGAGAAGTGGGAGACTTACCCGGTTCGTTCAAGACAGCCGTGGCAGTAGGTTTTGGCACCAGAGGTAGCGACAGCATACTTGTCCGCGGGCAGGGACTTGATGAGCTCGCTGACACCGGGCAAGATGCGGACGCTCATGTCTACAGCGTCGTCGAGCTCATCTTCAAAAACATCTTCCTCGAGCTGGGAAGCGCCCGCCTTGGGCTCGACGTCGGAGAGGTTGAGAGGCTGGACATTGGAAGGAGCACGGCCATTATTGGGGGTGCCTTTGGTCATCGGGGTGAGGGGGGAGAAAGAGATCGAGTTGGACATGGAGCGCGAGTGGGAGGAGCGGGACGAAGACCTGGAGCCAGATCTGGAGTTTCGACGGGGAGGAGTGTCGGCAAACTCGAGAATGGATCGCTGATGAAGTCAGCCAAAAACTCATGCAGGTGCAAAACAGCGCTCACTTCGAACTTTTCAACTTCTCGATTGATGTGCTCCTGGCGCAGACCGGGGACGAGATCTTGCAAGTTGTCACTGGCACGACGGCCGTGGGTGGCCTCGATGACCTCCTGGGGCTCCAGACCGAGCTCCTCGGCTTTGGCAGTCCAGGCAGCCTCAACAGCAGCGATACTGTCGGTAAGAGTACCGTCCTATGATAAAAGTGAGATTCCGCAAATGCTAATGTGGGGTGTACGTACCATGTCGAAGAGGATGCCATCGGCGGTAAACACTTTGGTCTGGTAGTTGGGGTTGGTGGCGGTTGCGGTGGACATGGTGAGAGCCAATGAATGGGTTTTGATTGTATATGGGTGAAAAAGAAAAGAGATAAGGAAGGCGAGTGAAATAAAAAGAAAAGGCGACAGCGAGATGGTCTCACGTCATTTCCCGGTGCCCGATGGCGAGAACAGCTTCTTTCCACCAGACGTCATACAGATAGAGCGGCTCTCGCCGCCAGTTTATTGACGTCGATCCACATGTGCCTTCTCTTCGCTTGTCTTCTTATCAGGCAATGTAACTCATGCATCAGCGGATCTTTATTCCAACTAACCCTCCTAACCCTCCTGTGTGGCCTGTGTACCCACAAGTTTAATGTTGAAAGGTAGAGAATAGGCCTTCATCGGAGCAGGGATATACTGTCGGTAATGATGCGTTAGGATGATCTGAATCGACGAGGGATAGTAAGAAAAGCAGCATTGAACGATTGCAAGTCAAAGTCGTAGCAGCAATGGGCGTTCCATCATGAACAGCGGAGGCTCAAGTAAATATCTTTAGAGAGATGCTTGAAAAAGAAACCAACCACGCTATTGAAGAAACCGATAACGCACCACATAAAATTCCATATCATCATGAATAGACAGCCCTTCAAGAGCTACGCGTGGAGCGGAAGGGCGACGTCGGGCCCGATCCCAAGCGACATGGCATACTCGCTGCACTAGGGGGAAGTCGCACACGCTCGGAGCTGGATGGTGCTGTGGAAGCGACGCATGCGCCAACAAGAGGACAGAAGGCGGCGGGTGATTGCGGAAGCAGATTGGGGCTCCATTGTGGCGGGGGATGCCGCGGGGAGATACCGCTTGGGGGCACACGTGGCATTTCGTGGAACCAACCAGAAACGAGCTGGTGGGGGGGTGCCACATCTCAAAGTGCGACCCGCGGCGAGCCCCTCGCTCCTCGCGCCCCTTATTTCGCATCTTTCTATCTCCATCTCTCTTTCTCTTCTCTTCTTCACATTACACAAAACATCACATCAACACATCACAATGGCTGTCAAGGTTGGAATTAACGGTTTCGGTGAGTACAGCCCCCGCGTGTCCCTCCATTCGCTCATGCCGCTCCAGGACGAATTGGCCGAATTGTTCTCAGGTGTGTTGCAGCATCCGCAGGATGCATGGCCCGGCT
Source organism: Cryptococcus sp. DSM 104548 (assembly GCA_036426225.1). Lineage (NCBI taxonomy): Eukaryota > Fungi > Basidiomycota > Tremellomycetes > Tremellales > Cryptococcaceae > Cryptococcus > Cryptococcus maquisensis. The sequence continues at coordinate 417,234 of CP144037.1, forward strand.
CTAACAGGTATATAGGAACGCTATCGAGCACGGTGACCTCGAGGTCGTCGCTGTCAACGAGTAAGCGCTATTTTACTTTCGGGGCGGACTTGTGACTCATCGTTCCCATAGCCCTTTCATTGACCTCGAGTACATGGTCTACATGTTCAAGTACGACTCTGTGAGTACCTACGAGGTCGCTCCAGCGCATGGCTGACATCCATCAGACCCACGGTCGATTCAAGGGTACCGTCGAGACCAAGGACGGCAAGCTCTACATCAACGGTAGCGCCATCACCGTCTTTGGCGAGCGAGACCCCGCCAACATCAAGTGGGCTGACGCCGGTGCCGAGTACATTGTCGAGGCTACTGGTGTCTTCACCACCTCTGACGCCGCCGGTGTCCACCTCAAGGGTGGCGCCAAGAAGGTCGTCATCTCTGCCCCCTCTGCCGACGCCCCTATGTGAGTCGAGTCTCGGCATGGTAACAAGGCGCTAACAGTCGTTCAGGTTCGTCTGCGGTGTCAACCTCGACGCTTACAAGCCCGAGTACAAGATCATCTCCAACGCTTCTTGCACCACCAACTGCCTTGCTCCCCTCGCCAAGGTTATCAACGACAACGTGCGTAGCTCCCTTTTGGATACTCCTCCTTTGTCTTTAGGCTAACTTGTATTCAGTTCACCATTGTTGAGGGTCTCATGACCACCGTCCACGCTACCACCGCCACCCAGAAGACCGTCGACGGTCCTTCCCACAGTACGCCCCGCGTCGGTTACGTTCGTAGCAGTGCTGACCAATCGCGCAGAGGACTGGCGAGGTGGTCGAGGCGCTGCCGCCAACATCATCCCCTCTTCTACCGGTGCCGCCAAGGCTGTCGGCAAGGTCATTCCTTCCCTCAACGGCAAGCTTACCGGTATGGCTTTCCGAGTCCCCACCGCCGATGTCTCCGTCGTCGACCTCGTCTGCCGAATTGAGAAGGGTGCTTCTTACGACGAGATCAAGGCCGTCATCAAGAAGGCCTCCGAGTCCCCCGAGCTCAAGGGTATCCTTGGGTAAGTCTATCCTGAGCCTATCTGCAATCGTGCTAACCAGGATCCAGCTACACCGAGGACCAGGTCGTCTCTACCGACTTTGTCGGCTCCCTCGAGTCCTCCATCTTTGACGCCCAGGCCGGTATCGCCCTCAACAAGAACTTTGTCAAGCTCGTCTCTTGGTACGACAACGAGTACGGTTACTCTCGACGAGTCTGTGACCTTATTGCCTACATCGCCAAGGTCGACGCCAAGGCCCAGTAAATCTAGGTTGCTAGCAGTCGTAGGATCAATTGTCATAATACAATAAAGAGAAGAATGTAGTTGAAGAAGTAGAATGAAATGCAGTCTTTGTGTGACAAGAGTCTGACTTGCTAGCTGATTGACATGGCCGCCACAGTATTGGAGGTACAGGAATCAAGCTCAAGGGAACGTGGAGAATTACGTTCCCCTGTGTGTAAGCAACAAAGGTCTTATTATGTCTCGATCGGCCAACCCAGAAGCTCCAGACCTCGAGTGGATCGTTATACATGAGACTCTCGTATTGCTGCCTATGTATTGTACAATTCGTGGCTGACTATATACAACTCGCGATTTTCGTGATATGATTCGTAACGTGTGAAGAAGGCAAGTAGCACTCACCATGCGGACTTGTTCGTCGCCTTGATGAAGTCGACGATGGTTCCAAAGCGACTCTTCCCTACAAAGGTGAGTCTGGTTTTTCTCTGACAAAGATATCGTGAGAGACCCGTATGACAGGGCCGCCTGCGTCATCGTTTCCAAAAGAGCTCTCCGACCTGCCCTCAGACCCGTCCTCCGTGCTAGCGTCCGCTTCGTCCTCAACGGCCGTGGCAGCACCTTGGCCCTCGCGCTTTATCCCAGCTTCACCCGCCAACCCTGACGTCCCCTTCTTGGTATCAACACTCCCGGTGCATTGCTGGTTTTGGTAAATGGAAGAGATGGAAGAAGGAAAGGATTGCAAAAGATGATGCGAGTAATGTGCACGAGAAGTTGACCGCTGGCTACTGAAGCTGAGTGAGGTGTTGCGCGAGTCGCGACACGGAACGGAATCAATCTCATTCGGCCACTCTCAAGTCTCAACCAGCTTCTAACGGTCTTGATACTCGGGCAGGTTCCTCAAATAGAAATCACCTTGACCTGTTTCATCTTGCTCAATGCAAATGCGGGCAAATAACTAGGGGAATAAAGATCAGACGCGAGTAGAGGTCGGGGGTTACGTTGAGGAGCAGTAAGCGGGGTAGATCAAGTTGGGGCAAGAGGTGCCATTCATAACCATTGACCAGCTTCCCAGTTTCATCATAAGGTGGAACTAGCAATGAGGTGACACTCTTTTCACTTGACCAATTTACCATCTGACTATCAAGGAAACAAACTCCCCAGGAATTGAGGCAGAATTGAAAGAGGAAGGCACTGTCGCTACCACCAAGCCAAGTCAACTGTATATCTCGTACTGTAAGTATATGGGATAGAAACAGGAGATACTGATGGTGCTACACATCATCTGGATAGAAACAAGAGACATTGATGGTGATAATCTGCAAATGTGCTATCCACAAAAGGACATTTGTCACAGACATCATCTTGAATCTTGCATGCAGGTAAAAGTAGACTGAAACCATCTGCAATGATACTAACTGTCTTGAGACAACATACATAGAAGGGCCTCCAGGGCCAAAAACACCATAGTCACCTCATGCCCCATGCAAGACACATACATAGAGATTCAGGGTGCAGAATGTAACTTGCTGTATGACTGTGTAACCAATCTGGCTCCTTTTAGCCATGGCCTGTTTAGCCAGTCTAGTCTTATTGGTCATGATCATTTTATATAGAAGCTTCCATCGATTGGCTTGTTGTTCAACATTCCATAAGTACAAGTTTGCTTCTGAGGTCAATTAGTTAGACTTGTGGGAAAGATTGGTCAGACGGGTGGCAAATCATGGGAAAGATGAGTGAACTAGTATCTTGTGAACTTCTATATAAGTCCATAGTATTTTGTAGATTTCAGGATCATCAGTGACCTCAAATATTTCTGACTTGCCCAGAAAGAGGCCAAGTGAACAGATCTATATCCAAACCACTTTCCTGAATAGCAACTGAACAGTCAGCCAAATCTTAGGTTAGTAGCAAGCTCCTATTCAGTAGTATTAGCCTTGCCAAATCCATCTCATCTGGTTGAGTTTGCCAACGTTGCTCTAGCATATCCCACTTAACTGACATTGTCACTTGAGCAATGTTTTACTGGCTGGAACAGTCAGACTTGTGGGTATAGACCTGACAGACTAGCTGTAACACTGACTGTGGTGATCAGGCCTGCTCTTGTGGGACAGCTGAAGTTATCACCAAGTGTGATGCAGACTTAGTCCAGTGCTTAGGCAGGAAGACACATGTGCTGGGCTGAAGGCAAGGAGTTATTGTAAAGGGTAAGAGAAGAAGAGGAGGGGAAGGATTGTTTGAGATTCCCAGCTTCCTGCCTTCCTGATATACATGATACCAACAGTTTGGAGATGTAAGTATACAGTCAGCCATGACAAAGGATAGTCAAGGGTACAATATGCCAACACTCCTGCTTATCTCTGCAACAACTCACCATTGATGACAGCTACTTAATTAACAGTTCCCAAAACTTCTTGCTTACAGATCTTTACCACTCACAATTCTCTTTTTATGTAGCCTTGAACCATTTTTGAAATGTCCCTCTACAGATTCAATTCACAGCCCTGCTCTCCACCATCGGTGACCCCAAGGACACCCTCCTTCTTTTCCACTTGGCTCTCCCCCACTCTCCTCTATGTCTGAGTAGTTTGTTGTTGCATTACAAATGAACTTGAGTCATTTCACACAGCAATCATCAATCTTTTTTCTTCTTTTTCTCTCTCTCTTGTCTATATATTTTCCATCATCAAAATGAATGTACTGTAGCTCAGCACTTGCCATTGTTGAGTGTGAACTGTTCCATGGTCATCATTGCTTATCTACACAGGTCACTGCTGTTTTTGATAAGTGGCTCTAACAAGCTTAGTGTCAGGGATAGCAATGTGGAATGAATAGTTGTAAGCACTTTCAGGTTATTGTTGTCTGATCCATCACTGACTTGCAACCATCTTGTAGAGTAAGCAGTACTACATTAAGCAACACACAACAGGTTAGTCTTCAAAATTGCCATGATATTCTCAACTGGCATGTCATGTTGGTATATTAACTGGCAAGTGTCACATCATAAAAGGTCTACATGGTTTATATAGGTGAGTGATTGTAGTGGTGTACGTGAACAGGTATATAGACACAAGGGCAAGCATGGAGTGTGGTATGTGAAGGGTGTTTTGTATCCATAGAGTAGTATTGCAGGTATAAACTCAAAGATACCCCCAAAGAATACAAAGAGTGCCCTGGAGAGTACCAAAACAGCCCTTCATATAAGTGCTCTTGAGAGGCTTTTGATGTCTGCCCAAAAAAGGCTCCTCAAAGGGATGACAGCTCAGAGAGTGGAGAAAAAAGACTTCACCCCTCTTGCTGAAATGTTCACACACAAATTTCTATTGAAGCTTAAAACATCCCCAAGAAGTCCCAAAGAAGTGCCCAAGAACTTCCCAAGGAAGTACCTGTTGTAGGAGTAGGTGGATTGCATATATGACTGCATCCAGAAGAAGGAGAAGAGAGAAAGTACAAACAGAGAAACTTATAGACGTGTATGGAAAGAGTCCGTGAGCGGCAAGCTCTGAGGTAACCAGAGCTTGTTTGCTAGACAATGTATGTACTTCAACAGTACCCACAAAGACACCCCCCCCTCCCCCCAGGGCACCCCCAGGGGAGGCAATAACACCCCAAATTTTTTACAGTGTACTAATGACTGCACTGGGAGGATGTGATTGCTGTTTGCTGGGGAGGACAAATATAGCTTGTGGCTGCTAGCAGGGAGGAGCAATTAATACTGTAGGGTAAAAGAGTGTGGCAGGAAGAAAACGAAAGCCAAATGAAAGCTGGATGAAAGCAATGGAAGAGGCTTGCAAAGGGAAGAACATTTTGACAAGTTTAACAAGAGTGTGTCAACAAAGTGTCCAGCTCTCTCTAACATGTAATCCTTGTTGGAATATGGAGTTCAGTACGCATTGGAAGAGTTGAATGATTCTAGGTTACGTAATGGTAGCGGGAGCAAATCCCTTGGAGTGTCGACGTGGCGTAGAATAGAGCCTGTTGTGCAATCTTCTTCTTCTTCATCTTACCAGGTGATAGGAGCTGAAGGTCTGTATAACAGGTGAGTAATGAATTATCTTACCAGGTGATAGGAGCTGAAGGTCTGTATAACAGCTTTCAACAATCCTTATATTATGATGTTGAAAAGTTGTAGTGACAAGCTGGGATCAGCCATTTCTTTCTCAACTTGCAAAGCCATGCAGCTTCATTGATACTTAACTTTCTGGAAATTAATTTGCCATGGTTCTGCAGCATCACATTGCACAAATGTTGACCAAAGTGAGTAAGTCATTTCTTTGGAGCAGGGTTGTTACAATCAAAAGACGCTCTTCTTTGAAAGCCTAACAAAAATAATTCACAAAGCTGCCTGGGTAGGTCTGGGAAATTGTCATAATGCCCGGATATCCCCACACCTCTCACAAAGCTGCCTGGGTAGGTCTAGGAAACTGTCATAATGCTGGGATATCCCCACACCTCTCACACATGCACATGAGGCCTTGGTGTGCAGCTGCCATCACTGCATGTACTGCTGAACCATACAACTTTGCTGGCATCTTTGTGGCATGTATTGAGTTGCCCATTGCTGAAGTTACAGACTGATGAAGAAAATATAGCCGTAACTGCTGTAGGCAGGCTGTGTGTTGCATTCAGGGGAAGAACTTCCTTTCCTGGGTATTGTAGAAAGTTTAGTCCTATATTCACAGGCTACACACTATGGACAGTCAATTGATGGTATTTCCATAGACATTTCTGTTGCCAGATGGTGGCTTTCCTGTACATTTTTACAGTTCTTTCACAGATGGTGTCTTGATTGGCATGGGCAAAAACTGGGGTTATGTCCCCCCCCCTCCCCAAGGTGATAGATGTTTTTTTCAACCAGAATTCTTGTTTGCTTCACTGAGAGGATTCTCATTCTGATGGTGGTCTTATTTATTGCTCTATGTTACATTTAAAAATCAAATAATGATGAGACATTGATATGCTACATACTTGATTACCAGCTCTGTCAATCAACATGATTAGACTCAGTGGGGAAGAGGAAAACACCCCCTGTCTCTTCCCCTCCCAATCCATATCATTCAATTTGCTATATGCACATGAGATGCTACTGGGATGTGCTGTCCAAAGTGAATACAGTAGAACTCACATCTGAGACATCAACTGAGAGGGCAATGTATTTATTCTCTTTGAGGACAGAAAAGGGTGCAGGCAGTGTGGGTTGCTGCAGGCTGAAAAATTTGTGGTTGACTACCATGGTTGATAATGGGTAGGAAAAGAAGGAGGAAGGTCTACCTGGGTTTGGTGTGACAAAAGTGAATGGGAGAGAACTTTTGCTCAAGTTTCAAGATGGCAGTATGTATGATTTATGGTTTTCATTCAACTTGTGGGTTTTCCTTTGGCTCATGACTTTATTTTTTTTAGTGTTTCATCACTCAAGGTTTTCACTGCTCTACAATGGTTCCATCAATGTGAATCCATAAGCAATTCACATTTCTGCCACAGAAATACAAAATTGGAGGAATCCTGCAAGTGACATTGCAAAAACCATCAATCAACTATCCTTCAAAATATATACACAAATTCGATTTTCAGGCATGGTGGTTCTACATTTTTCTTGCATAGTTTCTTACTCTCTTATGCAATGTTATACTTTAGAGCTTTCCAGAAGGTCAGGCGCCAGGCAATGTATCTGTTACTTTTTTTCTCACACATTTACCTTACATATGTGATGAGATACCCTAAATAAACTGGCACAATTGTGCATTCTTGTCATTGCAAATTTCTTTTCCGCCAATGCATACCTCTTAGCCTGGTCTACCTCCCCTGAAAGTTGCTAAGAATTGCCGCCCTTATGGTATTTACTATGACCTTTTACAATCCATGTCATCCTCTGTTCAAACAGCATGCCCATGGATGTGCAGCTACATCTGCATCGGGATTTTCTCAAGCATCATTGAGAGCGCTGTGCTTTGTTCTTTTAGCTTTTTCCTGTTGCAGTCACTTATCTCCTCTTTTTCACCAGCCCCTTTGTCCCCTTGCCCCATACCACAAATTGCCCCCAACATGAAATCACTTATAACCATGCCCCTGAATCAACTTTTCACCCCACCCCTCTCCTCCTTTTTGCCTCTGACAACGGCATCCACCTCTTTTGCCCACCATGCCTCCTGCAATCAAACAACAAGGCAACAGCTGTGCCAAATGCAATGTGCCCAATCAACAACCCTGTCCTCCTGCTGTCGCCAACAATGCACTCCGCAATTGTGCCAATGGGCACCAGCGTCCTGACGCTGCTGTCCAGCAACCTCTTGTTGACAAACTTGCTATCAATGATCCTCTTCCCATTGCAGCTCCTCTTGATCAAGTCCTTCACATTGCACCCCCTCCCAACGCCTGCAGTCTTTGAAGCTGGGCTTCCCCATTCAGCACTACTCTGGCAGGATGGACATTGTCTGTCCCAACTGCAACACTCTCCATTGGCCTCAGTGTAGAACCTTGTTGTGACAGAGTGCAGCTGCAATGATGAAATATGGACTACAGTTGCTAGAAGAGTCTACAATGCTTGGCCAATAGTGTAGTTCAAGGGTTCAAGCATAAGTAAAGTGATTGGTAGCAGCTGTACAACGGAGCATAGAGGGAAGTGATGTAGTGAAAGGCAAAGTAAAGTATCAGCCAGTGAGGAGAAGAAGTCTCCTCTTGTCAAGACTTTTATACATCACAGAAGCTATGGGACATGGATGATATCAGAGCACATCTTTTCCTATGTATACAAATAGCACAGAAATCTATACAAATAAATGAGGAGAAGCAAGCAGAGACATCACACAGAAGACAGAGACAAATAGCAATGAAGAAGAACACATGGAAAACAGAACATGTCTTGGAAGAGGGAGAGGCTCAAGCATTGATGGTGTTTAACTAGTGGAAGTGAGGTGGAGGTTGGCTTTACAAAAGCCAAATTGAGAAGCTGAAGTCCCAAAGCAGGAGAGTGTCAATACCGAAGGAGAGGGTTGAAGGTAGCAAAGAGGAAAGGTTTTGTTACACTCAGGAGAGATCATTGGAAGGAGGAGTCAGTGGGAACTTAGTCAGATGTGCTGTTGGTCTGGTGCTGTGGATATGTTTCCTTTCCAGTAGCCATTTGTGGAGATGATTGAGATGTTGACCAGCGATAGTCAAGGTCAGTTGCTTCTTTCAGTTTGAAGAGCTGTTGCTAATCCCCATGCAGAAGCGCGTCACTTCCAGAAGCATATAAGATCCTACAACAACTCTTTGGCATTCACTTCTGTGGGGGTTAAGAGTAACCTGATTGGTCTGACAGCTGGTGTCACTGCTTTTTTGATTAAGGGAAGCACAGTCATTACATTGGTTCTTTGACTCATTACATTAGATCTTTGACTCATTACATTGGATCTTTGACTCCAATGCCCAAATTTCTCCAGGTGAGTCTCTGCATACATGATGTTCTCTTCTGACAAGTCATTAGGTCTATATCTTTGATGGTACTGTCTCAACTCATACAACAATGCGACTCAACTCCCGCTACACCCAAGGTCTCAAAGTTGTTCTCAAAACTCTCACCACAATTGTTACATTCAGGATGGCGATAGCGTCATCTTGACCATCAACAAGACCTTGCCTCTCTATCTGCCATTCTCCTAGCCATTGATCTTGATGTGGGGTCAGTCCAGTTGGTCTGACAGTTTGCCCCATGGTTTATTGCATTGTTATGTGAACAACCCTGCAACTTTATGTGAGTTCTTTCTAACCTTGCTGCATTTAAACAAAGTGCTGATGACTTTTAGCTGGCAGAGTTGTAAGCAGCAGGCCTCAATTGCCATTGCTGCTTCACAACTTGTATTTATCCAATGTACCTCAGCAATTGCCGCTACCATGCCTAATTCTTTGTCCTTTTTGTGTAAGAGGCTTGCCTCATACCCCTCAATTGTGAACCACCTGCCTATGGCTAGATGATCTCACTGGAGGGAGGGAGGAAGCGAATGGCTGGGGAGCAGACGGAGGAACGGCAAGTAAAGGCAAAGTGTAGTGAAGGGGTGGTGTATTCCTGGACAGCAAACAGGACCTCAATACATGTATGTCACACAGACAAGAACAAGCGGTGACCTGGGCTGAAGTCAATACCTAGCAAAGTCAAGAACACACACAGACACCTTAGCAATAATGCTGAAGGCCAGAAGAAAGAATGACAACAGGTAAGAATAAGAAGGAACAAGCCTGCTGTGTTTATCCCCAATCTGTGCCTGCGTGCGAGCCCAACAAAATTCCTTCAAGCACATGACTTCAGTTACATAATCATAGTTTCCGGCGCTTCTCGTTTGTTGGAGTTCTTCTGTCTTCTCTCATGGTTTTAACAGGCCGTCTCCTGCATAACAGGAGCACTTCTCTTTTACCAGAGTTCCAACCTCCAATGCTACAGGCTGCCCTTCCACATATGCTTGCTTATCCTGGTACAAGTCCAACAGTGCCCACCGGTATTCGTCTTTGAAGGCCAAAAGTTGAGCTTGTATTGAGGGGTATGAGGCAAGCCTCTTACACTCTCCCACCTGGATGGGATCATATCTTGGGGTTTTGACAAACAATATTTTGAAGTACTGAGGTAAAGGTATCAGCAATGGTAAAAATAAACACACAACGTGAAATAATCAAGAAAATATCTAAGTCAATAAAAGGAAAGAGGAAATGAAAGCCCAGGCCACGTTACTAATTTTCCACAACGTCCACCATATCCAGATACAGCTCATCATCTCCTAAATAGTCCTCCCAGGCTTCCTGCCAACCCTCATATCTCTCTGCTTCATCTCTACTCATCCACCAACTGCCAACATGTTCTCCCTCAATTCTCACTTTCACCTGACACACCCCCGGATGTTGTTTGTTGGGACAAAGTTCTCATTCTTCAATGACTTGCAGTACCTGGGGAGCCTGCTGTGGAGTCGAGGATAACACCATGGGCTGAGTATCCGGATGATATGTCAAAGACACCTGGAAAGGCTTGAGCAAAGAGGCCTGGCAACAAGTAGTAGAGGTGGATTTGGATAAGACAAGGTTGAGGTCATAAAGGGATTTCTCTGGGAAGGCTGCAGTGATGCGATAAGGACCTTCCCAATGAGGAACTAACTTGGCAGTTTGATGGGGGACAGAGATTTTATACTCGGACCTAAAGTCCTTGGTGTTGAGATATACCAAGTCCCCAACCTTGTAGACCACTTTGGGGCATCGGTGCCAATTTGTTGGAAGGTTGTGTCTGGTGGTGGAGCTTGAGCAAGCTGTGTCAAGTGTCTAGCTATTCCTAGATTGCATCAGTGGCAAAGATGTCTAAACTAGGTGGTATTTATATGTTGCTCAAACCCCTTCTGCTTACTCAGCCTCCACCCTCACAGCACAGCAATGCACAGCTTTACACAGCCCCAGCTTAATCTACTCTACACAGCCACCCAGGCACAGGCACAGATTGGATCATTTATCCTGACACTCCCCCTTGATCCAATCTCTTCATACCCAGGAGCTGACAAAGTTTCTGGAAGGACTCAGTAGGCAGGGCCTTTGTGAGAAGATCCGCTATGTTTTCCATTGATGGCACATGTGTGAGAGAGACAGTTTTGTCCTCCACCTTCTCCCGGATGAAGTGATGCCTCATGTCAATGTGTTTTGATTTCTCATGATTGACAGGGTTCTTTGACAAAGCTATAGCTCCAGCATTGTCATTGAGAAGCTCCAGTGGACGTTCTCCTAGGCCAGTACCTATGTCCTCCAGAAGAAGCCTAAGCCAGACTGCCTGTTTTGCAGCATCAGCAGAGGCCATGTATTCTGCTTCTGTTGTTGATAATGCCACTGTAGGCTGCCTCCTTGATTTCCAAGCCACTGTACCCCCATACACCTTGAAGATGTACCCTGTAGTGGATCTCCTGGTGTCCATGTCTCCCCCCAGTCTGCATCCACATATCCAAGCGCAACCCTTTTGCTGGAGTAGGCATCAAATACCAATTCAAGATCTGTGGTTCCTCTGATGTACCTCAGACAATGTTTGGCAGCCAACCAGTGTGACTCATTCCATTTGCTGATGTACCTTGACAGGACCCCAGCTGCATGGGCAAGATCTGGTCTGGTTACTGTGGCAGCATAAAGGATGGATCCAACCAGCTTTGGATATGGCCGATCCTGTGCCAACTCATGCTCTGTGTCTGTAGCAGGTATTGGCTTGAAGCCAGAAGGAAGTGGTGTCTTGGCTGGGTTACAGTTTGCCATATCAAACCGGTCCAGCAGTGCCTCCATATAGTGTTCTTGAGACAAGTACAGTTTCTTCTGAACCCTGTTCCTGTGTATGTTGATACCAAGGAAGTACCCTGCAGGCCCTGAGTCTGAGCATTCAAATCTGCTGTTCAGAGCTTCTTTGAACTTGTCCAAGGTCTTCCTTGAGTTACAGGCAATGAGTTGGTCATCTACATGCACAGAGAGCATGAGTAGTTCCCCCTCACAGCGTCGGACATAGAAGCAGGGATCTGCCCTAGTTGGCTGGAGGCCTTGGGAGCGCAGCCACTCATCAAGTGCCTTGTTGAAGCATCTGGGGGACTGTCTGAGGCCGTAGAGGGACTTTTGCAGGAGGAGAACTTTGTTGGCAGGGATATCACTCCCTTCAGGGGGTTCAAGGTGGATAACTTCCTCCAAATCACCATTCAAGAAGGCAGCCTTGATGTCCACTTGATCACACTCCAGGTCATAGTGGTTCACCAAGGAAAGGAATACTCTGATAGAATCCTTGTGGGCTACAGCAGAGAAGACCTCATTGTAGTCAAGACCAGCACGTTGTGAGAAGCCCTTGGCTACCCATCTGGCCTTGTATGCAGCTGGCTTGCCAGTGTTGCCATCAATCTTCCTGGTATAGACCCATCTGGCCTTCAGTATCCTCTGTCCAGCCATCCTGTCAACCACTTTCCAGACCTTGTATTTCTCCATCTTGGCCAATTCTTCCTGCATGGCCAGGGCCCACTGCTCCCCCTCACTTGATCGAACAGCATCTTTGTAGCTGTTAGGTGTGTTGGTAGACATGGCATTGAAAGCAATGGCCATGGTACCCCAAGTCTCTGGATCATTGGTCAGAGATAGGGGATCAATGGAGGAGACATCACTGTTTGTCTCATGAGAAGGGCTGGGAGAGGGTGGTAAAGGTGGTTCTCCTTGTTGGTGCTCTGCATCATATCTTGCCAGTTGTTGTAGAAGCTCCATTGGGGATTGATGCTCCTGGTCATTTTCCAGCTGCTTGTCACCTTTAGCATCATCTTGTGTTGTGGATGGAGTGCCAATATGGTCAGGCATCTCTGAGATTGGATCCTCCACTATTATATCCTTTGCAGTGTCAACTGCTTCTTTGAGAAAAATGCTCTTCCCTGCTGAGGTCTGGGGAAGAACCAGTGTCTTGGGTGTGATCATATCCCTGGTGACTTGTATTTTCCTTGTCACCTCATCCAACACCCTGTAGCTTGAGGTGCTGCTGTCACTTGCATAGCCCATGAATCTCCCTGGGCGATAACGAGGGTGCAGTTTGTTTGTGTTGGTGTGGTCTCTGAAGAAGACTTTCTGACCAAAGGCATGGAGACGGGTGAAGAGTAGGCGCTTGCCAAACCAACTCTCAAATGGAATGGTCATGTCACTGCCAAAGGAGCAATTGCAACAGAAGGCAATGTATTTGGCAGCTTCACCCCAGAGGTTGTCTGGAAGTCCAGTCTCAACCAGCAGTGTCCTCACACCATTGAGGATGGTGAGGTGTGCTCTCTCAACCCTTCCATTTTGAGCATGTGCACCTGGTGGTACCATTGTGTGCTCAATTCCTTTTTCCTTGATATATCTTGCAAATGGACCAGAGGCAAATTCTCCACCTCTGTCTGAACGGACATTCTTCACCCTATGCCCTGTCTGATTCTCAGCATGGTTGACAAAACTCTTGAACGCATGCAAGGCTTCAGATTTGGCCTTGAGCAAGGTGAGGGAGATCCTGTGACTGTAGTCATCATAGACAGTGAGGAAATAGCGCATTCCCCCCCTTGCTATTACTGGTGCTGGTCCCCAGATGTCAATGTGGAGTGTCTCCAGGGGTTTGGAGGCTTTGGTGTCAGGGTTGGGGTGTGAAGGGAGACGGCCAGTTTTTCCTTGTATACAAGCTTCACAGGAGAATTCCTTCAAATCCTCAACTGATGCATCTGTCAGGATAAATGATCCAATCTGTGCCTGTGCCTGGGTGGCTGTGTAGAGTAGATTAAGCTGGGGCTGTGTAAAGCTGTGCATTGCTGTGCTGTGAGGGTGGAGGCTGAGTAAGCAGAAAGGGTTTGAGCAACATATAAATACCACCTAGTTTAGACATCTTTGCCACCCATGCAATCTAGGAATAGCTAGACACTTGACACAGCTTGCTCAAGCTCCACCACCAGACACAACCTTCCAACAGGTTATGAGCCTCGCTGCCTAACAGCAAACTCAGAGAAACTTCCATCATCTTCCATCACCTTCCATCACTTTCCATCACTTTCCATCACTTTCCATCACTTTCCATCACTTTCCATCACCTTCCATCACCTTCTATCACCTTCTTTCAACAGTTCAAAGTCCTGGATACTGCGTGTGCCACAGGTCCTACTTGAAACAAGTGGTGAAAGAATCTGGAACCCCCAGTGGCAAGTCCCTGCGCCTAGAGCACTAAGCAAACTTGCCTTGCTTCAGCTAAGTACTACCTGGACGTCTTTCCTATATCAATTTTTGGGATTGTACCCTGACTTTGAAGTACAGCTACCTATTATTGAACATGTCTGGAGAGACAGACAATTCCTACTATAGGGGGATTATCCTTACTGGGCCCCACAACTATGCTGAATGGGAACTGTCCATCAAGACTTCCCTCATTCTCAAAGATCTGGAGATCTGTGCCCCAAGCACCCTCCCAGAAAAGCCTTCTCCAGAAGATAAAGAGAAGTACAAGAAGTCAAGACAGGCATTTGCCCTCCTTATCAAGTCATTGTCCCCAGATGTTCAAGCATCTCTGCCTGCAGAGATCCGCTCTGTAGACACAGCCAACAGCCAGGCTCTCTGGGACGAATTGAAATCACAATACTCAGCAACAGTTGGGGCTAGGCAGGCCCACCTCCTGCAGAAGATGTGGACCTCTCCAGTAATTGAGGGAGATGATCCCATCAAGTGTATGGCTGAGATCAGGTCAGCCCATGCACAAATCAACAGCAGCGGAGAGAACCTCTCAGACCGCATGCTGGCATATGCAATGACACTGGCTCTCCCTGAGTCCTTCAACACTGTCAAACAGACACTCTGGCTCAGGGAACCTCTCTCTTCTACTGCTGTGCAAGCAGCAGTCCAGGCAGAATGGACTAGGAGGTCCACTGAGGATTCTGCCATGGCCAACAGGGTGCATAATGCACAACCCCTTGGAAGCAACAACCCAAGGAAGAATAAGGCTAGGGAATGGACAGAGAAGTGGTGCAGTATCCACAGGGTGTCCACCCACAATACTAAGGACTGTGGGTCTAGACAGTCCCAGGGCAATACCAACACATCTGGCCAAGCAAATGTGGCCACTTCCCCAAGCTCAGGCAGAGAAGAGCAAGGGGTGACACTTCATGCTACAGCAGCTGTAGCACACACTACCTCTGAGACCACCTTTGTTGTGGACTCAGGAGCATCTCATCACATGGTGTTCAACAAAACTCTCTTCAAGGACTATGGCCCAGCTGCCATCAGAACAGTCAAGATTGGGAATGGCACTATACTCCCTGTATCTGGGCAAGGCACAGTCAAGTTTGGTACCACTACCCTCACCAATGTGCTCCATGTGCCTAGTTTGGAGTGCAACCTCTTGGCTGTTAACAAAGTACCTTCCCAGCTTTGTTGGATATTCAACAACAAAGAAGGAAAGCTCCTTGACCATTCCACCAACAAGGTCCACCTCTCTGCCCCTTTTGCTAATGGAACCTACTCTCTCCAGGCAGGTCCATTTTCTGCTCATGCCCATATTGCTCAAGTTGCTGATAGCCTACTAGAGTGGCATCAAAAACTAGGGCATCTTGGAATTGAGGGCCTTCTCAGGCTTGCAAAAGAGGGTAGACTAGGTGTGAATAACAAGGTCAAGGATGCATCAGTTGAGGATTTGAAGGAGTTCTCCTGTGAAGCTTGTATACAAGGAAAAACTGGCCGTCTCCCTTCACACCCCAACCCTGACACCAAAGCCTCCAAACCCCTGGAGACACTCCACATTGACATCTGGGGACCAGCACCAGTAATGGCAAGGGGGGGAATGCGCTATTTCCTCACTGTCTATGATGACTACAGTCACAGGATCTCCCTCACCTTGCTCAAGGCCAAATCTGAAGCCTTGCATGCGTTCAAGAGTTTTGTCAACCATGCTGAGAATCAGACAGGGCATAGGGTGAAGAATGTCCGTTCAGACAGAGGTGGAGAATTTGCCTCTGGTCCATTTGCAAGATATATCAAGGAAAAAGGAATTGAGCACACAATGGTACCACCAGGTGCACATGCTCAAAATGGAAGGGTTGAGAGAGCACACCTCACCATCCTCAATGGTGTGAGGACACTGCTGGTTGAGACTGGACTTCCAGACAACCTCTGGGGTGAAGCTGCCAAATACATTGCCTTCTGTCGCAACTGCTCTTTTGGCAGTGACCTGACCATTCCATTTGAGAGTTGGTTTGGCAAGCGCCTACTCTTCACCCGTCTCCATGCCTTTGGTCAGAAAGTCTTCTTCAGAGACCACACCAACACAAACAAACTGCACCCTCGTTATCGCCCAGGGAGATTCATGGGCTATGCAAGTGATAGCAGCACCTCAAGTTACAGGGTGTTGGATGAGGTGACAAGGAAAATACAAGTCACCAGGGATATGGTCACACCCAAGACACTGGTTCTTCCCCAGACCTCAGCAGGGAAGAGCATTTTTTCTCAAAGAAGCAGTTGACACTGCAAAGGATATAATAGTGGAGGATCCAATCTCAGAGATGCCTGACCATATTGGCACTCCATCCACAACACATGATGATGATGCTAAAGGTGACAAGCAGCTGGAGAATGACCAGGAGCATCAATCCCCAATGGAGCTTCTACGACAACTGGCAAGACATGATGCAGAGCACCAACAAAGAGAACCATCTTTACCACCCTCTCCCAGCCCTTCTCATGAGACAAACAGTGATGTCTCCTCTATTGATCCCCTATCTCTGACCAATGATCCAGAGACTTGGGGTACCATGGCCATTGCCCTCAATGCTATGTCTACCAACACACCTAACAGCTACAAAGATGCTGTTCGATCAAGTGAGGGGGAGCAGTGGGCCCTGGCCATGCAGGAAGAATTGGCCAAGATGGAGAAATACAAGGTCTGGAAAGTGGTTGACAGGATGGCTGGACAGAGGATACTGAAGGCCAGATGGGTCTATACCAGGAAGATTGATGGCAACACTGGCAAGCCAGCTGCATACAAGGCCAGATGGGTAGCCAAGGGCTTCTCACAACGTGCTGGTCTTGACTACAATGAGGTCTTCTCTGCTGTAGCCCACAAGGATTCTATCAGAGTATTCCTTTCCTTGGTGAACCACTATGACCTGGAGTGTGATCAAGTGGACATCAAGGCTGCCTTCTTGAACGGTGATTTGGAGGAAGTTATCCACCTTGAACCCCCTGAAGGGAGTGATATCCCTGCCAACAAAGTTCTCCTCCTGCAAAAGTCCCTCTATGGCCTCAGACAGTCCCCCAGATGCTTCAACAAGGCGCTTGATGAGTGGCTGCGCTCCCAAGGCCTCCAGCCAACTAGGGCAGATCCCTGCTTCTATGTCCGACGCTGTGAGGGGGAACTACTCATGCTCTCTGTGCATGTAGATGACCAACTCATTGCCTGTAACTCAAGGAAGACCTTGGACAAGTTCAAAGAAGCTCTGAACAGCAGATTTGAATGCTCAGACTCAGGGCCTGCAGGGTACTTCCTTGGTATCAACATACACAGGAACAGGGTTCAGAAGAAACTGTACTTGTCTCAAGAACACTATATGGAGGCACTGCTGGACCGGTTTGATATGGCAAACTGTAACCCAGCCAAGACACCACTTCCTTCTGGCTTCAAGCCAATACCTGCTACAGACACAGAGCATGAGTTGGCACAGGATCGGCCATATCCAAAGCTGGTTGGATCCATCCTTTATGCTGCCACAGTAACCAGACCAGATCTTGCCCATGCAGCTGGGGTCCTGTCAAGGTACATCAGCAAATGGAATGAGTCACACTGGTTGGCTGCCAAACATTGTCTGAGGTACATCAGAGGAACCACAGATCTTGAATTGGTATTTGATGCCTACTCCAGCAAAAGGGTTGCGCTTGGATATGTGGATGCAGACTGGGGGGGAGACATGGACACCAGGAGATCCACTACAGGGTACATCTTCAAGGTGTATGGGGGTACAGTGGCTTGGAAATCAAGGAGGCAGCCTACAGTGGCATTATCAACAACAGAAGCAGAATACATGGCCTCTGCTGATGCTGCAAAACAGGCAGTCTGGCTTAGGCTTCTTCTGGAGGACATAGGTACTGGCCTAGGAGAGCGTCCACTGGAGCTTCTCAATGACAATGCTGGAGCTATAGCTTTGTCAAAGAACCCTGTCAATCATGAGAAATCAAAACACATTGACATGAGGCATCACTTCATCCGGGAGAAGGTGGAGGACAAAACTGTCTCTCTCACACATGTGCCATCAATGGAAAACATAGCGGATCTTCTCACAAAGGCCCTGCCTACTGAGTCCTTCCAGAAACTGTGTCAGCTCCTGGGTATGAAGAGATTGGATCAAGGGGGAGTGTCAGGATAAATGATCCAATCTGTGCCTGTGCCTGGGTGGCTGTGTAGAGTAGATTAAGCTGGGGCTGTGTAAAGCTGTGCATTGCTGTGCTGTGAGGGTGGAGGCTGAGTAAGCAGAAAGGGTTTGAGCAACATATAAATACCACCTAGTTTAGACATCTTTGCCACCCATGCAATCTAGGAATAGCTAGACACTTGACACAGCTTGCTCAAGCTCCACCACCAGACACAACCTTCCAACAGCATCCTTGACCTTGTTATTCACACCTAGTCTACCCTCTTTTGCAAGCCTGAGAAGGCCCTCAATTCCAAGATGCCCTAGTTTTTGATGCCACTCTAGTAGGCTATCAGCAACTTGAGCAATATGGGCATGAGCAGAAAATGGACCTGCCTGGAGAGAGTAGGTTCCATTAGCAAAAGGGGCAGAGAGGTGGACCTTGTTGGTGGAATGGTCAAGGAGCTTTCCTTCTTTGTTGTTGAATATCCAACAAAGCTGGGAAGGTACTTTGTTAACAGCCAAGAGGTTGCACTCCAAACTAGGCACATGGAGCACATTGGTGAGGGTAGTGGTACCAAACTTGACTGTGCCTTGCCCAGATACAGGGAGTATAGTGCCATTCCCAATCTTGACTGTTCTGATGGCAGCTGGGCCATAGTCCTTGAAGAGAGTTTTGTTGAACACCATGTGATGAGATGCTCCTGAGTCCACAACAAAGGTGGTCTCAGAGGTAGTGTGTGCTACAGCTGCTGTAGCATGAAGTGTCACCCCTTGCTCTTCTCTGCCTGAGCTTGGGGAAGTGGCCACATTTGCTTGGCCAGATGTGTTGGTATTGCCCTGGGACTGTCTAGACCCACAGTCCTTAGTATTGTGGGTGGACACCCTGTGGATACTGCACCACTTCTCTGTCCATTCCCTAGCCTTATTCTTCCTTGGGTTGTTGCTTCCAAGGGGTTGTGCATTATGCACCCTGTTGGCCATGGCAGAATCCTCAGTGGACCTCCTAGTCCATTCTGCCTGAACTGCTGCTTGCACAGCAGTAGAAGAGAGAGGTTCCCTGAGCCAGAGTGTCTGTTTGACAGTGTTGAAGGACTCAGGAAGAGCCAGTGTCATTGCATATGCCAGCATGCGGTCTGAGAGGTTCTCTCCGCTGCTGTTGATTTGTGCATGGGCTGACCTGATTTCAGCCATACACTTGATGGGATCATCTCCCTCAATTACTGGAGAAGTCCACATCTTCTGCAGGAGGTGGGCCTGCCTAGCCCCAACTGTTGCTGAGTATTGTGATTTCAATTCGTCCCAGAGAGCCTGGCTGTTGGCTGTGTCTACAGAGCGGATCTCTGCAGGCAGAGATGCTTGAACCTCTGGGGACAATGACTTGATAAGGAGGGCAAATGCCTGTCTTGACTTCTTGTACTTCTCTTTGTCCTCTGGAGAAGGCTTTTCTGGGAGGGTGCTTGGGGCACAGATCTCCAGATCTTTGAGAATGAGGGAAGTCTTGATGGACAGTTCCCATTCAGCATAGTTGTGGGGCCCAGTAAGGATAATCCCCCTATAGTAGGAATTGTCTGTCTCTCCAGACATGTTCAATAATAGGTAGTTAGCTGAAGCAAGGCAAGTTTGCTTAGTGCTCTAGGCGCAGGGACTTGCCACTGGGGGTTCCAGATTCTTTCACCACTTGTTTCAAGTAGGACCTGTGGCACACGCAGTATCCAGGACTTTAAATTGTTGAAAGAAGGTGATAGAAGGTGATGGAAGGTGATGGAAAGTGATGGAAAGTGATGGAAAGTGATGGAAGATGATGGAAGGTGATGGAAGTTTCTCTGAGTTTGCTGTTAGGCAGCAAGGCTCATAACCTGTTGGAAGGTTGTGTCTGGTGGTGGAGCTTGAGCAAGCTGTGTCAAGTGTCTAGCTATTCCTAGATTGCATGGGTGGCAAAGATGTCTAAACTAGGTGGTATTTATATGTTGCTCAAACCCCTTCTGCTTACTCAGCCTCCACCCTCAGAGCACAGCAATGCACAGCTTTACACAGCCCCAGCTTAATCTACTCTACACAGCCACCCAGGCACAGGCACAGATTGGATCATTTATCCTGACACAATTTGCTTGAATAGCTTGAGAATGTTTTGCCAACAACAGCGCATCCTGTGCCTCCTTCTCCTCCAACTCCATGCGCGAAGCCGCCATTTTCCAATCTTCTTCACTCAGTCACACTAAACCATATTCTTGCCATTCCTTCTCTTCTTCGGATGATCGGATGGGTGGGAGGAGTGATAGACATTTGCCATAGACAAGTTGAGCGGGGGAGGTCTTGGTAGACTTGCGAATAGTGGAGTTCATTGTGAAAGCCGCCCGTTGAAGGTCTTTGGCCCAGCGGTTGCCCTGGCGATTTGTGTAAACACGTGGCACCTGAAGGACGGTCTTGTTGGAACGTTCAGACACACTGTTGGTCTCGGGGTGATACGCCGTGGACAACTTCAATTTTGTCTCACACAATTCATTCAGCCGATCCCAATAGGAAGCAGTGAGCAACTTGTCATGGTCGGAAACAATAGAACGCGGGAATCCAAACTTGGAGACCCAGTTGTCAAAGTAAAGTTGAGCGGCGGTAGACAAGTCAACTGTAGTGACAGTGGGGATGAGGACTACCCAGCCAGTAAGACAATCAGTGATGACCATAAGATAGTCAAAACCGTTACTGACGGGCAAGGGACCAACAAAGTCAATGGCGATATCGGCAAATTTGCCGAGAGGGACGGGCAAGGAGTGAAGGAGGCCGGTGGGTTTGGTGGTGGTAGATTTTGCAGTTTGACAGGGGTGGCACGTTTGAACGTACTCGCGAACACTCCCCTTTATCTTTGGCCAAAAGTATTTTGCCATCACCGCCTCCAACGTCTTTTCCAACCCAAAATGTCCCAGCGCATCATGACACTCCTTCAGACACTCCTTCCGCACTCCTTCCACATCCAGCACTCAGATTCTCTCCTTCCAATGCACAACTCCACCTGCTTCTGATTCCTTCCCTTGACTGTCCAACTCTCCACCCCCGGCGGACGTTTGTCTGCCTTCAACCAGCGCCGCATGATCTCGTCGCTCTCGTATCCCCTCGCTATCGTCTCAAGGAACTCGCCATTGGCGGACATGACAAGGAGGGACAAGGCATTGATGTTGGCGTCGGAGTGAAGGCGAGAAAGGGCATCGGCGATGAAGTTGGTGTCCCCTGGGATATGATTGATCCGTAGGTCGTAGTCGGCAATGACCAAGAGCCATTGCTTCTGTTGCTCAGAGAGCTGGGGCTGTTGGAGGAACCACTGTAAGGTGGAGTGGTCAGTGAGGACGTGGATGGGGACGCTGAGCAAGAGAGAGCGCCATTGTTTGAGCTCGTGGATGATGGCAAGTAACTCTTTCTTGTGAACGGGGTAGTTCTTCTCAGCAGGGAGCAGAGCACGGGAGTCGAAAGCGATGGGAGCAGCCGTTTCAGGAGAAGGGCCAGTCCCTAACCACGCGCCGATACCTGTGTTGCTAACGTCAGTGTGAAGATAAAGGTTGGTATTGCCGGTCGCAACTGCTTGAAAGTTAAGAGGAGTCAGGGCAGTGATGTGGGCGACTAACTCTTTGAGGGCTACGAAAGCGCTGTGCGCTTCTTTTGTTCAGTTCCACACCCATGGCAATGCCGGGAGTGGGCAAGGGGCCTGGCCCCGCTCCAGTAACCTCTTTCTTGTCTCATACGCCTTCTCGGCCGCTTTGTTGGGGGGAAGGAGTGCCGTTAAAACCGAGGTATGCTTGGCAATGTTGGGGATGAATTTTCGCAAATATTGGAGAAGTCCTAGAAAGCTGCGGAGCTCTTTGACCGTATGTGTCAGGATAAATGATCCAATCTGTGCCTGTGCCTGGGTGGCTGTGTAGAGTAGATTAAGCTGGGGCTGTGTAAAGCTGTGCATTGCTGTGCTGTGAGGGTGGAGGCTGAGTAAGCAGAAGGGGTTTGAGCAACATATAAATACCACTTAGTTTAGACATCTCTGCCACCCATGCAATCTAGGAATAGCTAGACACTTGACACAGCTTGCTCAAGCTCCACCACCAGACACAACCTTCCAACAGTATGAGCATTCGGCCAAGACGTGAGCGCGGTGACCTTCTGGGGATCAGGACCAATTTTTGCGTGAGAGATCACGTGACCCAAAAAAGACACCTTGTCTGTGACCTGCAAGCATCGCAACCCGGCCCCTTTCAACGCCGCCAGTACCGCCCTAATCCTGCCACCCAGCTCTTCGTCATTGGCCCCCCAGATAATCACATCATCCACATACACCTCGCATGTTTCTCCAAGCAACCTGCACAACACTTCATTCACTCTCCTTTGTTGTGTGGCTGGTGAGTTGTGTGCACGCTGCGGCATGACAACCCACTCATAGAGACCCCAAGGCGTAGTAATGGCAGTCTTCTCAATGTCCTTCTCCTCCATCAAGGTCTGAAAGAAGGCATCGGTCATATCCAACTTTGCAAAGACCTTGCCCAAGGCGGCGCGCTGAAGGATATCCTCAATAAAGGTGGTGAGTTTTTGTCGGGAATAGTGACAGCGTTTAACCCACGATAATCGCAGATGAAACGGGATTTCCCATTGCTTTTCTTGATCAAGAACGCTGGCGCAGCCCAAGACGAAATCGAGGGGCAAAGATGATCAGCACAACAGTGTTTCTCAATCTCTTCGGCAAAAGCAGCCTTCCTTGCCGCCGGGACACGGAAACCAGCCCGGGCGACAGGGCAAACACCAGGGAGGATGTCGATGCGATGGCAGACTTTGGAAGTAGGGGAGCAGATGTCCGGATAGTTTTCAACATTGTCGATATCGGTGGGGAGGACGTCGGCATAGTCGCGGCGGATGGCTGTAGCGTGCTCCTCGCAACTGAGAGAGGATGGGCCCAAGGGCAAGATGGAGGGGTTGTCAAAAGTGATGTGGTAGACCCCTGCAGGCCGAGCATGAATGCATTTACCCTCAGACATGAGTTGAGCAAGTTTCGCCGCGCCCTCAAGGATACAGTGCTGGAGGCAGAGAGGTATGCCGAGGATGAAATCAACACCAGAGAGGGAGGGCAGCACCAAGTAGGAAGATTGCTTGTAGACTGTGGGACCAATATAGTCATCCATGCGAACCCGTCTATTGACCACCGGTCCTCGACACCCATCCGCCATCCTTGTACCGTAGGGATGCACCTTTTCAGGTAACAATCCATGCCGGTCTACAAAACTCTGACTAACAACGTTGACGGTTGCACCTGTATCAAACAGAGCTGTGGTGAGGGGGGAGTCAGCCCGGAGGCCTATGTCAACGAGAATGAGGGGTACCGACTTGTTTAGAAAGCCACAGTCTCCGTATCCTCAGCCAGCTCCATTGCGGCAATGATAGCCATCCCTTCATCCTCTAACTCCGCCCCGTTGTCAACACTGAGATGGGCGATCCGCTGACGCATCGGACATGCCCCACTCTGATGTCCAGCTTGTCGACACATAAAGCACAAATTATTATCACTCAAGAACTTGCGCGCAGTGATAGCTGCCTGTTGTTCCTCAGCGTCGGTGCTGCCAGCGCGGGGAAGGGGACCACCGGACAACCAGCCTCGCTCTTGCTTGGACAAGACGCGTCCATTGAGCGTGGCGGGAGCGAGGGCGGCGGCAGGGACAGTGCTGGGGGTGGCCTTGAGAGAAGGAGCAGGGCGAGCAAAAGAGGGAGTAGCACAAGGAGTAGAAACAGGCAAGGACGGCGCCGGAGCTTCCATGTCAAAGATATCCAGAAGTTCCTTGTGTAAGAGGCTTGCCTCATACCCCTCAATACAAGCTCGACTTTGGCCTTCAAAGACGGATACCGGTGAGCACTATCGGACTTTCACCAGGATAAGTAAGTGTTGGAAGGTTGTGTCTGGTGGTGGAGCTTGAGCAAGCTGTGTCAAGTGTCTAGCTATTCCTAGATTGCATGGGTGGCAAAGATGTCTAAACTAGGTGGTATTTATATGTTGCTCAAACCCCTTCTGCTTACTCAGCCTCCACCCTCACAGCACAGCAATGCACAGCTTTACACAGCCCCAGCTTAATCTACTCTACACAGCCACCCAGGCACAGGCACAGATTGGATCATTTATCCTGACAGTAAGCATATGTGGAAGGGCAGCCTGTAGCGTTGGAGGTTGGAACTCTGGTAAAAGAGAAGCGCTCCTGCTATGCAGGAGGCGGCCTATTAAAACCATGAGGGAAGACAGAAGAACTCCAACAAACGAGAAGCGCTGGAAACTATGATTACGTGACTGAAGTCACGTGCTTGAAGGGATCTTGTTGGGCTTGCGCGCGCGCACAGATTGGGGATAAACACGGCGGGCTTGTTTCTTCTTCTTCTTGCCCGTCGTCATTCTTTCTTCTGGCCTTCAGCATTATTGCTAAGGTGTCTGTGTGCGTTCGTGAGTCTGTTTTTACGTATCAAATTGTACATATCACTTACATCTGGGCAGTTGTCTTTGCTAGGTATTGACTTCAGCCCAGGTGAGTTCTTGCCCGTCGTCGTTCTTTCTTCTGGCCTTCAGCATTATTGCTAAGGTGTCTGTGTGCGTTCTTGTCTTTGCTAGGTATTGACTTCAGCCCAGGTCACCGCTCGTTCTTGTCTGTGTGACATACATGTATTGGGGTCCTGTTTGCTGTCCAGGAATACACCGCCCCTTCGCTACACTCCGCCGTTATTCGCTGCTCCGCCGTCCGCTCCCCAGCCGTTCGCTTCCTCCCTCTCCCTCCAGTGAGATCATCTAGCCGTAGGCAGGTGGTTTACACCTTGACAAGGTTGTCCAGCATTGCGTCTGCGGGGGTAGTGCCGCGTTGGCGGACGCGAGAGATGAGTCAATGGGTGAGATGCGCAGGGATACTAGTGATAAGGTGTTCCTTGGACTTGTCATCAGACAGAGCTCAAGAAGTGCCAGCAAGAATAACAAGGTATTCAGAGGATTTCTCGTAAAATGTCTGCCATGCAGACGGAGTGGCGGCCAAGCACGTGAGATGGCGGAAAGCGCAACGCGTGTCCATCATCCAAGTTAGGGACAGGGTCTCCCACTGGAATGATTCCTTCCATGCCACCCAAGTTGCACACCTCTCGCCTTTGGTCATTCTCCACAGTCGGTACTTGGCAGGGATTGACTCATTTGCCTTGTGCACCTTCCAACGC
The DNA here is from genome assembly GCA_036426225.1 of Cryptococcus sp. DSM 104548. Classification (NCBI taxonomy): domain Eukaryota; kingdom Fungi; phylum Basidiomycota; class Tremellomycetes; order Tremellales; family Cryptococcaceae; genus Cryptococcus; species Cryptococcus maquisensis. Next base: position 442,537 of record CP144037.1, read on the forward strand.
TCCTGCTCCGTAACAGACAATCACCCACTTGTATATCCCTCCATTTCCCTAAAACATCTCTCCAAATCCTGCAGGTGACCCATGATGACAAGCCCCGAGGTGGTAGCCTCTTTGGGCTTGGGGAGAGAGGGTTTGTCGGACGACTGGAGGGCGGAGACCAAGTCGTGGATTGTGAAGGAAGGGGCAGGGGCGGGCGGGGAGGACGTGTTGGGATGGCAGAGCTTGGGACCAATGTGGGGTGGAGCATTGCAGGCAAAAGAGGGATGGGGAGTGCCGGTGCGCATAGAGGTTTTAGGACTGGTGTGGAGGGGGACATCACCCGAAGCCGTAGACCCATCGGAAGTAGGAGTAGGCTTGGGGGAGTAAATAAAGGTGAGGCCGTGTTTGTCCTTCCTCATATCAATTGACCTGAGGCCAATGGTGTCCTCAGCTGAGAGATAATATCCGTCTCCATCCTCCTCCCATACATAGAATCTGACACCTCCTTCTCCCAACGTTGGGTGTAAACCACCTGCCTATGGCTAGATGATCTCACTGGAGGGAGGGAGGAAGCGAATGGCTGGGGATCGGACGGAAGAACGGTGGATAACGGCAAAGTGTAGCAAAGGGGCGGTGTATTCCTGGACAGCAAACAGGACCCCAATACATGTATGTCACACAGACAAGAACAAGCGGTGACCTGGGCTGAAGTCAATACCTAGCAAAGACAAGAACACACACAGACACCTTAGCAATAATGCTGAAGGCCAGAAGAAAGAATGACAACAGGCAAGAAGAAGAAGAAACAAGCCCGCCGTGTTTATCCCCAATCTGTGCACGTGCGCGAGCCTGACAAAATCCTTCAAGCACATGACTTCAGTTACATAATCACAGTTTCTGGCGCTTCTTGTTTGTTGGAGTTCTTCTGTCTTCCCTCATGGTTTTAACAGGCTGCCTTCTGCATATCAGGAGCGCTTCTCTTTTATTAGAGTTCCAACCTCCAATACTACAGGCTGCCCTTCCACATATGTTTGCTTATCCTGGTACAAGTCCAATAGTGCTCACCGGTATCCATCTTTGAAGGCCAAAAGTCAAGCTTGTATTGAGGGGTATGAGGCAAGCCTCTTACACTCACTCCACAATCATCATGGCTGACAAAAAAGCTGATAAACCCAAAGAGAACCCAACTCCCAGAGAAGGAGGTGTCAAATTCATGTTCAGGAGGAGGATTTCTATGACAACTGGCAAGACATGATACAGAGCACCAACAAGGAGAACCACCTTTACCACCCTCTCCCAGCCCTTCTCATGAGACAAACAGTGATGTCTCCTCCATTGATCCCCTATCTCTTACCAATGATCCAGATACTTGGGGTACCATGGCCACTGCCCTCAATGCCATGTCTACCAACACACCTAACAGCTACAAAGATGCTGTTCCTCCAAATCAGCAAGCCTCTTACACTCACTCCACAATCATCATGGCTGACAAAAAAGCTGATAAACCCAAAGAGAACCCAACTCCCAGAGAAGGAGGTGTCAAATTCATGTTCAGGAGGAGGATTTCTATGACAACTGGCAAGACATGATACAGAGCACCAACAAGGAGAACCACCTTTACCACCCTCTCCCAGCCCTTCTCATGAGACAAACAGTGATGTCTCCTCCATTGATCCCCTATCTCAGTTATCCACCTTGAACCCCCTGAAGGCAGTGATATCCCTGCCAACAAAGTTCTCCTCCTGCAAAAGTCCCTCTACGGCCTCAGACAGTCCCCCAGATGCTTCAACAAGGCACTTGATGAGTGGCTGCGCTCCCAAGGCCTCCAGCCAACTAGGGCAGATCCCTGCTTCTATGTCCGACGCTGTGAGGGGGAACTACTCATGCTCTCTGTGCATGTAGATGACCAACTCATTGCCTGTAACTCAAGGAAGACCTTGGACAAGTTCAAAGAAGCTCTGAACAGCAGATTTGAATGCTCAGACTCAGGGCCTGCAGGGTACTTCCTTGGTATCAACATACACAGGAACAGGGTTCAGAAGAAACTGTACTTGTCTCAAGAACACTATATGGAGGCACTGCTGGACCGGTTTGATATGGCAAACTGTAACCCAGCCAAGACACCACTTCCTTCTGGCTTCAAGCCAATACCTGCTACAGACACAGAGCATGAGTTGGCACAGGATCGGCCATATCCAAAGCTGGTTGGATCCATCCTTTATGCTGCCACAGTAACCAGACCAGATCTTGCCCATGCAGCTGGGGTCCTGTCAAGGTACATCAGCAAATGGAATGAGTCACACTGGTTGGCTGCCAAACATTGTCTGAGGTACATCAGAGGAACCACAGATCTTGAATTGGTATTTGATGCCTACTCCAGCAAAAGGGTTGCGCTTGGATATGTGGATGCAGACTGGGGGGGAGACATGGACACCAGGAGATCCACTACAGGGTACATCTTCAAGGTGTATGGGGGTACAGTGGCTTGGAAATCAAGGAGGCAGCCTACAGTGGCATTATCAACAACAGAAGCAGAATACATGGCCTCTGCTGATGCTGCAAAACAGGCAGTCTGGCTTAGGCTTCTTCTGGAGGACATAGGTACTGGCCTAGGAGAATGTCCACTGGAGCTTCTCAATGACAATGCTGGAGCTATAGCTTTGTCAAAGAACTCTGTCAATCATGAGAAATCAAAACACATTGACATGAGGCATCACTTCATCCGGGAGAAGGTGGAGGACAAAACTGTCTCTCTCACACATGTGCCATCAATGGAAAACATAGCAGATCTTCTCACAAAGGCCCTGCCTACTGAGTCCTTCCAGAAACTTTGTCAGCTCCTGGGTATGAAGAGATTGGATCAAGGGGGAGTGTCAGGATAAATGATCCAATCTGTGCCTGTGCCTGGGTGGCTGTGTAGAGTAGATTAAGCTGGGGCTGTGTAAAGCTGTGCATTGCTGTGCTGTGAGGGTGGAGGCTGAGTAAGCAGAAGGGGTTTGAGCAACATATAAATACCACCTAGTTTAGACATCTTTGCCACCCATGCAATCTAGGAATAGCTAGACACTTGACACAGCTTGCTCAAGCTCCACCACCAGACACAACCTTCCGACAGTTTGATCAAATGAGGGGGGGCAGTGGGCACTGGCCATGCAGGAAGAATTGGCCAAGATGGAGAAATACAAGGTCTGAAAGTGGTTGACAGGATGGCTGGACAGAGGATACTGTAAGAGGCTTGCCTCATACCCCTCAATACAAGCTCGACTTTGGCTTTCAAAGACGGATACCGGTGAGCACTATCGGACTTTCACCAGGATAAGTAAGCATATGTGGAAGGGCAGCCTGTAGCGTTGGAGGTTGGAACTCTGGTAAAAGAGAAGCGCTCCTGCTATGCAGGAGGTGGCCTATTAAAACCATGAGGGAAGACAGAAGAACTCCAACAAACAAGAAGCGCTGGAAACTATGATTACATGACTGAAGTCATGTGCTTGAAGGGATCTTGTTGGGCTCGCGCGCGCGCACAGATTGGGGATAAACACGGCGGGCTTGTTTCTTCTTCTTTTTGCCTGTTGTCATTCTTTCTTCTGGCCTTCAGCATTATTGCTAAGGTGTCTGTGTGTGTTCTTGTCTTTGCTAGGTATTGACTTCAGCCCAGGTCACCGCTTGTTCTTGTCTGTGTGACATACATGTATTGGGGTCCTGTTTGCTGTCCAGGAATACACCGCCCCTTTGCTACACTTTGCCGTTATCCACCGTTCTTCCGTCCGATCCCCAGCCATTCGCTTCCTCCCTCCCTCCAGTGAGATCATCTAGCCATAGGCAGGTGGTTTACACCCAACGTTGGGAGAAGGAGGTGTCAGATTCTATGTACGGGAGGAGGACGGAGACGGATATTATCTCTCAGCTGAGGACACCATTGGCCTCAGATCGGTTGATATGAGGAGGACAAACACGGCCTTACCTTTATTTACTCCCCCAAGCCTACCCCTACTTCCGATGGGTCGACGGCTTTGGACGAGGTCTGACATGAGGCATCACTTCATCCAGGAGAAGGTGGAGGACATAACTGTCTCTCTCACACATGTGCCATCAATGGAAAACATGGCAGATCTTCTCACAAAGGCCCTGCCTACTGAGTCTTTCCAGAAACTTTGTTGGCTCCTGGGTATGAAAAGATTGGATCAAGGGGGAGTGTCAAGATAAATGATCCAATCTGTGCCTGTGCCTGGGTGGCTGTGTAGAGTAGATCTAGCTGGGGCTGTGTAAAGCTGAGCATTGCTCATTGCTGTGCTGTGAGGGTGGAGGCTGAGTAAGCAGAAGGGTTTGAGCAGCATATAAATACCACCTAGTTTAGGCATCTTTGCCACACATGCAACCTAGGAATAGCTAGACACTTGACACAGCTTGCTCAAGCTCTACCACCAGACACAACCTTCCAACAGTATTGAGGGGTACAAAGTAAGGCAGGCCTCTTACAAGAACTGGTGAGGTTGGCAGGGAAGGGAGGGGGGGTCAATCAATGTGAGAATCTGGCCAGCAGAATCAATGTGACCAATGGGAGTATGTAACGGATCTATGGGAGCCACCATTGCATTGTACATAAGCTGCAGATACTATTCCAGTTAAGCTGGAATGGTAACCTTTTGCAGCAGTTAAGATGTCCAAGTTATTGATGTTTCTTTGCAGCTACATCCTTACACTTCACATCCTTTTCAGAATCTGCATTGATCCACAAAATATCAAGCCAATATTCCAGATTGTTTTCCAGCTATTGGAGAGTCGGTGCAGAGCACTATACAGCCTCCACCAAATGTCTGGACCTGCACAGCACCCAAGAGGCCAAAAGACACCCTTAAAAAGTGCAGTGCCCCACAAAATTGGACATTCTGTTTGTGCAGTGCAATGAGGCTCTCTTATCTATCTTTTGAAGGATTTGCTGCTGTGGTGAAGCAGGTCATACTTGTCCATTGTACATGGGTGCAGGTTTGGTGGTGATTGTGCTTTCTCCAATGCTTTGTGTACTGATTTATTGTCTTCTGCAGCGTTTTTGATAAGGGAGGTCACTTCTAATCCAACTTGGGCAGCTTGTATGTATTGCTCGGGCCTGATCAGTGGTTGGAAGTAACATGACCTTGTGTCTGTAGTGAAGCTCGATTCTTTTTCTAATGGGTGGTGATCATTCCAACAAGTGAGGGCATTGGGCTTTGTGCCCTGGATGCCCATTCATCACACAATCTAAAAATCAAAATATGACAGTATCTCTGAACATGTAGGTTGTCTTAAAATTTAACTATTTAGCTCATAGAGTACTCAAGATTTGGAGGTTGGTGTACACTCTGATGGTTTCTCAAGCTCCTTCAAGATCATGCTGCTATTCATTGAAGTTGAAGATGATTGTTGTCACACCAATGTGCAAGCCTGAATCACAATGACCAGTTAAACTTTGTTCTCTGCTTGCATCACCACAACAAGACACAAGTTTTGTCACTTTTCCCATAATTCTGGAGTTTACTCTTTGTCTATGTATCATACAGTACCAAGATCCTCCTTGTAACTAACCCACTACACTATCCCCTCACCTACCCCACCCCCAACTTCACTGACAACTTCTGGGCCTGCTGATAAAACTTTTCCATCTTCCCTGCTCCACCAAAGTCTTCAATACCATCACAATTGAAAAGATTGCTGGACAGCATACCTCACAACCTAATGAATGCAATGACAGATACTGAGAGATAGAGGAAGATGTGAGACTTGAGGGATGGAAAGAAGAGTGTGAGAGATCCAAATGAAAAAATGAAGGGTGCTATAAGAAAGACCTTGATACTCTCAGTCTTGGAGCTTTTGATCTGAGATTTGGAGGGTTGGGAACCAATGCTATTGAGAAGGCATCTGATGAATACTATGAAGCTGTGTAGAAAGAGAGCTACAAGTGGCAAAGATGTGTAAGCAAGACAAGTTTGGAAAAGGTATATAAGCAGCTAGCTTTGCCTCCAGCTTTGAGCTCCTCAGCAATCTTGAACTGGTCTGTTCTGCATACAAAGCATCTGGGAAGCCAAGTAAAGAAATTAATTAAGTCAAATGGACACATTGACAACTGAAGCAAGGCTTCAGCATGGTAACAGAACTAGATACAGCAGGTCTACTGTCTAAGTGTAAGTGTATTGGTAATTGCAAGAATTTCCTTATCATGGATAGGGTAGTTGAGCTCTGCAGGAATCATCTTTTAAGACTAGGCAGCCATTGGTTAGAGTGCCCCTCCATCAGTCTCTGCGAGACAGTATGCCTGCTACTGCATAACTTGACACATATGTTTCAATCACTAATCTCATAGATGTGCCATAATGTACAAGCAGGCAACTGGATGTGGACCCCTGCTTGAATCAGGGAATACTTGTTATTGGGTGTCCCCCCATAATGACAGAAATTATTCTTTGTGGAAGCCCCATGAGGGAAGGGCAATGGTGGAGTAGTTCTTGATGAATTGTCAATGGTAACTACAGAACGCAAGGAAAGAGTGAGTCTCATGGAGGTTGCACAGGGTCTGCCACTCCAGTATAATTTCTCACTAACCACGTACCCAAGTAATTCTACTGAGGGTTGTGAAAACTTGCATTTGGATGCCTTTGCATAAAGTTGGGTTCTGCAAAGGCATGGTAGTACTTGTTTACTGTGTCCTCCCATCCTTTGTGCTCAGCAATGTTGGAGCTCAACACAAGCATACTATCAGGATAGTTGATTACATTTCTATCCAACATATCTTGGAAGTTGATGTTCAACAGATGTTGAAAGAAGGCTGGGTGTTGGGGAGGCTTGATCATCATCACCTTGTACTCATAGTATCTGTAGCAAGTTCTAAGAGTGGTTTTCCACTCTTCTCCTTTTGCTATTATAGTTGGATGAGTTTGTAGGCCCCTTGCAAATGAATCTGTGTAAAGACCTGGGCTGAATTCAGGCATCCAACATTTCAGATATTAATGGGCAGTAACAGTTTTTGATGGTGATTTTGTTCATTCCCCTGTAATCTACACACATCCTGAGACTGCCATCTTTCTCTTTGACAATTAGTATAGGTGGCTGGAGACTCAGAGGGAACAATGAACCCTGTTGCAAGGTTCTCTTCCAAGTATACTTTCAATGGTCTGATTTCCTCCTTGGATGGAGAGCAGATTGGTTTGTAAGGTGGAACTTTGCCTTCTACCAATGGTAGTTGATGGTCAAACAGTTGGTGCTCTGGATGAATATCCACATTTTTCATTTGTTGAAGGTGTCAAGGATCTGATGGTAGTTCTTTAGGATGATCTCTTTATATATTTTTTCTGCATTTCTCTACTATGATAGGGTTTTGTTCTTACATGCTTTTGGGGTTCATTTTTTTATTTGGTTACTTTGGTATAACCAGCAGGAAGAGAAAGCATTTTGGGCTGCTTGGTATCCCTTGTCTTTATACAAAGGGCATGCCAATTGATCTCAAGGCTGTGAAGTTAAAGCCAAGGCATTCCCAGTATGATGTGGGGCGTCAAATCAATTACAAGAAAAAACCCCTAGTTCTAGTAGAAACAAGGTATAAACAATTCTAGATATAGAACAACACCATGACTCATCACTGAGGCCCTTCCTACTGGTGTAATCAAATGTAAGGCAGCAGGCTTTATATTTTAGCCTTTTGAGGCCCAAGGTATATGGATCAAGGTTTACACATAATGTTGGACATGGCACTGGAATCTATAGGAGCCAACCAGTTAATTCTTGTTTTTCATGACAAGATGAATAAGCTTGTCATTTTCATTTGAAAAGTGTTTTGAGATATTGTTTTCATGTTTATTGAGAACAGTACACAAAGAGAAATTTGGTGTGACAAGGTTTGCTTCAAACCTGGGTTACTCTTGGGCTGGAACATCAGACTTTTCCTGCTGTACTGGAGAGTTTTTGAGTCCCTAAAAGCATGCAGATGTTGGTGGGGTTCTAGTGCTTGTTTGCAGATCCAGAGGTGCTGATTCAGCAAGATGAACTTGAAAAAGGTATATGAGTAGCTAGTACTGCATCCAACTTCAAGCTCCTCAGCAATATCAAATTAGTCTGTTTTGCATACAAAGCTTCTGGGAAGCCAAGTAAAAGAAAGACTTAACTCAATAAAATACATTGACAACTGAAGCAAGGCTTCATCATGGAATAGGACTAGATAAAGCAGGTCTACTATCTAAATGTGAGTTGGGTCATGACGCCTGCATACAGGACCTTGGTGGCTTTGGTGGGGAATTGGGTAGGTTGGAGAATCATCACCATAGCCACTTGAGTCAAGGAAAGTGGTGACTTTCTGGTGAACTGCCCTGAAAAGTATTTGGGGGCAGCTGGCTCAGGGGCTTGAACACTCTCTGTGTTGGCCATAGTTCAGGCCTCTGAGGGGATGTGAGGCTTAGTTGGGAGTGTTTGCTCTACCAGGAAGTGAACAAATTATTTGTGCACAACTGAAGCAATCTCAAGATGGGCTTGCAGAGTGGCCACTTCATCTTTGAGTCTGGCTTCCTTCTATGCCATGTCCATTGCTTGGATCTGAAGCCCAATAGTCTCACTATGATCCCTCTTATACTCCTCAAAGTCTCCTTGTGAGCCAAACACATCTTCCACTTCTTCCACCTCTACTTGTGATTTCATCTTCCCCTCCTGGGCTCTAGCTCTTACTCAGGGAGGTTGTGAGCAAAGGTGAAGGTGTTTGTTCTCTGGCAGAGCTACTGCAGTAGCCTTCCTTTCCCTCAAAAGGCACCCCAATGGTTGATGATTGGTATGTGTTTTATAGGGGTAGGGGTTTGTTGGTAGTTGGGTTGTGTGGGTGTGGTGTGGATGAATCAAATAAAGAATGAAGGACTTATATGAGAGGTTAGTGTAAGACCTTGTAGTGAGAAAGTGCAGCTTCAATGATGAAATTTGGACTACAGTCACTAGAGTCTATGATGCTTGGCCAAATAGTGTAATTCAGGGTTCAAGAATGAGTAAAGTGATTGGTAGTAGGGAAAAACGGACAACCTCAACCACTGTTTTGTTTTGGTTCTGTCTGGTCCCTGTAGAGGTGCCTTCAGAGTAGTCAAGTAGATGTGTTGGATAGGATGAGTATGGAGAAGGAAAAGGAAGAAAAATATCAATATAAGTGACATAGGAAAACTATCTCTACTGTCCAACAGCCTTCTATATATACCCTTGGTCCCTAGGCACTCCTCCAACTATTGACTACAACCACAGCCAGGGTCACAGACCCAACTATGACTAATCCATGACAATCCCAACTGACGCTTCCCCTATGTACACAGTCCCTCCCGTCCCTACCCTGTTACACAAGGAAATCTAATAAATAGTAAGAGGGAGCGCATACACTAAGCCAAGAAACTATACACTACTGGGGATGGAGACAGAGACAATAACAAAGATGTAGACAGATCATGAGGCGAACTGGATACTGGTCATGCTACATCCGGCAAAGGCGCAGACATAGACAGAGCATGGGGCATACAGGATGCCAGTCACGCTACACCTCCTCCAGATGCGGCTCCAGCAAAGGCAGGCCAGAAGGAGAGAGCAGGAGCGAGCATAGGAATGCAGCAAGGGCTTGTAGAGTAGGAGTATGTAGACTGGCAAGAGGGTTTTACCACAGTCAGCATTGTGAGTTTTCCTTGGCTTCGGCCTAAATCAGGTATTACTCCTCACAGAGGAGTGTTCATTTAGTGATCTACTTTACATCAAAATTTAGTGATAAGCAACGTTTGTCACCAATTGATAGTCTTTATTTAAAGAAAGGAAGGTTAGAATATAAAAATGCATTACAGAGTCTAACTGTTCCAGCCAGTAAAACAATGTTCAATGATGATTGATGTTGGTTAAGTGGAATATGCTAGAGCAATGTTAGCAAACTCAACCAGATGAGATGTGTTTGGCAAGACTATTATTACTGAATGAGAGCTTGTTACTAACCTAAGACTTGGCTGACTATTCAGTTGCTCTTCAGGAAAGTGGTTTGGATATAGATCTGTTCACTCCGCCTCTTTTGGCAAGTCAGAATTATTTGAGGTCACTGAGGACCCTCAAATCTAGAACTACTATGGACTGATATAGATGTTCTCAATATACTAGCTTACTCATCTTTCCCATAATTTGCCAACCATCTGACCAATCTTTCCCATGAGTCTCACTGATCTACCTGGGAAGCAAACTTGTATCTATGGAATGTTGAACAACAAACCAATCAATGGAAGCTTCTACAGGTATCTTGCGATCTATCACTATGTTCTAGAATGTTTAGCATGTTTCAAGTTTCATTGTGTTCCCCTGGCAATATAAGTGAGGTGGTGCTGTGATGAAGGGGCTCAAACAAGGAAGAACATCTGACAAGTTTGAAAGGAGTGTGGTGTCTCAATGTGTCCAGTGTTCTACTTATGTGAGATTTTGTACTTCAATGTTGAAGAAAGAACTTGAAAGCTGGAGCGGGGTCATGTCATGTGGTTCATCCTTGGCTTAGTCTTGCTCAGCTGTGGTGTGATGCTGGCTTGACCTCTGCTTAGCTAGACCTGGCACTGGTATGGCCATGGCTTGACCACTGTAATTGTAGCACCTTGTACAGTACTGCCCAAAATATGCTTGGTGTAGCAGGGGCAAGAGACAGCTCAGCAGGTTGCCTTATACGCATTGTTATATCAAAGTGCGCAGGAATGATCTATACAACTAAGCAAGAGTATATAATAATACAGGAACAAGCCGACAAAGATATCGTGTGATAGGCAATTGAAAGAACTGCAAGAACAATGATTTTTGGCAGAGAACAAAAGGAAGACAAAGAGTCTCTGCAGAGGCTTGTGCGGTGTCAGCAAGGTACCAGCGGAGGTTGGCTATCCTGGTGCTGAGAGATGCCAGGTTGAGTTTTGTAAGGGCTCAACGCAGAGGAGAGGAATGGCAATGGTTAAGTGTTTCATTACAGTAGCTTAGGCATGACTGTGGCATGACCACAATTCAGCTTGGTATGCTACTAGCTCCACCACAGTGAAGCTGTGGCCTAGACAGCTGGTGTGGGGCATGAAACGACTATGTCTATGGTACTGGGTCAGATCATGACACTCATTGATAATTTCCAACATTTTCTCTGTCTGTCACCTGCTCTTCCAATCTCTTTCTTTGATCATTGAATATATATGCTATGGCTTGAAATCCTGTGTCTCCATTCTGAATGTGGTGTCTGCAAAGTATTCTGAAAATGAGATGAGATGTTCATTTTGCAGATATAGTCTAGTGAGGTGAAGAGTGGAGTGCTGTGGGCAGGAGAATTTACATAAGACGGGCTGTGATGATGGCCTCAGCTGTGTTGCTAGGTCAGCAAAGTGGTAATATGACTAAAAAGGGGCACAGACTCTGCAATGGAGGTCTGAGGATAGAACCAGACTCAAGAGAGCAGTGGGTGTTGATGCCCTGGTTGGTCAGATGATGCATGTGGTACTCCACTTCCCAGCTGTAATCATCACAAATTTGCCCTTTGGCTCCCGCCATTGCTCCTGCAAGTGCAGAGCATGTCTATCCCTAGTGGGGCACATATCATCCTATACTCCACACTTCCAAACCAAAGCACTGGAAAGGCACAGCCAGAGTTGCCTTACCTTGATGCTGCTTGCAAAGAATGTCATTGTCATATGCAGGACAGGTGGCAGAGGAGTTGTGTAGGAAGGTGGAGTCCAATATCAGACCATAGCAACCGGCACTGTATTTGTTTATTCAGCTTTCTACACTGGGTTTCTCTGGCACAAAAGACATACCCGCCACCAAATGAGATAAAGTTTGATTCACACAGTGCAAAATACTGGTTCTTCCCTGTCCATTTGTAAGGTGTCACATATCTATCCCCATCCACTTTGAACAAAAACCTAAAGATATGTCAGCATCAATCATTATAACCAGCCATGAGAATTGAAACACCAGCTATCACAGTATCAAATGAGATATGTAACTCACGACTCTCCACTTCCAAAATAGGATCCCTCATGCTTCACTATTGGCTCATTCATATAGACACCAAACACGTTATCTTCGCCTTGCACAATGAGAATGTTGGCCATGTTTGGGTGTTTTCGGGTGTTTTTTTCCACCAGCCCATACAATGTGGATAGAGATGCGCCATGTTGCTCCATTGAAACTATTATTGATAAGCTTAGCACTGGTTGATGAGTGGGATTACTTACATAAGAGTGACCACTCATTGATCAATCTTTGCCGTGGTGGTAGATGGCGTTGGAGGTTATCAGCCATCGGCAAAGAAAGGACATTATCGGTGCTATCACGTCTTCCTTTCAAAACCACACGGCCTTGATATTCTCTCGGCCTTGTCTCTCGCAATGAAGAATTCTGCTGAGCAGTGAACCCCGGTGCGCCTGTCGGTGGTGACACGTAGCTATGGGCTAGCTGTTCAGCTGAGGCGAAAGGGGTTTTGTGAGTGATGTCTATAGGTACTGGGGGCTGTGATGAAGAGAATGCCTGATGTGTAGGCACCTCATGTTCACCTCCGGAATGGTACCCAGACGTATTGGGGACTGGCGAATGGACCTGCGGGACCAGCGCGGACTTCCACCTTGAAGCAAGCTTTGTTGTTGTTGCCAGAGTATCTAAAAGCTTGGAGTGTGGAGCGTGACCTACAGGGCTGTTTGTAAGGTCATTGGATGACTCTTTGCGCACCCGGGTACTTGTGGGCGAAGTCGAGCTCTGCCGTTGTACCTTCTTTATAGAGCCAAGCGCTGTATTATCGAAGGACTGACGGGCAGGATGGAAGACGATTTCATCGCCAGTTTCGGTGAAAACGGGAGGCGATGTGGGACTCGTCGCAACCGTGAAACTAGACAAACGCCTAGTGCGGGCGTGAGGAACGTAGTTTGGAGATATCTCTGTAGGCCGTGGGGGAAGGGTAATGTAGGTAGGGCCTGATGAATCAGGGTAGCGGGATATGGTATTTGTTGGTATATGTGGAGACAGTGAGTCGGACGTCGGGTCTGAAAGGACTTCTGTACTCCCAGTCGCCAGCGGATCGAACGCCGACGGCCAGACAGGCTGGACTGCCGGCGGCGAAAGTGCTTGCTCTCGCGGAGAGCTTGTTAAGTGCTGGTCATCGTCATACGAGCCCAGTAGATCCGCCTCACCCAGATGATGGATAGGTTGATGGGTAGGAGGGGCAGCTGAAGCGAAAGCACCAAAGTCGGCGGAGGAGGAGGTGGCGTGGGATTTGTGGGAGTTGCCGGACGACGAACGGACGTGGGTAGGATCTGGAAGAGTCATGACTGGAGGGCGGCCATCGACATCCGTTGTTGACAGAGGAGGGGGTTTGTAAAGCAACAAAGATGCACATCCATCGCAATAAGACTCTTCGCTTTGTCTCCTGCTGGGCGTCACTGCGTCAGTCGTCACCGCGACGCGGCGTGCGCCGCCCGAGCAAATGTTGTTTACTGTACGAATCCGCCGAACCACACTGCATGCCATTCATATCACAATCACAATAAATTCCCAACAAGCAAGCTCTTCTGGGGTCACTATACTTGCGCTACCCTCAAACTCTTACCAGCACTATCTTTGCCCTCCTCCTATCGCATCACCTGTCGCTATCATGGGGCCCAGAATCAAAAGAACGAAGAAACAGCCCATATCGAGAAGCGCTTCGGCTTCCACACACACCCCTATAGTCTCACACAAGCTCACCCAAGCCAAAATCGCTACCTTCCATACCCTCCTCAAGAAGCGAGCAGCTCTCAAGCGGCAATTAGATTCAAACCTTTCGGCTGCCGCCAGGGATGCCGTATCGTCTTCTTTGCAAAAGCTAGAGATTGAGATGGAGGGACTGGGAGGCCTGGATGGGTACCAAAAAGCAAGCACTCTGGGTCAATCCAAGGAGAGGGGAGGGGACAGCTCCAGAGTGCTCATTGATTGGATCAAAGCTATGGAGTATGGGAGGCGCGACATCAGGTCAGTTTGGTACACCCGTCGAATTCCGTCATTGACACGCCGAAAGGCTTTTAGAAATAGGTGCCCTTCGTCCTGACAACTATTCCTTTCACAAATGGATACACAACACGCCAATAGATCTGCACTCGCAACATCCAGACATTCTCGAGCAAGATTTCTTTCAGAGACCGTTGCCTGCAGCTGAACATGACGCCTTCGACATCGTCAGCTGCAGTCTGGTACTGAATTTCGTTGACGAGCCTTTGAGACGAGGTAAGCAGTATCAAGATCTGGTGCATGTGTTCTGCTAAGAACAACATCAGGTGAAATGCTGTATGCAATGCGCAGTCAGCTGAAGCAAAGGGATAGCTCTTTACTATTCCTTGTCTTACCACTGCCCTGTCTCAACAATTCCCGCTATCTCACAAAACCTGCCTTTGTGCAGCTCATGAAGGTAGTGGGGTTTGATCTGGTCCAGGAGCGCTTCAAACCCAACGGCAAAGTGGGTTATTGGCTTTGGCAGTGGGCAGAAAGCGAGGGAGATGTATCTCCCTGGCGAAAGAAGGCTATTATGACGGATGGGCCGAAAAGGAACAATTTCGCCATAATATTGCCTTGATAATGAGCTAGCATCTTTGTGGGTAGTGAGAGGAAGGCGTTAGCCCCTGGCTGGTGCGGCGAGTGGCAACTCGCGAGTACAATGGCGAACGCTGCTCGGTGACTATTTTGCTTGAATCTTGTATGCACCTCATAGACATACGCAAGGAATCATCACCTTGTTTTGTATGACTTCAAGCATGAATATTTCGTAGGCATAGCGGTAAACCATTAGAAGCGTTCTCACTCAAGTCGGTCGCACAGTACAGTACTGTACATACACTTAGTCTGCAGTCTGCGCAGAGTCGCAGACCGCCGCCGAGTCCACGCGACGCGTCCGCCGGCTGACTATTCCTGTGGTTGCGCTTTGGCTCTTGCTCGGGATACGTCTTGATACTCTACTCAAATCTCCAGACTTCTACCGGTCTGTCGTAGGTGGCGTTCGTTCTTTGCCGGCTCTGTATGCGGAACGTCAAAAGAAACAAAAACAGAACGCCGGCTTCGTCCACCTCTTCACCGCCTCGTCTCAATCGACTGGCTGATTCGCGGGGCTCGACAAATTCCATCATCTGTACAGAGACCGTCTGACCCGACGCCTCTGGGTGATCAGGATTGGCACTGCGACTTCAAGCCATGAAACCTCCTCAACCATTACGCCGTTTGAATGACCTCAAGTCTTCCCGATCAATCGTCGGTATCTTCGGCATATTGGCCCTTGTAATCTCTTGGGCAGCTTTCTCGGTATATCGAGAAGATGTACGTGTATCGGGATCTTGGGGTTGTGAGATGAGCTGGATGTCGCCTTCGTATGTGCCCCTCCATTGGCCGAAACTACGCACACCCCAGCGATATGGACTTTATCGTTACCTAGAGCAAAGAATAGACACGGACAGTCCGGTGAGTACAAGATTCCGAATATTAGGTACATTTCTGATATCTCATAGCCGGGCGGCCATCCTGTCATATTCGTTCCAGGAAACGCAGGATCTTATCAACAAGTCCGTTCCATCGCTTCGGCCGCTGCAAGACAATATCAACATCCATCTACAGCTCGGCAATCAATGCCTACCCGCATTGATTTCTACACTGGTGAGTGCAGTATGAAATCAAAGCTCAATTGTAGCCATATTGACCTGCAACCTAGTCGACTTTAACGAAGAATTTTCCGCCTTTGACGCCCAAAGCTTGCGAGAGCAATCCGAATTTATTCAAACATCAATCAAGAGAGTGCTGGCCGAGTACGGCCACCTCCCAGAACGTACAACACCGACCCAAGTCACCTTTGTCTCCCATTCGATGGGCGGTATTGCCACTCTACTGGCGCTCGACTCCCATTGGGCACCTATGGTCGACGCTGTGATTACCCTCTCGACCCCCCATATGGCTCCACCCGTGACCATCGAGTACGACATGGATGCTATCTATTCCATCATATACCAACAGTCCCATGCTGAAGCCTTTCCCCCTATCGTATCGGTTTGTGGTGGGATATCGGATACTCAGATCGTTTCCGAGAGCTGTGTGCTACCGATAAAGCCGGGCTCAGAAGATCGTCAGCTCACTGCCTTCACTACCGGAGTTCCGATGGCGTGGACTGGCGTTGATCATCAGGCGATGGTCTGGTGCCACCAGATCAGATGGGGGGTTGCTGACCTACTTCTTGATTGGACAAATTCGAATGGTCGCGACAAAATCAACATGGCCAGGCAGCGACTTGTCGGACCTTTGGCCCCTTCCCCATCCCCATCCCTTTCGGGCGTGGTCATTGCAAGATACCCGATATCCACGGCGACCTCGCAGACCATGACGATTTTGCGACGAAGAACAGAGAGCGTGACATTGCAAGAGTGTGACGAAGAGGGCAAATGCTACCCAGTAGATTCGCAATTCAGCCTTCTTCCCTTTCCTCAAAACACATCAGCTCCTTTTCCATCGCCAGGAGAAGGTGTGGGGTCTGGTGACGCAATTCTTTCGGGCGACATTAATATCACTCTATCGAAGGGTACATTGGAAGTGAGTTCCCTGCCGGGCGAGAAAGATTGGGTGGTATTCGGGAGGCATATACATCGTTCGGTGCGCGGCAATTCCTGGGGTAAGTTTTTTCATGAACGTTGGATTCCAGCAACAGTCTGACCATCACTATAGAACGCGACGAGGACGACGAAAACGTGGCACACTACACGTTGAGGTTTACGGAGCCCTTGTCATCTTCCTTGTTGACGTACGACCTCGAAGCCGTTATTGGGTCTTGCGAAGGTGCGTCAATAAAATCCCTGCACTCATCTGTTAACCAGCTCATCATTGGCTATACAGGCGGCCAGTACCCTCTCATCAAACATACCTCAATACCCGTAACGCCACTGCATAATTCCGTATCAGAAGCGCGCTTCTATCCCATCACATCACTATCCTCTGTACATCGCTTACACGCTCATGTGTCTTTGGGACCTTTTCTCTCGACTGAATCGGTAAAAGGTGTGAATATCGAAGTGTTCCAATCCCCCGCCTGCCCGATACAGAGGATCAAACTATCACCCTGGTACATTGGAACGCTTGGGAAGCTTGTGACACGGTACCGAATGGTTGCGTTGGCCTGGCCGGTCGGGTGGGCGTCTGCTGTTGTATTGCGACAAGTGATCGCTTTCCACGTGACGGGTGAGTGCTGATGTTCATACTCCCTTTTCTGCTGATGTCGACTATATAGGTTCCGTCCCTGCGTACAACAAGGCTTCAATGGAAGTCGCCGTGTATTGGCTTCCCAAGAGTTTGGTCGGTATCGTCTTCATGGGCTTTTTGCAGACAGCTTTACCAGGCAATGGCTGGACCCATAGTCTCATTCTGGGGAATACCGATCTCGCTTTCCTGCCCTTACTAGTTATATTCTCGGTGTGGTCGTTTGGCATTACATGCTTGGTGTGGTCTGGTGTCTTGATCACAATCTCGGTGTATCGTAAGATGCTGTCATCTCCTGTTTTACGCTGGACCTCCGGTGTTGGAGCGACTCGGATCAAGTAAGCGTTCTCTTCGGGGCTTTCTCTCTCTATCCATGGCTGACGTCGATCAAGACAAAGCGTTGGATGGGAAGGTACACACCAACGCCCTTCCACCGGCCGCTCCAATGCCACTGTGCTAGGTGCAATCGCCCTGATCGCGATTGTTAGCGCCTTCTTGCCCCATGAGATTGTGCATGTTGCGGCATGTATGATACTATGGACCATGGTCGCAAATGAGAACAGCTCTTCACACACGGTACGTTTCAGCTGATCGCGATTAGGAAGGTGGCTGATGACAATTCAAAGGAACCCTCATCGTTGACCGCACTGTCGGGCGTCCTAGTCCTGTTGGCTGTGATGCTTCCATTCAAAGTTCCACATCTGCTTGTTTGGAGCCGCAACTTGTACAACCACCGGCAACGCCAAGTCTCTGTCATGGAGAACCTTTGTTACGCAGGCCCGCCTATTTCGGTGGTTTTGATGTTTTTACAAGGCGCTACTTATCACAAACGACCCAAGTGCGTAGTCTCTAGTGCCATCTCTTTATGTTATTTTGCTGATGTCGATCAAGTCTTTTGTTGGTTTGCAAGGCTTCTTTGTTACTGCTGTCCTTTTCCGTCGCTGTGGCAGGTGGGCGATGGACATGGATCATTCCACCGTTAACAAATTTGTCTTTGTGCACTCTTGTTGGGCTTTTGTGGTGAAACATCCTTGTCTTCTGTCTTCTCAGTGCAATTATATCATGCATTATGTATTTTACATTACCATTGTGAGCCAGAATTTGCGATGATACATATGCCACCGGTTAGCCGGCTAGCGGCGCACGCCGGAGCTCGGGCGGCCGGTAGATGACGACGAAGCTCCTGCTCTCTGTATCTGCATGCTCTCCACAGTGACAATCCAGATGCTCGCGATACCCAGGCTGTGCCCCAAGCCCCGGCATTTCAGTCCTCAGAAACAACTCTTCCGTGCTCCTCTGAGCTCGTACCAGACCCGGACACTCAGCGCGACCAGCACAGCTCTCGCGAGATCACCGTCCAATGCCGACATACCAAAGGCCTCAGTTCATGGGCGCAAAACACTGGTGAAGCTTCCTGGAGGCAGAGAGCTCCGGTAGTGAGTGGGCATAGAGATCATCTGTATGCCTCTTCTGACTGGCGTAGTGACAATACCTTTCTTTTTGACCATTGCCGCTGTCCCAAATGCTGCCATCCTGAGACCAAGCAAAGACTGAAGACATTGTCCGAGGTAGGCATGCTCTTTCAGCCGTCACAGTCAATACTTATCAAGAACAGATACCCCAGGATATCTCGCCGACCGAGCTTCGTATGGACGGACAAGGACTGCGAGTCTCTTGGTCGACACTCGAACCGCACGAGTCCTTTTTCCCAATAGAATTCTTGAAGAGAGCCTCCTACGATCCTCCTATTCCCCGAATCGAACAAGACGAGTGAGTACTCGCGATCACGATTGCGTTGAACTCATGTATGGCCAGGCGGATATTATGGAGCTCTAAGATTGCAGCATCTCCCCCGTCCGTATCCTACAATGGCATTATGGATTCTCAGGTTGAACAGAGTGAGACGAGCATCCTCAAGCTACTGAACAAAGTCGTGAGTGGTAGCAGGCCTTCTCGCGGGCCACACTGACCCGAAAGATAGCACGACTTTGGTTTTTGCTTTGTGACCGACGTGCCCGCTACTTCAGAGGACACCAAGGCCCTCATAGAGAACATCGCTCCCATCAGACATACACACTGTGGGCCATCCCCTATCTCACAATGATGGTGCTGACGTCTCACAAGACGGCGGGTTCTGGTCCTTCACAGCGGACCTCAGTCATGGCGACCTCGCGTACAGTGCTGAAGCCCTTCCCGCCCACACCGACACTACCTACTTTACCGATCCCGCCGGCCTTCAGATCTTCCACCTCCTCTCCCACCCTCCCCCCGGCACCGGGGGGACCACCCTCTTGGTCGACGGCTTCTACACCGCTTCTCTTCTATCCGCCATCCACCCCGAATCGTATAATACTCTATCGCGCTTGGCGATACCGGCACATGCCTCCGGCACGGCAGGGACGATGTTGCGCCCGCCGATGAGCCGACCTGTATTTGTTCATGACGAGCACCGGCGTCTTGCTCAGGTAAGATGGAACAATGAAGACAGAGGAGTCCTTGGACGGGGATGGACGCCGGAAGAAGTTACAGAGTGGTACAAGGCTGCGAAAGAGTACGAAGCGTTGCTGAAGGGCGAGGATGCAGAGTATTGGGTACAGCTGGGTCCTGGGACTGCGCTGGGTGAGTTGTGGCCCCTCGCTGTTCAGTGGCTGTCGCTGACCGTCTGCAGTGATTGACAATTGGCGCGTCATGCACGGCCGTTCCGAGTTTACTGGCGCTCGCACCATGTGTGGTGCATATGTGGGTGCTGACGACTGGCTATCTCGTCGAAACGTGCTTTCCGACAGGCACGGGCAGCGGAGAAAGAAAGAGGCTACTGTAGCTGGTGTATGGAGCGTCGGGTGGTGATTCCTAATCGAATGCATTGACGGAACCTTCTATACGTCTATCACTATATAAATCCCAGGAGACGAGATACGCAGACGACCAGACGAACACTACAATCCTCTCAATGACCAAAAACATGCGTCCTGTAAACGCTCAAGCCTAAAACATGTACAACTTGACCCTCATCTCCGCTATGATCCCGCTACGACGCCCCTGTTTACCCTCTCAAACTCGTTTCCCTCCTCTATCCCCGGCGACCGGACGTTCACAGACGGCGGTAGCCGAAACTTTTCACCTTCAGTTGACATCCGTCTCTGCCTGTTGCGCGAATTATGCAGCATTGCCGCGTCGGTTGGCGGCGACGACGTTGTAGACGCCGGCGGGGAGGGATACGGCGCATGATCGAATTGCGCCGAGGGGAAAGGTGGTTGGGAAAAGGCGCCTTTCATGGCGGTGGTGGTGGAGGAGGGAAGGCCGATGCTGTAGTCGTTGCCATAGAGCGGCCGGGGAGAGCTGTGTGTATTTTTGAAGTCTGACTCCGAGTCTTGCTCTTCGAGGATACGCTGGTCCCCGATGGTCGTCGGCAGCATCCCGCCCCGCACAGCTTCCACATGCCTCATCTTTTTCTCTCCCCTGTCCACATCGCGCTTCGCATTGTTGTACATCCATAGACCTACGCCGGTCATGATGATGCCCATAGCCTGCACAGAGTGAACAGGCTGTTTGAACCAGATGATGGCTAGGCAGATGACGGCGATCCTCTTGACGAGCGAGGCAATCGAGTAGGTGACTGGCGAAGTGGACGATAAGAGCGCAAAGGCAATGATGCTTTGGGCAAAGTGGACGGTGCCGTTGAGCAAAAAGTAAAAGAGGACAGAAGTCTCGTCTTTCTGTGTAGCCGGCGCGCCCCAGAGGCTAAACAAACTCTGCGCATCCGAGTAGACCCACAAAGGGAACATCAAGATGAATGCCATCCCGCTCGAAAAGTAGAGCAGATTAATCTTGTCCAGCTTGGCTGATGCGCCCCCGCTCTCGCTCGCGCCCGAGCTAGAAGTGGGCATGATCTTTTTGAAGAAAATGTTTTGCGAGACAAAAACGAGGGTGGAGCCGAGGGCGCAGATGAGGCCGAAGAAATTGGAAAAGGAAATGTCGAAAGAGCAGGCGAGCATGACGCCGAGGGTGAGGGGGAGGAGGGAGATGTAGGTGGAAGGCGAGTAGGAGACTCCAAAGAGGAGCGAGTAGGCCATGACTGTGAACAGTGGTGATAACGCCTGACAAAGTTTGTGAGCCAAGGAAGGATGCTTGCTTTGTTGCGACACTTACCTTGATGGTGTGTACCGTACTGACTGGTACTCTGCTGATCGCCATACTTCCAAAGATATGGCCTCCGACCTGGAACACCGCCAGGGGCAGCGTACCCCTCATAATCGCCTTTGTAGGGCGCCTCAGTCGCCCAGCCCACCCTACAGATCTATGACTGCAGATCGCACAACAGAGCGCGACAAAGAAGAACTGCACGAGCGTCAAAGTAACAGGATATTTGAAACTGTTGAGGATGACTTTGCCGGTATTGTTTGATATCGCCGAGCACGCATACCACAGGAAGCATAGTGATATGAACCGGATGGTAGCTGTGCTCGGCGTGGCGAAAGCTGGCAGGCCTGCCAAGATGGATTTAGAGTTTGTGGTGAGCGATGGGAGAGAGAGGCGGCGCGAGGGGGGTGTATCGAGAGGACATGCTCCTGTGGGGAGTATGGACGAGTCGGGGAAGGAGGGAGGAGGGTCGATGTTGCGGGGGGATGTCTGCGGATAGAGGGGCCACTCTTGTGCGGGGTGGGAGGGGGAGATGGCTGAGCGGTAGTGGGGGGACGGGAGGGGCCCCTTCCTGACGTCGAGGGAGGATGACTGGTGTGCGAACGGTGCGCGGTGGCGGGAGGGGTGTGGGAAGGCCATTGGAAATACTCAGGACATGTACCAAGAGATGCAAAACAACCCAGCAGCTTTTCCCCTGCGATAGAGACGCGCCACATTACGTTGAGGGCCCAGGCGCGGCTGTTTTTCACAGCGGCTACCACCGCCTCCCCCCTCCCCGTCCCCATCGCAGGGCTGTCGAGAGAGATATGTACGCCGTTTGCAACTCGGTATAGCAGCCAGCCTGCTGTTCTGTCGGGGGAGAGCGAGCTGCCTGTAGCTGGTGCGCACAACATCAAGGGAAACGCGGCGGCTCAATTCCTCCCGCTGGCAGGCGGGTGCTCTTAAATTTCTTAGCGTGGTGAGTCGTCGATGTGTCGTCTTGTGAACCATGTTTGGTTTCGCTGCTTCCTGCTCGGCTTGTGACCTTCATCTGGCCTACGCGCGTGTGCGGGAGAGTGGCACGAAGCCGAAAAATGACAAGTACAAACACAAGACACGGAACGCGCAATGGGCTCCATATGCTGATCCACACCGCAGAGCGACAGGGGTTGTGAGCGGACACATGGAATGCATACACAGCATGCACTGTTCATCCCCAGCATCTCACATGCACAGTGTGCGCTGGTGCTCTGCTAGTCGAGCAATAAACAAAGGACGTTGCGGGCTGCGGCCATCGCGCGACTTCTCCCCGTGTCGTACTACTCTTCTGCTATATTGAATTGACGTCTTTATCCCTAATATCCTCTCTGTTCTATTTATACGTCCCAATCCCATCTCCTCTTCCATTTTTCTCTTTACCTCTTGACCCGTGTGCCACCCACCCCCTTCCACACACAGACAGCCTTCCCAAACCGGCTCGCACACAAGCCAACCCTCGCAAGCCACACACACTCCTTTTCCTCTCCCGCATCTCGCGCCGTCCTTCGACGACCATTGACTCCTTCCATCTACGCCCACAGATCGGCTCTAGCACTGTATAAAGTAGCGCGTACAGCGCTCTTCAGCCACCATGTCGCCCGAAGCTCGCACCATTATGCCTCTCGAATCCGCCTCTTTTCCCTTCCGTGGTACCGCCAACGACGTCCCCCCTTCGCCCACCTCCACTACAAGGTCCCAATATCCCATTCTTCCCAGACCCGACAGCGACAACAACGACATCAGCCACAACAACAGCGATGTGAGCGTCTCAAGGGCTAATGATTACGAGTTCTTTCACTCAAAGAAGTTCGCATTGTGCTTTGGGGCGATGTGGTGGGTCTCTTGCCTCAGGGTTCTAGGGCCAATATGCTCACTCTGGACAGTCTCAATGTCATCCTCTTTGCCCTGGACCAATTCATCAGTGAGTACGCGACGTATTGGTCTCGAGTATGAGCTGATGTGCCTGCAGTAACCGCCGCCGTACCAAAGATCATCAACCAATTTCAATCGTTAGACAAGTGTACGTCGGCTTCTAACTCTGAGAGATTGAGCTAACGAGCAATGCAGTGGAATGGTATGATTGTATCCCCCAAGAACGAACGAAGCGCTTACCTCTGGATCCCTCACCTCAGGCTCAACACAGCGTGAGTCCCAAGCCATACTGCGAGATCAAGAACGAGACTGACAAGCCTTGTAGGTTCTTCGTCCCATGTGCCGGAGCCATCCTTATCTACACTCAAGTGCGCATCCCTCCCTCCCTCCCGTACGCGCCCACCCTGACCACCTTATAGCTCATGACTATCGTCAGCCCCCGTTGGATCTACCTCGCAGCTATCGCTACTTTCGAAACCGGAAGTGCGATCTGCGTACGTGCTCTACCTTTTCTTTGTGTTTTGGCTGACTCGATAACCCGCAGGGAGCAGCACAAAGCATGAACATGCTGATTGTTGGTCGAGCTATTGCTGGTCTGGGGGGAGCGGGAATGTGGAAGTACGTCTCTTCGGCTCTTGTTTCTCCACCTTTCGCTGACCATGTGCAGTGCAACATATCTGATCGGAGGCGAGCTTATCCCATTCTCCAAACGTCCTGGCTACTTTGGTCTCTACGGTGTTGTCCGTCTTCCAGCCCAATCCTCAGCGATGAATACTGATCAGAGACACAGAGCTATATTCTTGCTTCTGTCATGGGACCGCTCGTTGGAGGTATGTCTTCGTCAATCCGATAGATGAACCAACCTGACATTGCACTCCAGGCGCTTTCACCGATATGAGTGACGAAGGATGGAGATGGTGCTTTTACGTCAACGCAAGTATCTCGTCATTCACCCAACGCACTTTGTTGACAAACAGTCCAGCTTCCTATCGGTGGCGTCGTCCTCTTCCTCCTTCTCATTTTCCTCCCCGATACCGCAAAGCTCGCCCCCTTCGATGGGCAACTCGACCCCCGACCTACGTGGCTGAAGATTCTCCGTATCGACTGGGTTGGCGCAGCGTTGTCTGTTGGATTTGTGACGTGTTTGGGGATGGGCCTGCAGTGGGGTGGTGTTACCGAGGACTGGGATGATAAGAGCGTCATCATTGTCCGTGCTTCTTCCTTTCCTTCTTTGTAGATACTAATGGTGGAATAGAGTCTCTCATTCGCTCTCGGTCTTTTTGTTCTCTTGATCCTCTGGAGTCTCTGGTTCGGCTCGAGGGCTATGATTCCCATGCCATTGTTTCGCAGTCTGCATTTCACGTGCGTATATCCATTGTACCAGGGGATTTGTCTGACATGTAGCAGAGCCGGTGCTTGGGTCGCCTTCTTTGGTATGTCAGGCGTACACATGCAAGGTACCTCAGCTGACGGACGTGATAGGATATGGAAACGTGGTCGTCTACTTGTACTACCTTCCGCTCTATTTTGAAGCCATCAAAGAGTAAGTGTTCGACGCAGTATACCCAATCGAAGAGATATGGACTGATCATGAGGCGAATAGGAAATCAGCTACAGCTGCCGGCGTTCTGCTTCTCGCTCTGCAACTCACAAGTACGTCTCACGCCTGTACTTGGGAGGACTTGGACTGACCTGAACACAGTGGGTGTTTGTCTGGTCTTCTCCGGCAAATTGGGCGAAGTCACAGGTCAGGCCAAATACGTCATCGTCCTTGGCTCCTGCCTGCTAGCCACCGGCGGTGGCTTATTCACTACTCTCAAGGCAGACTCGTCCATCGGCAAGGCTGTTGGTTTTGAGGTCGTTTCGGGTGTGGGGCTGGGTCTGGTCTTGAATATCAGTACGTTCTCTTTCGTTTGTTCATATGCCGTGTCGGGACACGGCTCAGAAATGTCTAGTGGTGGTTCTTGTACAAGCCAACTATCTGGATCGACCTCAACTTGTGCCGCATGCTACCAACCTTTTCAACGTGAGTCTTGACGGCAGTGGATTTCGCTAGAGTCGTCCGCTAATCCACACTTAGTTCTGGGGTTTCGTAGGCCGGATCGTGTCCATGTCGACTGCTACAAGTATTTTCAACAACAAGGTCGGTCCCTCGATATATGATCAGATCACAGAGACTGACAATTACATAGCTTCGCACAGGCTTGTCCTCGATTGGACTCGCTGAAGCTGTCGAAGTACAGATCGCTGCCGCGCCTAGCGCTATTTGGGAGCTAGACGCCTCTCAGCGAGCAGAGGTGCTGGTTCAATACACTTCTGCTCTGGTTAAGGTGCGTCTCGTCTTCATCGATTGTCTGATGTTGCAGCTGAGATGGTACCGTCAGCCATTCTGGTTTGTCCTCGCACTTGGCGCCATGTGTGTCATCTCGAGTCTTTTCATGAAGGATATCGACCTCAAAGCAGTCGCGCAGCAAGGGCAGGAGGCCGAAAACGGGTATGAGGACAAGAATGGGCACGAAAACTACGCGATGCAGGGGAGCGATGTGTCATCTGTGAGGAGAGATACGAGTACGCAGGACGAGAGGAAAGGTGACCTATATCGAGTGTCGACAAATGAGATTGGGCGCGTATAATACTTCTTTAAAGCGTCTCATCATACCTTTCCCTCACGACCATACACATACGTAGACGACGGACTCTTACATAGTACAGCCCAACGACAAAAAGTCAGTATTGCGAGTTTGCGAGTAGATTCAAATTCTTTCTGTGAGGCTCAAGCGCTCTCAGAGTAGATGTATAACCATTGATGTATCCTGACACAATCTCCTGTTCAGATCTGAGAGCTAAATGATAGTCCTTTCTTGACTCTGTGACTCCGGACATGGGGAACAAAGGAATATGTGCATCCCGACGTGTCGCACTCAGGGGATATTCTGTGACTGACTGTCGAATGGACACTTCACGCCTCCTCTTGATCTGGATCGACAACACTTGCAAAGACTTCACATATATTACATGAGGTCGAGAATCCTATATCGACAACACTGCTCCCTACCATCCATCTTCTGCTAGCCTTCTTTGCACTGAACCACCCTTGTCAAACCGTCAGCCATCCTTCATCAATCTGCTCATCAGCCTGTCCCTACGACACGTGGACGACGTCCACCAGCACACTCTTTTACTCACACCCCACCTGACTTCTCATCATGTTGTCAACAGCAAGATTACTACTTATTGCTGCCCTTTATATGGGCTTGGTTGGAGGCAATACGAGCCCTCGCCGCCTCAACGACCGACGACACCCCCCAGAAGCGCGATGGATCACAGAGTCCTACCGCGTGGGAGAAAGCATGACTTACGATTCTGACCTGCTTGCCATCACCAAGATCTCCAATACCAATACCGTCAGCCCGGTGGTAGTGACGTCCACTCTGTATAGTACAGTGTATGACGGTCTTACAGACACTTCAACCTCCGCTCAGCCTACTGCCGCCCTATCGCCTAGCAGTGCAATAATAAACAATGATGGAGAGGAGGGTGTCGTGGCTGTGGCGATCAACACAAGCGGCGGAACCACGTCGTTGATCGATGTGTCTTTCACCGATAGTCATGTCACATCGTCTAGTACAGCAGCCAAAAGCACAGCCAGTAGTGCCTCCTCGACCGGCAGCGCTTCTTCATCCAGTGATGATACGTCTTCAGACTCACAGACTTGGGTGGATGCTCATAACAAAGCTCGAAGCAAATATGGGGCTGCAAACCTCGTCTGGGATTCGGACTTGGCAGTCGTCGCTGAGCAGCATGCGAAGCTATGCAACAAAGCACATACGTGAGTTTGACATGTCGTTGGCCAGGAATTCTCCAGCGGACTCAACTGCCTTACTGAGTTGGGTATTGATTACGTGAGCAGCAAAGCGGCCGAGAATCTCCAGTGGGGTTCGGGTACGGGAACTCCACAAGGAGCAGTAGATGCATGGGTTTCTGAAGCAGGTAAGTATAGCAGGCCGTCTTCTTGATTGACTGTGAGATACTGATGCCGGTCCCATCACAGCTGACTATAGCTGGAGCAACCCGGTATATTCCGGTGAGCTCGAAACTCTTTACAATCAAGAGGGGTTTAGCCAAGTATAATGTGCTGAGGTGCATGCTGACGATCTTCCATAGAATCTACTGGCCACTTTACTCAGGTTGTGTGGAAGGTCAGTCCTGGGTACTCGACTCCCCTCGTAAGTCCGCGACCCTGATTTTGCTGCAGGATACCAAGCGCGTTGGGTGCTACATTGCTACATGCCCTGTAGGGTCAGTTGTCGACAAGAAATATACAGTAAGTTACTATCATTCTTGGAGCTCAGCAGATCAGAGAGGATGTTGAGTATGTATATCCAGACGAGCTTCCAGACAACCTGCGAGTATGATCCAGCGGTAAGTGGTACTCTCCAGTTGTGGCGTTGGTCCGATGCTGACTGTGCCTTCTTTCGGAGGGAAACTATGTCAGTAAGTCAACGATTCCACCTTCACTTGACCTCTGCTGACCGAAACACCAGATGCAGGAGATTTCGCAGCAAATGTTGGACAACTCGTCAGCTAGAATACGGCAGCTGGCGGGCACGCTGGTGGGCGCAGCACATACCAGAGCCCTCGGATTGGATAGACAAAGATTTACATATTGTCCATGGATTGATGCGCACCATTATCTGTACTCGGTTCGCGTGGATCACCTCTCGCTGTTGGACAGATGATCCGCAAGTCCCATGCCAGTCCTTACCAGGTCTAATCTGGTCGAGAACGTTTCAGCCAATACAAACGCAGCGAATGAAGAGTCGGTCCAATAAGACAGATGTGCCGTCAACATGTCTACATGATCCCATCAGCGGCCGTAATGTATCTGCTGAAGCCATCACTTACCGAGGTATTCGCTCACACCCGCCGATGGCAAGTAGAAGTCTATGTTGCCGTGAGGGTTCAAAGCCGAAAACCTCCTTTCGCCACGACTGCCTTCCAAACGCTCTTCCCCGCTAGGACCGGCCATCTGAGTCCATTCCTCATCAGCGTCACATGTATCTTGTGCGGGGTTGGACTCACCTCGATTCCACTGGGGAGACGGACAGCACCTGGCCTGACTGATGACCCATCGCCCGAACGTCCTCCTAGCGCGGTCGGCAGATATTTTGATATGGAGCTGATACTTTCTGTGACTGGCGCATAGAAGGGGGAGGTCACGGAAGTGATTGCGAGGGGTGAGGTTGTTGAGGCAATTCTAGAATCCACTGCCGCATTGAGTTGGTAGCTGATGCATATCAAATTGTCAGATCTTTGACCTATCTTCACTGACAAGACTTACGCGATGGGATCGGTGTGGTAGAAGATGTTGTACAATCTGAGTCAACGGTGATCAGCCTCTTATACTCTGACCAGTTATGACTGCTTACGAATCTATTGACAGGCAGCCAAACTTCCCAGCTCTATCAAGCTACAGGTCGTCAGTACTTGGTCTCCATACATAGATGTAGGGCAGCATACAGCTTCGTCGGGAGGCGAGTCTGTCCACAAAGTCAATGTTGAAATATGGCTGGCAATGGAAGGATGCTCACGCATTGTTCTTTCCCTTCCTTTTCTAGGCATGAGTTGGGCCTGATCGAGGTGCAGGAAGATACCCAAGGGACTCCCGCAGAGGAACAGATTGCTAGTATTGAACAAGAATTTGTCTCTCGTCTCCGAGAGGATAGATCTTGGCAGGTCGGATATGGTCGGAATCTTTGTGGGCTGATTTGACAATATATGAGCCACTAACGCCGAGCCGAGCTACGATTGTCATCAGGAATGCCCCTATACAATTTGGTGCAAGCTTACAGAGTGCCCAACGATGTGCACCCTGCCATTCTTCTCAAATCCAGGATTACGAGCAATCCACAGGCGGTACAGCTTGTTAGCTTGGGTACAGACAGCCTCAATCATCTTCTGGCGATGATGCGACATGAAGAGAGGGATATCTAGCAAGACCTGGGGAGCACGCATGAGAGTCGGCTTCCGTATGTGCTCAAAGTCATGGCTTACCGCATTGGTTAGCTCCCTGACATATGGAATCGATCGATTGAGGGTGATGTCTATAAATCTTCAGCATTAGCCGATCAGTATCGTTGATCTCTCTCACCGGCTATCGTGAATCGGTTATCCATTCCGTGAGCTGCATCCTCTGCGGTCTTTTGGTCGTCGAGGTCTAGCGATGCCCGCCATTGTACGGGTAGGACCTAAGAATAGTGTAAGTAGTGTCTTCGCTACCTTTACAAGGGTACTGACTTGACAGCGGCGGTCTCGAATGATTGAGGCCAAGGCTGGGTTTGAGCTTTGCTTCCTACATAGACAGGTCACCTTTGATGCGATATCATGCTTGGCAAGCTTACCTCAGCGATTGTCGAAGTTGATTACCGGCGTATCTGATTATGCGTTAGACTGGGATTATTCTGTATTTAATTCAGTACGCACACAAAGTTATACGCCTCGTATTGGGCTGCCAGTTGCTGTCCTATATCAAACGTCAGTCACGTAATGCCGCAGGAATGATAAGCTTACCAATACCGTGGACAACCAAGATCAAGTCGGTACACGGCGACGAATCTTCTGTGTCGTGGATCTATAGAGGGTCAGTCGACAGCACAACAGCCGGATGAGAACTTACTAAAGGGGCGTTTTCCTCTTCTCGGGCTCTCCTGTCGTCAGGGGACAGACCGGGAGGCCCTTCTCCAACCTTCTGATTGTGGACCTCTTTGAGGTCCTTCTTGACTCCTTCCAGTGTCTGTTTCGCATCTTTCGTGATGCCCTTCATGGCCGCTTCAACAACAGTATCTTTCTGTGATTTCTGCTTGGGCGAGCCGGCGAGTCGATTGGACGGGGATTTTTCATTGAAACTTGACCGGTTGCTGCTGTGGCTTCCTCTTCTGGAAGCAGACTGACTCTTCCCCGGCGAATTGACATCAGCTGGTTCTTTGCCTGACGCCGAGCAGGCGGCGGTGTATCCCCGGTAGATGTATGTACCCGCGGATTTGGAGCGTATAGAGTCCCAGAGAGCTCGAGCCATGTAGGTCAAAGTCCCTGAACTGTTCGTACCATTAGCAAGTTCAAACATGACTTGTGAAACGACGACTTGCGTGATGAGCCGACCTCTGTTCTCGTCCTCGAAAATGACACCCAGACCTTGACCGAACCTGGACGGCAACGAGTACTTGAGCTTTTCTTCTCCAGCTTGGCCAAGCGACAAGGCCGTGGATAGTTCGTGTTGGTAAGACGGCTGCGTGAAAGTCAGTGTATGTGTCTAGTCTATGTATGATAGCTTGACAAACCTGCCAAGGCTGAATTTCTCTGGTTACATACGTCAGCCCTACCTCACTACTTGCCATGAGCACTCGACTCACAAATATGCTTTTTCTAGCTCTTCGGCAAGCTCCCAGCAGCAAGGCTTAGTCTCATCGGTCAAGAACCAAGTTCCTCTTAACACAGCAACTCTGGGGCCAGTATGCGCCCAAAAGACTGGGTGAAGCGAGAGAGTGCGCAAGGAGACTTCAAATAACGAATCCTGGGTAGAGTGAGTGACGCTGCTTGTGAACCACATACATATGGACATACCTGACTGACTGGGACTCCTTTGATAACGCCGAGTTCCTGGCTGTCCCAGGATGGTTCAGCCATCAACTGCCGGAATTCCTCCTCCAACTCGAGCTCTGGGGATTCCTGATCTGACGTTTCTGACGCTTCTGATCGAGCTTCTCCCTTTCTCTCGCTATGCACTTTGGCATCAACTGGGTGTGTCTGTTCCGGGACATTGCCTTGACCACTCTGTCTCGACTTTTTTGACTTGTCGCTCTCTTTGCCGCTGGAGCGGCTTCGCTCTTTTGTCCGAGTAGCAGGCACCCCTTCCCCATCTTTGCCACCCCACAATTTGACCAGTCTTTCCCTCTCCTCGGAGGGCAGCTCGTGCCATTGGTCGTCTATGCGCTGGGATTCCGGGTAAGAGAAAGCCTTGTAAGTGGTGGACGTTGTGGTGATGGGGGTGGGCAGCAGGTCGAGATGCTGGGCGCCGGCATGGACCCAGCGGACGTCGAGTTCTGGGACTGGGAGGAGCGGTGGGGACTCTGGCCGGGGGGGTTCTGGCGCTGTGGCTGCCATTGAGAGGTGTAGTTTGGGATATGCGAGGTTATAAGATGAGATGCATCCTGTTCACTTGCGACGCGCACCAAATATACAGCAGGCAGCATCATTGACATCATGCGGAGAGTACCTTCTTACGTAAACCGGACATTGCCTCTTCTTCCACCACCAGAATTCGTTCTGTCAATAGAGGCTGAGGGTATCTTCTTGATAAGCAGCAATCTCTTCTCGTATTCTTATCCCCTGGTTCTTCCCATTTTTACACAAAATGGTCAGTCTATGAGCTGGGTCTGCAGACAATTCGTGCTAACGGTCATGGTAACAGTCCAAACATCACCCCGATCTGCTCATGTGCCGCCGACAGCCTGGCATTGGTATGTCCAATCCTCAATTAGCGACCTTTCTTGGATATTTGCTGACATCATCATCAAGCTATAGGTCGAATGTGCGAGAAGTGCGACGGAAAATGGTCGGTATCAGCTTCCACAGACGCACAGAGGCATCATTGACTCACAGCTGTCTATAGTCCCATCTGCGATTCCTATGTGCGACCCATGACTCTGGTCAGGATCTGTGATGAATGCTCTTGTGAGTGGTGAAAGAGGTGCGACTACAAAATGCTGCTGACTTTATACCAGTCGGAACGACCGCCGGCAAATGTATCGTCTGCTCATCACCTGGTAAGGCCCCCTTCATGTGTCATTCGTATCTTGCTCAACAGTATATTTCAGCCATATCAGATGCGTACTATTGTACAGAGTGTACACGCCTGGAGAAAGATCGTGATGGGTGTCCAAGAGTCGTCAATGTGAGTCTTTCTTCCAATTGCCACTTGCCTGCAACCTTGCTCCTTGTTCTCCCGTATATCAAGTTGCTGACTCATTCTCCTTTCGCAGATGGGAGCAAGTCGAGTGGATGCTTTCTACGAACGGAAAAAGCTAGGGTGCGTCGTCAAGCGTTTCACTGTGGCTCTTAGCTGACCATTTATGACAGAATGGAAAGTGGTGGATTCAAAAGAGGATAGCGCGTCGTTGGGTCTTTAGATGCAGCATATCGGGTTTTCCATGCTGTGGTTCAGCCTCAGACGTTACGGCCACACTCTACGAATCTCATGGCTGTGGGCGGCAAGCAAGAGGAGCGATGGGGATCAGACACGAAGTGTGGCAAAGAATGATCATCTCGTAGAAGGTCGCATGGGCGCGGGCGATGAGAGCCAAGGCTCTACTCTATTGACAGAGACAGCAGACGACAGCTGATTACCAGTCTCAATCATCAAAAGG
Organism: Cryptococcus sp. DSM 104548; assembly: GCA_036426225.1. Classification (NCBI taxonomy): domain Eukaryota; kingdom Fungi; phylum Basidiomycota; class Tremellomycetes; order Tremellales; family Cryptococcaceae; genus Cryptococcus; species Cryptococcus maquisensis. The sequence goes on from CP144037.1 coordinate 475,194, forward strand.
ATGATATACTGTACATTTGATTTTGGCAATAAGAAGTGCCGACTATCCACTATGATTCCCAAGCTCCTCCTCCGCTCATCCCATAATAATATGAATCCGTCAAAATATACTTGCACTGAACATACCCCTATTGACTCCATTACTAGATAGCGCTCTGCTTTTGAACGCGTCAATCCACTTCTTAGCGGCTGAGGTCGCCGACGGGAAGAAGGAAGTAGCTCGTGTCTTTGGTAAGCATCCCCGCCAGACCAGTGTAGGCAGCGAGGGCAGAAGTGATCTGATGAACGTCAGCAGAGCGCAGGTGTGATACCGTGATATGCGTACGATACCGAAAGCACCTCCAGCAGTAGTGCACTTGGTGCTAGGCCCAAGATAGCCAGCAGCCCTGAGACGAGATCAGCTCCAGCCCGGCTGTGTAACGGGATGACATACAGCAACCAGAAGGTGATGTCGAGAAAGACAAAGACACTGATAAGAGCAACAGACGATCGGAGCGAGGCAAGGACAAAGATGAAGGTTACCATGCCCCAGGTGACGAGGTAGAGGCCCAAAGCATTGTCAAGCATCGCGGCATCGGTGTAAGAATCAAGTACGGCGAACTGGGGAATGTAGAGGACTTTGAACGCCGCGGGATCAGTACGATTGAAGCTTCGCGCTATGGACGGAGACTCACTGCCGAAGGAGATCCAGAAACCACCGTAGGAGCAAAAGGCAGTAGCCTAGTAAATCAGTCAGCTCGGAAACGATATCGGGAACGATTTCGGGCTAGTCGGTGATGAAGGCACTTACACCAAAAGTGTTACCACAAGCCCACTCTTCGATTCTGTCAGTGGACCATGCCAAAGGGGCGTGACAGGAAGCGACATGATAAGAAGCAAGTTGTAGAGTGCGAAAGGAAGCGAGGAATCTCGTCAGTGTCCGAGTTCCTTTACGTGAAAGATCCAGTCACGTACCCGACGATGATTTGGGAGAGACCGCCATAGCCCATGGCCATACCAAGGATCACATTGTGCACAGTGATGCCTCGCGTGCCGATGTTGAGCAAAGAGAGCAAGAATGTTGTCGCGGCGAAACTGGAGATGGAGTCAGTGTGCGTGTCGGGGAGAGTTTGGTCATGTTTCTCACCTGATGAGACCAAGAGGGGCAGGGTTACCAAACTTTCGATGGAAAACGGGGAAGGCGGGCCTGCGAGGCAATTAGTTTCTGCACTTGTAGGAAAGTGTAGGAGGGAGCCCGATCGCTGTCCAACACCTCAGAAGCCTCTCCACTCCTGCAATGCTTTTCCTCCTGCTTTTGAGAGCTCCCCAGTAGGCGACTCACTGAGAGTTATCCTCGGGAGATCCACCGGGAGTGACTACACGCCGGAAACCCTCGCCTCCTCGGTAGCCCCCATTGTGGGAGGCAGCGACACTGGCGCGGTCGTTGGTGATGGTGCGGTCAAAGGTCGCGTCGTTGGGCAGTTTGGGGTCAGACATGGCGTATGAGAAGTTGAGCAAATGGGCGGGTAAAAAGATGGAGATGAAAGAGAAGAGAAGAGAAGAGAGAAGAGATGCGATGAGGAAATGGTTCAAGTGCATCAACACGGCGGCACCCGATACCCGACCACCCCACGAAATGCTCCCGCGCAGCTGACCTGCACCGGCCCAAAGTTGGCGACCTTCTCGTACACACATGCCGGGCACAAATTTAACACGATTTTATACCCCTTGGGGCTATTCCCTGGCACGATGCACAACATGGCCGGCTCCCCAACAGACAAATCAGGAAACCCCTGTTTGCCCCTTTCGCTTATCGCGTTATCCCCCGCATTAGCAGGTGCCTGGCCCATGGGCTCTCCACAGCCGACCACCACCGTCATACAAGCCCAACTCAATGCTCGTTGATGAATGCTTATGTATGACCATCGCCGCCATGCATAGCCATGCATAGCCATGGCACACTCAGCTTGCAGTCTGCCGGTGGCATCTGGCCGAGGTCATGCGCGAGTCTTTCCTCGTCATCTCCGGCAAAGTCTTGTCCCAACGTAGCACTGTATGTACTTAGCACGGCTACGAGAAAAGCGAAGCAGCGAGCGCAGCGAATGGGACGCTAGGATTTATCGGCATCGCTGGCTAATGACAAGACCGGATCCCATCTCCTGCCGGCGGGCGCCGACCACTGGCCACATCTCTAGATGGAGGCCGATCTGTAAGCATTTATGCACAGGCGTTGTGAGTAAAGTAAAAGTCAATCGTACACCTTCTGCTACCAGAAAACTTCTGCTACCAGAAGCAGGCCCGACTCGTACACTATTTACATTCGTCATGATAGACACTAGAATAGGAATGAGCAATCAGCCCCCAAGATCTCTGCCTCATCTAAATCTTCACTACATCCATCCCCGCAGTCGTATGCGAATGCCCCGGCCCCCCCTCCGTATCCCAGCACACCTGCACCCCCGCCAACCACTTGTCCTTCAACGCCTCCTCCACCGTCCACCTCGACTTGGGATCCGGGTCCAGCATATGCTTGACAACGTTCCTGCACTCTCTCGGGATGAGATTGTTGAGCGGGGAAGGGGTACCGTGATGTACGGGCGTGTTGGAACCCTCGGCGGAGGCGGGAGGCTTGTAGGCCTGCACGTAGGCGGCAAAGGTAGAGTCGCTCGATTTGGCGACTCTCCAGGGGAGTTCTTGGAATTGCATACAGTAAAAGACGATGGCGGCGGCCCATACGTCGACCATTCGCGCGTCGTATTCTTGGGCATGTCAGCCGGGCCTCGAGGCATTTGTGGCTACTCACCCTTCTGCTCAAAAAGCTCGGGCGCAATGTATGGCTCTGAACCGCACAAACCCTTGCTCATATGGGTCTTTTTCTCCCAGCACATCCGGAAGACGTCGGAAACGCCAAAGTCGGTGATCTGGACCAAATCAGCACCCATCCCTCACACGACAGGTAGACTAACCTTGACATGTCCTCGTCCGTCGAGCAACAGATTCTCGGGCTTGATATCTCTGTGCGCTACACCCATAGAATGAAGGTAGGCGATGCCCTGCAGGATCTGCTTGAAAGAGCATTCAACCTCGGCACTGGACATGCCTCCCTTCTTGATAGCAGCGTAGAGGTCACCACCCGGGCAATACTCCATCACCTCACACCAATGGTGCGCCTCGTCCTGGACAAGATCGACAGTCTCGACGACATTGACGTGGTGCAAGGTAGAAGAGATGCAGAACTCTGACGTGAGTTTCTTGACATAGTCCTTCTCGGTCTCATTCTTGCGCCTCTTTCGGAACTCCTGTTTCTGGTCAGCGCCGGCCTGTGACTAGAGATACGACTCACCTTGACGGCATACAGCTTTTCCTCACGCCTGTCCCACTTGTGCGCCAGACGGACAATGGCAGTAGCACCTTTCCCAATGGCTGCTCGGTCACAGACCCCATACTTTTTCAGCAGGGACGCCGTGCTAGCATTATCGCCCGCTTCACTTCCTCTCGTCGACCCACGATCAGACCCCCGCGCAGATCCAGCCCCCGACGCCTTTCTCGACATCTTGTTACTCTCGCCCAACCCAACAAGGTCTTTCAAGGTAAACTTGTGGGCGCCGGCGTCGTCCTTTTTGGCCGCCGCAGGCGGATTGGCCGCAGGCTTGCGGCTAGGCGAGCCATTGTTGGAGCGTTGGGAAAGACGTCTTTGCGGCTGGGGCGGCGCGGCAGGAGGTGTGCCTGCGTCTTTGCGGTCAATGACAGGCTGGACATCGCCAATGGCCGAATTCTGCCTCTTGACGCTCGGCGCTCGGCTGCCAGCACGCGAAGGCGGCCTTGAATCATCAGAGACGTTGGGCGTCATAGGCGGAGAAGCGCCAGCAGAGATACCGGGGCTCGGTCGGCCATTGACAGCCCCGTTCGCGGGCGAATCGCGGGGCAAATCCAAGTGCAGCTTGGACTTGTCGCCGGCCTTTGCGTCACCCGGGTGAAACATTTTGTGGAAAAACGACTTTTTGCCATCACCCGCTTTCGCGACCGAGCTGGACCTGCTGGGGCGTGTGGACGTGGACGTTTCAGCCTTGCCCTCGCGCTGTTCGTGGTTGCCCGCAGAGGCCGAGCGAGCTGTAGGGGCAGAGGCGTCATGGCGCTGGGGCATGGGAGCGATTACATGACCCTGCGCAGAGTTGGCTCGAGAGGCTCGCGCGGACGGCCCTTCAGAAGTGATGGACCTAGCCGTAGGCATATTAGGAGTGTTTGTAGCGGTGGGGATAGGGTGGACTGTCATATGTCAGCAGATGGAGCAATGTCCACAAAAGACACATACTGTTGGGAAAAGGCCAAGTCGCCTCGGGGCCTCCAGGATGGGTATCTGGGTTTACAGATGACTGGCTCGATGGAATGGGAGACAAGACGTGGTGGTCGACAGCCCCGTTGGAGTTTGCCATAACCGAAGCGAGGGGAGGGGCGCCGTTCGACGTCGTCTCCTGATCAGAATCTGAATAAGTCGGCATGGGGGAGAGCGAGGGTGTGGCGGCGGTGCTGCTGGCCGTAGACTGGGCCTGCGAGGAAGGAGGAAAGGCGGAATCCAGCATGTAGGGCAGATCCTTCACATTGACGACACCTCCCTGGGTGGAGAAAAAAGCGGCGATTGATCAGCCACTGCCGACGTCAATGTGTGGGGACTCACTCGAGGTATATCTGCAGGCTTGATATCATCCCCTGCATTCTCAGCCGCGACCCCAGCTTGGCCGTCTTCCTGGGCGACTGACATGGCGGGCGGATGGTCGATGACAATGGACGCGCAGGCTGAGCTGACTAAGGGAGACGGGGGTGGGATGGATGGGACGGATGGAGAGCGGCTGTGTATGGGTGTGGTATTCTACTATGTACGGGGAATGGACATGTTATGGGCAGGGTGGATGGCGAAGCGGAGAGCGATGGCACCACTCATATAGTGGCGAGCCCGCCACAACGCCGACAGAAATCTCCCTTTTCTTAACGCCAAATTACGAATCGCGCTATTCTTAACCACTGCCACAAACCTCTCTTCGTCCCGCAATTTCTCCAACCATCTGGTCAGCAATGCATCATTCGCCGCTGTCTCTGTGTACATCCAGCATGCTTGGGGTATGCAAAGTGTACATATAGCGAGTATGTATGTATAAAGGAGTGGCGCAGGCCCTCGTGTCGTCATTCATCGATGGTGCTGATGTAACCGGCGGATCGCTCAACCTGTTCTCTAGTGGCCCTGGTGGAAGGATCGGAAACGAACATGTCACAGTCTGTTGCTATGCCTTTTGGTATGGTAGCTGGGGTGTCATCTTGAAGGACACCCGCTGGCATACGATCTCTTCATGCAGCCCGTTGAGCACAGCCAGCTTCCTGCCACACACCACACAGCTCTCCTTCGACCATCCCTCCTTTCCCCGGTTCCTGGGATGACGCTCGCTAAAATGACACTGTTTCTGGCACGGACAACGAGTCAAATCCAGGCAGACAAAGCAAATGGAACAGGACACGATTCTGCTGACGAGATGTGTGCTACCCCTCTGTCATTTACGTAACCTCCTGCCACCCACCACAAACGCCGCCGCCGCGGGCCGAGCACCGCATTGTTTGTGTCGTTGGGTGATAACTATCGCGACAAGCTCGCGGTCACTTTACGCATCTTTACTAACTGCCACGTCTCATTCACGCCTATATACATCAAACCCGCCTACACTTGTCAGACAAGCCCAACCTTGTCGCCTCGCTCGATCGCGCACATCATCTACGACACCGACTTGGTCAGCCTTGACGTACACCTCGCACCGCCCTTCTATCTGTCTTGTCCAGCTCTGAAAGACACAATCTAGATCCATACACCTTGTATGTAATGACGTTATCATCCTTGATCGATCCCCGCTTAGTCTCCAGCAGGGCCAAAAGTCACTACTGTCACCAAACTTGTCCGACAGCAAAGTCTAAACAACTCTCGCAGGCCTCCCATCGCCACTTTCCATTACCATGGACAAGATCAAATCAGCATTCTCTTCTTCCTCCGAGGGCGCCAAAAAGCTCTCCAAGGCGTTTCGCGGTAGAGGCGACCACTCGGCCCTGGGCAGTGGATCCAGGTTTGGGATGGGTAATCCGTTTGCGGACGGTGGAGATGGCGGTGACGTGAGTCTGGCTACTGGACTGGAGAATGCTTCTGCTAATTATTGCTGTCTACTTGTCCTCTCAATCTTGATCTGTTGGCCGACTCTCGCACCGACAGGCCTCGCTACCCCGAACCCATCTGATCATTCACACCGTGGCTGTGAGTCTCATCCCTTGCGCAGCCTTGTTTCATAGCTAAGACCTGCTGCCAGATCTTCTTTACATTCCTGGCAATCTGCACTATCGCAGCCGTAGCGGGCTTCCAAGGCAAATGGTTTGGCGTCAGTACGTACATGTCCCCGCGACCTAGACGAGAAAAGCTCATGATTTGTGTCAGCTGGCGGTACCGGCTTTACCCTCTTTCTCGTTCTCCTTTCCTTCTTCCTGTCGCTTACCCTGATAGGTATCCCTCTCATATATGATCGGTGCGTCGTGAAGCCATATAGCTGTGGTAAGCTGACGTGTTTGTAGATGGGACAGATTGAGGCGATCAGCGCAGTTCTTATCCCAGTCCCGATCACGCTTGATTCTCCACGCTTTCGGTACTTTTCTTATGCTGCTGGCGGCATTCATTGTAACCATCTCTGGTGCGTCTCATCTGCCCCGCGAGAAGGCCCGGATTGACGAAAATACCTCAGCCTGGACCGAGAAAGGATGCAAGGATGCGGACAATGACCCGCACGAGGATCTGGGAGATGACTACAAGAACGGGCTGTCAAGCTGGTGCAAGACCAAAAAGGCTTCGGCCATATTCGACTGGTTCTCCTTTGGTACGTTTCGCCAGCCCATCAAATCAAACCCCGGCTGAGAACCCCCCAAAGCTGCTTGGGCTGCCCTCCTAGTGCTCACCGGCCTCGCCTTTCGAAAGGAACAGCGCAACAACCGCCGCGACCCCTCCTTCCTCCCTCCCGAGTCCAACGGCATTTCCTACTCCAACATCACCCCCGAAGAAGAACGGTACGGCGACAAGCCGGACGCATACCCTATTCAGGGCACCTTGCCCACGGCAAACGACCGCCGCGACGAGCAGCCATACAACCCGGCGGCGAATTATGGCTATGCGCAACCTCGTCCTTTGACGCAGCAGCAGCTGGGCAGGCCGAGTGTGGATGCGTATGGGGCGTTTGATGGGGATGGGATGCCTGGCGGGGAGCAGCCTAGTCGGACGATGCAGATGGCGTCGTATTCAGAGCCTTCATATTCGGATCCTTGTGAGTGATTCATATCGTGCTGGGGGATGTGGTCTGACGAATTGCAGATGCGCAGATTCGATCATCGCTGCAGACCGGACGTCCGGCGCAACCAGTCTACAATCCTAGTATCCCTCCTGGTCCCCCGTCCTATGCGGGATATCGACAGCACTGAGCGCGTATGATGAGTGGGATTTTGACTATAACGACCAGACACGACATTGATGAATGGCATGGTCCATCATATGAGGGCAAATGTAGAATGATATGGATTGATCGATACATGCTGCAGATACCTTGTTCACTTCCAATCCCCTGCTACATCTTACAGACTGACAGCCAAGCCGAGACCGGCGAGGGCCAACAGCGAGACGGTGTCGAGGGCCGAGCTGATGGTGTGGTAGGTGGCAAACTTCTTGTTGACCGAGTCCATGGCAGCGGAAGGCTGTGATGATGTCAGCTTGGCCCACACGTCCAAAAGAATTGTCTTACGTTCTCGGCGTCATAGTCCTTGCCCTCGACCCTCTCTTGCCTGTGCCTGTCAAAGACGGTGCTGGTGGCCAAAGGGCCCACGACGAGCCAGTTCAAGAGCTGGGGCACCAGACCGGCAATGATAAAGAGACCCTGCTGGCCTTCCTCCGAAGTCAGCCAGTGGGGAGGGACCCTGGGGGAGGATATGAGGGACGGGTGAAAGTAGAGGTGGGTGAGGAGGAGGGCCGAGGTGGTGAGGGAGGAGAAGGCAAAGTATGTGGGGGTGAGCTGGGCCTGGAGGGTGCCGAATGTCTGCCTGGGAAGGGCGCGGAAGGTCTTGTAGCTGGCCTGCGGGGGGTCAGCGGGGCAGGGGACGCGGGGGGTGGACGCACGAGGGTCTTGTAGACGTTTGCGCCGAGGGCGGTGCCCCATGTGAGGAGGTAGAAGCCCTTGAGGGTGAAGGGTGCGAGTGCTTGCTGCAAGATGGCCATGGTGGGATGCTGGAGAAGGAGAAAGAGACGCAGCGGAATATATGGGGCGGTTCCAGCGATGACGACGGGGCGGCCAGCTCCACCGCCTCCACCTACTGACGTCACCCGGCGTGCGGACGCGAGTATATAACGGCGCATCTGGCATCCTTCTTCCCCACATCGCAACAATGTCTGCCATCCGATCCCTCACTGCCACCGTCCCCCTCGCCAGGGCCTCCTACCGCGCATTCTCCACTTCTGCCACGAGACAAAAGTCCCTCACCGACACCGTCAAGGAGACCGCCGAGACCGTAAGCCGTTCCCGTCCCCCTGCATTCTCCGCTCATGACTGTGATAGGTCAACAAGAAGGTCGGCCAGACCCTTGCCGGTGGAATTGGCGCCACCCAGAAGGCTACCGATGCCACCAAGAATGCTGCCGGTGAGTCGCGCGCCTCAGTCGACAGTACTCTGCTGACCAGTCTGTCCAGACAACGCTCCCACCGAGGGCGAAGTCAAGTCTGCTGCCAACGACGTCGGCAACAAGGCTGCCGAGACCGCCGAGTCTGCTCGCCAGCAAGGCAACCAAAAGTTGGGCGAGGCCGCTGGAGCCGCTAGGGATGTCAAGGACGACGTCAAGAAGAACCTTTAATGTAGCATAGTGGTAGACAAAACGAACAGTGCGACATGTCACTCATGTATCGCTAGTACAATACATTATGTCATGATACACATTCTGCTATCTCATGCCAGCTCCCCCCGACGCAAAGTCCAGCATCTGCCCCGCCGACTTTGGTGCTTCTCGCCCATACACACTGTAGATATTCTGCCCCGCCTGTACAGGTTGCGGTGCTGGGGGCGGGTACGAGGGCTGCGAAGGGTAGGACGCCGGTGAGGGATGCCGCGGTGGTACAGCGTTAGGCCGCCGTCCCTGTCCATGGTCAGTATACAGTCCATTGCTAGAGCAACAACCTACCATCGCCAGGACATCTTGATACGCTGCATCACGAGACAATGGCGATGGAACAGCGTCCTGCGCCCAATCAAAGTTGCGGATGTTGCTATGCGGCGGTATTGGTTTGACTGTGATCGTGGTTAGCGACAGGATACAGGAGACGCTTCATACTCACTCGGTCGATGCGTCTCAACAAGTCCCTTCTCTCTCGCCAACTTCCGACGCTTACTCCAAGTCGCCTGAAACTCTTCCCAATGTAATCTTTCGCGTTCATCCTAGCAGGCGGGTCAGTATGGGGAGCAGAAGCAGAGGTGAAAGACGTACCGTCCACGAAGACCACACCAGGTGCTTCTCTGCATCCTTCATCCGTCTATACTCTGCTATTTGCGCCTCGTACCTCTTTGACGCTCCTTCATGCAAACGCTCTCTACGCTCTTCTAGAGTCTTGTACAGATACTCTAATGCGGGGTACTTTTCTATCATCAAGGTTAGTCTCAGTCATACCAGTCGGAAGAGCACGCACCATTCAGAATCATGTCTTCCTCTGCAGCCGCCTCCTCCATCTGCTCGAGGTACAGGCAATTCCTCAGTTCGGCAAACTTGACCTCTAGCATGAGCAGCTCCTTCATTGCTGCTGGGGGAGGTGCAGGACCATGCGGCAGGTGTTTGCTGTGCCCCACCGTCGGTATGGGAACCACTACTGGGGGTATTAGGATCGTCCCAGACTTTGTGCTTGCGCGACCTACCCATTTCAGCAGCCGGATCTTCCTCTTCCTCCTCTACCTGCGCCTCTGCCATATCCGCATCCTCTTCAGCATACCCATTCACGCCCGACTCTTCAGCTTCTTGCTTTTCTGTGACTTCATCTGCCATCTCTGCCAGCTCGACATGCCCATTCGCCTTACTGGGCGCTTCTTCCTCTTCATCAACAGCGTCCTCGGCAGCACGCATCGTCACATCGCCATCCTCTTCCTCGCCATCATCCTGCGGTCTCTCCGACACGTCACGTTCGCCCTCGTTCCCTGCAACACCGTTTGTAGGATGGCCGGTGCCGTTGGGATGTGGTGCTGGTGAGGGAGACTTGTGCGGGGCATCCGAAGGCGGGGGAGTAAGGGAAGTTGACGATGTTTGAGAAGCGCCTCGGCTGCGGCTGTAGTATCATCAGCAGCAGCTCCGGGAGGATCCGGCCAGAGACACGATAGCGCCGGTCAATGTCATGGACGTTGCCCCTCGATTTCCGACGCGTCTTTGCACTCACTTTCCACGCTCTTTCCGTCCCTCCTCCCCCTCCTCTCCTTCTCCACCTCTCTGCCCTTGCTCTGCCTCTCCCTCAGCCGGATCGCCTTCCTCTTCCGTAAGCTCGCTCTCGTCGTCTGTGAGTGGCAGCGTGGAGCTCGTGGCTGGGCTTCCTTGTTGCTGCCTGCGTGGCGGGTCGTCTGGTGCTTCGTCCGAGCTGGGGGACGAGAGGGGGGAGGATGTGCGGCGAGGGGCACCTTGGGGGGATGGCATCGGGGCGGGTGGTGGACTTGCAGAGAGCGATAAACCATCCTCAGCACCAAATAACATCACTCAAACTTATCTAGCCCGCACGTTTAGAGTCTAAGCGGAGGCCGCCGCTGGCTGATGCCCGAAGCCGTTCTTCGGCTCGGCGGCCGGGCGGCTTTCCAAAATTTACCCAACGCGTCCACCAAGGGCCATACTTCTTGGCTGTTGCTGACGCATGCGTGTTGACAACAGACTCCACATGATCTCCATCAAGAGATGCGCGGACAGCGGGTGCGCAACCGAGTCATAGCACCAGGACGGGAAAGAAATCATGGGGTCCCCCTTCAGATCCCATCGGCAGAGCCGTCGCTGGCCAAGGGCTAGCAAGGGAACATCTCGTAAGCGAGTCTTGTCCTCTTTCGTCTTTCAAACCGAATCATCACAGCCGAATTTCGCTCTCTATAGCAGCGCTGATAAATCCGATCCCTACAACAGGTGCGTCGTACACGCCGGGTTTACAGGCCGGCAACGGACCGAGTTTGATAAAAGTGCAGTTTGTGAATAGCCCCCGTTCGACCACGTCTTTCGAATCCTCTCTCTCGACATTCTTCATTATCTTCCGGCAGTCTCTCCTTTTGTATAGAAACCCAGTCCCCCTGATCGGTATCCCTTTTCTCTTCAAGACCAGCGCTTCACTTCTTCATGATGGGCTCCGACGTGGAGATGTACGGCAAGGATTCTAATGCCACCGCCCGAGTAGAAGCCACCGCCTTTCCTGTTTCCTCCAATCCTGACAAATTACCAGCGTTTGATGATCCAGAGAGAGATGCAGTCTTTGGTGATAGGAAGGAGGGCGAGGTCGACTACAGATCAGTAGGCATGTGAGTCGGCGCATGCCCACCCGAGCAGGTCACGTCTGACCGATGCTCTTTTCCAGGCTCAAGTCCGTCGTCCTCATGGTCAAACTCACCATCGCCCTTGGTGTCTTGGCTATGCCCCAAGTTCTGCTGGAAGGTGCGATACCTATCAAAGTGTGGCTGCACGTTCGCTGACCTTTTGCCCGTTCATAGTCGGCGCGGTCCCTGGTGTCATCAGTAAGTTTTTTCACCTCCAACTCACCGGTGACAATGCTCATCTGGCCCCAGTTATCGTTGTTATTTCACTCTTGACTACCTGGTCTGGACGCGTTATCGGATCCTTCAAGGCCAACCACCCGGAAGTCTACTCTTTGGATGGTGTGGGCTTTGTACTGGCAGGGGCATGGGGCAGGGAATTTTTCTCCTTTGCCTATGCTCTTTTCATGATTGTCAGTGTTTCAAATCTACACACTCTAGACACTGCTGATTTTTTCTAGTGCTTGTGTGGATCAGGCTTCATCACTACATCATTGGCATTCAACGCCATCACAGACCATGCCACTTGCACCGTGGTCTGGGCGGTCATTGTGAGTCCGAAAAGATTAGCTCCATCTTCATCGCTGACAACTTCCCTCGTAGGCTGCCGTGGTCACTTTTGCGTTTGCTTCTTTGCAGACTCTCAACAAGGTTTCCATCTTGGGCTGGATCGGGTTCTGCTCTATCCTGTCTGCCATCCTCATCATCACCATTGCCGTGGGTGTCGAGGACCGACCCGAAGCCGCCCCTGCCACCGGTCCCTGGGACAAGAACATCCACGCTTTCAACGCGGATGCCTCTTTCCTGGGCGGCATGAGTGCCGTCTCCACCACCGTCTTTGCCTACTGCGGCACACCGGCCTTCTTCAACGTCATCGGCGAGATGCGTCAACCCAAGCGATTCAACCAAGCCCTCTTTGCTTCCCAGGGTCTGTGCACGGCTCTCTACATCACTATCGGTGTTGTCGTCTATTACTACTGCGGTCAATACATCTCCAACCCGGCCCTTGGTTCTGCCGGTCTCCTCATCAAGAAAATTTCTTATGGAATCGCCTTGCCCGGTCTGTTTGTCGGCTGCATCATCTATACCCACGTGGGTGCCAAGATGCTGTTTGTCCGTATTCTGAGGTCAGTGTTGAAGGCCGGTTCCAGTAACGGTGGCTAACGATGTCTGCAGAGGGTCTGATCATCTTACGGGGACTTCTTTCATCCATTGGTCTGTGTGGCTCGGCACTGTGGGCGTGAGCGTAGCCATCGCTTTCATCCTCGCGGAATGTAAGTATCTCTTTTCTCTTCTTTTCCATTGCGCTGATCTCTGTATGCAGCGATTCCATTCTTCGGTGACTTTGTCTCCCTCATAGGTGCTACCCTCGGTACCCTTCTTTGCCTCATCACCCCCGCCCTCATGTGGTTGCACGATAACTGGTCCCTCCGCAAAGAACGCGCCTCTCTCGGATTCCGACTGCGCCTCGCATTGAGCATTTTCATCCTGCTGGCAGGTATCTTCATCGTCATTACCGGCACATGGTCGGCTGTGATCAGTATCAGCGACTCTTATGCGGAAGGTACCGTTGGGAGTGCATTCTCTTGCGCCGACAACAGCAAGTAAGGTGTGTGTGTGTGGAGGTGTCCTCCTCAACAGGGAGGGGTGCTTGCCCCTGGAGGGGTTTTACAATCAACATCATCATTAGCATACTCGGCGAGTCAGTGTAAGGGAAGAAGGAAAGCATGACCATAACGTAAAATTGTACATTATCGCATACTAGCATGCATCAGCAACACGTGCCATACTCAAGTACTTGAGCACTTGCAGCAGACTTGCAGAACGAGGACATTGAATTGATCACAGTAGTAGTAAAGTCAAAGCAAAGGGCCGGGTGCCCGCGCCTGACGTCATTGACCATTCTGCACTCTACTATATAGTTGTGCTGCGAATTCCATCCTGTGGTGAGCATTCTTGCAAGTTCTTCTATCACCCAAACCCTTCATTCTATCATCATGTCTGTCCCAGCCACCAACACTGCCAATGCCCGATCTCAACACTCTTCGACAGAAGACGCGCCCCCACCCTCCATCGTTGCTGCCGGTACCTTCGTCCCTTCAGCCCCCGTAGAAACAGCAGAGCCGCAGCAAGGCAAGTACTCTGCATTCGGGATCTAAACAGCCTGAGCTGATAAATATGCAGCTGCCACTGGCCCTGGGAGTGGCGGCTTGGTCCAAGATGACGCCCACAAGCTGCCGTTCAAGGAGCAAGTAAGTCTTTGCCCGCAGATGAGTTAGTCTGGGTGCTTATGAAGTTCAGGTCAATGGCTACGCCAAGAAGTTCGCCGGTGCTACATTTGGAAATGAAAAAGAGAAGGCGTGGGGAGAGAAGAAGCTCGCTGGGGAGCTATGAAGCGGGGTATAACAAAGTTCGGAGTTTTATGATTATGCACAGGGCCTACGTGATGTCTGGACGGCTGCTATATGGGCTTTCATGAGCTAGAATAAGCGATCCAGAGCCCGCAACTCCTCTTCCCACCTCTCCCTCAGTTCTTCATCGTCCCTGAAGACTTTACAAATACCCTCAGCAGACTTAATTAGCCCCGCCGACGCTTGGCTCTTCTTTCTTCTCTTTGCAGACCTCGTGTGGTCGCTTGAGGTGTCGGCAGGTTCGAGCAGGACAGCTTCAAGCTCTCTGACCATTTCTTTGAAGATTCGGTCTCCAATTTGCTCGCCCCAGACCTTGACTGCAAAGACGAAGGACTCCTTGATTAAGACGCCGAGATGGTCATGATCAGAGTCCGCTGGAATTACCATGTCCAGGCTTGAATGTAACCAGCAAGGCAAATCCGATACCAGAGGTCCCTTGCCATCTACGTCGATTGATAGCAAAACAGGAACCAGCCGCGGATACCACTGCCCAGCGATGGTTGCCGCATTAGACGGCGCGTTGGGTGACTGAAAGGCTTTTGATAAGATACAGCTGATACCGATGACGCGACCTCTGTATGTGGATAGTTTGCCTTGCAGAGCGTCGATGAACGTGGACGGCCATAGAGGAGCGGCAAAAGGAAATTGAGAGATGGTATCGATAGCTGCTTCCAAAGACGGGGCTGGACCTGATTTTCTTCAGCTGCTGCCATGTTGCTGTGGGACGTATGACTCACCTGAATCGTGCACTGGTAGATTGAGGCTTGCCAATCTCTTCCGCAAATCCTCCGCTTTGAAGCCTGATGATTCAATGACATCTTGAAGGCTGCTGGAGGGGCGAAAGATATCGAGCAAAGCTCGGTCGTTGACTCTCAACAGCTGCTCTGGGCAGGCATGGCCAAGAGCTAGACACTGCAGCACCACAAGATGCAGCGCTGATAGTGGCCTTCGAAGAGTAAACTCATTAGACTGTGCAAGCACACAAGGACAAGACTCACCCTAGTCGGACTATCTCGTCACATAGCCATGCAATGACTCCGCCCAGACACCAGCTCAGTAACGGTTGTGAAAAATAAGAAAGGCCGCTATGCAAGGTTTCTAGGTCCATCTGACCACATGTGACAGCAGCGATAGCCTGTTGGATCAAGGTTGGGACCAGGACAGTCATAGATTCTGGTGGGGTTGCCAGTAGGATCTGATCCTCAATGCCGTCAGATCCAAACTGCAGGAAAGACGTCTTGGTGAGTGAACGTCATGGGATATAGACAGAAACTTACAATAGCCTTCACCCACCCGTTCACGCAGTCTTTGTGTGCAGACGTCAATGAGCCATATCCATAAGCCTTCCTTGCGCGCTGAAGCAGAGGCGGCAGATCCAGCTGGAATTCACGAGCAAAAGACTCGATCAACACCACACCTTCTCCAAACCGAGTTAGGCAGCCTTGAGGGTCTTCCGAACGCGTGTACTCGTCCAATTCAGCATAAGCCATCAGAAGCCGTTGCTCCATAAGGTCAAGGAGCGCTGAAGGCGATGATTGACAGATCATCGATGAGAAGAAGAAAGGGTGGGAGGACATGTGGAGAAGTATGTCTTCAGCTGGAGGTGTTTGGGGTATCGCTTGTATAGTCTGGTAGCACCGTCAGGTTGGATCTTAGAAGTAAAGGACTGCTGAAATACCTGGACAAACTCGAGACTAGTGGGTGATGCAGCACCGCAGGCGTAGCTGACGATGAATGCGAGTGGTTTGATATGATGCCGAGACTCTGACCCCATCCTCTCCTGCAGGGGCATCAGCGAAATCCAGAGGTACTTTCCCGATGGGAGCTTACTAGTAGTGATGGGCCATCGCTCGGGAAAGTAACTGTCGCCCCTGGAATGATCCCCGAAGCTTCGTCAGAGGTAAGAATATCCTCGTGGACCAGGCTCGCAAGCAACGTATCCTGTATGGGCAGCAATGGCCTGAGCAGAACATTAGCGTCAACCAGGTAGCATGATCTTAGCCACCTACCACCCGTCTGGAGGAGTGAAGCCACTGGACTCTTCCTCTTCCTCAGCAGCGGAGACTATCGATGAATAGGTTTGCAATAGTGTCTCTGAGAAGGCTTGCATCGCCGGAAGTAAACGGGCGATAGCTGTCCCCAAGAGCGGGGTTGTATCGGACTTCTCATCAGCACATATCAGCGTCTCAACTCATCAACTTTGGCAATCTCTACTTACCGGAAACATCCACTTCTCATATTCCCCATCATTGCTTTGCATCTTCCACCATCTCAGCAGCTTTGGCAATCCCTCTACCGCCCATCCAAAGTCCCTCACATTCTCTCCAGTTCCTACAGCATGAGGTCTATCACCACCTACGCCATGAAGGACTCTCTCTATAGAGATCTCGATCAAGCCAAGGAAGAAGTCACTGGGGACGGGACAGATGCATCGGCCCAATTGGAGAAGGCGGATATGCGCGGATGGTGGAGTCACTATTGTTTGACGTTCTGACGGTAAAGGGGTGCGGGTGTATCGGAAGGACCGATGAGCCTGCTCTAGCAGCAATGCTATCATCTCCCTGAGAGGAAGGGCAGGGGCCGCCGAGGTGCCTCGGCTTGCCATGGGTCCATTCTGAGGTCGAGTCGCTGTGTCAGGCGCACTTTCTTGGACCAGATCCTCCATGAGCCCTCCAAGAGAAACCCTCAAGGGGCTGCTGATCTCTTCCGGTAATAAGGGAAGGAGCTGTCCAGCTTCCAGACCCACATCCAGAGAAGGGGAAGGAAACGGCGCGAGTACGGATATTAGGCGGGCGACGAGTGACACTATAGCCGAGGGCGGCGAGGGTGTAGCGGCCAGCCGCAGGAGAGGGAGCATAACCGATAAGGTGCTTGTCTCCCGGCCTTGTCCAAGAGAGGAGGGACCGGCAGACCCATTCTGAACGGCGTCGCCTGCTGGCCCAGGCAACACGGCGGGTAGCAAAAAACCATCTCTGAAACCCGTGAAGTTGCTGATTATAATGTCCGATATTGGTATGAGAGAAGATGTTGCAGGGAGATCTTTGTCGGATATATGGGATAGCAAGTCTATGCAAAGTGACCTTGCAGTGATTGTTGACGATGATAGAAGTTGCGATAGATAGGATAGGGCAAGTGATGGAGATAATGGTATCAGAAAGTCGAGCAGAGCGGCTGTGAATGGTCAGGAGTAAGCACTTGGAGGCAGAGCAGGGCATGCTCAGTATGCGTACCAGAAATTTGGTGCTCGGTCAGCTCTCCTCGCTTGACACTGCTCTTGAGCGTCTTGGTAAGCTGAAAGAAGACGGTCAGCATGCCTTTTGTTGGGTACCTGGAGAGAAACAGACCTTGACGGGGGGGACCGCAACGGCGAATGCTCTGGACAGGATATCATGGGCTGTGGAGGGGGGGTCGTTGGCCATGGCTGTTGCAAGAGACGATGCAAAGTGACAAAAAGTACACCATTATCATATCCGTACCCCGGTGCGCCGACAACATCCAGTCGGCGAGCGCCGTTTATCCCGTCGTCACCACTCTACTTCTTCGTGCACTGTATTGTCTCTCTCCTTTCTCTACGCATCAGACATACAGACACATCATGGCTGCCACCTCTAACAACCCCAAAGACAGGAATCTCATCGCCGTCATTGGAGACGAGGTATATTTGTGTAGCCGGCTCTCCAGTCAGTCCGAGCTAACGCACATCCCCAGGACACAGTCACCGGAATGCTTCTTGCAGGGATAGGAAACGTGGATAAAGATCACGAAAAGAATTTCATGATCGTGGACTCGAGTGAGTGAACCTTGTGGGCTGAGGGCCGCGGGTTTATGGGCCGGTTTTCTGGTCTCTTGCTTACGACGAATCCAACCATCTATCAGAGACCCAAGAAGGCGTCATCCAGAGCACCTTCAACAAGTTCACCGAGAGAAAGGATATAGCGATCTTACTGATCAACCAGCACGTGAGTCAATCTGGCGTAGGGACTCAATATGGCGGCCACTAATCGGCTATCAGGTGGCTGAACGGATAAGATCAGACGTCGACAAGTACACGGCGGCGTTCCCTGCTCTTCTGGAAATTCCCAGTAAAGACCACCCGTACGGTATGTGCGGCCGTCGACATCATGTGTCCGGATAGTTCCATACGCTGACAACCGTTTGTAGACCCCGCCAAGGACTCAGTCTTGAAGCGCGTACAGAAATTGAGAGGCGACTAGATTGGAAGAGACGTGGTTGTCACGTATTGTAATATACCATGTATGCGAACCGTCCACATATAGCTTACAACACTACGTCCTATATCGCATGATTCCAATGTACATTCCTATCCCTCTAGCTCGGCAACTTCGGCCTTCAATTGTTTCTCTCGTCTCTCTAAAGCCGCTACCTCCCCGTCCATGGCGTTACAAGCCATCTCCAATTGGGTCGTTGACGACACCAAATCCGACCATCTACCTTCCAGTCTTTTGAGGTGTAAACCCGCATCCTCCTGGAATACTCGACGAGTACGATTCGTTTCTGTGACTTGCTCTTTCAGAACCGAGAGCGTCCCTTGAAGTTCCTTCAACTGGGCGTTCAACTGATAGTTGCGGACAAGCCACGCATTAGGACCATATGTCGAGAGGATCGATGTGTTTTCAACTCTTTGAAGGTATCATCAGATCACGAACGAATTCGAAGAAGCGCGACGCACCTCAATCCCATATGACCTTCTCCTGTTCTCCCCCGCTTCTCGGCCTGTTGCAGTTCTTCCACCGTGGCACTTTCTCCGACATTTGGTGGTTGATATTTTGTGACATCGATTCCTTGCAAAGGAGCGGATGGGTAATTGCCGAGTAACTCTTGAAGACTCTTCGATTTCTGTATACGGGCGTCAGGAATGGTGCTCGGGTCCAGCTATCGTGACATGGCTTACAGAGAAGACCTCCACGTTGGGCGGTAGGCGTTGGTCATCGTCATTTATTTGAGGAGTCTGACGGAGCTCCGCCTCAATCAGTGCTTGAGCAGCAGCTTTCACGGCTAATTGTTGGTCAGACATGACCGGGCAAATATGAGGACGGGATGCGTACCTGGGTCTTCGACTTGCTTGTCGACGTAGGGAAGAGCATCGATGTTTGGATTGAAAGACATGGTGTTGTGATTGTAGACGGAAAAAGTGCGAGAGATCAATTAGTGCAAGAGGTTCTCGTTCATGAACGAAGTTGGAGAAGGTGGTGATGGGCGCGGAATCAAATCGGTCGGCTTTAGCTCTAGTTCCGTCGTCCTCTCCTTGATGAGTTGGGCGACTCTTCTCTGGATTGCATCACTCATCTTTGATCTCATCTCGCTTCTTCCATCCCCAAATTCCAAATTCAAACAAGCATGGGAAGCATGGAACCCCTGCTCGGGGAAAGCAAGCGACGAGTGGTAAGTCCACTCCGCCTCGAAAGCATCTTGTGCCAAGCTGCAGCATCAGACAATCTCGCTGACATGTTCATCCGTAGTGCTACTTCTTTGATTCAGATATTGGAAACTATCACTATGGCCCAGGTAAGCTTCTCAATGCTCTTGGGCCCGTCGTTATTGGCCCCCCTATAGGACCAAACGCACCGCCACAGGTCAGACATACTAATCTTTGGACCAGGACATCCCATGAAGCCGACGCGTATCAGGATGTGTCATTCGCTTGTCATGAACTATGGGCTGTACAAGAAGATGGAAATCTTCGTAAGCCTGAGTCATCTTGAGCACTGAAAGGCTAGATGCTGATGTCACAACACAGCGAGCAAAACCAGCCACCAAGCGTGAAATGTCTCAATTTCATACCGACGAATACGTCGACTTTCTTCATCGCATAAATCCCGACAATGCTGCTCAGTTTGCCAAAGAACAAGTCAAATGTGAGTGGTTTGACTCACAGTGCTTGAGAAATTACTAACACTGAATCAGACAATGTCGGTGACGATTGCCCCATCTTTGATGGATTGTTTGAATACTGCTCCATCTCTGCCGGAGGATCCATGGGTACGTCTTCACCTCTAATCAAATCTCAAGAGCTGACGATCATCGACAGAGGGAGCTGCGCGATTATCAAGAGACAAATGTGACATTGCTGTCAACTGGGCAGGAGGGCTCCATCATGCAAAGAAGGCGGAAGCAAGCGGTTTCTGCTACGTCAATGGTAAGCATCCACAGTCGTATCTTCTCATACGACAATACGACACGATGCTTACTTCTGAGCAGACATTGTTTTGGGTATTTTGGAACTGTTAAGGTGAACCTCAAATCCCAGCATCTGGCTCAAGGCTCACACATAGTTAGATATCATCAACGAGTCCTGTACATCGACATCGATGTCCACCACGGAGATGGTGTCGAGGAGGCTTTCTACACCACCGATCGAGTCATGACTTGCAGTTTCCACAAGTATGGAGAATTCTTCCCTGGTACGGGTGAGGTGCGGGATAATGGTATTGGCAAAGGCAAAGGGTATGTTCTTGCCATCACTCCCTGCATAACCAGGCTGATTCCATGACAGTTATGCCATCAACGTCCCTTTGAGAGATGGTATCAGCGACGAGAACTACAAAAGCATTTTCCAGCCCACCATTCAAAGAGTCATCGAGTGGTACCAGCCAGGAGCTATCGTCCTTCAATGCGGCTCCGACTCCTTGTCTGGCGATCTGTTGGGCTCCTTCAATCTGTCTATGCGCGGTCATGCGGCTTGCGTGCAATATGTCAAGTCTTTCAATCTGCCGCTGTTGATGCTCGGTGGTGGTGGTTATACCGTCAAGTCGGTCTCGCGGACTTGGGCGTATGAGACGGGTCTGGCCGCTGGTGTTCAACTTGGCCGAGGTACGTCTCTTTGTCTGATGATCGCCAGAAAAGCTTATACATCGTCTAGACCTCCCCAACAACGAGTACTGGGAGTACTATGGCCCCAATTACGAACTCGATGTGCGCTCCTCCAACATGACTGATCAAAATACCCCCGAATACCTTCACAAGGTCAAGGAGGCTGTGTTCGAAGTCCTTCGTGACAAGAACGCCGCTCCCAGTGTACCAATCCAATCGGTTCCCAAGATGAGACATGATGACGAGGACGAAAACGAGGGCGAAGATGATGAAGACAAGGACCAACGTCGGCCAAGTGAGTCATATGGCCGTCACATGAAGCGCTTTCAGCTGATTGCGCGGCAGTGCGACTCTGGGCCCGAGAGAAGCAGCCCGAGACATCCTTGTCCGACTCTGAAGACGAAGGCACGGGTGGCAGGCGACACCGCAGAAACTACAAAGAGTCGTCTCAAAAGAAGCGACGCTCAAAATCGCCCCTCGATCTCAGCGTCCCACCTTCTATTGTCTCAGCAACCCCCGTACCCGCCCCTGCTCCACCTGCTCCCGCCGCCCCAGCGGATCCACCTGCTGACGCCGCTGCGCAAGCGACAAGTACGAACGGGCCCGATATAGACGCCTGGGCTGCCGGTGTCCCCGCTCATCAGGCAGAAGGTCAGGCGATGGAAGTCGACAATGTTGCAGCACCAGCACCAGCACTGACCACAGCGGTTGGTGGTGAGCCTGCTGAGGCGCAGTCGGCTACTGCAGGAGCGGAGCAGGGAGATGTTGTTATGCAAGAGGCAACCAACGGCCAATGACAGGCAAGCGAAGCTGCAGTGGGCGGTGATCCGTGATAACCCGATATGTATGATTGTATACACTTGGAGACCTACTGGTGACGAACGTTTGTGCCGGCGTCTCCTTTGGTATCGAAAGATGGCGGTTCTAGACCATCACTCTTGATGCCCTCCGGTGTCGCCGTTTCTGGGATGTCTCGTGTCATGGAGTAAATGTACACATGTGCAGTTAATCGTATCTACATCCTGCGAAGCCTACAACCGTGGGCAAACTGATACTAGACTATATGATACAAGGATATTATACTAGCAAAACCCCAAAAAGCGATGTCTATATGGACGGAAGGCAAGACATGGCAACATCTACCCCCGCACAACATACTCACTCTATGAACAGACAAAACGTTATTAACAGACTGTATAGTTACAAGTGTGTTTCCTACACCAATTATAAGATATGAGGGTAGAATATTTACCCGAAAAGCCTGGTACAATTCGAAGGAGATTGAGCGCCAACATCACCCGCAAATTCTGCCTCATCCACCCGCTCCAGCAAGAACCCATCCTTCGCACCCTTGAAGTTATGCCCGCGCCTAGCATAATCAATAAAGTCGTTGTTATTCAACCCGGAGACATCAATTTTGACGTCCCATACACCGGGTGTGTAGAGCATTGACCCATCGCTCGAGCTTGACCGTGAAGTCAAGAGGTCGAACGGGTCACTGCCGTCAACGAGCTGAGGGGTACTCATGTCCATGACTCGCGGAGCCCGGGAGGTTGTATCGAACGCGGCATGATCGAGGGGCGCGAAGCTCACCCCATCGCCAAGGTCGGACGATAATGACGAGGCCGCCGACATGGATGACCAGGTAGGGGAAGGAGGGAAGGACGGGGATACCGAGCGGTAGTCGGACTGCTCGAAAGCTCGTATTCTGGCATTGTCATGCCCTTGAGCAAAGCTATCCAGAGCCTCGTCGTCGATTTCATCCACCTCGTCGATGGGCGCAATGTGCGGGACCTTGGGCGGCAGGGACACTTCGACAGGCGCGACTTTTGTGTCGTTTGAGGTCGGAGGGGGCTGACGCACAACCGCCGCCGCTTGTCTAGCGGCGGTATGGGCAGTCCTCAGCTCCTCGTCTGTCATTGTGAATTTCTCGACATTCATCACCATCTTCTTGAGCTCTCGCAAGCTTATTCTATCTTCCGGCTCGAGTGCGAACAGCCCTTTGAGTATGGTGTTGGTCTCGACAGAGATCGGAAGAATGGTCCGGAGAAAGTCATGGTTATGGACATAGGCGCGAAAGGTTTCGTCAGCCGGGCAAGCTTGCCGCCAGGGATTTCTGCCGCAGGTCAAGTTGACTAGTATGACGCCTAACGACCAGATGTCGGTGGTCTCTGTTGAATACGATTCAAGCCGTTCGAAAAGACCGCCTTGGCACTCGGGGGAGAGGTAAAAGGTGGAGCCACTGGGATAGCGTCAGCTGTGACACCCTGTTTAATTATATGAACACTCACCATCCAAAATCCGTCGACATCTTTTCGGAAGTGGCCAGTCCAAAGTCTGCCAAACAGACTTTTTCTCCACCATGTAGACAGAGGATGTTTTCGGGCTTGAGGTCACGATGGTAGATCCCCATAGAATGACAATACTGGACAGCGCTGATGATTTGGAGAAAGACGTTTTTGATCAAGGCGTCGTTACCCAGATACTGAGACGCATTCAGCGGCCCATCCCGAGCATGTCAAACAAGACTCACCCGTTGCTTCTCTGTTATCATTCCAAACAAATCCCCTTCATCACAAAAGTCCATAAGGACAAAGACAAAGTCTCCTTCTTCTATCACCCGATGAAGAGTAACGATGTTCGGATGACCGCTCGCCAGCTGATGCAGAGCAATCTCTCTCCGCTGAAAGTGCCGCTGTCGCTCATCCAGGCCAGCTCGAAGCAGACACTTGACGGCAAGATACTCGTGGGTAAACTCGTCGAAGGCGAGGTAGACGACACCGTACGCTCCGACACCCAAGACTGCTATGAAGCGTAGCCTTCCGTTATCGATGGAATGGCCCACGAGATCTGTGCCGGAGGTAGCGAAAGTTTTGGATGGCATCTTGAACAATTGTTCAATGTGGCTGGATGGGTGCTCGGCCGACGAGTGGGGCGGTGCTCGGAGGGCCGTTGATTGTTGGGTGACACTTTGTAGTCAAAGTATTCAGAAGTCGTGAAACCGTATAGCAGCCGACAAGAAGAGGGCAAAGCAGGGTTTGGTTGGGGTGTTCTTGAGCCAGCAAGTACACACGAATGGCGAGGGGCGGTTGGAAGCGTAATAGAGCGCCACTCTTTTGAGATGACTGCAGAGGTATCGAAGGGCGTCAAGTGCCGAGGTGCCCAGAAGAAGTGGTGGAGAGGTAAAAGGCGGCTCGCAAGCCAAGTACGGGCATATAACAGTTGTGGAGTAGAAAGAGTTTCCAACATCACCGCTCTTGCATGCAGATTATCAAGCTGGGCGCTGATACCTGGCCGTGATTCCAGAACAAGATTTCCGTTATGGAAGAAGAACTCAGGTACAGAATTCAATGAGCAAGGATTCAGGGTTGTTCAGTTTTAGGCTGCGTTAAATGGTATAAATTTGAATATAAACGTGCATGACGTCTTTGTTTGTACGACTGCATGCTGCATGACATGATTGCTGCCGTCTTCTGTACGTTGAGGTAGGCAAGGACAAGAGAGACGACGGAGGCAAAGAACCATCTTCTTCTGTGTCAACATCAGTCTACGAATGAAAACTTTAACCCGAGCTCAGCAAGTAATCTGGATCTCAATGAACGCCGCCGCTCGCCGCCCGCCGTCGCAGCAAATCTTCCCTCCTCCTTTTTTTAAAACCTTGAGCGATAAGATTGGGACTAATCATTTTCGCTTTTTCAATTTTCAGCTTCATTTTTTTTGGGCGTCCCTCCACCCTCAAAGATGTCACTTTCAGGGTTCATGACAGAAATGATGACGAGGCCGACGACGACAAGCGGCGATACCCGCATTGAAGGAGGTTTTTTTTGTTTTATCAAAGCAGCTTAAGAAAGGGAGGGTTAATAAGTATGCAGATTCAACGCTGACCTCCTCAGACCTTACGAAGTGTCACATATGTCGACAAAGACTGAGCAAGTCTAGGAGTATAGACTGCTTTGACAAGCGCCATCCGAGACTGTTCACACGTATGCTGTCAACACGTCCCCCGGACGGACAGGCGTTCGATGCAGAAGTTGACGCTGTAGTGCAATGGCATCGGCCATGTGCGGAGAGCGCCGACAGGGAGTAGAGCGGAGGTCACCGATAGGAGCGAGAAAGGACTTAAAAGAGATCGCAGAGAGGAGAAGTTGAAGGAGAAAACATAATGGAGACTCAGGAGCTATAGCGATACAGTAGTCACCTTAGTAGAGAGCCAGGAGGCATATGGCATATATATAGTTCTATATCAGTCTACCACTTCAGCGGAGCTATTCGACGATCAACATAACAATCCTTATCCAACCACGACAACACCTTTTATGAGACCGGGTGTATAATCAGTTACCATTACAACACAACCATCGGCAACCCCAGCTGGTACGAATATCATCATCGACAGCCGAACCTTGGGAGGCTATATTCCCTAGTGGCACCATCGACCTACTGCCAACTTCTGCGATTGGCGGGTGACAGGCGGGCGGAACCTTTTGAATTAGGCAGGCGGGGTGTTCCCACTACAACGCCTCTTTCCCTCCTCAAATAGCTCCTTGATTCTAGCTTCACCGTCGTCGAGTATGTGCCATTGCATCCCAATAAGCTCAACGGCCAGTCGTCGATGCCCCATGTCGAGTATCAGTGTCGGAAGATGTCGGTAACCAGTGCCGGTGACCTCTGACGGATGTTGGATAGTGGTAAAGGAAGGGAAGGGTTGATTGATTGAATGGATGTTGGAAACTGTGAGGGACATCCCTCACCTGGGCGCGAATTGGATGATGGATGAGGAGCGTCGGTCGCCTTATACGAGAGTGTCGCAGATGGTCGAGAGCAGTAGAGAGAGGATGAAGAAGGAAGTGAAGGGTTGGTTGGTCAAAAGGTTGTCGAAAAGTGGGAGAGAAGTCGCTTACCTCGGCGCGACATAATGCCGGGTGAGGAGCGTCGACTGTGCAATGCGAAAGTGATGCGGATGGTCGACAGCAGCGGCGAGAGGATGATGAAGTGATAGGAGGTGAAGGCAGGAAAGGGTTGAATGATCGATTGGATGTCGAAAAGGGCGATTCGCATCGCTTACATACCTCGGCGCGCCACATGATTGTTGTGTGATGACTGTCGGCTGTCCAATGCGAAAGTGGCGCAGACGGTCGTGAGCAGTGACGAGAGGGTGAAGGCAGGGAAAGGTTGATTGATCAATCTGATAGATCCCCTAGATCGCGTTTTAGGATACTTCCTATGGGACGGCATGTGGGGCGACAAAAATGAGTCGACTCGCTTGTAGTCCTATGCGAGAGGGCAGGTGTCAAAGCAGAGACGATACCCGGTCGGTGCTGGATATCAGGATGATTTCAGGAGCGCCGCAGTGGGTCGAGTGCAAGCACAGTGCGTCGATACGCAAGGGGGCGCGTAGCAGCCTCTTTGAGCCTTGGCGTGACTAGCCATCGCTCGCTCGTTTCAGGCTTGTCGGAGTCGTTGCCCCGGCTTGATCAGTAAAGACAAGTCGGGTACCTTGGTCAAATCGATATATCGTACATCTTCTTACACATACACCCCAACCGTACAAAACAACGCCACAACGCCCAGTCCAGCCAGTGACGAAGCACCAAGCGCCGTGGACAGCTCTGCTATCGGCACCTTGGATCGAGGAAGACTGCACCCCTCTAAAGTCAGCCGTGTATCATTATTGGGATGGGGGTACTTGCGTAGTGAACAGGAAGGCGAGGGCGAGGAATGCGAGGAGGAATATGAGGGCGATGGAAGGGAGGGCAGAGGTGGGGATGGGGGGTTGGAAAGCGGGGGCCGAGGCGTGGAGGTCCTGGTGGGAGGTCAGTAGATGCAGGTTGCGGTGTCGAGCTGCGACCCACCTTGATGGACGCGTAAGTCGACATGCTGCAGTCGTTTCCAATTATTCCAAGGTAAGGTCCAAGTGGGGGAGAGGCTGAGGCCTGAGATGTTTCTGAAGACGTTTGAAAGAGACATACACACTCGAAGATGCACCACGTCGTGGCGCGCAGCGAGTCCTCCCCCGCGCGCCTTCCTCAGAAAGTCGCCCCCAAGGCCGACGGCGACCGTATTTTGCTTCCGCCGCTAAAACGACAAGGTCATCTTCTCCATCCTCTTCAAAAGAGCTCCCAACAAGGCGACTCGCGATGCCCCCGCCATCCTCCGAATCCGCCCTCTTCCAGCACACCCCCGACCACCACGCGGCCCTCAAACGCGAGTGGGAACCCGGCTGCCAGCCCGACCAAGTCTACGCCGAGTACCTCCCCACATGGCGCGCGTGGATGCGGGCCAAGCTCGTCGATAGGCTGCGGCGGGAGAATGAGTGGATGGCAGAGTGGCAGAAACGCGTGAGGACCGAGCAGCGGGATAGGTTTTTCTACTATTCGGCTGTTTTCGGCAGTGAGCCCGCTTTCTTGTCGGTATGGTAAGAACTGATGGGGTGTAGCGCATACGTTCTTTATGATGTTTCTGCCGATCTTGTTCTTCTTTGGTAGACCGTGGGAAGCAAGGGGGTAAGTTAGCAACGAAAGATGGATCCCCAGCTGACGATATTAGACTACTCTATGTGGTGGGTACGGGCATCTACGTATCTTCCTACGTCAAAGACCTGGTCTGTACGCCTCGTCCGTATAGTCCTCCCGTCATCCGTCTCAGTGCGTATCCCTCGCCCTTAAAGTGTTATGCTGATCGAGCAGGTATGAGCACTCACCACCACGAATACGGTACCATCCTCCCCAGAAGATCCTGGGACAAAGCTCACTTTTCGCAGGCTTCCCATCATCCCACTCCACTAACTCTACCAGTATCGCGCTTTTCTTTGGTCAATGGCTGTTCAACCTCCGGCACGAAGTCGGCCTTGCTCAAATGCTCCTCGGATGGACCTGTAAATCCCCCCACCCTTCTCAAGGCGCGGATATACTAACACCAAACAGTGCTCGCCGTCTATGCAGGAAGCGTCATTGGCGGAAGGGTCTACACTGGTATGCATTCTACCGGTACGTTCCCTCTTTCTCTTTGCGCAGCGCAAACTCACAAGGTGGCAGCGGACATTATTGGAGGAAGTGTAATGGGCGTTGTCTGCTGGTTATTCTGGATCATTGTGCGCGAGCCATTCGACCGCTGGATGGCCACCGGCTCCTGGACCGGCAAGTATCCTCCCCCTCCCTCCTTCCCTCCAACCTAACATTTGTTGCAGTCCCCGCGGTGATGATCCCCTTTGTGCTCGGGCTAATCCACTGGCACCCTGAACCGATGGACGACTGCCCCTGCTTTGAAGACGCCATCGCCGTGCTCTCCGTCATCCTCGGCTGTATTCTTGTCCAGTGGGTGCCCCTCGGCGGTGTTGCCCCCTGGCTCCAGCCCATCAACCCCGGCGCATTCTTCTCTTACGACCCAATCACTCAAGTCGTCGTCGGTATCGCGAGACTCGGGCTGGGGCTGGGACTGATGTTTGCCTGGCGGCTGCTTGCTAAAGCCGTCTTGCTCCGCATCCTCCCACCCTTGTTCCGCGCATTCTCCCATGTGTCGCATACCCAACTACCAACTCGCCGCGGGTACACTGCCGCAACAGACTACAAGAACGTGCCCCGGCAGGCATTCCGTCCCATCCCTTCTGTCCTAGACTTGCAGTCTGGCGGGTCGGGGGCGTCAACGCCGATGAGTGAGAGTCCTGGGGGGTCACCGGTGGTGGGGCCGCAGAGGGCGCCGAGCTTGAAGCGCGTGCCGAGTCTGGGCGGGGCAGGGGCAGGGGAAGGGGGAAGGAGCTCGTCGCCGATGGCGCTTTCGCAAGCTAATTTGCGCCTGCGTGCATTACGCCGAGAGTCGGGGGGCAATGTCGAAAGTGACGTGGCCCCGGTGAAAGGAAGGCCGGCCAAGATGCGGACTATGGCGCTGAAATATGACGCTGAAGGTGAGTTCTGCAACTGCAATTGGGAGGTAGAAGGGCGAGGCTAACGAGGGGATAGTGCTCACGAAAGTTGGGGTGTATGGCGGGATAGGATTCATGGCGTGCGGTGTCATTCCGTGGTTGTTTGAGATTATCGAGCGATCGGTCTTGGGCTAGTTCAAGTACAGCTTACAGCTCCCAGACCCGACTCCGGAGTCGGGAGAGAGGATAGGGGGGAGTGTTTACAATACATACAGCCAATGCCACCGCGCGGTTCTCTGTTCTCTGACCATGTCGAGATTGTCTGCATGCTTTGGTCTCTCAGGTACTCGGAGGGGCACGCAGCGGTGTCTGAATGCTAATCTTGTGAATTCACTGTTGGCGTGGCAACAAGACAAACGCTGCTGGGATTCGCGCTTATCGAGGCTCGAGGCTATCGACAGGCTTTGCTTCCGACCCGGAGCCCCCACTCGGAGTACAATAGGCCCAGCCCGGACTGTGGAGTTTGGTGTGCTGCAGCGTTGACAGTGTACCACGAACGGTCAATGTCAACCCGATGGGCCCGCTGCGCCAGTATGGGCCAAGTACCCGCATATGCAAGCACTGACGATAGGCGATGGCTTCACCCCATACTCACGGATTGTCTAGGTTGAATGGGATAACGAGGGACGAGGGACGAGGGATCTGTGAGGTCAAGGATGCGCGGAGGGCGGGGAGAGAGCATATGGCAATGGTCCATGTGGGTGTCTGTGAGCCCCGCTTTGGTAGAGAGGCCTTGCGAGACATGGCTAGCCTGGGATAGGAGCTGACGAGAGACAATGCAATGGGTGAGTGGGGGGTGAAGGGTGCCCGAGTGCGACACTGACAGCAACATGCGAGCTGCTGTGCCGAGAGATGGCCCGAGCGGGTCACGACGGCAGCGCGAAAGGAGGGCGGCCATCAGCGTGCCTGGGGATCAGTGCCATCAACCATCAAGGTGACGAGTGTGTCGTGATGGGACTATGCGCCCTCGTAGTACATGCATGCTCGGGGTTGCCATCCTACTTATACCCCCTCTCCTCGCTTCTTCCCCCGTCGACCACCGCCCCCTACTCCCCTCCCCCCGCCATGATCGCCAGCACCCTCTTTGCAGCCCAGACCGGCGAGATTGGCGGCTACAACGAGACAATGGCTGCCGCCGCCTTTGAGAGCACCGCCGTACGCACCATTCCCCATCTCGCCCCCATCTCACGCTGACCCCCTGCAGACATTCCTCCTCAGGTGTCAATATGCCTCCCTCGTCATCGAGACTTTCCTCGCCGGTGTCCTCGTCATGCAGCTCTGGACTTATTACCAGTATCAAAAGTCGGACAAGCTCTGGACAAAGTTGATTGTCGCCTGGTCGGCTGTAAGTCGGCAACACTCTGAAAAAACAATCATGCTGACGCTATCACAGGTTTGGACCATGGGTATGCCCCCCCTCTTACGTTGCAGCGTCTAACGGCTCGTGCAGTGATCACCATCTACTACTGGGTCTACCTCAGTTATCTGTTTGTCGACAACTTTGGTCTCTGGCTTCCCTGGCTCGAAGTCAGGTGGCTCGCCAAGATGCCCTTGTTTGACGTCCTCGCTGTCATCCCCGTCCAGGCCTTCTTTGCCTACCGTGCCTACTTGCTCATGAACAGGAGCAAAATCCTCATCGGTATCCTCGCTGTAAGCCCCCTCCTCTCGCTCTTTTGTCTGTTGGCTGACCCATGTCTCTAGCTGTTGCTCGTTGTTGCGTAAGTCCAGGATCCACAAGCTCGATCCACGGTACAAGCCTTTCGTTTTCTTCATGCTGACGCTATACAAGTGCCGGAGGTGGTATCGGCGTGACCATCGTCTTTGGCGGGCAGGAAACCTTGTTTGGCGCTACCGCCAGTGGTCCCACCCTCATCAGTACGTCCCCCCCTTCTTCCCCTCCCCTCCGACACACATACTAACCAGGACCGCAGCCTGGACAGCCGTAACCACCGGCGCCGACGTCATCATCGCAGGCTGTATCCTCACCGGTCTGCTGCGCTCCAAAACCGGCTGGGCCCACACCGACAAGCTCGTCTCCAAGTTTGTGCGGATGACTTTTGAAGCGCAGTTGCCGCCCACCTTTCTGGCCCTCGCTTACTGTATCGAATGGTGTACGTCCCCCCACCTCTCTCTCGTGACAGCGCTGAGACCGATCGATAGCTTTGACCCCCTCCTCCCTCCTGGGTGCCGTCTTCCAATGCCTCCAGTCCAAAGCCTACCTCGTCGGCCTGCTCTTCACGCTCAACTCGCGTATCGCGTTTACCATTGCCAACGACGAGAGCAGGAGTCACCAGACCCCGCAGGTGTTTGGGATGAGTAATGTCAACAGGAGGCCGACGGATGGGATTCATGTTGATGTGCAGACGTATATTCATGTAAGTCCCCCCTCTCTTCTCTTGTCTCGACGCGAGCTTTGCTGTAGTCGGGAGGCTGACAAAGGGACAGGACGACCAGCCGTATGGCTACGACGAGAACAAGCACAACAAGATGGAATCGATCTCGGACGAAGAGACCGAGCGCGGCGTGGTCATTGACAACAACCACAGCCGTGCCCATCTCACCGCTTCCAACGCCGTCTAACCGCCCTCCCCTCCCTCCACTCTTCCTCTTCTTCTCCACATCATATGTATCCCACGTCCTTCCTTTCCTTTCGAATCCTTCATACACCTGCATAAGGAAAAAGCGCCTTGGGCGCCGAGTGTATAATAACTGTAGACTATTTGGGCATACTGCGGCGTTCAGCCACATTTTTCTTGGCTAGAGTTTTTGCATTCGATATAACCGAAAAGGAGAGGAGATACTTGTTTAGACGAGTGAGGCAACGGGTGAGGGTGCGGATGTATTTGTGATATCAAACACTTGCAGAGCATGGAGAAAGTACGATTCCGGTATCCAAGGAGAATGTTGAGTGACGGGAATGACGGAATGCGAGTGGGCGGGCACACACTCCGCCTTTCCATGTTCCATCATGTCTCTTCTTTTCTTTTCTTTCTCCTTCTCTTTCTCCTTTCTTTTTCTCTTTCATCTTTATCCCAGTAGCAATCAGTGCTTTCCAGAACGACCAGTGAGTCTCTCGCCCCCGCTGCCCAAGCTGACGCCCATCCAGTGCCATTCCTCGCGCTGCTGGCTGCCTCTCTCCTCATCCCACACACTCTCGCCTTCTCCTTCAGCACCAGCACCCCCACACAATGCAGCAACTTGACCGTCCAATGGTACCACCCCCCTCCTCGCCCCAAAAGAAAGCTGACACGAAACAGGACTGGCGGTACCGCGCCCTTCTACCTCCTCTTCGTCCCCGTAAGCCAGCACCTTTGCATGCCGCCATCACTAACACAAAAGGGAGGGTAGGTGGAAGAAGTCACATCGGGGCATATCGAGAACATCACTATCCCTGACGGGCTCACGAGCCCTTATTCATACTCTTTCACGCTCGACCAGCCGTCGGGGCTGGATTTTGTACTCGCCATGAGCGATTCGACGGGGTTCGGCAGTGGTGGTTCTACCTCCGTCCTCAGTACGTACCCACCCCCTCCCCATACCGACAGGCGCTGACAGTGGGCGCACAGCGGTAGGATCATCCGACAACACCTCCTGCCTCCCAAGCACAATCGACGCCGATTTCTACTTTTCCCTCAACCCCGACTCCAACCCCTCCTCATGCTCCACCATGTCCATCTCCTGGCCGTCCAACACCACCGACCCGACAAACTTGTACGGGATTGTCCCCCACGGCAGCGCGTGGCGGATCCCCATCGACGAAAGTGGGACGTCGTATGATTGGACGGTGGATATAGCGTCTGGGACGCAGTTTTTGCTGTTGATGAGTGATGCCGGACAGTATCAGACGGGCGGGAGTACCGACTTGTATACGGTGCAGAGTGGAAGTACTGATTGCTTGGATGTTGATAGTCCTAGTAGTGTCGCGGGGGGGACGACGAGTACATCGAGTGCGTCGGCGAGTACGGCGAGCGTCTCTGGTGTCGGCGGGTCGTCTTCCGGCGGCGGATCAGGCGGGTCGGGCGATTTGAGCGGGGGTTCATCAAGCCACACCGGCGCAATCGTAGGCGGCACCCTAGGCGGCGTAGCGTGCCTCGTCCTACTAGGTCTTCTCGCCTTCTTCTGTCTCCGCCGACAAGCACGGCGAAAGCCTGATAACGAGGGATTGTCGGCCAAGCCGTATAGCGTGACACACGAAAAGGCCAAGCGGCGCAGGACGGTTGATCTGGGCGCAGACGGAGGGGAAGGGGAAGCGGAGAGGGAGGAGAGGGATGTGGGTGGGGAAGTATATCAGCTGAGTCCATTCCGGTACCCTTCTCCTCCAGACGCTGCGGCTGGGCCCGGGGCAGCCTCTGTTACGGACGCCGCCCGCCCGACGCAAGAAGGCAAGATACAGCCTTTCGTCGCGCCTAGTCACACCAGGCCTAGTATGGAGTCTACTCCAGGAGCTACACCGCCAGGACAAACTGCTACGAGCAGCGGCGAAGTGGACAGACGGGCGTCGACGCGCAAGACTGGGACTGCTCCTGCGCCGACTGCATCAGCTCAAGCGTTGGCGGCTTTTTCGGGTCAGAGTCAGCAGGATGGACAGGGCGAGGCAGAAGAGACGGAGCCAGAGCGGAGGGTGGTGCAGCATGAGGATGCCGGTCAAGTCGAGTGAGTCGCACGATTTGTCGTAGGGGCGAGTCTGACGAATTCTTTCTAGGGAGTTGCCTCCGGCGTACAACCAGCTTCGTGCGAGGAATCCTGATGAACGGGCTTGAGGACCGTGTCAGAGTGTGTATTCGATTGGCATATATAATGAGGTGGTGGCAAGGAGCGTCTGGGATGGACATTAATGTTGAATGCAACAAGATGTAGCAGAGTGCCACACTCGGTGCTTTCGGAAATTAACCCTGCGCTTACGTCAGCTCGTGAGCATGCCGGTGCAGCCTGCCGTCGAGCGTGTTGTTGTGGAAAGCATCAAATCTCACGTTTCCCATAATCCCCTGCAAGCCCCCGCTCTTGGCAGAGACGCCCTCAGAGCCTATAACGAAAGCCGCATCGCTCCCAGCCTCTGGCCCGTAACCCCCCAACCTCCATCAGCGAAAGATCGACTCTGCCATGTCTGGAAGGCCAAGTGTTGTGAGTAAGCGTCCCGGTTTGGTGAGACATGTCCTGATGCCCTATTCCCAGGCCCGTGTGTATGCGCCCGTGAATGAGAAGCTGGGGAGGTCCTGGTGGGATTATGGTGAGCTGCCACTTCAAGCCAAAGCCGGGCATGCTGATCGATTTGCAGACAACTTGGTGGTGCAATGGGGTGTCCAGGACAACTATGAGATTGTGAGAAAGGTCGGGCGGGGAAAGTACTCTGAAGTGTGTTTTGCTTTATATGACTAGAGGGGACGATACTAAAAGGTCCCGCAGGTCTTTGAATCCATCCACCTCCCGTCCGACTCCAAGTGTATCGTCAAGGTTTTGAAGCCTGTAAAGAAGAAGAAGATCAAGAGGGAGATCAAGATCCTGCAGAATCTGGCGGGTGGGCCCAACGTCGTCGGGTTACTGGATGTCGTACGAGACAGCCAGTCCAAGACGCCTTCCATCGTCACTGAATACGTCAACGTGAGTCATTCAGACCCGTGTACGGGATGGCGCTCATGGGCTCGCAGAATACCGAGTTCAAGACACTCTATCCCAAATTCACCGACTTTGACGTGCGATACTACATCTTTGAACTGCTCAAGGCGCTGGATTTCTGCCATTCGAAGGGTATCATGCACCGTGATGTCAAGCCTCACAACGTCATGATTGATCACGAGAAGCGCACCGTGAGTCCCGTCCCGTCACTACCGTGTTGTCTGACACTTTTCAGTTGCGGTTGATCGATTGGGGACTGGCCGAGTTTTACCACCCTGGTACCGAATACAACGTCCGGGTAGCCTCGAGATACTTCAAGGGTCCTGAATTACTGGTCGACTTTCAAGAGTACGACTACAGTCTGGATATGTGGAGTTTAGGATGTATGTTTGCGAGCATGGTAAGTTTATGTCTTGGATCTTTGTATAGGGGTGCTGACCCGCAGTAGATCTTCCGCAAGGAACCCTTCTTCCATGGACACGACAATGCCGACCAGCTCGTAAAGATTGCCAAGGTGCTCGGTACCGACGAACTTTATGCCTAGTGCGTAGCCATCGCCCCTTCAGAATTCGTACTGACGTGGCACAGTCTTGAACGCTACG
Organism: Cryptococcus sp. DSM 104548; assembly: GCA_036426225.1. NCBI lineage: Eukaryota > Fungi > Basidiomycota > Tremellomycetes > Tremellales > Cryptococcaceae > Cryptococcus > Cryptococcus maquisensis. The sequence goes on from CP144037.1 coordinate 510,135, forward strand.
ACATTGAGCTCGACACCCAGTTCGACGACATACTAGGCCGATACCAGCGAAAGCCTTGGTCGCGCTTCATCACGACCGATAACCAGAGATACATTTCGAGCGAGGCGATCGACTTTTTGGACAAGCTGTTGAGGTATGACCACCAGGAGAGGTTGACAGCCGAGGAGGCCATGGAGCACGCGTACTTTGGTAAGTCTTTTCCATGCCTGTTTGACGGTCCGCTAACAAGTGGCCAGCCCCTGTGCGAGAAGCCGCTGCCAAGGCTGCGGCCGGTCAGTCCTAGAGTGTATGAGGAGGATAGGCGGTCAGGGACGCAGCTCCCGACGTAGAGTGTACCAGACGCTTGAAGATGTGCGGTACCGAGGAGAGCGCGACTCGTCTCGGATCTCGACTTGGTCTTTTCGGCTTTCGTTCCATCGTCGCGTAGATCGTTACGGTATATACAATACAGCTTCTTTTGTGCCATCATACATTTTCCAACTTTCGGACTGTTAGAGGATCTCATGCATCAAATTAATGGTTTGAGACAATCCCCCCAAAAATAAGTGCCATGTTAATTACACGCGGTCGAGTAAATACAAGGGATCTGGCGTTCCCAGCAGCAGACTCAGAAGTCGCAGCTGCATCCGCCTTTCTTCTCCACCCGCCCTCGCCGCTCACATACAGGATGGCCTACGCCTACCCTGCCCGCGACTCAACCGCCGGCGCCTCCTCGACCTCGCTCGACATCAGCAGGCATTCTCGGGAACCGTCCAGGAAGAACTCGGGTGCCCTCACAGACGTCGTTACCGAGTTTAGTGTATGCTGCGCCCGCTTGTCTCTCGGGTGGCAACGCTGATGATACCATGTAGCACAAGCTTGCTGAAGACGATATCTATATCAAGTTTCTGGAAGAGAGGTGTGCAGATCTGCTCGCTTTGAGGCTTTGCGCTAATGTTCAACGTAGAGTGCGCGTAGAGAAGGAGTATATCGATGGTCTGCGCAGATTGTATGACCGGACGAGATCTATCGACTCGCTGCATGACGAGTGAGCTTTCCGGGCGCTTCTGCAATGCTTATGCTGATGCCACGGGCTACAAAGCGCGCCCCCACCCCAGAGATGGGGAAAACCGACATCCAGAATAGCGTGGGCAGAGGTCAGGGATTACACGTTGCGTGAGATTGAGTCTCGGGAGGCTATGCGAAGTGCAATGGAGGAGCGTGTCGTCAGGGAGCTGGTCCGGCTCAAGGTGGGCTCTTGGTGACTTGGTGACCCGGAGAGCTAACCTCTGGCAGGACCAGCAAAGCAAAATCAAGAATTCCTTGAAAGAGAACATCAAGCTGGCAGAGAGTGCTTATGATGAGCATGCCAAGCACCATCTTCCCAAGCTCAAGAAGAGCTACGTCCAAAAGTCTCAGATTCTAGAAGTAGGCACCTGCTTCAACAATTGTGACTCATACTCACGCTTTATAGGACCACCGACGTCAAGAGAACGCCATTGCGATGCAAGCTCGACTGTTGTCTACCCCTAGTCCTACTTCTCCCACCACCGCCAATCTGCAAGAACACCCATATGCGGTCCCGGCTGGCCCCTCCTACACCACCCCTCCCCGGGCAACCCCACCTCTTCCGCCCGTGAGCAATCCTGCTCTCATCTCGGTCAATGAAATCGGTCGCCCAACTCATACCCCGAGCTCTTCCATGTCATCTCCCGGAAAGGAAAAGGAAAAGGTCGGGAATAGACTTCGCGCCGGATCAGGGTCGGGACTGGAAATCAAGTCGAGAGACGTCTTCAACGACATTGCTGCTTCGGGAAAGAAGGGGTTCTCTGCATTCATACAGAGGCTTGGAGGAGACAAGGAGAAGGGGGATGATGCCTCTGTCGCCGGTGGGCTGGAGGGCGAGGGATTGCAGAGGAGAGGCACTACGGGGAGCTCCAACTCCAAGGCCCAGTTGGCGATGCGTGGTGCCAAAGTGAAGCGCGACGCTGATGAAGCAGGTCAGTGTCTCCAATGTTTGCAGTGGCAGTTATGCTGATAACCCTTCAGACAAGGCTTACCGGACTGCCGTCTTCCACCTCGAATCATTACGCCTCAGAAGAGAAAAGATGCGATTATCCGCCGTGACGCACCTGGAAGAATTCAATGATGAGCTCAGCAAGACTTTGAAGACTGCACTGGAACTCTACATGGACATCATGCACAGCACAGCAGTGACAAACGCCCAAGCGACAGAGGTGGCCCAACGCGCAGTCCAAAGCATTGATGCTGATCATGATAGTAAGCTGACTCGTAAAGAAGGTATCTATTGCTGACATTCAAAGTGCGCATCTTTCGCATAAAGCTGCACGCGTCTATGCAAGACATGTCTCGGGCTCCAGTGCCTTATGAGAACTTTTATGTACGTGGTATGCTTTCGTACTCATCATTCACTCACCACCAATGTCAGGTCGGCCCTTGTAGATCACTCATCTTTGGCGTTAGTCTCTCCGACTACGACTTTGCTCGAGCAGACGGCAATGACCATGGGTCACCGCCGACTATTGTCGAAAAGTGCCTTGCGGCTATCGATGCTCGAGGCTTGGATCTGGAAGGAATCTACAGAGTCAACGGCAGGCATGCTGCTGTGCAGAAGATGATCCAAGGCATTGAAAAGGACGAGGCTTTGTTTGAGTTTGAAGAGAAGGACGATGTGTTTAGCATCGCCAGTATTCTCAAGCAATGTGAGTTTATACGCCCATGGGATATTCACGCTGACATACGATAGACCTTCGCGAATTGCCGGAACCCGTCTTCAACCTTCCACATGCAGAGCGAGTCAAGTACAGCAAGAGCCGAGGTGAGTTGGCTTACACTGGGATGAACGCCGCTGATACGAACAGAATCCCACATCTCTAGCAGCTTTAATGCCCTCCGTGGGCGTCTGCGCCGTCTACCACCGATACACCAAACGACGTTCCAGGCACTTATCGAGCACCTCGGCCGGATCAATACCAATTCCGCTCTCAACAAGATGAGCGCCAAGGTGAGTAATGACCACAAGCTTATATAGCAAACGCTGACCGAGACTTAGAATCTTGCTGTGGTGTTCAGTGGGTATCGCGCCAGTACAGTTGTTCGGCTACTAATTTTCATCAGACTCTGTTATCTTCGGTCAAGACCTGGTGCCCACCGATGGAAACGTCCTTGCCATGCACCATGAACCGGTGAGTATCTGGGAACAGATTAGAGCGCGACTGACGTATTTCAGGATACCGTCCTTGAAGATCTCATCACCTACTCTGAATTGGTGAGTCCAAATAGTTGCTCTTGGGGTTGATTGCTGACGATAGCAGTTGTTCGGTGCCGACTCGCCCCTCCAAGCACCACGGGTGCTGCCTCCGGATTCTGGTCTCTCCCACTCTGGCGTACTCACCCAGGATGTCGGCGTCGACGGGCCTCGCCCCGGTACTTCACGGACGAAGATCCGTATCGCGCCTGATGATGGTACTCTCTCCGAGACATCTGCTCGCCCCGTCGCCGAGCGCCTCAACTCGGGGGGTCATTCCAGCGTAACCGTTACTGGCCAAGCAGAGGTGACTCCCGTAGCGGAGTATGGACGGGGTGCTGCTCGTGGAGTTTTCACACCAGACGAAGACTTGACGTTGCAATTCGACCCTTCGCTGATCCCTGCTTTCATGAGGGAAGGGCTGCCGGAGAATATCCATCTGCGACCGCTTGCTTCGACCGATCTATTGCGTCATCACTTTCAACTCCTCAATGATCTTCGCCCATCCCCTGCTCTTGCGCCTTCAGTGTACAATGCCATTTTCGCCCACTTCCGGGCTGCTCCTGGCACGTACTACGTTGTCGTCATGGTCGACAAGACTACGGACGAGCTCGTCGCCTCTGGCACGCTTATTATAGAGCGTAAACATATCAATGGAGGCGGCGCCGCAGGCCATCTAGAGGATATCGTGATATCTGAAAAGATGCAGGGGAAGAAGCTCGGAGTGAGGCTGGTGGTTGGTCTGCGAGAAATGGCCGTCTTGCTTGGGTGCTACAAGGTGATATTAGATTGTCAAGATGCCAAAATTCGTAAGTCCCCTCGCGTTTTGACAATGTGCACAGCTAAAGTCTATCAGCATTCTACGAGAAATGTGGTTTCTATCGAAGGAGTGCTGGTATGGCCTACTACGTCTCCTCGGGCGACATCTCTCACCAAGGATCCCCCGGTGCAGCCGATGTCGCTGCAGCGACCGTGAGGCACGATTCTGGTGATACCCTAGCGCCTCCTCTAGCCAGTACCCGCGCCATCACACCCCTGTCAGATCTGACAGATACCGGCACCACACCGCGGTTGGACCAGTACTCACATACGAACGATGCTTTCCTTCAAGACCCCGCGTCTAGAGATGGGGCGGGGTCTGATGTATCATCAGAAGGCGGCGTTGTCTTGACCATTCCGCCTGAAGCTGCCGCATCCGATGGTTCCACCCCCGGCACGCCTCGTACATTTACCTCGGCATCCTCTGGAACAGGTACCGGTGTGACATACAGCTTCCCCACCTCCGATGCGAGCGCCCTCCCAGCCTGGGCTGCCGAAGGATTGGGGAGCAAAGCGCTGAGGCGCACTTCTGCAACGACTTCGTTGACTGGTTCGCCTGAATCACTTGGGAAGAGGGGCGGAAGTGGTGGAGGCAGGAAGAGGGTGGGGTCTGGTCTGTCGGGACAGGGGAAGGAGGAGTCGGAGGAGGGAGAGGAGTTGGATTATGCGGCGCGGAGAGAGGCTGCTGGCACGCCGTTGCCTCCTGGGGCGGCGCCACCCAATCTCGAGACTGAGCCAGAAAGGATTTGAATTGTTAGACCGAGATACATATAGACGTGGACAATACAAATTCATTTAATATGCGCTACCTCGTTGCGTGAGGTGGCTGCCGAACATTTCAGTTGTTGAATATGATATACGTATATATTTTGCAGAGCTTGTAGTTCCTTGTTATGAATTCACGATACAAAGACTGATGAACTGTCTCACGCACAGTCGAGTCGCTCAGTCTATGTGGTGCACCTGCCATTCTTCCTTTTCTTCTGTTGCATCCACTAATGAGCAAGTCTTTTCGGGCCCTCATCAACCGCAAATCCTCAGCTCTCAGACATTTTCAGCAGGAGTGCGTCACTGAAAGGGCATGCATACACAGTACCTTCAGATGGCAGCAGGAGGGCTAGTATAGGTGTCAATTAGTGGCAGGACAAAAGATCAAGACTCGTCCTCGTCGCTTCCGAATGCATTAACCTCAGCATGGAGGCTCAAGCTGAAGAGCCTTTCACTTTTGGACCAATCCTCACCGTAGACTGATAAATCTTCCAGTCGTAATATGCCCTCGTTTTGGTCCTTATCGTTCCTCATAAACGCTTTTGATTTCCAGCGCAATTTCACGCTTTTGATGGAACTCCCAGCTCTTCCCTCTTGCTTTCTGCTGGCCACTTCCTGTCTCAGGTCATCATTGGTACTATTGTAGGAAGATTGGATGACTTGTGGGTACTCTTGAAGATAACCATCGTCAGCAACATTGGCTTCAAATTGGTACTGAATTCTTCAAGGATGCTTTCAGTTCGGTCGGGAATCGAGGAGAATTCGTCTACGACATTCTCTCGATAGGAGGGAGATGATGGGTTGGGTTGGCATTGCTCAACGATCGGTGTGTACTGCCAGGCTGTTAGAAGACGGGGAGGATGATGGAGGTGTATGTGCTTTACAAGCTGCTGTAGACTTGTAGAATCCACCCGGTGAGCGACAAACAAGAGCAGAATTCTGGTCCTCAATCGCACAAAAAGAAAGAACGTGAGCTGTTCCTTTCATCCAATATGGCAGCGATATCATGAGGTGCCATTCCAATTGCATAGAGTACAGCATTACATGTCTTAGAATAAGGGACCAAGATGAGAAAGAAGAAAATAAAGAGACTCTAGGGCATGACCCGTACACTGCCCAGACAAGTTCGCCGCATGTACACCCAGCTTCCCATGATGTTGCTGGAAATCTTTTCCCGTGACTCGGTCTACTGGTAAAAGACCTGTATAGGCATTTTCATCGAGAGACGCCACCACACGCTGAAGCCACGCTCAACGGGCAATCTCTGCTGTGGGCTGCTCGTGTCCCTGATCGAGATATTAGCCCGATCCTAGCCGGCCTAGCAAGGGGTGCGAAAAGGAGATGTGAATGTAAGAAAACTCACAAGCTCTTCCAGAGGGGCAGAGTCGACAAAGTCGGGCAAAGTCTGGGCATCCGAGAGGTAGCTGGGCGTCTCGTTGTCGCCAATGGGATCGTCGTCGAGCCCTATGGCGTCGAGTTCTGTGCAGTGTCAGCTTGATCTGCAACTGGGAAAGAGGACTTACCGGCCATAAGATCGGCTTCATCTACTTCGTCCGGGACACCATAACTCCTGCCTAGAGAATCCTGGATCTCGTTGGCTTGGTCGATGAGGTCTTCCATGTCGTAGTGGATGTTCTTTTGGGATAACGGCAAAAGTGGCGATTGGTATAGCAGTGATGATAGGCGCAGACAAACACACACGATTGAAGTGGCGAAAGTCAGTGAATGAAGTGACTGATGTAGGCGCACTGGATGATGAGACTCACTTCGATCTTGTCAATGTCAATGCCTTTATACTGCTTCTTCATCTCCTTGTTGGCGACCTTCATCGCATCGACGGTAGCCATCTGTACGTCATGATGAGTCAACGTTTCCAGGCTCTTGACTTTGCGCCCCAATTGAGAGAAAGTTTCGTGACAGGTTCCATTCCGCCTGTCCCAAAGGGATTTGTTACGCGGGCAGAACCATCCGACTACGTCCTCCTCTTCTTCCTTTGATGTAAACGTGACTCACCGTGTTCTTGAGATTCTCCGTTGTCATCGCAGCCTGTTCCATATTGAACGTCTGCTGCTGCAGCTGCCCGAGTTGCGCCTCGTACATCTTCTTCTGCTTGAGCACTCTCAGCGCTCTCTGTTGCACTGCAGCTTTCCCTGGGCCTTCGCGCATCTTGGACATCTGGCCCTTGAAGACTCCTAGTTCGGCATCGAGTTTCTTGAGCTTGACTTCTAGCGAAGAGATGCGTGTTTCCGTCTGTGTATGCGCGTCAGTGTGGGGACGGGGCATCGTGGGGGAGGTGCGTACCGAGCCGATTGCGTCTGTGAGAGAGGGTTTGGGCTTGGCCCGCCCCGAGCCGAATATCTGCGCTAGTCAGCATTGCCACCATGCACATGAGGATACTCACTCTGTTCATTGTAGATGGAGAGAGGCAAGATGGACCCTTTGTGAAAGACAATGGCGACCCGATGGAGGATACGCGCGGAGGATGCCACGGGCTGCCTCCACTTTCCATGCCCACTCTGGGCTTACAGGGTCCCCTTGTAGATCATGATCTCTTCTCAAACCGTATTCAAGAGGGGGGCAGCCGTAAGAACATTCATCAATCAACCCCACTTTCCTGTTCCTCCTCCACCATCAAGCCACACTCCCCGACAGATGGACCGTCCGCCCCAAGAGTTTCTCTATCTCGCCGCGACTCTCCTCGATGCCCTGCCCCCCTCTGCACCCAGTGAGTGCCGCCCATGAGGCTGTGAAACCGACGACATCGGATCAGCAGGCTGAACCTTGGAGATTCCAGTCAATGATGCGCTTCTATTGCAACTGCACATGCTTTTTGGGCCCATGTTGATGTCGGCTCTGCAGCTCGTCGATCGGCGAGAGGGTGAGTAGTTTGCCGTCGGATGACGGCGCCGGCTGATGGAGAATGCAGTGGTCAGAGTCGGATATCCTTCTTCTCGGCATGTCTACCAGGTTTGTGGGCCAAAATCTAAAAGCTGTCCATCTGACACGCGTGTGGCAGGTTGCGTCGTCCACAGGCAAGAGCTACACCCTCTACATGAGTCCTCCCAGCCCCACTGCACCCAGCATCCGTGATGCCCCGCCTGAGCTTGTAATACCCGATAAGGAGCTTTCTGCGCACGACTCGAGTAACAGAGAACCACACGTAGAACTGCGTCTTGCGCCCAGCGACCCTTTGGCCCCAGCTGCAAGCGTCGAGGACGCTCTACAGGAGCAAGAGGCGAGGCGGAGGAAGAGAATACGGCAGCTTGCGACGGACCTGGAGGGATACTATTGCCCGTGTGCAGGGTACGGACACAACACGCTGGGAAGTGGGCGGATGGTGGTGGTGAGTGCTGGATGCATAGGCTGTGGCTGACGACAGCAGTGCAAGCATGTGCTCGGAGTTTTGATTGGGAGCAAGACGGGCAGAGTGGTGGCGAGCGCCGTGGGATGACTCGGTTTACGTAATATACCCGATGAATGCAAACACCGCGCAGGGACTATGAATCCATTTCCTCTTTCATTTCCCATCCCCCATTATCCCGTATACCATGCCGCCCCTCTCAGACTCCCTCGACCCCCTGCCCCATCTCCCATACGACACATCCCTCCCCTCTGCCCTCGCCCATCTTGTCCCTCACCTCGTCAACCCCCTCGCTCGCCACTATCCCCAACACACCAGGCAGTACTTGCTCGAGCAGCTGAAGCGGGATCTGTTCCGCCATTTCCAGCCCACATGGGATGAGGCTCACCCCCAAGTCGGAAGCGGCACCCGTTCGCTTATCTGCACCCGCCAATTAGGTCTCCCTGCGCCGATGCGCAGTGCGGGAACCAGGTCTGGTGTAGAGGAGCGGGTGTGGAGGAAGGCCATTGCGGAAGAGGGAGGTCGTTCCGGTGAGCCCCACAAAGGAGAAGAATGGGAGGTCTGGTGTGATCCCGGACAGGTCGTCTGGAGGTGGGGTCCTTGGGAGTGGGAAGATCCGGAATTTGAGCCCACAAAGATTGTCAGAGGTGAGCAGTCTTGTCTCTTTCCTCTTATCCAGCACTGACGAATGGAAAGAACCGCTTCAGGTGATATGGCAGTCTGCCGCAGACGGCGAAAAGCTTTCGCCCACCACCCCCGCAAAGACGGCACAAGGCACACCCAGCCGACCGTCCTACGCTGTCCCCATTCGCGCTCCCACTCTTCTTGCCATACCCCCCACCCCCTCGCGCGGACAGGGCGGTCAGAATGAAGCGACCGCTGTGCAAGAGACCCTCTTGCCTGCCTTTTCCACCCTTGGTCTTGGTAGGCCTTCGGAGGGCGGGCAGAATCGGGTCAGTTCGGGGTGGTCGAGTTCAGAAGAGGCGTCGTCCCGTTCCACCTCTATGGCTTATTCCGAGGAAGAAACTGCTTCGCCCGAGCACCGTTCGTCCTCTCGCACCTCCCACCGAGGCTCAGAGTCGCAGAGTAGCATTTCTTCGTCTGTTTCAGACAGCAACTCTGGTCATACGCAATTGCTTACTCCCGCCACCAGGCCGAGCACCGCGGACCCCTTCAACATCTCCATCCTTCCTCTCAGGGAGTCTTTCCACCATGAGAATACAGATGTATTTGGCGATGATAGGGAGCACATCGACAAGTTGAAGACTACGCCGGTATCCCAGTCCCGCGGGCGAGCCTCTTCCCCCAACGCCCTTGGCGAATCAAAAGTTCAGCCCACTACTCCTACCACCGAAAACACCATCACTCCCCGTGTGCCCACCCCTACTGTCACCCCTTACGATGGCGGCAACGTCACCGTCCTTGGCGGCGGTATCAAACTCGGCGGCGGTGGGGGCTCTCACTCCCGTTCATCCTCTGTACAGTCCTCCCACCGCACCCCCATCGACCGCACCCGATCTCCATCCGTCTCCTTTGCTTCGCGCGCTTTGTCCGGTGCCACCGGGCCCAACGGTGAGCCCAGGAAACAGAGGACGAGGAGGAGGATCATGCCCACCTATCTCGGGCACTTGGGTCAGCCTGGCGTCGGCGGACCTGTCATGGGCGCCTTTAATGGGGTCGTCAGTCCCGGTGCCGGCGGTGGAATGGGGTACGGCTTTGGAGGACACGTTGGTGTCGGGGTCTCTCCGCCTCAAGTCGGGATCAGGGGGCCTATGCCGAGAATGGGGCATTAGGCGTGTCGTTGCTCCGTCTCCTTTCGTGAATCTTCAAGTGTAACCATCAGTATCGTAAACCAGCATCTTTCCGCTCATTGCCATTGTTCTCATCAAGCAGACTTTTCCAATTCTTCGTTTACAACTTCGTCTTTTGCTTTTACTCTTCATCCACAATTTACCTCTACTATCAAATTCACTATACTTTCGAATTCGCTACCTTTCTTGAAACCCCCAAGTTTGTTCATAGGCCTTAAACTTTCTTTGATTTTGATTGCTATTTTAGAAACTTTGAGAAGGAATGAAAAGGTCTCTGCTACCACGACATGTCTAACATGCTTGCATACTGTACAAATTATGGGACACCTAGACTTGCTTATACGCCGAGCAACAATCCCAGGCCCTTCCACTCGGCGACCTTTGGCTTGACCTCTCCCATACTCTTTTCCAAGCCACCCTCAAGCCCACTTCCGCCACTTTCCAAGACCTCCCTCAACACCGTCTCTCTGTCCTCCCAGGCCATATCTATGCCATCCACCAACTTGGCCCTGAAAGCCTTGATGGTTGACTGCAACGACTCTGCCAGGGCTCTGTGATCCTCTGACGCCAGAACGAGGTACCTCAGCAGACCCAACGCCTCCCCACTCTTCTCCTCCACTCTTGTGCCCAACCTCCCCAGACTCATCACGAGATACTCCCACTCATCCACCGTTCCCCTCCTACCGGTAGCCCTCTTCTTGATCTTCTTCTTTGACGTCGCCGACGTAACGCCCGTCTGGCCGGTGAATCGGGTCAGATGGGACATGGTAGAAGGTGCGACGGTGTAGCGTGTGAACTGGGAGATGCCGGTAGCTGTTGTGGCATTGGTGGCGACGTCGACGCCCTCGAGGTCGAGCTCGCGTTCGACAATGTAGAAGGAGTCTGGTTTCGTCAGTCTCACTCAAGTCGATATACTCCAAAGCTTACCGGGATCTTTTTGGCGAATGCCGTTGAGCTCGACAAGTCTCTTGACTTCCTTGTCCAGTTGACCCTCCATCTCTTCAAACACTTCAATCAAGGTTTCCTGAGCTTCCTCAAGACCTGGGGCAATCATAGCCTCAATGAGGTCAGAACGGTCATAGTGAGAGACAAGCCTGTAAGCCTCGGAGAACTCGGCACCTCGGCAACACGTGTCGACAGCGCTATCCACATCTTGGGCATACTCGACGAATACCTGGGAAGCTTCCAGATGACGGCCTCTTGAAGTAAGGTAATCTGCTACTATCAGTATCTCTTCAAAAGTATGACAGAATATTGGCGTACCTGTGACTCTTTCGACCAAATCCTTCCTGGCCTCCTCCGAGATGCCCTCCTTCTTGGCCAGCGAGAAAAGCTCGCGCCAGGCGTGAGCCCGTTCATACGCCTTGAGGGCTTTCGTAGACTTGTCCGCCAGCAGATAGGCTATACACGAGTCAGCTCATATGTCTGTCAGGTAGGTGTGATACGCACCAAGGGCAGCATCGGTAAACTCTCGACGATCATAGAGGTAATCGCCATAGAGGTCATGGATGATTGTCAAATGTTCCGGCTCATCCTTGTAGAGCTTGAAAGCGCTGTCGTAAAGTTCGTACTTGGCGAGATAGTTGGCGGCGTCCTCAAATTTGCCCGGGCCTATCTCATGGGTCAGCCTGCCTCAGAGATGAGGAGCGAGGATTGACGTACCAGCTTGTTTCAGATTCGACAGAGCACTCTCCCGTCTCTCGAGGTGGTCATCAATCATGAACCTCTGATCCCACTTGTCGAGGGCCCTGAGCTCTCTGAGGAATGGCAAGTATTCTTTGGGGTCCTACAACATGGTGGTCAGGTATGATTTCTTGGGAAAACGGGTTTGACGTACCTTCTGAGAGTATTGAGCAATCATCAGAACAAGCTGAAAGTTGTACATCCCAAGAGCCACGTCATACAGCTTGTTGACGTCCGACAGGAAGATGATGTATTTGATAGCGTCTTCGACAATCTCGGGGTGGTTGGCTATGCACGAAAAAGCCCAGTCAGTGCCCCTTCACCTAACCAAAAGAAAACGAATAGATACCTTGCAACTGCAAAAGAACCCTCAACCCGGCTTCGTAATCCGCCGGCACCTTGCACACATGCGTCGTCAAGATGGTCTCCACATACTGCTCCACCCCACGAGCTTCAAGCAGACCGCGGAGGGCATCACAGACATCGTTGACTTTGTTCTTGGTTGACACGGCGGAAGTTGATGATCCTGTCGCGATGGTAGGGTAGAGTGTCTTGGAAGAGTCGTCGCCGCTGCGAGAATAAGCATGTGCGCCTGTAATGAGACAAGACTTACTTTAGAGATGAGACAAAAAGGTTGAGGTAATCCACTTCAGGGACCTGCTTGACGAAATCTTCGAGGTTGGCCATGAACTTGGCGGGGTCCAGGTCATACAGTATGTTGACATCTAGTCTGTGCTTTCGACACGTCAAGAACGCTGAACGATAAGACCCCCTATTTGCAATCAGCACCTGCACAAACAAAACAAGAAGAGGACATACCCAAGCACGCTCCGTCTCACGACCTGCAACACCATCGCTCTCGGATAGATTGTCTCCAGATTACCCCTCATCGCCTGCAACACCAAACTCATCTCACTCTCTGCCGCCACCACCACCTTGGCTCCTCGCTCAATCCGCCTCTCCTCCCACTGCTTTTCCTGCTCCGGCACATCCTCCCCCTGGGTAAGCTTTTGCAAGATGGGGAGAGGCGCAAAGTGGCAAAAGTGGGCTGTGGTGGTGTAGATGAGATGTGAGGAAGTGAGGGTGAAGGAGGTGACTGGTTGGGTCGAAATGGAGATGGGTTCCGGGTCGGCAGAGGGAGAGAGGGAGGTGAGGTGGAGTTTGGAATTTGGCGAGAGTGTAAAGAGGAGATTGTCGGAGAGCATTATGGAGGCCGGCTGGGAGGGGAGGATGGTGTCGATACCGCCTTCGCTCGAGAGGCTGAACAGCCTGCTTTCCCCGTCGAGTGCGAGGATATCCCCCGACGGCGTCCACAATATCCGTTCGACTCCGCTCTCGACTTGCAGCTCTTCATCCTCTTCCCCTCCAAACACGTTCACCCTCCCGCCTTGTCCTCCCACAGCAAGACTGAGAACAGCCACCTTGCCGTGGGGCCCGGTAGCAACGAGCCTGACCAGCCGTCCGTCTGCAAATTTCTTCTGAAGTATGATCTCTGGTTCGGCAACTTTGCCGCCACCTCGTAGTCTAGACCCCTTCGGACCAGGCAATCGAGTGTTGAGCTTCCAAGTAAGAATTTCTCCATTGGAAAACACCGCAGAAGCTGTATCCTCCCAGTCAGACACACTGATGTGCACTGGCGTCGAGGGCAGCTGAATCTGATACGAGCTCATGGGCGGCGGGGTGTTTTGGGTTCTGAACGGGGTGACGAGCAGCTTGTGGCCGTCCACCACTGCCACCGAGGCCGTGTCGTTTGGCATGCCCAGTCTGGAGACGTAGGTGTCCCAAGTGAAGGTGCGGTGCTGGATACTGTCGGCACAGAGGATGTAGAGGGACAGGGGGTCTTCGGGGTGCCATTTGAATGATCGGAATCGAGGGGAAGAAGGAGAGTGGGAAAAGAGCTCTTGTTTGAGATAGTAGTGGTAGTTTTTCATTGACCAGAGTTGCACTGTCTGGGGTTAGAGCGGATTACACTTGTGCGTGGTCAACTTACAGACATCACGGTCTTCCCTCTCAAGCCACACCGCCAACACCTCCGAGTCTGAACTCCAGCTCAGCCCTCTGACTCTCCCATCCCCCCAACTCTTTCCATCTTCCCTCAATTCAAATCCGCCATGCCTCAGCCCATTCCTCTCAATCATCGCCACATCCCATCTTCCTTCTCTTCCTTCCCCGCCTCCGGGATATCCATACCTGATCAAAGTCGATATCAGGTTACCGCTGGGCCGCCATGACAAGGCAGGTTCGAGACCGGGGAGAGATTCGGAAGTTGCTGAGAGGATGGGGGCAAAGCCGGACGCGGCGTCGCGAGAGTATATGCGTATTTGTCGCCGGGCGCTGGGCTCTTGGTCCGGCTCGGAAGGAAGGGGATCGAGCGACGAGACAGCAAAGAATGACGCATCCCCTCGGAAAGAGATTGTAGGCAGTCCATGATCCGTGGCATGTGCCAAAGAAGGGGCAGCACCACTAGGCAGCTTTGCCGCAGACTTGCCCAACGATCCATGGAACTGGGTCTGCTTTGACCCCCATCCGACGTTGATAAACTTGTCTTGTCCGAAATCGTCCGAGCGGAGGGGCTCTTCGTGGATAATGTCGAACGTTCGAGTCATGGCCATGAGGGTGTCTTCGCCGGTAATGATGATAATTTGTTCGTCATCTGGAGACCAGGCGGCAGCCTTGATTCCGCTGTCCACGCTTCCAACGACTTCGACCTGATGTCTCGTAAGTACCCTGCCACTTGAATCGAGCATGTACATACCGGCGCAGGCGATCCATTAGGGCCCTCGAGAGCAAGGGTCGCAATGTCACCACCGGCTAAAAGGATCACCAGAGTACGGTCATCGGCAAGGTAGTGCAAGGAAAGGGTTTCTCCGATGTATGAGGGTTTTGGAAAGGGCGCAAGGACGGGAGAGTTGAAAGATGCAATTGCCTATACATAGGTCAGCGATTGCCCACTTGCGGTGGCTGAACGTACCTCGACTTCCTGGCCGTCGACTCTGAGGATGTCTATTTCGACGCCCTCCTCGTCTATGCGTTCTACTGCAACATAGGCTGCTGCTGTTTCTGGGTCGATAGCGAGGGCTGCTGGGGATGCCTGCAGCTGGGCGATGGCGAGTGAGAGGGGTGCGATGTTCCTCATGCTGGTATGGGCCGTACGCTGGTACACGTCTCAAAATTCTTGAAAACAAAAACAAGAGATGATGAGTTGCGGCGAATGCCGCCCGGTCAAAGGAGAGTAGTCTCGAAAGTGTACCAATTATCGTTTATACATCCCCATCGTTGCGTAACGTCCGGCGGGTCCAGCTAATGAGAGCTGCTGGGCATACGTGCATGATGTGCCCCCCTCGCGACATTCCCAGCTCGAGGCGGTCTGCGCGATAACCAAAGAGCTGCGATGCACCCCTCGACCCATGACGACATGCCTCCACCAGAACCCTCCACCCCGTGTGCCCACCGCCACTTGCATCTCCAGTGCATCCACGCTACAGACAATCACTTTTGTTCCCTTTCTTCTCCCCAACCACCATTCTCACCACCATCCCCACCGCCATGACGACCAAGAAAGGCAAATCTTCCCAAAGCAATCAATCCAGCCCCAAGCGACAGGGTGGTGAACAACCCCGTTCTTCAGAGAGTAGCGACAGTCCTGATGCCGTTCTAGATGGCGGAGACGTACAAGGAAAGCCCCGCTTTCACTCCTAGATGACTTTGCTGATTCCACAACAGACTATGGCAAGCTTAAAAAGGAAGGCTCGGGCCTCGAGTCTGAAGCAGTCATCGATGAGGCAGGGAACATCAAGATCTTCTTGACACTCAAGAAGCCCCTCCCAGAATTACCAGCCGACTATGCTCTGCCAGTAGAAGAGTATGCCCTCGATCTTCGCCCCGAGGCACCACCGGTGGGCCCAATGTACATTGTCATATTTTTGGTTGGCAGTAGAGGTGAGTTTCCGACCATGGGTGGTACAATGGACTGAGTACCCTTTCCAGGCGACGTACAGCCATACCTCTCTCTCGCACTCCGCCTCATCTTATCACACAGCCATCACGTCCGTATCGCCACCCACACTACTTTCAAAGATCTTGTCCTCTCTGCGACCAAGTTCTTGAAAGGCAAGACTGGCAAGAACGGCGAGAACCTGGAAGACCATCTTTCATTCTTTGATGTTGGTGGGGACCCTCACGAGCTCATGGCGTACATGGTGAAGAGTAAATAATTCTACGCAGTCAGAGCATGCGTCGCTGACAGATACAAGACCCGGGACTCTTGCCAGGCATCGAGTCTCTCACAAACGGCGACATTGCGTCCAAACGCAAGATGACAGGTCTCATGCTCGAAAGGTTTTACGAATCCACCCACAAGCCCAGCTCTTATACCCAGAAACCATTTGCAGCGGATGCTATCCTCAGCAACCCCCCGGCTTTTGCGCATATCCATGTGGCGGAGGCTCTGGGCATACCCGTGCATCTGACGTTCAGTAAGGATGTCACCTGAAGAAGATCACGTACTAACACAAGGTCTAGCAATGCCCTGGTCCCCGACTACATCATTCAGCCACCCCTTGGTCAAGGTTAAACACAGCAATGCTGAACCGGGTCTCACCAAATATCTTTCGTACGCATACGCCGAGCAGATGTATGTATCCCTGTTCTCATCTTGGCAAGGGCAAGCTGATTTGCGATTAGGACCTGGCAAGGCCTCGGAGACGTCATCAACAAATGGCGCCGCACACAGCTCAACCTCGATCCTCTACTGGGGCTATCAGGTCCCTCAATCCTGGACCGGCTCAAGGTGCCTTGGACGTATTGCTGGAGCGATGCGTTCATTGCGAAACCGGACGATTGGAAAGAACACATTGGTAAGTTGCTTTTCCCGGCCATCACTAGTGGACTCAGACTCATGTGGCTGCTTAGATGTATCTGGATTCTACTTTATGCCGAGCGATACCGATTATCAACCGAGTGCTGAATTGAAACGATTCTTGGCTGCCGGGCCGCCTCCCATGTACATTGGGTATGTCGCTCTACATTTGATACACGAGTCGCCTTTACTGACAACCCAAAACAAGATTTGGCTCGGTAGTCGTCGACGACCCCGAAGCTATGACAAAAACGATATTCGACGCTGTGGAACTCAACAAGTCCAGAGCTATCGTCAGCGCCGGATGGGGCGGACTTGGCAATACCAAGGTCCCCGAGAGCGTCTACATCATGAAGGGTGCGTTGTGATGCACTGGCAAATCACCATGACTGACGTACAAGATAGAGAGTGTACCTCACGATTGGCTCTTTGCGGAGGGAAGAGTATCGATTGTGTGTCATCATGGCGGTGCTGGAACATGCGCTATAGGTCTCAAGGAAGGACTGCCCACTATCATTGTACCCTTCTTTGGGGACCAGCCGTAAGCCTTGCATTTACAGCCCCTCCACTCGTGCTGATCTGTATAGCTTCTGGGGCGCCATGGTCCACCAAGCAGGTGCCGGCCCCATTCCCATCAAGCCCAAGCATTTCAACGTCGAAACCCTCTCCTCAGCCATCCGCTATGCCCAATCTCAATCAGCCATCACTGCCGCCCGATCCATCGCCTCCAAGATCAAGGACGACGATGGCGAGACCAAAGGCGTCGAGTCCTTCCACAAGCACTTGCCACTCCTCGCTATGCGCTGCGACGTCGATCAGTCAAAGATTGCTATATGGTGGTCTGATGAGCTGTTCATGCGATTGTCGGCGGGCGTGGCAGCGGTTCTAGTGGAGCGCAAGATTACTAGTTGGGACAAACTGAGACCGTATAGATCAAAAGAGTATGATACGAGAAAGGCCATCACCGACCCTGTCAGTGGGGGAGCGACGGCAGTTCTCGAGATCGTGACCGATGCCTCTGAAGGTGTCTTTCAGATATTCAGCACCAAACCGGTATGCTTTTTTCTCATATCGTACCCTTGTACCCACGCTCATGATTGGAAAAGCACATTGGCATCATCAAAACAGCCACCATCGCGCCACGCGCCATCGTCACTGGCGTCCGGCTCGTCCACGAAGGCATGGAAAACATGCCCCGCCTCGTCGGGTCCAAATCCCGTCCCCAGGTGGACGTGCACGATACCAGCAGCGGGTTCCGCGAAGGCCTCCGAGGGTTCGCATATGGCGTTGGTGATGGCATCAGTAGTCTTCTGACTGAACCTTTCCGGGGCGCGAAAGAGGAAGGGGCTGTGGGGTGGGTCAAGGGTATGGGGAGGAGCTGTAAGTCACACTTTTCAAATCGTTGGCTATTTTCTCTAATGTGAGAAAAGATGTGAGTGTAGCCATGCTCCCCGCTGCCGGCGCGCTTGGACTCGTCGCCTTGCCCATGAAAGGCGCAGCCAAGTCGCTCCATACCTTCATGTACGGCCGACAAGAGAAGGTCCTCAAAGCACCCCGCCAAGCTATTAGTATTGCGCAAGGCTATGGGCTGTCGCCGACGGAGAGGAAGAGGATCATGAAACTGTATGAAGAAGCGGTGAGGAGCGATGAGATTAAGGAGAGGCAGGCAGTGATGAAGGAGGTCGGCAAGTAGATATGTACAGATATATGTAATTGTAACATGTGCAGAGATGACAGAAGGCAGTAGTAGAATTGGTGAAGCGGCTTGAACAGGTGAGTAGCGAGGCTACTAATGGGCTGAAAGGTGGCCAAGAGAACAAAGTCACACTAACGCTGGATTGCTGATTGACACATATGTAGACACGTTGCATACGTTCAGTTAGGAGCCGTCTATCGGCATTCAATGGGCGACATAGACATTTTCGTGATCGTTGATGAGATGCGTTTGCGCACTTTAAATGGCAGGAAGCACGCCTAGGATTATATCGGCAACAAATACTACAGCACTTGCACCTGATAAACTTACAATGCCTCGCCTTGAAAGCCCACCAAGACCTGTCCTCATTCTCCTCCTCACCCAGCAGCCCCCACCTACCCTGCAATGTCATCCCCACCAACTGGTTGCCCCCATTGTCCAGCAACCCTTTCCCCTCGACCCATAGCACAATCTCATCCGGCTCCGGCTCATCCCCTTCTCGGCTGGTAGCAGCAGGAGACTTGATAGTCACAAGGCGGTGAAGTTGAGTGGTAAAGCGGGGCGTGTAGGGATCGACGGGGAGAGGAGGCAAAACCGCGACAACGATACGGCTAGCATAGGGGATGGTACGGAGAAGGCGGATGTTGAAGTGAGAGCGGGGCGAGAGAAGGTTTTTGACGACAGGAAGCGCTGAGAGATGTCAGAATCTTGTTCATTTGAGGTGATAAAGCGGCCAACCTTGGTCGGGAGTAGGAGCGGCAGGCCTTTTGTCGACGACTGAGCAGATAAAATCAGATAAATTCAACACGTTGAGCGCATGCACATACTGGGATCAACTGCCCACGGACCCGCGTCTTCGTCGCCTTCCTCCTCGACCACCTCCGCCACTGCCTGACCCTCCACTTCTGCCGGCTTTTCCGGCCCCAACTCTTCCGGACCACTAAACTCTCCACCCCAGACTGCCCAACAGGCTCTATTCCAGCCATCTTGCTTGGTCACGGCGCCCTCCAGCTGGTTGGCTTCTTTCCATTTCTTTGGGGCAGAACGAGCGATGGAAGCGACCTTCTTGAAAGACTTGTGCAGGTTGGCTTCGGGGAAAACGTTCCAGTGCGCAATGTAAGAAAAGTAGGCGGCAGTAATCTCAAGAAAATTGAGGACGGGTGCTTGATCCCTATATCCAGTATCAGCTATACAGACTCCGTACCCGACTTTGAAGGTCAACTGACCAGGGACTGTCCAGCTTCATTCGGGCAAGGGTCAAAAGCCTTCGCACGCTCCTCTCCGGCTCCCTCAACAACACACACGCTTCGTCCACTCGTACCCCCGCTGGGGTCGGAAGAAGCACCGGCGCATTGTCGTGAACGTAGCGGCGCTTTTTGAGGGCGTAAAGAGCCGCATTGGGACCAGAGCCGGGCCAGTGGCGGCCAAGGAAGAGACTTCGGATACCAAGCTGGTCGCGTAGCTAGAGGCGCATTAGAGGGTTCTTGGAAAGACGTTTTCAGAGCTGACGATGCCGAACAAACGCCTGTTTTCTCTGGTCTGGATTTCGGCATCACGAGATTGCATAAATTCTTGGGTAGCATTGATGACTGATCTTGAGGGTCAGCATAAGATACTCGCATTGAAGACTGGACTTACGGCGTGTGAATGGCGGGATAGAGCTATCATGCTATAGTCAGCCGCTAGCCATATGCAAATGGCGGATACTTACATGTCAAAGTCCTTAGAGCTGGTAGCAGCCGGCTCAACCCATCCAGAGCTCGGATCTCCAATCTTCCAGCAGTCTTCAGCATTGAGGCGCCGGGATTGTTTCTTTTCACCCGGGGGATTGGGTGCAACGATAGGGAAGTCACGTTTGCGTTCCGTCGCAGCCTTGCGCTTGTCCTTCTTGTGCGCCTCGCGTTCTTCAAAGGTGTGATTGATACCAGTGTAGGGCCTCTCCATAGCCACAAGAGGGACGCCCTGCGCATCGTGCGGTTGCGGAGGACCTGCGCACATTCATTAGGTGACATCCTAAGCCCGCTTGTGTTACGTGCCTGCTTCACTGCAGGCGACCCCAGTACTAGTCCACATGCCCTTGGATTCGAATTGGTCGAATGAGACCAAAGCGAGGGCGGAAGGGAGCTTGGGGAAGGGAGGAAAGTTGAGCTCGGGGATGTCGACGTCGAGGTAATCGTCTTCCTGGTCGTCATCGCAGCCAATGACGGAGGCAGGCATGATATTAGGGGGAGTGTCAATTGAGACGGCCATCGTGGGTATATACTCAGCGGGATTGCGTGAATGAGGAAGACTGATAGGTACAACAAGAACATCGAAGTCATCCGCCAGAGGCGGGTACCTCCGCCCCCGAGCGCCGGTAAGAACTACAACAACGACCTGACAACGACATGCATGGTCGTTCAGTAATCAGTCAAGGTTGATAATGTGCTATGTGGCTGTGGCGATGCATTATCTAGGTTCTTCCTAAGGCCAAGAGTGAAGGCGAGGATGTTCAAAACGTCCTCGTAACTAACAGACAATGTCAAATCAGGATAAGGAAGAAGGCGAGCGGAAGCAGACATGAATGAGCTTCAGTTGATCAGCGTGTATGGTTTATATAGTTAGTATAATGATTTCACCATTATCTGTCCTTGATGTATCACCCTCACGTTCGTTCCCTTTCCTCGACTTAATGCCTGATGGGGTATGCTGCATTCTCGCTATCTTGTATCATTTTATTCTCGCTCCTCCGCGACTACAGGACTCCCTTCTCCCAGTTCTTGCACTGCGAAGCAAGCTCCACGGCAGCAAGAGCCCAGTCTTCTCCGTGGTCTACGAATCGTCAGCTCCGCGCATTCCTGCCCATATATCACATACTATGTCCCTTATCACCCTTTGTCCCAGCACCAGCCCTGACCAAAGCCTGCTCATCGTTCAGCACCGTCAAGACACCAAACACCACCGGTGTCCCGCTGTCGAGCTGCACCCTCATCAAACCCTGGGTGACCGCCTCGCAGATGTACTCGAAGTGCATTGTGGAGCCCTTGATGAGACAGCCGATGGCGATGACGGCGTCAAAGGGAGCAGTGGAGGCGGTGCCCGCAGCCGGGGCAGGGGTCGTGGCTTGAGGGGTAGTAGGAGAGGAAGAGTCGACGAGCGAGAGGAGGTTGGTAGTGGACGCGAGCATAGACGGGGCGGCGTTGGCGGATTGGGTCTTGCTGGCTTCAATCAATCTGGTAACCATGAATTAGCCTCCTCCTGGATACAAATCGAACAGATGCTTACTTTTTACAAGCGAAAGGAAGCTCATAGCTTCCGGGGACGCTCTTGATTACGATGTTCTCCTCTTTGACACCTTGCGCTTTGAGCTTGGAAATGGTGCCCTCAAGGAGGGCCTTGATAACGGCGTCGTTCCAACGGGCGTGAACAATGGCGATGCGGAGCTTGGAGCCGTCGTAGGAGACGGGGGGAGGGGGGAGACCTTTGATGGTAGCGTCGGCCATGGTGTCTGTTATGGTTGGTGGAATGGTAAAAAGAGGAGATATGAGGATTGACGACCAAGAAGCGAGAGCAAGCCCGGAAATCCGATCCCGTTGCGTCAGGCCGGAGACCACCGCCATGGCCCTCCATACATTCAGCAGGTTATTGTCGTTTCTTTACCAGACTGACACACATATCTCGATATCATGGTTGTGAGCTCCCAGACCATACTATACCGCACTGATCTGACGCTTCTCAAAGAAACTCCGCGTCTCAATCTCCATGGAATTGGAAGGTGTCACCAATGTCCGACCTGCCGATGATGACTACGAGTACTTTTTCACTGTACGTCCGGCTAGCTTTATAGGTGTGCAAGGAGCGAGTAGTGGGAGAAACAACCTGGAGCTGTCTGTTTAGTCAATCAGTAACTGACACGGGCTTCAGGTGATGTGCAGCTCTTGCAGAGAAGTACACCCCAAGACAGTCGGCTTCAACCAGAAAGTAAGCGCTCGAGTTCTTGTTCACTTCTTGCCAGTTGTGATTGAAAGCTGATGACCCATGCAGGATGAGCACGAAATATCAGGATCCAAGGGTAGTGCCAACTTTGTTTGGAGATGCACCAACTGCAAAGTAAGCTACCTTGGCACGCAACAGACAAGCAGCTCACGCCTCGTGCACGCTCACAGAAAGAACACTCTGCATCATTCCTCCCTTCCGCCCCTAAATCTAAATCCACTACCCCTCTACCATACTCCAGCTCTTCGCAATTCTCCCCGTTCGTGACTATAGATTGTCGAGGACTCGAGTTTACCGAGTTTCATTTCCTAGGGAAATGGGTGTGTGACGGGGAAGACAGTGGGAAGACCTTTGAGATTGACTGGGATGAGCTGAGAAAAGAAGGAGAGGAAAGATGGGATGACTATGATGAAGAAAAGGGAGAGGCTGTCGGGGTCAGTGAGTTGAAGAGCAAGATTGAGCGGGCCTAAATCGCCAACGCTGAGTTCCAAACATGATATGCATTAGATAGGTATCTTAATAACGGTAGCAACAACTCGGAATATACACAGTCCTCCCCTACCCTTCTCTGAATCTATAGTGAGCATCTACTGCCACTGAGACTTCTCCCAGTTAGGATCCTGCAAGAAAGCACATAGCACTTTGCTGCCTGTCTGCAACAAAGGATGCCCAGACACGATCTCCAAGAACCTCTGAAGCCCTTCTCTTCTTTGCTCAATCACTTCGTCAGAGAACCTGTTTGTAAAGACCTGTGATCAGGAGTCAGCCTCGCCAGACGTGGAGACTCCGGGTAAAGGGAAGGGACGTACTTTGCCAGGTAAAGGCGGTATGTTGACTCTCGTACTCTCTCTTTCCAAGATATCCCGGAAAGCCTCAAAGTCCGAGTAACGACGACGGACGACAGAGTGACGGAGTTTGAACGCTGGAATGTTGGTCTGTAGACAAAGTATCGGCCTCGGATCGGTCAATTGATTCAAGAAAGACGCACCATGCAGACAATCTCATAGTCGGTATACATCTTGCGGCCCATGCCGTGAGTCATGGCGTTGCGGATCTCGATCTCAAGGAATGACTCGGGGACAGAGTACATCTCGTCAAACTGCGAGGCAAGTCAGCACAGGCGTCTCGACCAAGCCAGCTATTGCTGAATGACAATGCAACCATGGGCGGTGGATGATAGCGAGGACTCACAGTCTGGGGTCTTCCGGCCATCCTCGCCATTTCCGAAAAGCTGACATTCTGCGAGGAATCTGTCCTGATGAATGGCGAGTGCGTCACTTGCACTATGACAGATGTCAGCCACCCTCGCCTGACCTTGACCGATTTGAAAGGCATGTACCTGGAGGAGACTGGGGATGGGCAACAGCACCTTGCTGATATCCATAGGGATCCGCATACCCTTGCACTTGCTGTGGCTGCTGTTGATAGTCGTGGAATTGCTGGGATTGCTGTGGCTGGTGCTGATAGGCTTGATATTGCTGCTGCTGCTGCTGCTGCTGGGGCTGGCCTTGAGGGTAGTATGCTTCTAACCCACTATTAGTACAGGGTCTGGCAATACTCGAATACTTACGATCTTGGGAATACTGGTTCATGGTGGGAAAGGCCGCGGTGATGAGGAGAAAGCAGAGAAAGTGAACTCGAGACGAGTGTCTGCGCGTTCGGGCGGGACTCGGATCGCCCTGGCCGTCC
This sequence comes from Cryptococcus sp. DSM 104548, assembly GCA_036426225.1. Classification (NCBI taxonomy): domain Eukaryota; kingdom Fungi; phylum Basidiomycota; class Tremellomycetes; order Tremellales; family Cryptococcaceae; genus Cryptococcus; species Cryptococcus maquisensis. Next base: position 534,042 of record CP144037.1, read on the forward strand.
CTGAATTGACGTGGCACAACGGAGGTGTCTTTCAACCTTCACCTTCCTTCTTCATCACGTATGTATATGCGTAGATCGGTCATCGTGGTCCTGGAGGCCATCGAAAGATTTTGCGGTAACGAGGAGAAGAATTTGACCGCGACTTGCCCAGTATTCGGGCAGGGTGCTCGCGCTACAGCGAGAGCAACGTTAATTCATTCCTTCTGACCCTCCAGCCCATGATCACACATACACCCCAAATCTTCAACCATTCCGCTCTCTGTGACATTCAAAAGTATGATGCATACGCTAACACAGGGAAACAAGCTCAGTAGTAGCGTAGACACGTCTTTTCTTAATTCCGCCCCCGTATTAAGTCGCGAAGAGTTAATCCCGTTGATGTTTCCTGCCTATGCACAACCCATCTTGTCCTTTCTTCATATACAAGCTTCTTCTATATCTCACACGCCACGGCTTCGACCTGACCCGCCCTCTCTCACACACCCGCCACCACATCCGTCAGACACGGTCCGGCTTCAAAACTTCGGTTGCTTGCAACAAACATCAACATCTGCCCCCGCCCTCTGTTCACTACCAATCTTCTCATCCCACAACTCCTATACGCCCGGCCTCCTACCCCTTCAGCATGTCTTCCTCCTCACACTCGAGGGGGAACGGTCCCGCACCGGGCAACTGGACTCGCACAAGTCTCGACGACCCTCGACCCAGCGCTGCCTCTTCCACCTCCCGAAGGTCAATCGACCAGCGTCAGTATAATGCCGGATACGATATGTCGGAGGGATCACGGAGAAACAGCGTAGCGAGCAATTCAATACACAACAGCCCATCTAGCATAAGCTCGATGCGGCATCTGGCGCGACATGACGACCAGCCTTCTGCCCCTCCTGGGGCTTACCCGCAACAACCTGTCGGCCCGACGATATCCTCTGCGAGACTACCTCGGATAACAACGTCCTCGATGGATGATGTAGATCACGTCGGAGGGACTGAAGGCGGACCGAGGAGTGCGCCGGCGGGACACCAGGCTCGAGCAGCGAACGGGCAGGGGTCGGCGCCGATACGATCCAGTTCCTCCCCTGACCCATGGGTCAACAAACCCCGCGACAGTCCATCGTTACGCTCGCCGGTGGAGTCCCGTCCCAATTATGCTGGAGGTATCAAAGGCGGGGGTCCGGCGCAGAATCCGGGAAGTCTACTGCCGTATGCTGCTCCAGCAGACCGACGTCCTAGTCCCTCTTCACCAGGACGCCCTCTACCCCCGCGACAGGGCTCTGACCGCTCAACACATTCCCATCAATCTACTGGCCACCCCGAAACGCCCACGCCGAGCGGCGAGCCATTATTGCAGTGGCCACAGCCGCGCACGACGCGTCGAGAAGGAGGCTCAACGAGTTGTGGCCAGTGCGGGCAAGTGGTGCATGGGCAGTTTGTGAGAGCGATGGGAAAGGTGTACCATCTGAATTGTTTCCGGTGCAAGGTGAATCGTTTTCATACAAGCGTCGTTTCGCGCGCTGTCTGTGCGTTGACGCGGAAAGGGTGTGTGCTGATTTTCGCCTCTTTAGGACTGTAACAAGGTCGTCGCGCAAAAGTTCTTCCCGGTCGAGGATGGCGACGGCATGTACCCTCTATGTGAACGAGATTACTTTGCCCGACTGGATCTCATATGTACCAAGTGCGATCAGGCGCTACGGGCGAGCTATATAACAGCATGCGGTGAGTCCGGATTTTCATTCTCGCGTCCACATTTGCGAAATGAGCGGAGCTGATGAGCGTGTTTCTGAAGGCGCCAAGTACCACGTTGAACACTTTACGTGTCACGAATGTGATGTACTGTTTGGCCCGAACGACTCTTATTACGAACATGCTGGCAAAGTCTGTGAGTGGCAATTATCTCGGATTCGGCTGGAACAATGTACAGACGGCTGATCAATCGTTTTTGCTTCATAGATTGCCATTACCATTACTCTACGCAATTCGCCGTCAAATGTGTCGGATGCGAAACGGCAATTCTCAAGCAATTTGTCGAGATGAACAGGAACGGAAGGAATGAGTGTTGGCATCCGGAATGTTACATGATCTCCAAGGTCAGTCCCAGCAGTCCGTTCTATCCACACAGTGCTAAAGGAGCGTGCAGTTCTGGAATGTCCGCCTCGCATCCAAGACGTTCAACACACCGGCAGCATCTGCAGTGGCCTCGACAGTATCCCTACTTGAAATGTCCTCAATCACCGCCCCCGGCGCCCCTATTCTCGCCGCTGACCCCGCCTCTCCCTTACCACATCACACTCCCAAGCAATCCGAGTTCAACCTATCGCCCCAGGAGTTGAAGGAAAGACAAGATGCGATGGAGCAAAAGGTGCAGCAGATCTGGCACGTTCTCTCGGGTTACGAGGAAAGCTCTGCGGCCTTGATTGGGGATATGCTGAGGGCTGTGAACGAGAGGAACCTGCTAGATATAATCTTGTTGGCGGAGAGGTTTATCTTGCATGTTGAGACGCTTTTCGCGGTCATTGATGATATTGAGGCGCAGTTTGCTGTGACGAGAGCCAAAGGTGAGTACCTTCGTGAGGCGTGGTGACATAAGCCATGCCCACCTGCACAGCCGCTGAAGTCTCTCCCAGGCATGCCTCATGCACGAGAAGCAAAGCAACTTTGTAGAAAGCTTGTCAATCTCTTCTCCAACATGTCTCAGCTGTCGCCATCCTCCTCAGCACCATCACCTTCCAGCGAAGAGCTGTTCCAGCTCATCACGCAGCTCGCCCACTACCTCAAAATTCTGATCAGAATAGCCCTGACGGGCTCTATCAAATTGGAGAGGGATTTCGGGAACAAGAAGGCAATGGCCAATTGTTTGGCGAGGTTGAACTTGCTGGCGATGGACGGGGGAGATCCTAGTTTGAAGAAGCGGGGCGATTGGCCAGAGATCAATGTCAATGCTATCAAGCAAAAGACCCCGGCCCTCGATGATGAAAGTGGGGACGAGGAGCAGTTGAGAAGGAGCATGGAGGCGTTGACACGACGGCCGGAGGGGTTTATCCCAAGCACAAGGGGTGTGGCTTATGGTTATCGGAGTTTGGCTGTGAGTATACTTTCCCTGCTCGGAATCGAGCTCATTAATTATAGCCCGAATACACTGGGGAGACGACTCTGCGGGGACCACAAGGCGAGGACTTTATCCCTCCCGAGGGCTGTGCCCATTGCCGTGCTCCGATAGAGGAAGACTGTGTCCGGCTCGGAATGTTTTTGCGGTGGCATTCGTCCTGTGTTTCCTGCACGGTTTGTGGTGATACTGCGTTACAAACCATCACTATCCGTGACGACACCACCGACGACGGGTCTGCCCACTCCCACTCCGACAGCAATAACGGAATCGTCTCTCGAGCAACCGCGTCTATCGAGAAACGCGCGCCACCCCGCGTCGACTACTTTTGGTACGCTCCCAAGCATCTTCCTGGTGCTACTGATTCGCCCAACCAGATGTGGTGTACGCCGCATAAGAAGAGTGAAGGGGAGTGTTGGCAAGGGTTTGAAGGCGTGTCGCGGTTGGAGCAGTATGCTTTCTTGCTGCACATTGCTCTGCGGCGGCTATACGTACATTTCCGAGTGCACCATAACCTCAGCAGTGGTCAGTGGAAACAACATCATGACAGGGCGGAAATAGCTGACCGTGTTTCCACAGTCCGCGACCATGGCATGTCTGACCGAGCCGAATCTGAAGTCAAACGTATGAAGTCTGTCACTCTCGACCGCAAGCTGTCCTCGACCGCCCGACTCCCACAACGGTCAATGGTCGTCGAATCCCCCGCCGGAAGGATGGCCGACGAGAACGGCCAGGTCGTCTCTGCCCGGGTTGAAGGTGAATCGCCGACTCCTCCAACGCCAACGCCAAAGGAGAAGGGTGCGGCGGGCAAGATTGACGACCAGCCAATGGTGGTCACGCCCAACAACGTCGACGTCCTGCGGCCGCCCTTCGCGAGGAATAACACGAATGTGATGATTGTGAAGGAGAACAGTGGAGAGGGGGCTTCGTCTCCGCCCCAAGCAATGCTGGGTATGCGCAAAGTCAGCGCGCCGAAGGATGATGATGCCATCACATTGGCCGACATCTCCATGCTGGCAGGTGCAGGCAAAGACCGTCAGCCTGACAGCCGACCCCTCATGTCAAGCCTCACCACTGTTCAATCCGTCATCATTCGTCATTTCGCTCTTCTTCAACTCCAGAAGACTGCCCTTGCACCGCTCTTTGACCTGGATGACATGCTCGAGTTGCTTGATGGTCGCAAAGGTCAATGGTGGAACAAGATCTTCAAGGGAAATGCGAAAAAGGACACGAAGAAGAAGGGGCTGTTTGGCGTGCCGATTGAGGTGCTCGTCGAGAGAACGGGATCGGATAGTAGTCTCGGTGCGCCAAACTCTCAAGTGAGGGTGCCAGAATTCATCGAAGATATCATCTCTACCATGCGGCAGATGGGCAAGTACACGTTTGAGGACTGGATGCGTGACATGCTGATCATCTTGCAGATATGGCTGTTGAGGGTGTGTTTCGAAAGAACGGCAACATTCGTAAACTCCAAGCCCTGTCGGAAGCTTTGGACAAGGACTCGACTGCGGTCAACCTGTCAGAAGAGAACGTCATTCAGCTTGCTGCGTTGTTGAAGAGGTTCTTGCGAGAGATGCCTGAGCCTCTTTTGACATTCCGCTTGCACAAATTGTTCTGTGCTGCTGCTTGTAAGTGTCTTAAAGCTGATTTGGAGCGCCTTACTCACGTTTTTTTAGCTTTGCCAAAGTCTGAAGAACGGACACGATGTTTCCATCTGATCGTGACACTTCTGCCACGATACAACCGAGACACTGTGGAAGTGCTCTTCACGTTCCTCAAATGGGTATCCTCATTCTCATACCGAGATGAAGAGACTGGTTCGCGTATGGACCTTGGCAATTTGGCGACAGTCATTTGTCCTTCGATCCTCTATGCCAAGGGCTCCAATGTGGTCAAGGATGATTCCTTTACTGCTATCGCCGCTGTGCAGGAGATGTTGGAGAACCAAGACGAGTTCTACCGCGTACCGGGAGAGCTGCTGTTTGTGATCCAAGAAGGCATCTGGAAGATCTTTGCCAAGGATCTTGATCTCCCACCCAAAGAGATCCACAGACACTGCACCAAGTACAACCAAGCCCGAAGCGCTGCCCAACCCCAATCACAACGGCTGGGCATTCCCATGTCTACCTCTTCGAGTCAAGTGTCTTCTCAAGCAAACATCCCTCGTTCTGCCGAAACTTCGCGAATGAGCTTGGTGCCGAATGCTTCTGGCTCCGACCCGAATGTCAATAACGTATTCCGGCCACCACCCGTCCCTCTGAGTGGATCGCGGCCAACGAGCTGGATCCAGCATCAGCAATCACATTCCCAGCAGTCTCTGCAGTCCCTGCCGGGACAACAATTCCCTTCTCCTTCCCCGACCCATGCCGGGCCCGGCCCCCTGTGGGGTCGCCCGCCTGCAGCGCCTTTCCAAGGCGCCGGTAGCAGCGGCTCGCGCGGGTCATCTCGCGGCTCTGCGCCTAGCAGTCCGGCACCTGGCGAGGAGAGACGGAGCTTCCATATGGAGCGCGAGAGGAGCTGGACGCCGACCCAGAGCGAGGGTCATGAACCGCATTTCCCGACGCAGGCGTATAGCGGATCAGGGCTGGGTCTTGTGCCCGGTCAAGCGGCGCCACCGGCAGCTGTCTCGCGACACCCTTACGCACAGGCACCTCATTACAGATAGCCAAGGCGGGCGCAGAGGCATCACAATGGACATTTTTGAAAGTGTATAGCAGCCCAACGGACAATAATATTCCCGACAGATATACCCATTTTTTGATACTTTTAACGAGTCACGTCTCTTTTTTTTCTTTCGTTCAAGCTCACTCAGTAGTTCTACGAGGCTTTGTGAATCCTCTTGACCTGCCCCTGAACTGCAGTCATGCCGCTGCGCTACATATATATAGCATCCTTCTGCCTCTTCTTTGATTCATCGTGTTCATCTCTGTCTCTTTTCCATATCATACTTTTCTTGCTTATACTCATCGGGAACGAACGTCATGCATATCGAGTCATGGACGTACAGATATACAACATCGAGTGTACAATATGGCGCTACAATATAGTAGAAGCGAATGGTGTCGCAGCTATCACCCAGACCACCCTTTCGCCTTCGTCCTGTTCATCAACCCACCCCAGCCCTTCCCTCAACACACAATCATCCAACGCAACATCTACTCTCACATCCAACCACCTAGTCTGAGTCTTGACCAGCCCCCAGCCCAGCTTGCCTCCTGTTGTAGCTGCGATCGCCAACAACGTTGATTGATCCGTGTCTAGCGACCGTGGAATGGTGCGGACATAGGTGCTAGAAGGCGTGGGGTGGTGCAAGGTATAGCCCGCATGCAGAGGATGGAGAAGCTTGAGTGTACGCAGGATATCTTGGGGTGTGATGCGCCCGGTATTCTCGGGCGAGTCTTCGTAGTTACCGGTATTGGAGGAAGGAAGAGAAGAAAGACCTCCTGAGCGGAGATGCTCGACTCGGCGTATGAGGTCTGACATCTCGATAATCCCTCCATTGGCTGCTCTTGTAGACACACAGACGTCCACAACTTGCACAGCAAGCTCGTACTCCCACTCTCCTATCCCTAGCACTTCAGTCCACCATCCCTTCCCTGCCGCACCACCCCCACCCCCGCTCGCGGGACCAACGGCAAGGGGGTCTACCCCGATCGCCGCACACATTTTCTGGAATTGGTGCCGGAATGCAGGGTCTTTGCGGATATCATCGCGGTGCTGGGAAGCAAAGGTGACGAGCTGGGAGCGGAAGGACTCAAGGGAGGATTGAAGGGAGGCGAGTTGGGTGGAGGTGAGGGTGGAGGAGAGAGAGGAATAGGAGTTCTGGGTGTTTGTGTGGCGGGAGAGGGCTGCGATGCCTGCTCCCTTGCGCATCGTGCTGGAGATGGAGATGTAAGAGAAGAATGGCGCGTCGTTAGTTAAAGGCGCGTATTCGTCATTCGTCACTGTCGCTATCCTGTCGTTGCATCTCTCTCCAACACTTCTTCATCTCCGAAATGGCCCCAAAGATACCAGCGAGGATGGGCGCAAGCACTCTGGCCCGCTCAATACGCGCCATGTCTTCGAAGACCCCTGTGGGCGATGCCGACCCCGCCATCCTCCTCCGCGAAGTCATGCGCAATGTGGCCCAGGTCAGTTCTCTCCACAGCTCACGTCGCTCGGAGCTTACTATCACCAAGCCCGTAGCTGTAGCAGTCGCTTCCGTACCCCCTGGCTCGCCGCTTGCTGGTGTGGCCGCATACCATGGCGCGACCCTCACCTCCTTCACCTCACTCACCCTCCATCCTCGACCGCTCGTCGCTTTCTCCTTGAGATTGCCATCTCGTATCGCGGACTGCCTACGCCCATGGAGGACTGGAGGTGGCAGAACGTCAGAATCACCCGAGGACAAGAGATTGAAGGCTGTGAGAGCTGGGGAAGGCGACAGTGGTCTGCGATTACCGCCCAAAAGTGATCTACCATGGCCATTATCCAAACTTCCAATGCCCGAAGATCCTCCTATATGGGCCCAATCTCTCTTCTCCCAGATACCCAACCCACTCTCTCCTCCGTCAGACTCGCCACCCTTAACGTCATCATCCGAAATGGCCGGGCCTGCAAAGCCCATACCTCCAACACCCCTTACTATATCTCTCCTCTCAACCGCCAACTCTTCCATAGCCGATGCCCTCGCCCAACCCCGGACGGACCACTCCTCCATCTTTGCCCTCCCCGATACCTGGGTCCCCTCCTCACCCTCTTCTCCTGCCCACCCACCATCGCTGAAGGGATGTGTGGGCAGCCTGCAGTGCCAGGTAGTGGGCAGTGTGATGTTGGGGGATCTCTGCGAGCCTGGGGAGGAGGGCGGGGAAGGGAGTGAAATGTTCATTTGCAGGGTTGTGGGAGTGGAGATGAGTGATGAGGTGGATGAGAGCAAGGTGCTGCCGCTGTTACATTGGCGGAGAAAGTATGCTGGGGTCAAGGAGCATCTCTAAACGCGACATCTTTACGAGCAGACATGCATGATATTATACAGCGGTGAGACCAAGAAATACAACTGAGACTGATCTCCATTTAATTATAGCCATTCAATTCGTCAAGATTCGTAGGTTCAGCACCGTTCACATATATACGTAAGAGATGACCTCGTTCAGCCCCTGACGATCCTCCCACACTCTATCCCCCAAAACAGCCACGCAACAGTCACAAGCAACAACCCCCCAACCCTCCACCCAACTTCCCTCGCCACACTATCCCAATCCCACCTCCTGCCCCACAGGAACTGCTCCCACCAGCTCAAATGCGCCGGAGGCGGGCCCATCGGCATGGTAACAGACGACGCACGAAGATGCTGCCTTGACCCCCGGCGCAAAGCTTGATGCGTGTACGAGTTGGGCGAATCATTTGGATGGATGCCCAAGCCTAATGCGGCTGTTGGAGCGAGGGGCGACAGGTCGGAGGGGACGACGTTGGACGTGACCCACATTTGGACCGTCCGGGACCATCCGGTAGTCACGCCGATGACGACCCAGGCCAACAGCGGTCTAGAGTCTTTCGCACCGAGTACCCATAGAGTGAGGTAGGTCATTGGCCAGCACAAGCATTGGAGGGAGGTGAGGCGGGTGATTGTAGAAGGGAGAGAGTAGTATGATAGCCATCGGTGGGTGAGACCGGTAGTCAGGCAGAAACAAAAGTAGCCCGTACAATAGGCCTATATCAACGTCAGCCCTGCTCTCATACATCATGCTGAAGACATACCCATGCAATACAAAGTAGCATATCTCCTCTGTTGACATCGATCCATTTCCCAATCATCAAGTCGCCCCCGTTGACCAGCCTCTCCAACGCCTCCTTACTCAGATCGATCCCATACGGCCAGACGTCCACATAGAGCCCACCGGTCACGAACGCCTGTAACAGCACACCTATGCTCCACGCGGCAGGAAAGACGGCAAGGAGGCGGAGGTAGAATAATGAGGAGCGTCGGAGAAATTGGTCAAATGATGGAGGCAGGGGGGCTGATTGGCTCTTTGGGGTGGCATCGGGCGGGTCGAAGGCACCGGATGGACCCAAGGTCGAATTCAGAGGAGAAAGTGAGCTGACACTGGGTAAAGAAATATTCTCTGTCGATGTGGTAGTCGGTGCTGATGAAGGGGAATCGAATGAGAGCCCGAGGATGTCACTCCGGGCAGATGAAGTCCGTCTCATAAACCTCGTTCCGCCCTCCTGTGGCAGCCGCTGCCTCAGCTCGCCTCCCGGCAAAGCCCCTTTCTTTGAAACAAAAGACAAGCTTCCGTCCGACTCTGAATCATCATCTCCTTCTTCACTCGAGATGTCTCTATCCGCAGAGGCCACCACAGGGAAGGTCTCTGACCTGAGAGACTTTGGCGAGAGGGACGGCTCTACAAGAGATTTTTTGGATGTGATGGGCGACATGGTAGGTACTGCCAGCGGCGCCGAACGCGGGGACGGACTCTTTCGCATAGAGGTCAGAGACGTATGCGAGCGGGAATGGGGTGATCTGGAAGGAGCTGCCGGGAGCCATGGTTTGACGATTTGGCTGGATGACACGATGATGGGTCTCGGAGCGTCGGGCACGGATTTAGTCCGTCCCAAGCTTGGCCTCCTCTTTTCCCTCTCCAGGTCTTGCTTCGCATGAGGTTGGGTCGGTGATGAATGATTTTGTTGCCCCCTCCCAACTTCGCCCACCCAGCCTTCCACCTCTTTCCTGCCCATTCCTTCTCTGCCCTCTCTGCCTTCTCTGCCTTCTCTCTCTCGTCCCCGAAGAGCCGTCAGATCAGGCTGGCTCATCGAGCCTTTACTGATAGCCCTTGTGTCTTTTCCTCCCTCTCTATCCAGCTGGCCAATGGAGACGCTCATGCCCCTCTCCGTCCGGGCCAGACCAGACGTCGAGGGCATGACAAAAGGAGCAGGCGGCCCACCTCCAGGCCGCACCGTCGCGTCCGAGTCGAACCCTTCTTCCGACATGTATCCCTCTTGCCCCCCTATACTAGCATGTCGAGAATTCAGCTTCCCTCTTATTCGGGGCCTGTTCGAGGGTTGCCGTATAGAGCCGCTGTAAGGCAGTTGTGTTTGCGGCAAAGGTTTTTGTGGAAATGTCGGATAGGGGTGTTGCGGGTTATGTTGTTGCGGGAGCGGCTGTCCATGAGGGACTTGATGTGTCTGCCTCAGAGCACCTGTACCAGGGTCGGGCATATTTGGAGGGGAAAAGGCGTGGTTTTGCGCATCGTATGGCCGTTGGGTCTTTGAAAAACCAACCGGCTGGGACGGCAACGTCCTCGACCTGATCGGCCCACTACCAGTCGCCATGCCGTCCATCCCGGCCCCCTGCCCACTGTAGTCCAGAGGCACAGACTGGGGAGAGTACCGGGTCGCTATCCCTTGGACAGGCTGGGGCTGCAAGAATGGGCGCGGCTGGAGGTGGTGCTCTGGCGGTGGAGGCTGTAAATCATGGACAGCGGTGTAGGGGGTGAGACGGTGGATGGCGGATGGGCTGGCGGGGGCTGACCTGGACGGGGTGGACGACGGCGGCGGCATGGGACATGCAGTGTCTGGGAAAATAAATGAAAGCGAGTCACTGGAGGAGCGAAAGAAAGAGCCGGATGCAAACACCTGCGTTTGTTTTCGGCCCCCGAGGCCGGAGCTGACAGAGCGAGACGGTCTCTGAGGAGGTCACGACAATCCACATTGACCAGCATGTACAACACGAATTCATGTATAGACAATCATCACCATCGTAACAGTCCACAGTACATTTACAACTCATCCACTCTGCCCTTCACACCACATCACCAGCTTCTGCAGACGTCAATCCCTGCCTCTCCTCCCTCTCCCTCTCCTCCTGTCTGTCCTGCTCTTCCTGGGCTCTTTTCACCGCCTGTTTGGCAAAGTATGTGAGGTAGAAAAAGAGCGATACGCAGAGGATGATACCCAGCCAAGTCGTCCACGTCTTGGCCGCAGCAGTCTCGCCGTCTTGCGCCGGCAGGGCATCTTCGCCAGAGCCTTCTGAGCCATGATTAGGCCATTGACCAGCGGGGCCCTCACCGTCTTCTAGCCCATCTTCCGCTCCTTCTTGACCATGTCCGTAGCTCCTGGATAGATCGTGGATCCCGCTTCCAATCCAAGTATGGAGAACGAGCTTGGACAGCGCCAGCGCTGTACAGCCCGTGTATGTCTGGAGAGTCAAGGTGGGAGAGGAGGCGAGAATCACGTTGAGGAGGTTGTAAGGGTATGGTGCGATACGGATCAGGAGAAGCAAGTGGGGATGTGTCGGGAGGACGTGGAGGAGGGACATGGATATGGATGAGCCCGCCAGACTGTAACCCATCAACAGCTCGCCATTGCAAATGCCATGATCACTCACCTTTTTACGATTGTGTCTTTGAGAGTCTTTCGAGACACCAGAAACACAAAGACTGCTCCAGACAAACTAGCCACATAGCTGATACAAAAGCCCTTCCAGACTCCAAACGTATAGCCGCTTAGCACTATCAGTGTCGAGTACAATGGTAAGGGCGGTATCGTCGTGATAAATATCATGAGGTAGAATGCGAGTGGCCCGAATATTCCTCTATCGGCAAGATCGTGCGAGAGGTCATCCAAAGCTGGTACATGCCGTCAGCTGTCTGCCAAATGTGACTTGACACAAGATGGGATGGACGTACCTCTAAATAGCTCGCCCCGCCAGAAAGCTATAGCCAAAAAGAAGCCAATGGTTGTAGCCACCCATCCCCACATCATCGCCTTGCCCAGCCCACCCCCGCCATCTTGTCCGTTCGTGTCGCCTTCGCCATTACTGCTAGAGCACAAGCTCGCCCTCCATCCTTGCACAAAATCGACCACAGACGGTGGGAGTTTCTCGTATATCGCAGAGAGTGGCCCCTCTGTTGGCAAGCCATCTGAGGGACCTTGCGAGAGGGGCATGAATCGTTGATGAGGATAAGGATATGGGCCGGGCTCATTCCGGTCCGGCGGATAATACACTGAAGAGCTCTCCTTGCTTCTATATCTCTCCTCTTCTCTCTCCCCTCCATCTGGTGTGTGAGAGGCCGTATGACTCGCCGATGTGCCCGCCAAGGGCGAGTGATAGCTTGTAGAAGCATGTATGAACGCCGGGCGATGGCTCATACTCGTCCGGGGCGTTGGCCCTCCCCCAGCGCTACGTCCTGCGACAGGCGAGGGTGTGTTTTCCCTCGTTATAGACAGGGATGGCCGGGCGTTAGTTGAAGAGGAGGGAGGGTGGAAAGACGTGATGGGCCCGGTGTCGGTGCCCGTTGTTGTAGCGGAGAAGGACCGGGGGGTGGGGGGTCTTGACGTGGCGAGAGGCGGCGGGGGGTGCATGGTCGGAGGCGAGTGCAGCTCAGCGACTGCAGGGGGGGAGTGATGAGAATGGTCGAATGTAGATGTGGATAAATGAGGAAGATGATTAGAAGCATGTGACGAAGGACGAGGCCGAGAACGCGCCCGGAGCTGCGCAGCGAGAAGATGCTATGTAAAGTTGTAAATGTAATAATTTCAGCCAGTGGGTCTCTCTGGGGCTCTATGTCGGCCTGCTGTCTGACTGTCTCCTTCCCTTCCCCAATCCTGTTTGGTACAGCTCATCACTTGTACATCTCTGTGGGCGACTGAAGCGTAGCTATGCCAATGACACTTACGGGGCCGCAAGGACGGATGCCCGAGAAGAACATTCGCAGAGCCAATGTATGCACATATGCCCGTCTCATGCAGGGTGCCCTTTCGCTGAATCCCCGGCGATACTATGTGTGTGGCATCAAGAAGACAGTGGGCTCGAAGACAGGCGATGCGAGATGAATATCAAGTCTAACCTTCTTAGTATCGTTGCATTTGTATGAGCAATCTCTTGTGGCTTGCAAGACTTTAGAAGTCCGCTAGACATTTTTCATTGCGCTTGGCATCACACTCCTATTATAATCACACCCTCTCATAGACATACAGGTAAGCCAAACCCCTTAAGTCCTGTCCACCATCCGCCCCAGCTTTCACAACCTTCTCATCATTGAACAAAACCCACTCGTCTTCCGCCTCCGCTTCACCCTGGATTCCGGCTTGTGGCTGTCTGATAGTAGCAACATAGTGGCCAGAGTGGATAGAAGGGCCCTTGTGCGAAATGAACGCTTTCAGGCGGTATCTGGCTGGGAGGGTGGAAGAACCTGGGACGGCCTCGTCCGTTGCGGGCTCCTCAACGGCCGCGGCGGTGGCAGAGGCATCCTCTCCGGGGTCATCGGGGTTGGAGAACAACCATTCTATAGCCCGTTCGGGGTTTCCATTCTATCCAAAGTCAGCGAAAGCCGAGTATCCTTGCACGATACTGACAGATTCCCGAAGCGCTTTACGAGCCTGGTTGTGGTTGAAGCCCATATCCGCAATCATCGCAATCTGCTCATCTGACGGTCCTCGGGCAGCGCTCTTTGACGAAGAGGTCTCGAGGGGGGCGTCAATGTCTATATCTCGTCAGTGCCGCCTTGATGTCAATCACACAGATGAGCAACGCACCAGGATCCTCCATATGCTCAAACAGCCATCCCGTGGCCACCTCCGCATCGCTATTCCCAGTCGCCAGCAATGCCTTTTGGCATCTGATGGTTGGGAAGCCCATGGCTTCCAACTGTGCCATAGCCGTCGCGTTAAACTCTGGCAGGCCCCCGCCGCCTCCAGACAAAGGAGCAGACATGTCCAGGGCTTCTTCGCCCTCCTGGAGGCCCTTGGAGAGAAGGTGGTCAAGGGTGAGGTCGGAAGGGACAATGACAGGGACCTCGAGTTTGGTGGGGAGCCAGTTGTTGTCGAACTTGAACTTTGTCATGTGAAGTACCAGAAGGTCAGGGAAGGACTTGAACTTGGAAGACCTAACGATCGGGTCAGCTTCATATGATGTGTGAGAGAGACCACTTGCTTATAGGCGGTAGTCTTCTCCTTGCAATTCGCACACTCGTACCCCGGAACCTCCTCCGAGGCGCACAGATCTTCCATACACTGGGTAAGCTCCACCTTCTTGTACAGCTTCTTCCCATCTTCACCCACCCCTTCCTCCACAGCATTCACAGGCAAACTCGCCAAATCTGCCGGCTCAGTCTGTAGCCCAACCCTCTTGCACTTTCCGCATTCCAGCCTTTGCTCCATCGCAAACGACAAGATCCTCGTGGGGTCGACGCTCTCAAGGCCTTGACGCTTGCTCTCTTCTCGCAGCTTGGTGATAAGATACTGCAAGAACTCTTCACTATCCTGCTGGCGCATGGTGGAAAACTCTTTGTGGCCCTTGCCCACGAGTGCCTTGAACTGCGCAGGACGGATGCCTTCTTGAAATTTGGGCGCTTCCTGATTAACATCTTCGAAGCCAGTCGTGGGAGGGGGAGCGCTAGCAACATGAGCGTATCGGCCAGAGAGCAGACCATCGCCCAACTTGAGCATCTGGCACTCGAGGCATGTAGCAGGGAGTGGATTGGAACACTCGTCAAAGTGCTTAAACCTCTCCTGCTTTGCAAATCTCTCCCTGAAAGCGGGAAGAGAAAAGAGGACCTGCAACACCGACGCCATATAGCAACTGTTTCCCAAATTTTTGAGTCCAGTCAGACCCTGCCCGAAGACGGGCTCGAGCGCATTTCCGTCGGCGTCCGTCATGGAGAAGTCGAATTTGAGATTGTGCTCGAGCTGCAGCTCGGTCATGGACTTTTCGGTCTTGGATTGCGAGAGGATGGGGATACCGAAAGTGGCGAGATGGGTCGAGAGGAGGGGGTCGGTCTTGGCGTCGTCGCACGCGTAGCAGTAGATGTCTGTGTTCCGTTCTCAGCTTGACCTCTTGAACCGGTCGACTGGACCTACCGGCATTGCCTTCAGGCGTAATGGTGCCAAGCTTGACACCCAACATATGTCCTGTCTCCTCGAAATGCTTCAAAGCATGGCCATTACCACCCACACCGCCAAACTGTTGCCGACCACAGTTCGCCAGGCCGCAAGTCAGACAGAGCCAGAGATTGACACCGAGGTCGCAGGATGTGCAGTGCTTGGGAACTGGGTCAATGTTAGCGAGATGCCTGAGCAGATCGAGAGTGCTTACCTTCACCGGGAGTAACGAGAGACTCTTGTTGCAGCGACAGTGTATGCTCGCACGCGACAATCTCCTCCTCCCACGCCTTGACCTCGCTCTGTTGGGCCGACGAGAGCGCTTTGAGCACACGGTTGATGAGTTCCTCTGCCTTGGGATTACTGGTCTCGACGGGCTGTCCACCAGAAGAAGGAGCGCAGGCAAAGCAGTAGAGCGATGTTACGTAGGAATACAACTCCTCGTCGGAAGGCGCAGAGATGGCGAGCTTCTTCATTGGCGGCTCGTTAGAGTCCTAGTCCCAGTCAGCTTCTACCTCGTCTAGTTATGTGAGAAATGAGACATACCCGCTTCCTCTGTTCCTTTCTTGTCCGCTTGATGACAACACCAAGCTCATGCCCTGTCTTCTTGTAATGCAGTTGAGCGTGAGCTCGACCCTGGCCGAAACAACCGCCGTTGAAGCATGTGAGGCAGACAAGAATACCTTCGGGTGTGTCCTGGATGGTCACATCAGTCATCAGATCATATAGCATGAATATTTGCGAGTTGAATCACCTGGTCGTCAAAGCACAGAGTACACTCCTCTCTTCAACTACGTCAGCAAACCTCGCAAGCAAGGGTGGATTTCAGCATACCGGTGGACCTGTTGAGAGGGAGAAGGGGGCTTCAAGTCTGCTATAGCAGTATCCAGGTGAGAACAAGGCATCGTGACGTTCGTATGTAGGTGAAAGAGCAGAGTAGAAGTGTAAATGACGTAAATGCCTAGTAGTAATGGCAGTAAATGGCCCCGCTAATCAAACAAAATAGTCCCGCTAATCGATTCCTGTCCGTCGGGCTTCGCAGTTCGCTGCTTCATCGTCTTGCGTTTGCGTTCGTTGTGGCTTTGTTACTTGATTGTTTACAACGTACTCAACAGCATGTCCACCCCTGTAGAGGTTCCAGTGGACCTTGCTGGTCAGTCCAGCCTATACAACGTTCCCGACCCTATCCTCAGACGGTACGTCTACAGAGACTCTTCTCGGCTGCTCCTGCCGCTCGCCTCGCCGAAGCTGACTCATCGAACCGTTTGCGCATTGCAGGTTGAGACTAGAGGACCAACATGGGCAAAGTATCAAGGATCTCGACAAGTACTTTGCCGAAAAAGAAGTACTTGTGTTTTACGCTGGGGCGGTGTATGGAGAAAGTTGGTTTGTTGCCTGATCCTTGCGACGCTTGCTAATCGGGCGATAGTCAACCTGAGGTCTTTTCACAGGGTATGGATCGGTACAGTATCCACGGAACCGTACTGACTGAATGATAGGACTTGACGACTTTTGCTCGACAGTACAGGTCAGCCGCCGTAATATACGTGTCTGTCGACACAGACCCCCTCGCCCCCGCGCACATCCTGCAAGGAAAGCCATGGTTACGCATGATCTTCAACGACGACTCTGATTTCGCGACTGTCGGGCGAGAGCCAGATGATGGGTCTCCCAGGGTAGAAGAAGTTGCCAGAGGGGAAAGCTTCATTCAGGCGGGAGAGATAGAATTGGGCATGGAGAATGTAGAATTGGGCGTGGAAGAGTATCAGAATGAGTATGTGAGGCCGCTCTCGAGAGCAGGACTCACAACCCTCATGGACGTGTTTGCGACGCCCAGTGTCGCTGTATAGTAAGTTTCGTCCTTTCCGGTAGTTATAGCGCGGCCGTTAGCTCATGAATGGCAGCCACCTGGAATCACATCAATTCGTGGCCAAGAATGTCAAGCCTGCAGCATTCAAGCCTACCACCATAGACAAGACCTACGATACGTGGCGCAAGGGTGGAGAGCCTTCGTTACGTGTCATTGGTAGGTCGAAACACGACGCTGAAATCAACAATTGACAAGGTATAGATGTGGTGAGGACCCTCAAGATTCCCCTTGTTGGACTACTCTTGGCAGTCATCTATCGACTGCTGATCCTCTTTGGTGGTGGTGAGTTTCCTATGTTCTGGAGTATGCTGTGCTGATGATGTAGAACAATATCATGTCATTCCGAGATTGCTCGACAGTGCCTCATGGAACCAAGGTGGACGAGGCTTTAGTACCGCCGCCAATCTTTAGCAACGGCCATAGAAACTCATGTACAATTACCCCCTTAATAATCGGTCTATCAAGCATCATGGTGCATATTCGTGGAGAAGAACTTCGTACAATGGCGAGACGCATAAGGTCGTTTATGGCTTTGGATGAGCCGTTTACTACACGAAGTTAGCAACATACGCGAACTCCACGCATGGGATACTCACCAAGCTCTCCATCTGGGCAACGACCTCGTCGAGCTCGCGCTTGGACTGCTGGTACTTCTCGACGGCCTCCCCGTGCTTCCTCTCCCAATCGTCCCTCTCTTGCTCGAGACGCTGGACTTGGCGCTCAAAGTGCTCGGCCTTCACGTCCACCTGTCTCAGCCTACCCTGGGTCAGTCTTCGATCTGTGGCGAGTATGAAATGACATACTTTTCGGTCGTCTCCTTCAAGTCCTTCTCGGCCTTGTCCAACTCCTCTTCCAAAAGTTGCACCTTCCTTGCCAGGTTCTCCCCGGTAGTCCTATGCGTTTCACCCTCGTCACTAGCCGACTTGAGCTCCTTGACCTTGTTCTCGTAGTTCTCGACTTCCTCCTCGGCAAGCTGGAGCTTGTGCTGAGTGGAGGCCAGTTCCTGGTCACGTTCGAGGAGAGATTGGCTGAGCTGCAGAGAGACTCAAGGTTAGTGGGGCTATGACGTGGCAGGCGAGGTGCTTTGGGTGGATGAAACGAACCTTCTTGTTTTCAGCCTCAGCAGCCTCAGCACGGGCTTCGGCTGCCTCGATCTTCTGGCCGAGGATGGTGAAACGCTGTACAAGCGTAGGTCAGCATGAGGTCTATTGTACTCGGTGACGCCACCAACCTCCTTGATCTTGTCCTGTTGTGTGACGTTTGTCAGCGCAGATCCCGGGGAGTGTGAGATAACGAGAGACTTGCCATTATGTCTTGTCTTTGTGCTGTATGAGAGAGGACTAGAAATGTGAAGAAACTATGAGAACTGTGACCAGGGGAGGCCCCGGCGCGTCGAGCTGACCGACGCGTGAAATATATCTGCCCATTTTCTCTATTTTCTCCCAAGATCCCCACCCGCCAAATTTCGAATCTCTTTCTTTCTACTGCTCTCTATGGTATGCTTCATCGTCGACGGATCCATCCACCCATGAGTGCGCTGCAAAGCCGCTCCTGAGGTGGCGATGGTGGACGATGCGAATGAGGGAGCTAGAACGATCAGAGCAGCCTGCAGGACCGCCGTCTTCCAATCAATGGGTCAGCAGTTGTAAGGACTTGAAATGCTCACATTCTGTCATAGGCTATCCTTCTTCAGTGCCCGTATGCATTGATATTGTCCTCATGCTGTCCCTGTTTCCTACCACTGTCCCCCATTCGTCGACCGATCTCCTCATGCCTCTTTATCATCTTCCCGACTTCCTTCACGTCGACGGAGATAAACTAGGTGGCTATATCAATCCCCTGGCTCTTGTTTCGAGACTTGTAGCTGGGCGGGTTTCAGAGCGTGTCTCTCCCTCCCAGAGGTACGAATGAGAGATGGGTTTTGAAGGCTCGCAACAACTTGTATCATAGATCTGAATGTACTGCTCGTGCCAACCCATGAAAGCCTTGTGTTTATTAGTATGGTCCTCGATGTCGGCCAAACGTGATAGCTGCATATCCACAGTGCATTCGCTGCACCAAATGACGCTGACGATCCAACGGTTCGACATCAATATCATGTACATACATAGCCCGGTAGGACTCCCGAGAGTCCTGGTACACTTCACTTCGTTCCAGCGACGCGTTTCATTTCATCTTGCAACCATCACTCCACAAGTCACTGCTCGTCATGAGGATTCTGGCCTTCCTCTGCCTCTTTGCGGCCCTCGCTATTGGCGCCCTTGCGTGCGTAACACCTGTTTCTCTTCTCCAGCATAGCTCACTCTACATAGATGGACCAAAGAAGACTATGAGATCTTCGATCTTGTGAGCGCCTTGGAGACTGCCGAAGGTCAGTACCTCCTCTATCCCCCTTTGCTTTGTCCTGACCGTCACCTAGGCAAGGGGACAAACTTCTACTCTCATCTCTCCATTTCCCCATCCGCCACCACTCAGCAGATTAACAAAGCGTACCGCAAAAAATCGCTCGAACTCCATCCCGACAAGAACCCTGGAGTCAAAGATATCGAAGAGCGCTTTGCCAGGCTAGGCCTGATAGCAGGTATCCTTCGAGGGAAGGAGTCGAGAGAGCGATACAACGTCAGTCGGGACACGCTTTTGGTCCTACATAGCTGACTTGTCACAGTTCTTCTACAAGAACGGTGTTCCTCGCTGGAGGGGTACTGGCTACTACTATGCCCGTTACCGTCCCACGCTCTCCCACACCCTCATCTTCCTCGTCCTTCTCTCCAATCTTTTCCACCGACTCATCCTTCAACTCAATTTTCAAAAACACCGGGCCCGTATCTCTTACTTTGAAAATGCTGCCAAGAGCGCTGCTGGCGTTTTGTCTGGGAACGGAAAGGGAGGTATCGATACGGGAGCTATCCAAGGGAGAAGGAGAAAGGTCAAAGTGCCCATGGTGGAAGGAAACGATTACTCAGGGACCCTCGAGTTGATTGTCAGCGGAAATCAAGTCTATCTTGTAAGTCTCCTTTCCTGGCCCGTTCTCTTTGAAGGTGCGCCCGCTGACCTTACCGGCAGCCCCAGGACGACGGCCATTTGACCCCCATCTCAACCCTTGCCCCCGCTCCCTCATTTTTGCAGACCTGGCTCCCCTCTCTCGCCCTCTCTCTCGCCCGTCGTGCTGTTTCTCATCTTCCTCCTTCCTCTCAAGAGTCTCTACCAGCGTTCTTGAGGGAGGAAGAAGTGATTGCAGTAGAGGAGGTGGAGTTGGATGACGAAGACGATGACGAGGCAGGGTCTGAAGTTGGTAGAGGAACACCGACACCTATGGGTCGAGCCTCCAGGAGGGCGCTCCAAAGAGGTAAAGGCCCTAATGGGAAGGGCTCCAGGAACAACACTCCCAGAGATTCTCCCGCGGGCACGGAGGCTGAGAGTGACGCTGCTCTTGACAACGGAGTCTCCAAGAAGAAGAAGAAGCCTGGACTCGGCAAGGCTGCTGCCATGCGACAGAGGAAACTGGCCGCTAAAAATTAGACCGTTTGCGGTCAGCACATCAGAGCATGATCATGTTATATGGAATCCATCTTAGTATGCACTTGCATGGGAACTGGTTTGCAGTCCTACTTTGCATTGAGTATATACAAAAGTTTACACAAATGTCCGATGCGCGTACCAATATCCAATCTGCAAAATATAGGTGACAGCAGTGTGCCACAAGCTATCACATACCCAGCATCTCCCTCAGCTCCCTCTCCTCTTTCCTCCTCTCCATGGTAGCTTTCATTTCCTCCTTCCTTCTCTTCATCTCTTGCTCCTTCTCTCTGAGATCTCCTTTGCTCTTCATAGCATTCAGCCCGTTGGACCTTGCCCTGTTTCGTGCCGCAACAGCAGATATGCTCGCCGTGGAACCCTTCTTCATGAGAGTGGACTTTGGGCCAGTGCTAGCTTTCCCGTTCAAGCTACCCTTGTTCATAGGAGAAGGCTTGAACATGAAGTTGGACTCAAACGCGTTCTCACGAGAGGAAGCGTTGCCGAATGGCTGAATGGCCTTGAAAGAGATGCTGGGGCTGATCACCTCCATATCCGCATTGTCACTCTTGTTCTCCTTAGCTTGAGCAGGCTGAACTGCAGGCTCGACAACCGCAGAAGGCGTGGAAGGTACGGTGGGGAGTGGTCTGTCAATACGAGGCTTGACTGTCGCCTGCATCCTCGCGAGAGAAGCGGCGGTGGGCTGAAAGAGGGTAGAGTGACGGTTGGGATTGGAAGCTGGTGGGGCTCGAGGGACTGATGGGGTCGCCAAGCTTCGAGAGGACGAAGAAGAGGGAATCCTCGAATTGGGCTCTGCTGTCTGCGTGATGGATGATGGCAGTCTTGACTTGGCCTCGGGCGCCAAAGAAGAAGACAAGACCCGGTTCGAAACAGAAGAAGGAAGCCTGCTCTTTTGCTGGGAACTTTGGACAGCCGCCGAGGGAAGGGGAGCAGGTCGAGCGTTGCGCAGAAGGTCTACCTGACTCGGCCTCTTGTAAGCCCTCGCAGCAGATGCAGAGGATCCGCCAGACCACGACTTGACCGCAGATGAGGATTTTGGCAAGCCCAAAGTGTTTGTAGCATCTAAGGAAGCCTGTTCGCCTTGCTTTTCGCTGGGCAGAGGCGGCGCAAAGTCGGGTATACGAGAGCGCTTTGGCGTCCTGCCACTAGCTCGAGACGCCATGGTTTGCGCCGAAGTGGACCTTCCCTTGTCCTTTTGAGTCTGGTCCTTGTGGTTGCTAGGTTTAACTAAGCGCTTGTGGGTGCTAGAAGACAGGGAGGTGTTGTTTGCCACAATTTCGGGACCCGGTGATGTCGCGCGAGGCAAAGGGCGAGGATGGGAGATGCTGGGCAAGGAAGAGGATGCGGAGAGCGAGTCGGGGCCCAGAGTGCTCTTCTTCTTCAAGAAGGCAAACTTCATTGAATTGCCTCGTCCGAGCAGACTCGCGCGTTTCTCCTTGCGCTCCTTCCGTTTCCTCGGCGCATTTTGATATGACCCCTTCTCTTCCCCCAGGATGTTGACGAGACTCTTCTTGGCGTCTCGCAGACTGCCCAGAGGATGAGTGGAAAGACGGCTACGCTTGGATTGCCTGGTGTCGACGTCTTCCTCGGCAGAGTGTAAAGGCAAGCCATTGGGGGCAGAGGGTAGGTTGAGTGTGGAAGTAGACGCCGTAAGCTTTCGCTTGGTGGCATTACTA
Source organism: Cryptococcus sp. DSM 104548 (assembly GCA_036426225.1). Classification (NCBI taxonomy): domain Eukaryota; kingdom Fungi; phylum Basidiomycota; class Tremellomycetes; order Tremellales; family Cryptococcaceae; genus Cryptococcus; species Cryptococcus maquisensis. The sequence continues at coordinate 556,078 of CP144037.1, forward strand.
CCGCCGGCAAGAGGGATCATATGAGGCTGGATTACAGATTCCGAGGACGCCGTTCGAGAAGGAACGGGGGTGATCGAAGACTTTGAAATGGACCTCATTCTACGCAAGAGTATTAGTTGAGTCACGTCGAGCGTTAGAGAGACTCACTTGGCAAACTCCTTCTGATGAGCCTCTGCATATCGGTCTCTCGTCGCGCGTTTGCCGCTGAGCCCCCACCCCCCGGTACCCACATCTTTGTTCACTTGCACCAATTTGGCCAGCTCCGCGTCTCTTCCCTTTAATAATTCTTCACCGAACTTGAAGCTACCTTCGGGCAGCTTGGCGTTCATCTCCTTTAACACAGCCTGAGCAGCCTCCGAAAACTGGTGGTTGGAGACCCCGGTAGTGTCCCTGTTCCCAAAGAGCACCTGTGCCCTACTGGGTGTAGGTGGGAGAGGAGGGAATGCCCCAGGGATTGGTGTAGCGTCAGACGCCGATTCTGATGACCGCGTTTTTGAGGCATATTCGGCGGGAATCGTGGGCAGCGGGGGGTACACATTACCCAAGCTCGCCGAATTAGAATGCGGAAGTGCCGGCATTGATTTTCGTTCAAAAGCACTCGTTGATGGGGCGCTCACTGGGCTCCTCAGCGGAGCCATAGACCTTCGTTCCTTGAGGTCTTTGACCTTGCCGACGAACGGAAGATCATCGTTGCTGCTATCAGACTTGTTGTCGCTAGCGGATTGGACTGGGGTAGGGGAACAAAGCCGAATAGTGCTGGGTCTCTCTTGAAGAGTGTGACGAGAGTGGCGTCTGGGTACACCAACTGTGGAGGCCGGCGAGGGAGGTGCGTCCACAATCATCTCCTGTTGTTCCTCCACTGGCTCGACCTGGGCGATCTCGTGATTTGTGGGTGGCTCAATATCCGGTTCGTCATGAGCTCGGTTTGAAGAGGAGGACATGCTTCGGCCAAGGAGAATCAAAGACCCTCTTTTCGATATCGAGGAGGCGAATGCTTTCATTGAAGAATTGCGCTTGACATGTTCAGGAGCATCGCCTAGACCACATGAGCGAAGATCACAGTGTATGAGAAGCGCATCCTACCTCCGAAATCATTGAGAGGCTCTCCGTTGTTTGCGCTTTTCCAGCTGCTCATACTACCATACTTTTCCTCGCATTCCTCTTCCGCTACGTCCTCCATCTTTGAGATAAGACTGGCGTCGCCTTCGGATAGTACATCCCAAGAGTTTGAAAGACGTGAGGCAGTGCTCATGAAAGATGCCTTGTGGGCCAGCTGAGCCTTGGGCTGGAACAGAGTCTGCGGTAGCTGATCGGATGGGGCGGCTGCTGCAGGACTCAGGACTGCCGACGGAGCTGGAGATTCCGCGTGTAGAGGTCGAGCTGGGGTATGAGCTGGTTCTGGGATATAGAAGTCGAGGTCCCCAGCGTGGTCATCGGCGTCTACAATCTTATGAGTATCATTACATCACGTCTGTCTCAAGCACTTACAGACCTGCAAACGCTCAATCATCTCCACATTCTATACCATTGTCAGCAGCTAACCTGTGCCCCCTAGCTCTCAGGACCAACGCACCTTGCCACTTGCCCTCAGCCCATACTTTTTGGAAAGAGACACCAGTTGATGTCTCTTGAGAGCATTGAGTGCCGCAGAGCTATGCAAATAACACTGTCAGTAGAGCCTCGTTCTAGCACGACCGAGCAACTCACTTGCGGAGGATGTCGTCGCTCATGATAATTGTGCTACAAGAAGGTCAAGATGAAAAGAAGAAGATGCTTCGTGCTGTAACGAGGCTGTTGTCATAAGTGAGTCGTTGAGTGAAAGGAGTCTGGAATTGTTTGCGATGTTTGGGACGTTGTTTGGAAAGTCAGGCGCGGCGTAGATGCACTGCTTCAACACTTACGTAAGCATTCGCTTCCGAATTTCTCCGGCGGCTGCGGCGGGCGGTGATCCGAATGGAGCAGCAACGACAGCGAAAAGCTCAACCATTCGTCTTCATTTTGGCAGGAAACTTCAGCCAAACTATCCCCCAATATGCCTCCCCTAGGCGTCAAAGACCTGACCATGCCGTGAGTACGACTTGTAGTACATTAAACACGTATTGGCTGACCAACAATAGCGCTGCTGCATTTACCATGGCCGTCGTGCTCAGTGCGTTGTCGGCAAGGGCAAACAGCGGTGTATACTGATACTCTCAATCATAGCTGGGCATGTGTATTCATCTATTGGCCAGGCACGTCAAGAAGCAGACATGAAAAGGGCTAGAGTCATTGAAGAGGAGCAAGAAAAAAGGACAGCAGCACGGCTTCAGGCTATTGACCGCAGTCGCACAAACACGCCGGTGTCATCACAAATCGAGCAACAAGACAAGTAGAGCGATTCAGCCCCAAAATTTATGGCGGACCGTATCTGTCAGAGTAAGTGGAAGACATGTCTCGGTCCATTTCTTATGCTCATGAACTATAGCAGAGGTCCCTACTTGTAATCAACATCAGGACGCCCTGCTGTGTGACCCATCCCTTCGTACCCCTGACAGTGCTTCTGCTGGTCTCTGCAGGCCGGCCTACATGAATTGCGGAGATCGGATATGACTATCTTTACACATGGGTGGTACGCGTAGGTACAGCTAATTTAATCAACGGCCGGACCGTGATATTTTTGATACAAAATATAATCGTCTATGTGAAGGCGCGTGTATGCAGCATGCCCAGAAGCAATATGAGAGGAGTTGATGAATAGACAGGCGCGTCTACACTCAAGACCAACGCGGAAGACCAAATCGGACGACATTTTGGTTGTTGAAATGCCGCGTGAGTGGTGTCAGGGCTGAAATATGATCAGTCATGATCGGAACGATAGTAGTAGGTATACTCACGAGGGGCAATATAGTCTCTGTGATGAACAATTTCGAAAGTTGGGGTGACGCAAACGTTGATCGCCGGTCCACTATGTGCAACGATATCATCAGTCATTGAACACGACTCGGTAGCTTGAAGCACTGACCCAGTGATCCTCATCAACATCGCTTTCAGTCTAAACCTTCCAACAAACCTGACGCTGACGTCTGGAAAGACGAAATACACTCCTGCGCCCCCCGTCATATCGTCCATCTCGGCGGGCGCGGCTACCAATGTGCCGTAGAGCATTTGGACGGCTTGACCGGTGGGTGCAAAGACCATGGATGCGTCTCGCCCGTCAGGTGTCTCTAGTGCGAGGTGGCATATCAGGAAGGGGAGTTCGTCATAGCTGTCATCAAGGTCAGTGACACATCGACCGAGAGATTCACAACAGACTTACGGTATCATCAGCTCGCCTTTCGGATCCCAACAATCCATCTGTAGAATTAGCGGCGGTGCCAGTGGCAGTCTTGAGAGAAGCTGTCCTTCGAAGGCGGCGGAGCGGATAGGGCTTTGTATAGGGGTGATGCGATACTGCCTGTAAAGTCAAGTCAGCCCCGATGCAGCTTGCGCTACTACAATGTTCAAACACATGTTGATGATACCTGGCATCGTCTACGCGCCTTCGCACGTATCACAACGCACATCGATCGTAATGCTTCATCTCAACATCTCTTCCCTCCCCTGACACACCGCAAGGACATATGGACTCGAAAAACTCACCTGTGATGGCTTCGAAAATCTCTTCCCTGAATGTTCATTTTGACAAAAACGATGGGGTGGCGTGGGTGATGGTTACTAAAGAGCGAGGGCGGGCGATGATGTAAATATAAGACAACTCGAGTGGCAAAACCGCAAGCAGCGCATTCACAGCAACCTACAGCACTTGATTGATGATGAAGTGCCTTCGAGACTGTGGGAAGCGCGGCGAGGGGGATTAAGTAGTAGCCGGAGGGTCGGACCAGTGTAGAGGCGGAAACCCGTTAATGAAAAAGGAGGCGTCGGATCGAAAAGCGTGCGAGGGGCGAGGCAAAGGAGCATCGGTGAAGGGAGGATCGCGATGGAAGAAAGAGAAAAAGGATGTCGGACGTCGCACCGCCAGCCCGGTGTATTCGGTTGCCCGAGAAGAGACCGAAAGAAGAAGACAGGTGGGCACGAAAAAGTGGGCGAGGGTAGTAACGGTGGGTGGGGAGGAGCGTGGGCGAGGCGCCAAACCAGCCAAGTTGGGCAGTAGGGTGGGGTGGGGGGCATTCGGCGTGTGGTGAAGGCGACGGGGAAGGCGAGGCGCGTTCAAGGGACAACACGTTAACATCAATCGGGGTCATCGGCGAAGCACAGCAGCAGGGTAGATGGAAGGTGAAACAAATACCAATGATCAGCCACACTCGTACTCTCATGAGCGTGTTGTGTTGCGTACCTTGCTAGCGATGGCTTCTTGAACCACCTTGTCCCTTTGTTACTGTCACTCTCCTACTGTTTCCGATTCTGAACTTTTTTTTTCTGATACCGGACCGTTCAGGCTTGACTCGTGCCAGCCTTTGGCGCACACCTTGATCTGCCTTGACAACTGACTCCCCTGACTGGACTGTGCTCTATGTCTTCTTCGCAACGAGGCTAGATCACACAACACCCGTGGAAGGACTGAAAGTAGGATAGCGGTGGGTGCCCACAACGGGTAGAATGAGCGGCGACGGAGGCCCAGACGGCAAGGCGAGCAAGCGACTGGGGATGGCGACACGACTACATAGGTCAGCAATGTACGGTCAGCTAGCAGTGCCGAAGAACAGGGCAGCAGACGGAAGAATCCTCCGTGGCTGATCAGATCATGACGTTGCACTCACGAGAGAAGACTTCAAGAAAGCAAAGATGTGTCAAGAGAGTTGCCTGTGGGCTCAGCAAGGAACAAAGCAGTGAGGCAGGATGGCGATTGGCTCTAGTGCAAGTCAGTGATGTTTCCGGGTAGTCAAAGCCACGACACGTACCAAATGCAAAATATCAAGCACCGGCGGATGATGATCATATAATTAACGGGAAGGACTTTGTTTGCGGAGAAGACCTGAGAAATTCGGAGACCTCGAGGGACGAAAGGGCGATAGTTCCGATTGTAGACCAAAAATGCGGGAGCCGAGACTCGAGAGACAGGCAGTGTGGGGCGTGTTCTTTACTGCTTAAAGTTGATTGTCAAGTGTGATAGAGGGATCTTGTCCATGCAGCAATGTTGTACTGCTTTTAAAGACCTTTTTTCCCACCCCGAGCAGATGGTCGAGATCAAAGGCCTCAAAGGCTCATTAAAACCCCCATGCATCCTCCGAGGCGTCGGACCCTTCTTTATTAAAAGTCTTCGGGGCAAAAGACAGCGTGTCTTACGGCGCTGCAGGGCGCCTCCAGATCGGAAGGCGCTCGGAGATTTTTAATCGCGGTCATGAACCAAAAGAAGAGGGAAGAAGCAGCCGGAAGATCAGCAACAGGATTAGGATCAGCGGCCAGCAATGCAGACAGCATGCAGCATGCAGCATGCAGTACGTATGGCTGTAAGCTGCGGGCTGTGGCCATATGGTGAAGCACAACTATAGATCCGCTCCCGCATACATATGTACAAGAGTACCTCGTCTCCCTTTCCCCCATGTTCCCGGTTACCGCCTGGCGGCTGGCGGTCGTGCATCACATAGGGTCTCTCCTCGCGGTATCCACAGTACACAGTATCCAGCTCGAAGCTCTCGCCTTTTTGAAGCATGCCTTCCGTACGATATCGTCATCGCCCTTGATTACCGTGGCTTTCTCAAAACTCAAAGTCTGCGTAGAGAGCGATACTCCGGCCTCCGGGGCCTCCGGACTCTGTTTGTCAATCCATACCGCTCTCTTGGTTCTTGGTTCTTGGTTCTTGGACCTTGGGCCTTGGGAGCTTGAAAATCCTAGCCCTCAAAGAACAAGTTACACATCTCAGATCTCGTATGTGGTATATCTCTTCCGTGCTTCTCTACCGTAACTCACCCGAATGACGGAAGGCGGGAGAGCGTTCTTACTTCTTAGAAGGTCTTTAAATTTTGGCCGGTCTCTGCTACATGCACAGCGCACATACGTACTCGTACTCTACTACTCTTCTCGAACACGACCTCCTCCTCGAAGGCCTCAACAAGGTGCAAGACAAATATAATAAAGAACAAGACTCAGTGACGTTGTTGACACCTCCCACCGCGGCCTCGCATAAGTCGATCAGATCGTTATGGTAATGCCTCATATATGATACATAGTGCATACATAGTTATGCTTCTTCCTTGTCTGTAACATCTCTGTGGCCTCTGTGGCTGTGGGCGTTGTGGATACATTTCAAAGAAAGTTGTGAACTCATGATGAAGAGGCCGAGGCTTGATTAAACAGTTTCTCCTTACCCTGGAAGATGTAGGCCTTTGTCTCACATTACCCTTGCCTAACGCGAATGGTCACCATCGTACCCACCGTTGATCCGTTCATGCCGTTCACCGTTCACCGTGCACCGCGCCGCAAACGCGGACTTTTTTTGGTTGAAAGTGCGGCTATTTGGCCTTCACGTCTATTACAAGTATGGAAACGGTAATGGTACATTGGTGCGTACTACAATTAATTGCATCAGTTATAGGATGTACCTCGCCCTGAAGCCTCTCTGCTTGTCCACGAGATGGGAAGTAGTAGGCGAGCAGCGCGAGCAGAAGCCTTGAGCTATATAGAGCGTCTCAAGGTCAGGACAGCACTTGAAAAAGATCGGGTGCGGCGCGCGCATGTAATAATGTATCGCAACTCGCAAGGTACCGGATGCCGAAACAAGCTGCAGCCTGCAGCTGGCAGCTGGCAGGTCTGCCAGATCGAAAATTCAGGGTCATTCACACAATTGTACCATAGAAAAATGTAGGCGCAAAATGTCACCGGTTTGCTTCGGGTTCCGGAAATTTATTCCAGTGCACAGGCTGCGTTGGCTGCTGACGGGCAATTCGGGGTCTTCGTAGCTAGTGCAGCTGGCAGCTGGCACTGAAACAGCAAGCAGTTGTATGTATCACAAGAATCCAGGCTCTCTCTGCGCCAACGTGAGTCTCACTCTTCGAGCGATGCATCTGCTCTCTAGTCCAAGTCGCAATTCCGGTATATCGCGTCGTCCTCTTCTGCTTCGGTCTTCGGGCGAGTTGAAGAATGACAGACGTGCAAACGCGTGTTCCAAGTGGACTTGTGATCAGAAGCAGGCGACAGCATATACAGCATGAAGATAGCTTGTTCTTGCTTGTTGGCTCTATGATCTGTCCTCTCCATCTGTTACGCGCGATATCGGTTGCATAATTGTTGAGGCAAGAGGTGTCTTCTTGCATATGTTGTCCATGAGCAATCGAATCAAAACAACCTTTCATGAGGGCCTTTGGCGGCACTCTCACATAATAGACTATAATTCACCTCAACTGGCTTATATGCCGCTGGGTACTCGCACTGTACATCTGTGGTGGTGGTTGTGGCAATGGTGGTCTCTTCATAATCGATGTTGTTGGTCGTTGTTTTTGGGAGGAACTGCTACCGTCGTGCAGTGGTGTGAGGTCACGAATGGTGGGGAAGGGACGCTGCACTGAGAGACAAAAGAGCATCTTAGTTAGAGGTGGCTGATTGCAAGAGGCAGAAGAGCATGTCGTAGTCATCGGAAACACTTGTCACCACATTGATTGAGGTACCTGTTAGTTTAGTTAGAAGCGTCCGACAATGTCGAGAGTGTTTTGAACGCATTTTTTGTACAAGGGTAGTCATGTGATTGTTTCATGATGAGACCATTATACGGTTGTGTAGGTTCTCATTTGCTTTTCTACTCGCTTTTGTTGATATGTCCCGAAATTATCGTGAGGTTTTTCTCCTCAATTTTGACCTCGTTGCTTCTTGGCGAGTGCTGACATAACAGTTCTACTGATTGCTTATGAGGCTATGCCAACCACAAGGAGTGGACTCGAGGTGTGGACGCCGTGCTACGTTTTCCGCTCACTCCTTACATTGCAGCATTGCAACATTGCAACGAAATCTTTAGCATCAAGCGATCAAGCGATGACGCGCCAACAAGAGAAGATCGGAGTTGTTGTTGGTCCTCCTCGCGAACAACATCAATGGGAAGGAGCGGAGGGTCAGGATTTGCTTCAAGGAGAAGGCGGGGCGATGACCAGACTCCGCCAGAAGACAGTATACTGCCGACTGTGGCCTCTTCCTCTGCAATTTGCACCCTTTCTGGGTCCTTTTGTAACCTTTGATCAACTGCCGGCACTGTTCACTATTCCGGGGCCAGACGCCACTGGTGCAAGACGATCGCTATAGTCAAAAGTGAAAAAGTACTATCGAGTATCGTTGTCGCGATTATCGTTTAAAAGGCGACTTGTATCCTTCGTGTCAGCTTATGGTGTCGTAGCCGAGGATCGTCTCAGCCGCACGCCTAAGGTATAAAGAACAATGCCTCGTCGCACCACCACGACTTATTGCTCTTACTCTCGCCCAAACAACGAAGACGGACACAAAGGCCAAAATCACCGCCATCACCGTCACTACCGTCACCACCATCGTCATAAGCATGAGAGCAGGCCAGATGATTCGTCTCCAGTGACAGCTGAGCCCGCTGCGCCGAGCGAAAGACAAGTGAGTGCAGCATGTGCAGTGGACTTGTGCTCGTCGCCAAGGGCTCATGTCGACCCCTGTAGCCAGTTGCTCAGTCTGAAGCTCAGGGTTCTTTGCAGGGAGAGACCACAGGTCAGCAAGAGACGTACGAGGATGGCATACATTCCGAACAACGTTGGGACGCGCCAACGGAGGAGCAGAGAAGAAGAAGAAGAAGAAAGAAGAAGCAAAGCAAGCCTCAAAGTAATTTATGGCCCTCGCTGCGTAGTCTCTGTTGCAACATCGGAGTCTCTTTGCTCTCGAGCGCACTCGATACACACCAGGACAGAGCCTCTGCCAGACTCCGAGCTCATAAAAGACATAAAGGAAGGAAAGCAGAGCCTGAAGAGACCGCCCACTTCCGGACCAGGCGCTTCTCCGAAGCAGATGCTGCTACTTTTAGACCGGATTGGGCCGAGCACCAGCAAACAGGGGAAGAAATGGATGAAGCTGAGGTGGAATCGCCATCACGTACCAGAGACCTTCAGGAAACAGAAGTAAAAGACATACCTCCCGACTCTCGAGACGAGCCAGGGGAGCCGCGAAGGAGGAGAAGAGAGCACCACCAGAACAAACCTCAAGGCGGCCTATGGCCTTCGCTGCGTAGTCTTTTCTACAACATCGGAGTCCCTTTGATCATAAGTGCAGTCGAGTCACACCAGAGCCGGACCGCCAAACACCAAGCCTATGATTATAGACATAGAGGAAGGAGCGTAGAGTCTAAGGAGATCACTCACGTCCGGGCTAGGCGCTACTCCGAAGCAGATGTTCATACTCGTATACCGGATTGGGTCCGACAAACAGCCGAAGCAATGGATGAGGCTCAAGAGGAAGAGTCATCAGCTAACCCTCCAAGCGTGCCAGACCCTCCTCATAACATCTGGTCTATCGACGACCCTCCTGTAACGGGAAACGTCAACAGCACTAGCGATGAAAGACAGACTGCTGATACTGCTCCTCCGCCTGAGAATGGCGAAGAAGAGGAAGCAACGAGGACCCGAGGCACTTCGGGATGCGACCACTGCCATCATTTCATCATGCGTATCAACGCCGAACGCCTCTCCAGTCTAGGTGGTCAGACTCGAAGAAGCGGCAGATCACATCACAAAAAGTCACATCATCATCACAAGTCATCACGCCCCAAAGGCTGGAGGAAGACCATCGAGATACCTGACACCTACGACTCACTTCCACTTGTTGAATGGATGAGTAGCGTGGGGTGGTCCTGGAAGGACTCTGGAAGAGAAGACTGGACACTGGAGGATAGTGTGCCGGAGGGTTTAAAATTGGTCCAGATTGACAAATCAAGGACGCTGAGCAGCCTTTCTAGAGAAGCCATTGACGATGTCAAGAGTCATGCTTGGGCAGAGTGCGTGCGCTTCTACCATGACGCGGTACTGGGAGAGCCGTCGAGGGTAAAGCCCACCAGTGCAGCCTCGAGAGGCGGGGAAGGCGATGCTGCTGAATAAGCCACTGCTACGCGAAATTGATCTCATGGATGCCACCTGTCCCAATACTTGTACACACCTTTTTGCATATGTGCACGCAGCCCGCTTGATGTGTGGAAAGACCGAATATACATGTACATGCATAGAAATGCTGTTGCTGTGCGATGCACGAGGTGGGTTGCCACATTCGGCGCTTGCACATTCGCCGAGACATTCAGGGCAGCGTCCTCGCTGGCTGAGGCTGTTATTGTACTGCTTCATCATCCACTCGTATCTACATCTTTCTTCTCCCGACTACGTGAGTCAGCCCTCCAGCCCATACAGTGTCGCCGCCCATACGCTGACCGTCTCGCCGCCCCGTCTCAAATTTGCAACTCGCCACCTGCCCCCCACCTTCCATCACATTCTCTCCCGTCCCTTCCGTCATCGCAACAGTAGAACAAATTCTAGAAATCACACAAGATGGCTTTGAAGCGCATTAACAAGGTGCGTTCACCAGTGCTGCCAGTGCAACGACAAGGATTGCGCAAGCGGGCGCACGGACTGGGCTCACACGACTCTTGATACAGGAACTCATCGACCTCGGACGTGACCCGCCCTCCTCCTGCTCTGCCGGTCCCATCACCGAAAACCTCTTCCAATGGCAGGCTACTATCATGGGACCCGTATGTCTATTCTCTGGGTGATATTGGAAAGCTGCTAAACATTTACAGGCTGACTCTCCCTACTCTGGAGGTGTCTTCTTCCTGTACGTGTCTGACTAATCTTCGCAGTTGTAGATGTTTATGATCGTGCAGCTCTCTTACCTTCCCTACCGACTACCCCTTTAAACCCCCTAAGGTGCAATTCACCACCAAAATCTACCACCCCAACATCAACGCCAACGGTTCCATCTGTTTGGACATCTTGCGAGACCAATGGAGTCCGGCTTTGACCATCTCGAAGGGTGAGCATATGAGCGGTGTATGAACACTAGGGACGGGACGCTGACAGTTCCGTAGTGTTGTTGTCGATCTGCTCAATGTTGACCGACCCCAACCCCGACGACCCCTTGGTTCCCGAGATTGCCAACGTGAGCACGATCTTGATGGAAGCGTAGACCACTGCTGACATTCCTCGTAGACTTACAAGACTGACAGGCCGAGATATGAAGCCACAGCAAGGGAGTGGACAAGGAAGTACGTTGCTTGATTGCCTAGTTTGGACCGCGCTGATCATTCGCAGATACGCTACATAAACGAAACGTATCTCCCCTTCCATGACCTACTGTATCTTATCATTCTTCGACCAGTCATGCGATCATTACAAACCTTAACCTGAACATCTCTCATTATATCAACACGTCGTATCGGGATGTTACCGTTGTGCATCTACTCTTCGTATTCAGCTGGCGAATGACCGCTGAATCTTGACACTGACATTGTCAGTGGCTAACGATATTGACCTCAGCATACAGATCATCAAACCAGCTCGCAAGGCCTGTTCCCCTTAAGTGTCGAAGATAAGCCCTCGGGTCATGGCATTCTTTTGGATGCCCTAAAACGCGACTGAAACGAGGGCCTCGGCTCTTCTGACCAAAACATTAGGATCTCGCGATTCCAGCTCAGCGATGCTCCTCGCGCTGCCAAGCGAAGAGACATGACGCTCAATAGCGTCAAGGGCGGCTGTTGAGTTCTGTGGCTTGCTACGAACGGCTTCTTTTCTAGACTCAATTCTTCTGCATGCTGCATGCTTCCATGACCAGATCCAGTGTAGCATGAGTAAGTGTGTAATCAACTCAAGAGTAAGCATGGCAGATCGCGTGTGTCGACCGGGCACAGAGGCCGGAGACCCGAAGACCAGAGGCATGTTCACAGAAACGACCTGCTGGCGGGATGGCAGTACTGCACACTACGCGTCAGAGTTCCCAAGGATCTCCATCGCACGTCTCGTTTTGCGTATATAATAAAGCAGACTTTGAGGAACGGGTCGTCTTCATCCACAATCACCCTCGCCACTCGCCACAGCAAACTTCAAATTGCCTCGCCACACCACACACCCCCATGGGTCTCGCTTCGAACCTTACCGTCACTGTGAGTTCCACTGTCGCAGAAGACGGCATGAACAATAACTCGTATCATTCTCAGTCTGGCGCGTGAGTATCTGACATATCTGGCAGCCAAGTGCTTGACTGACTTGTGGGTAGCTACGGCCAGCAGCCTCAGCCGTATGGCCGAGGTGCCATTCAAGACGGTTTCCTTGACGACACTGAATGCAGCAACAACACCAACACTCAGTACCTCGTGAACGTGTTGCGCCAGTGTGTCCAAGACGTCAGTGTTTTACTCAATGCTTCAGTACATCAGATATCTGATGCCGTCTTTGTAGCAAAACCTTCAGGCATTCTACAATCCACAGTCTCTCGAGATCATCGCCCAAGGTGTTGCCCAGTCTGGCGCCCTCAACAAGATCGCTCAAGCTTGGAAGATCCCAATGGAACTTGCCACTGAGCTCGTACGTCTTTCCATTCCTCGGGACGCCTCATCTTACATGCTTCCAGGTCAAGATCGCCTTGTTCGATGTGATCATCTATGTCGACGATTCTGGATCCATGGCCTACGAGGTGAGTCCTTGGTTGTCCCACGACAATCGTCATCGCTTTGCTGACCGTTTGCTTGCCGCAGGACGGTGGGGAGCGCATCGAAGACCTCAAGCTCATCCTCTCTCGTGTCGCATACGCCGCCAGTCTCTTTGACCAGGATGGCATCCAGATCAGGATGATGAACTCGCACATTGAAGGCAACCACATCAAGTCTGAGCAGGAGGCTTTACGTTTGGTCTCGCAGATTCAATTCTCTGGTGCGCATCCCCTTGTAGCCAACCTGTATCGGATGCTTACTCGATGTCTTAGGCCTGACTCCCCTAGGCACCTCGCTTTGGCAGAAAGTTCTCCAGCCTCTGGTATTGGGGCCTGCCTACCATGGGCGTCTTCGCAAGCCCGTGCTTGTCCTTTGTAAGCTACCTCTTGCATCATGCTTCCCGATGATACTGACTTGCTGTAGGTATCACCGATGGGTCTCCTGCCGGTGAAGCCAAGGGACACCTCTTCAATGTCATCGCTCGTGCCGACCACGAACTCAAGCAGACTCGCTACGGTCCTGACGCCATCTCTTACCGTACGCCCTCGTCGCAGCATGATCAAACCAGCCATTGACTGACCTATCTCACAGAGTTTGCTCAGGTCGGCGACGACCTGAAGGCATCCCGTTTCTTAGCGGAGCTTGACTCCCATCCTGTTGTCGGCCCCCGTGTCGACTGTACCTCCAACTTTGAGACTGAACAGGAAGAGGTGCAGCGAAGGACGGGAGCCATCTTAGACCCCACCACGTGGATCGTCAAGCTTCTGATGGGGCCTATCAGCTTGGGATTTGATCTCAGAGGTGAGCCCGTCCCCCACAGCCTATATATGATCGAGGCTGACGACTGCTTGCTTAGATGAGGCTTTCCACCAGCGCTACTACTGATATAATCGGGAATAGCAGCTCATCAACGTGAGCTGATCTGTGAATTGGACGGTGAAGAAGGTCCTAAAGCCATCCCCACTCTACCTGCTTTGCTTATAGATTACCATTATGTGCTTGTGTCATTAGGCAGCTGTTCGCACAACCCAAGTGATCTGCAGCCTCATGAGGTTCTTGCTCCTACGATCCTGAGTCTTCTTTGTTGACAATACGTAAGACCCGCCTGCGGATGGCGCCGATAAGTCTCCGGCGGAGGGAGGGTCTTCTTTCAATGTAGCTGTGAAGAGTGCTTCAACCTTGCAACTTTCTTTCGCAAACCACGCCTACAGCGTAGGACCTAAGCTTCGCACAGCCAGCTCAATTCTACCACTCAGATCACCCTCACGACCACTTACGACCCCCCACTTACACCGCCTTCCGCTTTCCGGCCACAGCACATACCTTGATCATGGGTCTGGGTTCCAATTTCCTTGCCACTGCAGGCTCCGCAGCCGTCGCAAACTACATGAAGAACAACTCGAAGCCGCAACCCGGCGCGTGAGTGATACACCATTTTCGTAGATGGAAGGCGAGACTGACCTGATTGGCGGGATATAGCAACGGCCAGCAGTCCCAGCCATATGGCCAGGGCGCACAGTATGGTCAACAGGGCGGGCAATATGGTCAACAGGGTGGCCAATATGGTCAGCAGGGTGGGCAGTATGGTCAGGCTTACGGGCAAAGTGGACCAGGGGGGCAGCAGTACGGTCAGGCCTATGGGCAAGGGCAAAGTGGACAAGGTGGGCAGCAGCAGTACGGTATCTACGGCCAAGGGGGACAGAGTGGGAATCAGTATGGTCAGGCCTATGGGCAGGGAGGGCAATATGGCCAACCCCAAGGCGCTCCTGGTCAGCAATACCCACAACAAGGTTCGCAGGGTAACTTTGCCCCTGCTTCGGCTGCTTATGCTGCTTATGCTGCTGGCTCTGGTCAAGGTGCAGGGCCCAACAACACGAACATTCAATACCTTGTGAATGTACTACAGCAGTGTGTCCAAGACGTGAGTACCTCCTACTCCCTCGCAGAAGACTGATGTCGTCTGTTTGCAGCAAAATATCCAGGCATTCTACACTCCTCAATCTCTCAACAACATTGCTCAGAGTGTGGCTCAGTCTGGTGCTCTCAACAAGATTGCTCAGGAGTGGAGACTCCCCGCGGAGCTTGCTCCTGAAATTGTACGTCCTTCATACATCGGTCGAAGGGATATCTTCTGACTTGCTTACAGGTTAAACTCGCCTTGTTTGATGTGATCCTCTACGTCGACGACTCTGGGTCCATGGCCTACGAGGTGAGTCATAACGCGCCTTCTATCCATGCTGACTTATATCACAGGGTGGTGGCGAACGCATCGAGGACCTGAAGCTCATCCTATCTCGTGTCGCATACGCGACTAGTCTCTTTGACCATGATGGGATCCAGGTCAGGATGATGAACTCGAAAGTTGAGGGCAACCACATCAATTCGGAACAGGAGGCTCTGCGTCTCGTTTCTCAGATAAAGTTCTCTGGTGAGTATCACCAACGCTCCGCGACTGGTCTTGACAGTACATGCATCCAGGTCTCACCCCTCTCGGCACGTCACTCTGGCAAAAGATTCTCCAGCCCTTGGTGGTCAGCCCTGCTCAGCAGGGACGGCTTGTCAAGCCCGTGCTTGTCATTTGTGGGTCACCTTAACCATCGTCCACGTCCATCACTGACCATCTCAGGTATTACCGACGGGTCCCCTGCCGGGGAGCCAAACGGACATCTGTTTGACGTGATTCTCCGTGCCAACCAAGAGCTCAGACAGACCCGATTCGGCCCTGACGCTATCTCTTACCGTATGCCCTCCCTTAACAGCTTCCCTCGATCGATCACTGACATGTGGTACAGAGTTTGCCCAGGTGGGCGACGACATGAAAGCATCTCGATTCTTGGCCGAGCTTGATGCTCATCCTACTGTCGGCTCGCTTGTCGACTGCACGTCCAACTTTGAGGCGGAGCAGGAAGAGGTGCAGCGCAAGACTGGAACCATCTTGGACCCTACCATGTGGATCGTCAAGCTCTTGATGGGGCCCATAAGTTCTGCTTTCGACGTCAAAGGTGAGCCCACTCTATGTGGACTAGAGGTTGTTTGCTGATACCTCTTCAGACGAGACTTCTCAAAGGCGTTACTAATGACCAGTCCAAATGTATTTGGCTTCAGACTTGCTAATGAGAAGGAAACACGTGATTACATGTCTCTTTGCAGCTGCTATGCCCCCCTATGAACAAAAGACTGGCACCCAATATACAACAGGAGTGTGTACAAAAACAGAACATGGTGATCATTGTGTGTAAATGAGAATCTTCGCTCCGATCTGGGATCATCCCTGGCCCTGAAGATTGCTCCGTCTTGATGGGCAGTTGGGCAGCCGCACAGTCTCCTCAGAAGTTGAGGAAGACGTGGAAACGATAGACACCCTCGTCTCGTGCCCCTTCGGCTTTTCTCCCAATAAGCGAGCGCCCTGACTAATATCTCCCTCTTGACACTCATGATAAGCACTCTCAGTTCCAGCGTAGCTCTGAGCACCCCAGCTCCTGATTCTATCATACCCCTTCTCCCCACTCTGCTCCACTGCGTAGCTGTTTCTCCGACTATCGACACCGACATAGCTGTCTCCCCACCTCCATTCCCCACTCGGGCGCCTGACATGATCAAACTCGGCTGTGTGCCACGATGATGTCGATAATCTAGGCTCCCGCTGCGCCTCAATAGCACCAGTATATTCAACGCACATTGACGCCCGACGCTCCTCAACGGTAGGAATCTGGTCCCACCACTTTTCCACACTCACCCCGTCTACCTGGCCCGTCTTCCCGTAGCCGGGCTCTGCGCAGAGCAGGTTCCACACGTTCGTATGCAGTCTGGGGATCTTGCGAGGGGAAGAGGAAGAGACAAAGTGGGTGAATGTGAGGTAGAGGACAAAGGCGAGCCAGCAAGTGACAAGGGCGAGATGAAAGAATGCGAGGATGGGTATAGCGGAAGCGGCGCAGAGAGCAGCGCCGGTGCTGATGCAAAGGGAGTCGGTGGTGGTACAGACACCAATTACTGTTGATTGTCAGATAGATGTTACAATCTGTTCGCTCGTCATCACTTACCAAGAAGCATCGCGATATGACAGACGAGATAGCCCATTTCGACCATCACTCTGTTCACTGCCGACTCTGCGCGTCGGGTCCAGACTACAGTGATACCGTACATCACAGACAGCATGAGGGCCACAGCGGATGTGATGATGACCGCCAGGCGTTGAGCGCTGACGGCAGCCGATATACCCAGGGTGGCAATCCAAAGAAGTGAATGCGTACCCTGATCCAATCGTCAGCTCAAGCTCGAGACGTTATTGGTCTAAATTCACCAGTATGCCATACCTGCCGTACGTCCACATCGCATCCTCCTGTCCTTTCTTCGTCAAAGGCCCACGCGTCTCAGGCGTGAGAGGAGTGCGCTCATTCATTCTATACGGGTTGTGATCCTGGGTGTTGATGACTATAGTC
Organism: Cryptococcus sp. DSM 104548; assembly: GCA_036426225.1. NCBI lineage: Eukaryota > Fungi > Basidiomycota > Tremellomycetes > Tremellales > Cryptococcaceae > Cryptococcus > Cryptococcus maquisensis. The sequence continues at coordinate 573,121 of CP144037.1, forward strand.
GGTCTGCTCATGTTGGGGACTGTTGCTTGGAGAGGTAGATGGAGGGCACTGTCGTTATGGCAGTACTTATACATACCATCTAAGGGAAGCTAGTGTTGAGGCGATGTGGTCATACAAGCTATGAACGACGCCGCAACAGACCGCAAACCGAAAGAGGCGATGCTCGCTGTGCCCGAAGCCAAGCGTGTAATTTGAACCCGCCGGAAAGCCGACGGTCTTCTTACATAATCACACCTGAAGCCTCACCAACGCAATACAAAATATTTGTTGGTCTTTTGATATCGCATTATCAATACAACATTTTCAGTTGTAACCCGCTGGAAGCTTGATACGTTTTATTGGAACGAGTCCTGTCTGATTGAATTTGCTCTTTTAATTGGGAAACAATGGCTGGAACCCACCCAGCGGAAAAGCAAGAGGCGATGGATTGGGACATGGACATGGTGGACGATCCCTTAGAGGAGATCAGCAACCTCGAATCCAAGTAAGCCTCACCTATCCGGAAAGGGAATATCCTGTCTGATGAAATATCTAGATTCTACAACGAAGGATACGATGCTGGCCACGCCCATGGCAGACTCCACGGCTTGTTCGAGGGCCGCGAGCTGGGCAAGGAGAAGGCGTGGGAGCTCTGGGAGGAGGTTGGCTTCTATGATGGCTGGGCGTCCATGTGGATCCAAGTCTTGCAGGCCAAAGCTGCCGAGTCTGGTACAGCTGGGAGCAAACGGGGCAAAGAGGCGAGGTAGGTGCACCATTATCTAGTTTCTAAATTTGCTGACATATATCAGGGCTCTCAACCACGCTCAAATCCTCGTAGAGCTCATCGCCACCTTCCCCACGATCAATCCCAGTCAAAGTATCAGCTCCAGTACCGTTTCCGAGATGGTCGGCGAGACCGCCCCTCCAGCTTCAGCTGAAATCGACCTCGCCGCTCTGCTTTCCCTCATCCGCGCTCGCTACCGCCTCCTCTGCTCTTCCCTCGGTACCAGACCCCGCCTTGCAAGCGCGACTATTGTCGAAGCCAACCCAGGTTCAGGCGCTGCCGCTGCCGCTGCAGGAGGGGTGAGCTCGGAGGGCGGTGAGGCGGAGGGGGTTGTACAGGGTATTGAGGGCCCCATGAAGGGTGTTGATACGAGGCAGTTGAGGTTTTGATGGGCGCCCAAGGCGTCGATATATGGCGGCTTTTACAGGGCCCCCCACCAAAGCTTTTCGCCCGGCAATCATCCAGGGATTGGGGCCCATCGGCGCACGCCAGTACACTTACTGGCCGTGTGCAGTCCTGCAAACGGTCCTGCACCCTTCCGATCATTTGCATCCTGCATTTCGCGATCACGACATGATCTGTCGCTATCTGGGACGAACGATCCCATTCTGATCGTGAGGGGATGATGACCGGTGGGCGGTCTGGAGACATCATATGCTCTACATGCAAGTGTACACGACACATGTATTCGAATAGCACAACATCATGAGAGTATCTTTCTTCCACCGTGTATCAGTCCAGGTCTCAATAGAGTTTCGAATCCACTCACTTGACCTTCTAAGCATTGCCACTATTGATTAGCTCTGCCCAGCCACCAGACGGCCGTTTGGGCAGAAACTCCATACGCCCAATCAAGCCAGGATGTGTCTTGATCACTGCAGCCTCCACCTTTTTGGCCTCATTAAAAGACCAAGGCAAACCCCCCAACCTCGCAGACTCCCACGTAAAGCACCACGTCGTCCTGTCCCTCTTCTCGCACTCTTCATTTGACAGCTGCCATCTCCAATGCTGCAGTTCCGGGTGCATGAACCGCAGCACCATCGTTATATAGCCGATGGAGCTATCGATGTTGGTGGTAAACATAGCCGAAGGCTTGAGTACGTTTCTAGCGCCATAGCAGACAATGGGAAAGACGTGGGAGCTGCCTTCGGGGATGTGCATAACCTTGGCAGGAGTATGTCCGCCGGCAAATTGGAGCAGTCGCTGGGGGTAGGCGTCTATCTTGATATCGGGCAGAGAGTAGCCGCTCTTCATCACCATCTGTTCTGGGCGGCAGACGGAAGCGAGGGCCAAGTCAAAGTTCCGGACGATGGAGCGTAGTTCGGCTGGGGGTGTTGCCGTTTCCAAGTATTTTAGTTTGGGAAAGGGCTCGATGCCTGAAGCACGCAGCTCTTCAAATACACTCGTAAACTTTAGGAATCCGTCCGAGTTTCTGCTCGTCCCATGAGCTGCTGTTGATCACCAAAGCACACAGACTCACCTGTACGTGCTGGAATTCTCGAGGTTGATAAAGGTGACTCCCTTGAGGAACCTCAGCTTCAGATCCCTGCCAAAGGGCTTTTCTTTTGTTGGCTCCGTGTTCTGCAAGCCTTCGAATAGTTTCTCGGGGCCGTACCCTGGATGGCCATCTTCTCGTCGAGCTACGAGACGACCATCCCATAGCATTTCACCAGCGATGAAGCCAACACTCTGGAACAATTTCAGGAATATATGTCAAGGATGATACAGGCTACTCACTTTGCACGTAGAGACAAGGTTGAGCCTGTTCTCTGATGGGACTTCTGAGACTATATGTTTAAGGATCTCATATGGAAGATGCTGAAAGGCCAGACGGTGTGGCTCTCTTGATGATTGACGGGATGCGTCTTTGGTGATTCCATTGTGTGCCACGCTGGCTGTGGCCTCCATGGACGGCTGCAAGAATCGCTTAGTTGTAGATGCTGAATCAAAGAACACCAACGACGTGGACGAGCGTGGTTGGTGGTGCGGCGACCGCCGCCCGTCGGACCACCGTGATCGGAGCTGGCCGGTGCCTTCTATCGAGTTGTGACAAATATCAACTCAGAGCCATTTGAACTCCGTCATAATCTGACAAAGCCATCTTACAAGAAGGGCCACTGACATATCCTCCTCGAGGGGGCAATAGTATCCCCCCGCCATGTCGGCTATAATCATCCAGGCGTCAGCTTACCCCACCGAGAGAACACCCCTCATATCCTCTCACTCCACATCGCCAAACGTCCCTCCTAGCCCCGCCAGCGGTGCCCCATCGAAAGCACCCCCTCTCAAAGACTCTATATCTTTCACTAGGTTTGTGATTGTTCTGATAGGGATATGGTCAGCCAACTTGGTCTTTGCTTTCCAAAGCACGGCGATCCCTACGCTGGCGCCCGAGATCGGAAGCTGGTTTGAGCACGCAGAGTTGGCCTCCTATCTCGGGAGCATGTTTACTCTGGCCAATACGGCAGGTATGTGGCCCTTGAATTCTTTTGGGCGCTTGCTGACATATTGATAGTCATACCTATATATGGCGTTCTCATGGAAGCTTTGGGAAGAAAGACGGCGATCGTGATAGCCTGCGTCTTGTTTGGCTCTGGGACGATCTTGTGCGCGTTGGCAGGCAACATGTACACCCTGATAGGGGCTCGTATATTTACTGGGGTGAGAAATCTCAATGTGTCGATAGGATTACTTTGCTGAACCCAGTATAGCTAGGGGGCGGTGGCCTCTTGACGGTATCCAGCGTTATAGTGACCGACCTAGTCCCTCTGCGAGACAGAGGATTCTATCAAGGTAATCTCCTGTAGTATCTCATATCTTCGTATGCTCATGCTGATCTTTTATGTAGGTCTCATGATGACCGTCTTCGGAAGTGGGTCGATGATGGGAGGGCCAGTAGCCGGATGGTTAACAGACAAGTTTGGATGGCATTGGGCGTTCTGGGTCCAGGTGAGCACCAAACAACCATCTTTTACTTGACCTGATTCCCCGCAAAGCTACCCGTGACAGCTTTCTGCTGCATAATAGTCACCACGTTCCTCCCTATACCTGCTATCCCGCCCACCCACACCTCCCTCCTCTCCGGCCTCGCCTCCCTAGACTGGCTCGGCACCATCCTCCTAATCACCTCCATATCAACACTCATCCTCGGCTTTTCCTTTCACACATCATACCTCGAGCCCCTCACTTCGCCCGTGGTGTGGGGGCTGCTCCTGGTCTCGGTCATTACGGCGGTCGCATTTTTGCTCGTGGAGATGAAGGTTGAGAGACCAGTGTTGCCGCTAAGGTTATTCAAGTCGAATCATCTGGCTGCGGTCATGTTGAGTGGATTCTTCTTGTCGATCGCCAACCAGTCTTTTGTGAGTCATGATCTCGAATATGAGACCGTGGCACTGACCTAAATATCAGACGTATCAAATGTAGATCTTCGAGGCTTTCCATACGACCGCATCAATGAGCTGATGACTTTGCAGCCCTGTCTACTTTCTAGTTATACTCGGTACCACCACAGCCAAAGCCGGACTCATCATCTCCCTCTGCGGCGGACTTGGTCTCGCCACAGGATCTTTACTCGCCGGCCAGTCAGTCTCTCACTCCCTCATACCCCCAAAATCGCACCGCGACTGACCTCAATTCATTCAATAGATATATTAGAAGTGGCTATCCCTCCAGATGGCTCGGCCCCATTGCCCTCATCCCGGCAGTGACAAGTGCGTTGATAGCTGCAAGCTGGACGGCCCAGTGGCCATGGTGGGGGTACTATCTGACGGTCTTTCCGTCCGTTTTGGGTTACTCGATCTTTCTCTGTGTCCAACTCGGTAGGTTCTCTATCATCTCTACCTCCTGGAGAAGCTGACTGAAGGCTATAGTTGCGATGGTGTCCAGTGTGGACAGCAGGGTCATGGTAATTGCTTCACACCCGTTGCCTGTCTTGACTTCTGTATGGCTGACTATGGACTAGCCAAAAGCCACGGCTTTGCTGTATACCACACGGAGCTTGGGTGCCACGCTCGGCGTAAGCATCGGAGGCTCACTTCAGCTCGGCGCTCTGGCATCTCAGCTGCGCTTTCGATTTGAAGGAGTCGATAACCAGGAGCAGGTGAGCCTTCAGATTCTTGCAAGAGAGTACGCTGACTGTAATGGCCACAAGATCATAAACTCCATCCTCCACTCAAAGTCCGCCATCCCCCTCTTACCGCCATCCCTCCAGGCCCCCGCTCTCGCGGCATATTCTAGCTCCATATCCACCGTCTGGCTTGTAAGCTCTGCTGTAGCTGTCGTGACGCTGCTGTGCTCTTTCTCTATCCAAACTCACCAAGTCGACGAGGAGGAGAGCAAGGTTATCGCGGGGGCCGGGGGAGGGTCGAGCGATGGGCCGCAGTTTGGGCAAGCGTTGGGAGAGGCTAGTACGGAAGGGGAACCATAGAAGTAAAAGATGTGCCCGGCATGTTGTGTGTTTGTACAAGGTATCTACCAGAGAAACATTGTTGAGATATGATATCTGGAAAGATTATAAAACTGTACTTTTCTATTATGAAAGATCTTCCCCGGCTTCGATTCTCCCCAGAATACACTTAGCCAACACTTTCTCCTCCGTATACAACCCCGCCAACATCTCCAGCATCGCCTCCTTCTCTGCAATTTCTCCCTTCCCAGCCTTGAGCCTCTTGTCCAGCTTTTCCAGATCCTTCAGCCCCTTCTCAGCTTCCTGGACTACCCTATTACAGATATGCTCCAGAGACGACATGACTGCGAGCTCGTTGGACGGGGAGACATAGGTCGAGTAGCCTTGTTGGATACCGGTGAGCTTGGGCGAGCTTTTGGGGAGGTGGAAGACGCGGAGGGTCATGAGGAGCGAGTGAGAGGGATGTGGAGGGGAAGGCTGGGCGTGGATGATGTTGACGCTGTTTCACGTCAATACAGATTTCAGGAAAGGATCGAGAGACGCACCCCCAGCACCCGATAGCCTCCAGTGCTTTCCGCTTTTCATCCCCTTGCTCATCCTCTTCATCTTCTTCCACAGACCCCACCTTTTCCTTCCACATCTCATCCACAATCCACCCCACATCCAACTCTCCATACTTCAAAGTCGACCACTTTTGCTCATCGCCCCCATCCGGTTCCTCCAAGAACCCATACTCTGCTAGCAACGTCGCATTATTGTGCCCGCCGTATTCAAACAAGATTTCTTCGCCTTCTGCCATTCTCCGCTCTGGGGCGATGAGTTTGAGGTCGATCTTGCCTGGGACGAGGTGTAGGCCATTGCGCGAGTATCCTGTCCCGTGGCCGGAATAATCGCCTGAAGGGGTTGGTTTATGTGTCTTTTTTCCACCGCGCGTTGAGGATGAAGCCGGTATGGGAGCGGACGCGGGGAGTTGTTTGACGCGAGGGGCAGTGATGGAGGGATCGGATGAATGGTTGATCATGTCGAGGATGGGGACTAGGGTGTGGTTCATCCTCTCTGTAGGGCCGGGTAGACCGAGGGGGATGGATATGGATCGAGTGTTGACTGAGACGAGTATGAGCTAGCACTGGAAAGTAGGAGGGAAGGGCGTACTATTGAGCCAAGCCCAGAGAAGGTCTTCTTCGGTTAATGTTGTTGCCAGGGAATGTGATTTGAATGGTTCTTCGGTGCGCTGAAAATCCATCAGCGTATGGATGTTACAAGCGAGAGGTACTTGCGAGCGTAGACAATATCACAGCCTTGTCTGCATGATACCGCTTCTTCACGTCTAGCACTTTTGCCTTTAATGTCGGCGACGAATGATTCTCGTACAAATCATGCCACCATTTCCACTCTTCCAAAGCCTCTTCCGTCCCCGGATCTGGCTCGACAAGCCATGTCAACGGGTGCCAAGGCCTAAATTTTTTGGGAAGTGTTTCGAGATACACTTGCCAATCCGATGTATACCTCTTCTGGGGATCTCGGCTGAGCGCAAGGTGCAGCGTCAGAAGCTCTGTAGTGTCGAGCTGCTTGCTTTGCCCAGGGTCGGTGGTCCCAGCAGGCGACGTTTTGACGCGCTTTGAAGAATTGGCGCCCGAGGTGACGTGTGAAGGGGAGGGGAACAGGTGCCGGGGGATGGAATAGTTTGGGCCTTTGGAGAGGACTTTGGAGGTCGAGTCGGAGGCTAGGAGGGTGAGGGGATTGAGCATGGAGGCTGCTGGAATGTGTAGCAATGTAGCTCCTTCCTGCGACAAGTCAGCTGCCGATCCCTGATGACTGTGCGTACCTTTACATCTTCCATGACAACGAGACCACGGAGAAGACCTGGTGTATATTAGGAGCTGCCAGGCGGGGATTAGATGATGGGACGCACCGGGGGTATCTCTCAACGCAATGTTCATGCTAAACCCCGCGTGGCACTCTTCAAGCCATGTCACGAGGCGATCCCAATCTTTCGACGCCGTGCTCGGCATTGTGATATGCTGTTTGGGCTCTCGCAAGGGAACGTGATGCAAAGTAATGCAGGTACGTTTCGAATACATGACGGACTCGAAGAAAGATTCTTGAATGCGATGACATGGAACTTTTTCACTTGGTTCTCTGGGTTTCTCCGTCGGCCTCGCTCGCTGTCCGTCTTTCTGCCACATCACCATGGTCAACCCAGACGAAGACACCGAATTGTACGTCCACAAAACGTAGAACACTCCTGACACCCCACAGCAACGACGCCCTCCGGCACCACGGCATCCTCCCCCCCAAACCCCCCTCGCGCTCGCCCTCCCCCGACATCCCCCATATCTCACATACCGATGCCGTCCGCGCCGTCGCAGCCACAGCCGACGCCGACCAGCTTGTCACGCTGCTAGAAGCGGACAATCTCGATTCGGATGATGAGAGGATGTTTGAAGAGTACAAGCAAAAGAGACTGGACGAGATGAGGAAGGAGGAGAAGAGGGGGAGGTTTGGGACGATGGAGCCGCTTGGGCGGGAGGATTTTGTGAGGGAGGTTACGGAGGGGAGTAAAGTGGACCCCGATGCTCCTGCTCAGGAGGAAGAGGAAGATGAGGATAAGCCGTCGTCGAGATTAAAAGGCACTGGCGTTGTCGTCTTTTTGTTTAAAGACTCGTGAGTGTGCCATTCACAAACGTACAATTGCTAATGACAATCCAGTATACCCCTCTCCCAGCATCTCCGCCCACTTCTGCACCAACTCGCCGCAGTCCACACTTCGACCAAGTTTCTCTCCATCCCCGCCGGTCTCTGTATCGCCAACTATCCCGACAAGAACGTCCCGACGTTATTGATCTACCGTGATGGAGAACTGGTGAGGAATGTGGTTGCTGGTGCCGGGTTGAAGGGGATGAAGACTACCGTCCGAGGTGCGTCACTTTGCGCCATGTCTTGATCATGCTGACCAGAAAGAAAAGATCTTGAAGCGCTGTTGTTGTATTTCAAGGCTATTGAGAAGCCTTCATCGGCTCTTCAGAGAGCGGAACGTCAAGGCGACAACTCTGATTCGGATCTGGATGATGATTTTAATGATGGAGTAGGGACTATTAACGCTAGGGGCGGAGGTCTGAGAACGGGTGGGGCTGGGGTTGGGACGGGGCGGGGGAAGGAGGAGAGCGAAGACGACGACAGTGACTTTGATATGTAATGATGGACAATTGCATGTATTGGATGTCTTCTGCGCTCCCTAGGGCCAGGCGAATACTAGCCATAGTGATGATACTGTCTATGTACAAGGAGGGATGCAGAGGAACCCCGTAATACTCGGAAAGTCAGAGGTGGATAGTCACCACGTGACAGCCACGCGAGAGCCACGCTGCTGATTCGGGTACTAGCACCCGGTGGATGTGTTGTTTTCGCCATCCACCTAATTATCTCTCTTTTCCCTCTATACACGCAATGTCGCACTCGCTGGAATTCACCGAGCAGGTCGTCCTCGTCACAGGCGCAGGCAGCGGCATCGGCAGGGTCTATGCCCGCTTCTACGCCACCAGGGGAGCAAACGTCGTCGTCAACGATGTATCTGCTCAAGCCGCACAGGCAGTCGTCGACGAGATCATCAGCGGTACGTCTTCCAAAAAGCTCGGGATCCCTACTCACATACCGCAGCTGGAGGCAAGGCCGCCATCGCACCTGGGTCTGTCACAGAAGGCGACAAGATCGTTGCCCAAGCTGTCAAAGCCTTCGGGACCGTGCATGTACTCATCAACAATGCTGGCATCTTGCGTAGGTCCAGCCATCCACATCTTTCAGATGCTGACCTGTATCCAGGCGACAAGGCTTTCAAGAACATGACCGACGAGCAATGGGATCTTGTCATCGCCGTCCATCTCAAGGGCGCTTTTTCCTGCTCCAAAGCCGTGTGGCCTTTGTTCAGGCAACAAAAGGTCAGCGTTCTGTGATATAAGAGGACGGCCTGTGCTAATATCGGATAGTTTGGACGAATCATCAATACCTCCTCGGCAGCTGGGCTCTACGGCAACAGGGGACAGGCCAACTATTCCGCAGCAAAGAGTGAGTCTTCACTGTGATGATGGGATGTTGACTTTTCAAAGGCGGCCTTGTCGCGTTCACACGAACTCTGGCTAGGGAAGGTGTCAAGTATGATATCAAGGCGAATGTGATCGTCCCCGTAAGCATCTTGCCCTCTCCCAGGACACTCCTGATACCCGACAGATTGCTGCGTCAGCTATGACCGAGACCATCATGCCGCCCGACATGCTCAAGGGCCTCAGACCAGAGTTTATCGCCCCCTTTGTCGGGCTGTTGACTGCCAAGAACGGACCGGATGTGAATGGACGTATCTTTGAGCTCGGTGCAGGCTTCTTTTCAGAAGTCCGCTGGGAAAGGTCCAAGGGTATGTCTTCGCCCTTCCCAGACTTGCAGTTGCTGACTTTGAGCCAGGCGCCATATTCAGAACTGACGACACATTCACTCCCTCCGCCGTCGCTCTCAAATGGGACCAAGCCAGCGACTTTTCCCAAGCCGACCACCCGCTCAATACGACCGATGGCGATATGACAGGCTGGGCCAAGCAGGCTGCTACTGGCCCACCCAACAAGCAGCTCTCGCCCGCCATCGAGTTCAAAGGAAAGACTGTTGTTATCACTGGGTCTGGGGCGGGGCTTGGGAGGGCTTATGCTTTGATGTTTGGCGGACTTGGGGCGAATGTGGTTATCAATGATGTGGTGCAGCAGAACGCTGATAATGTAGTCAAAGAAGTCGGAGCTCGTACGTCCACGATTCTTTTTACGATGAGTTGCTGACTTGAGTAGTCGGTGGAAAGGCTGTGGCAGCAGTGTGCTCTGCTGAAGAAGGGGAGAAGATTGTCAAGACCGGTGTCGACGCCTTTGGCACCATTGATGTGCTTGTTGCCAATGCTGGCATCCTGAGGGACAAGGCTTTTGTCAATATGACCGAGCAGATGTGGGACCAAGTTATCCAAGTTCACCTCCGTGGCACCTTCAAGGTAACTACCCTTCTTCATTCCAAAATACAAGCTAAGCTAGTGATAGTGCGCCAAAGCGGTCTGGCCCATCTTTGAAAAGCAGCGACACGGCCGCATCATCACCACCGCCTCTCCCAACGGCATATTCGGCACCGTCGGCCAAGCCAACTATTCCGCTGCCAAAGCGGCCATCATCGGCCTCACCAAGTCCCTCGCTATCGAGGGCGAAACCAAGGGGATCCACGTCAACTGCATCGCCCCCCGCGCTGCTACAGCCATGACCGCCACCGTCTGGACAAAAGAGCTGATGGAGATTTTCAAACCCGAGACGGTGGCGCCTGTTGTGGGGTTCCTTGCGTCGGAGGTTTGTGAGGACAATGGGACGTTTCATGAGGTGTTCGGGGGGTATGTGGGGAAGATGAGGTGGGAGAGGACGTATGGGGCTGTCTTTCCGAATGACAAGGAAGTGACGCCGGAGGAGATATTGGGCAAGTGGAAGGAGATTACCACGTTTGATGGGCGGTCCAGTCATCCGTCTTCGCCCTCGGAGGCGTTGCAGCAGATTGTCGAGAATTTCGAGAATACTGCGCGAGAAGCTGGTGGGGAGAGTTTCGAGGACCCGGAAGATACGGAGGAGATCAAGGCTGCCAAAAAGGTGGAGCCCGAGCCTCACGAGTTTGCGTACAAGGAGCGGGATGTCATCCTGTACAACCTCGGCATCGGCGCCAAGGTCGAAGAGCTCCAGTGGGTTTATGAAAATGCCGATGGGTTTACTGTAAGTCCCACCGTCGTACTTGATGATCTTGCTGATGGCCACAGGCTCTCCCTACTTTTGGAGTCATCCCTCAGTTTGGTAGTGCCCACACAGTCGACATTGGCTCGATCGTCCCCAACTTTAATCCGGCGAAACTACTCCATGGCGAGCAGTATCTCAAGATCAAAGCGCCTATTCCTACCTCTGGTACACTCGTCAGCTATGCCCGTATTCTGGAGGTGCTTGATAAGGGCAAGGCTGCTTCGTTGACCTATACGATTGAGACCAAGGATAAGGAGACGGGCGGGGTCATCTTTGAGAATCAGAGTACTACTGTTTTGAGGGGCAGTGGCGGGTTTGGTGGAAAGAGGAATGGTAGTGGTAAGTTGCTCATCCCTTGAAATAATGTCCGGCTGATACTGGTCAGACCGTGGCGCGGCTACTGCTGCCAACGTGCCACCCAAGAGAAAGCCCGACGCGATCATTGAAGAGAAAACCTCTCTCGAGCAAGCGGCCATCTACCGTCTCTCGGGCGATTGGAACCCCCTCCACATTGACCCCGAATTCTCCTCCATCGGCGGATTCCCCAAGCCTAGTACGTCCTTCTCTCTTTCCTGCCATCAGACCGGAACTGACGAGATGGTAGTCCTCCATGGTCTTTGCTCGATGGGTATTGCAGGCAAGCATGTGCTCAAGGCGTTCGGGCCTTATGAGGATATCAAAGTGCGTTTCGCTGGGATCGTCATCCCCGGAGAGACACTGGTCACCGAGATGTGGAAGGAAGGGGACAAGGTCATCTTTAGTAAGTCTCTTCAGAACGTCCAGATCGTGACTGATGTGATTGTGTAGCGACCAAGGTCAAGGAAAGGGACGCGCCTGCTTTGAGTAATGCTGCAGTTACGCTTGTGAAGAGGGAGAAGCCTGTGAAAGCTAAATTGTGATTGTTCCGGAAAGTGTTCTGAATTGTTTTTTTGAAGGAAAATAAGGAGGTTCCTGGTTGAGTGTTGATGTCTACGTATGTGTCTCTGTCTGTGGCCATGGAAAAATGATTTACTTCTACTCTTTGTATCAATGCATGTGTTCTTCTAGCCTTAGGTGTGTCCGGGCTACTGCCTGTCATTCATGTAGGCATGTGCTACTCGCTCTCCCAGCCCCCAAGGCTTAGAATACAGCGCCTGTCCAACTTGCTGGTGTGGAGTCACGTGTAGCTGTGTGCTGAGCAGGGGCAACCGAAGCGCCCTACTTTATCAACGCGTGCAATATCATCTTCTTTCTCATCCCTCACCGCCGCCATGACCAGCAGAAAGCGGCTTTTCCAAAGTGAGCCTGCTTCGCCGTCGTCCAGCCGTCTCATGAACAGCCCCTCTTCCAGCCAGGGACAGCGTGTAACCGTAAGTACTCGGTGCTCCACATCTGCCCTGCGGCTCATCAACCTGGATGAACCCCCTCAGAAGCGTCGCAGAGCGTACATGCCATCTGCCCGCTCATCTGTCCCTCTTCACGCCGTCACGCCCTCCTCAGCAGCCTCGGTTTCCCCATCTCCTCTGCGACAGAGCCTCATCTCAGAGAACAACATCCGGACGACTTGCGGACCTTCCGGCTCCCTTCCTTTGCCCCTACCATCTACCGCAGCAACAAGGCTGTCGTTCTCGTATCTCGACAGCTCGAGCCCCACGTCATACATTACAGACAGCTCCTTGAACGACGACATTCGGCAATCTACGCCGCGGAGGGCAAGGCGGGGCCTGTCTGTAAGCTCTAACGGGAGGCCGAGTGTGTATGAGAGAGCCAATGGTGGGAAGGAAGATGACATGGCTGATGAGATTGTCCTTGGTGCAAGTCATTCGTCCTCAGGAATCTGCAGAGCTGATGTTGTTGTGCTGCAGGTGACTCCATACCCGTCGCCGCAACGCGATATCACTCGCAAGCCTCTTCCTGCGCGCAACCTCCGACACCTGCTTTCTGACTTGGGAGGTCTACAGATCCAAGATTCACCACCAAAGTTTTCAGGGTCGCTGAGCAGGTCGAGCTCCGCAAGGACGAGGATGACGGTTCAGACGCCTCCGAGCGGCGGGTCTAAAAGGAGCCTTGCTATCTTTCAACGAGACACGGGTGACTCTAGGTAAGTCGATGGTATCAACGCGACCCAATTGACCGAATGACAGTCCCAACTATTCTTCATCCCCTCCCGGTGCACCTCCACGCAAACGGCGAAATATGGCGACCGCTTTCTATCATGGCTCCTCGCCCATCTCTCGCCGACAGCGCAAGTCGGTGACCCCAGAGCAGCCAGTACCACCGCGTCAATCCACGTCCGAGTCTGACTCGGAGCCAGAGGTGGATGTGATCATGGAGGATCCGAGGATCATGGGGTTGTCAGAGATGTGGGCGAGAAAGGGTGATGAGAAGAAGATCGTGTGGAAGAAGGCGGAAAGTCTCACGTGAGAAAACTCGGCTCAAGGGGGTCGAGTGCATTGTAGCATAGCCCAAGGACATTTTCAGTCAACTTATAGCAAGCCTCGGACTGTTTGTACTATATTCGTTGTAGATGCAGTACACGCGTAAAAGTCATTGCCAGTGCGCTGTTTGTATTCCGACCGGCGTCCAGATGACATCACCAGAATTCTTATCGCATTTGGCCGCTCGTCTTGATTTCGCCATCCAACTCTCCAAGTGGTCCGCCATGAATCCTGTGTAAGCCTCCCAATCCTCCCTTCTGCTCCTAACTCACCTCTCCAGCTCATCCCCTTCCACCAGAGGCATGCGGGACTATATCCCAGACGTCCCAGAGGACGAAGACTATGACGGCTTTCTCGCAGAAGAAGAGCCCATCGAAGGCGACTTTACCCCTCGCGCTGTCCTTGCTGGGCTGGGTGTCGGCGTGGTGCTTTGCATGACCAACATTTACTTTGGTCTGCAAACTGGTAAGCGGTCACAATCGCAGTCTGACCCTGCTGACAATCAACAGGATGGGTCTCGATGATGTCCCTCCAATCCGCCCTCCTAGGCTTTGCAGTCTTCCGCATACCAGCCCTCCTGCCGCAACTCTTCCCGAACATGCGCATTCTCACACCTCAAGAAAACGTGGTCCTACAAACAACAGCAGTAGCAACAGGAACTATGCCCCTCGCTGCTGGGCTGGTGGGCATTATTCCGGCTTTGGGGATGATGAGTGAGGAGATTGATGGTCAAGGGCCTGTTGAGCTGGGGTGGGGCAGTCTCGTTATGTGGTGTTTGGCTGTGGCATTCTTCGGGTGAGTACAGGATCTTGAACGCGTGGTTACGTGCTGATAATCCTCAGTGTATTCCTCGCTGCCCCTTTACGGCGGCAAGTCATCGTCAAAGAAAAGCTCGTCTTTCCCTCAGGCAGTGGGTGGCATCTCGTCTATCTGATCACACTGATCACACTGCATAGCCGCTACTGCCCAGCTTATATCTTTACTGCACCAAATACCTCCACCCGCTGAAGTACATGGCACCCGCTCCGGGGCATACCGCCGCCTCCCTCGGAGCTCACACTCTGTATCCCCTGCTCGGACGCGACACGAAGAGGAAGGGGTGTCATTCGACGATGGTCGGAGAGATGGGGCAGTGAGGCTGGAGGAGGAAGAAAAGGACAAGGAGCTCATGACTGGAAAGGGGTGGTGGGCTTTGGGCCTGTCTTTTCTCGCGAGTGGGACTCTGACTGTAGGTCCAATATGTCATTGGGGAAAGTTTGACTGACGTAGTGTAGGTCCTGTCGTTCCTCTTCCCCGCCTTGTTTGCTATACCAGTGTTTGACATTGTGGGGCTGCCATTCGGCGCCCATCTCGCTGCCAACTGGATGTGGTGGTAAGTAGCCTCTTATGGCAAGTCCAGGGCTGATTTCATCCCAGGTTCACTCCGTCTCTATCATATGTTGGGCAAGGTAAGCATGGAAAGCGCCTTCATCACGCTGTACTGATGATTTCCTCGTAGGTATTATCATGGGACTGCCGGTTACCTTGTCCATGAATTTTGGTATGCTCGTCGGTTGGGCTATCCTCTCGCCTCTGTCCAAGCACCTCGGCTGGGCTCCGGGTCCCGTATCCTCCACTACCGACGGTGCCCGCGGCTGGATCGTAAGTCAATCCTCTGTGATGTACCTCAGCATTGACGCCCCTCAGCTCTGGGTTGCCCTGGCCATCATGATTGCCGAATCCATCATCTCCCTCCTCCCCATCACCATCTCCCACATCTCCACCCTTCTCAGACATTACCGCCAACGCACCGCCCAACCCAACATCTTTGTCTCCACCCCTCAGTCCCCTCAGTCCCAAACCCAAAGATTATCTGGTGAAGACGACTATTACGACCCTCCTTCCCAAGACGAGAATGAAGACCCTGAGTTTGAGCCGGCGGAAAGACTTGTACCGGGCTCCTGGGTCAAGTGGGGACTGGCATCGAGTGCGGTAGGCGGTGTGGGGCTGGTGTGGGTGGTATTTGGGTCGGATGGTATCAAACCTTGGGCTACGGCTTTGGGTCTGGTTCTGGCGAGTGTACTGAGCTTGATTGGGGTGAGGGCGCTGGGAGAGACGGATTTGAACCCTGTCAGTCTGTCCAGTGGTATTGAGGGCAAGGACTGATTGTAGTGTAGGTATCTGGAATTGGAAAAATCAGTCAGTTGTTGTTTGCTGTGCTTCAACCTGGGAATGTGGTGGCCAACATTATTGCTGGCGGTGTTGCCGAGGTGAGTCCACTAGGGGTTATAGGTGACAGAATGCTGATATATGTATCAGGCCGGTGCTCAGCAGTAAGTATCACCATGTAAACAACAGCAGCATCTAACAACGCTACAGGGCCGGCGATCTCATGCAAGATCTCAAAACAGGCCACCTCCTCCGCGCCTCCCCCCGAAGTCAATTCTACGGCCAAATGATCGGCAGCCTCGCCAGCGTATTCGTCGCAACCGCAGGCTACAAATTCTACACTTCGGCCTACACCATCCCCGGTCCTGAGTTCGCCGTGCCCTCTGCTGGGATTTGGCTCAACCTCGCGAGGCTGTTGAATAATGGTCATTTACCGCTGCACGTCGTGCCCTTTATGCTCGCTTTCGGGGCCATCTTTGCCCTCATCTCAACAGCCAAAGCCTTCCGGTCCTCCCTCCCGCCATCCATCTCCTCCTCCACAATCATCACCCACCTTCCCTCAGGTATCGCATTCGCAGTTGGGTTCCTCAACTCGCCGTCCTTCTCCATCGCCAGGCTCATAGGCGGCTATATCGCTTATCGCTCTGCAAAGGCGAGTGGGGCGGGGGAGACGCCGTTGATGGCGATCGTAGTGGCGAGCGGGTTTGTGTTGGGGGAAGGGGTGGTTAGTGTTGTGACGCTGGGGCTGACGAGTGCTGGGTTTGGGGCGGCGAGCTGTTGGGGGTGTGGGGTGGGCCGAGGCGGGTATTGTTCGGGGGGCTGTTGAGGATGGGTATAAGTAATCAGGACGGGAGAATGTTTGATATATCGTTGTACCGGTCTCAATCGTTCGTCTTGCAATAATAATACAATACGGATCGGCTCAGAAGCAATCGTATACGCCGAGAAACATATTGGCATTGAAGTCTGTCAAAAAGTCTACATCTCAAGTTACGTTGTATGCTGCATTATAAGTGTCCCTTGTCTTGTCCTTGTCTTGTCTTGTACGTGTAAGTCAATTCCTAAATTATAATCCTCAAAACCCTCGGAAACACGCTCATCGCCTGAATCGCGCCGCACTCTGCCTCTTGACCATCCTCTCAAACTCTCTCACCTCCCTCTTTCGCTGAACAAGATCATGGAAGATGTTGGCATTGTACAGCCAGTCATCTTGTGGCGCGATACCCTGGGCAAAGGTCGACTCCCAGCCAGCGATGATACCCTGTACGATAGGCAAGCCAGCGACGTAGATGTTTTCGATGGCGGGGGTGTAACCGCCCTGTTCGGCAAGGAAGGCAGTAACACTAGACCATTATCAGCCTTTGCCCACTTGGCCGACGATAGACTCACGCATCATCCGACGCCAGAGGCGCCCTATCGAAATCACTAGCCGTCCTCATCAAAACCACCCTAGAAAAGTCTAGCTTTCTCGCCATGTGCGCCCGGACCATAGCTTCAAAAGTGGCATTATCCTCTTGCGCGGTAAGGGCGTACTGCCCGGTCCCGTTAGTCCACTGGGAGGTGATGTTGCCGAATGCTTCGGCGAGCAGGTCCCCGGCGAAGTAGACATCAGAAGTGGAGACGTCGCCGTAAAAGATGGCGGGGGGAGCGTTGGCAGGGGCATAGTCGAATTTGGCTCTGTAAGCAGCAGCAGTCTCGCCGTCTTTGAGCTCGACACCGTCGGTAAAGGCCATGACGGCGTCGCGCAAGTTGGTGTTCAGCTCGTAGACTTCGGTTCCGTAGATGTTGACTGCGGCTTCTCCGGGTTGGTCGGCGCCGAAGAGCCAGTAGCCTGTACTCCAGTTCGAAGGGACCTGGCGAGAGTCGATCTCGTAGCTTTGTTATGGTCAGCTTTGTTCAAGCAGAGCACAGCGGGAGCTTACGCAAGAGCGACTTGGACGGCGTATCGGGCCAATCCGACAGACCCAAGAGTACCCATGTAAGGGTTGACACCGGCAATGCCAGCAATCATAAAGTAGGTCTGCCTCAAGTCGAACTCGCTAGCCAGAACCAAGGCAGACACGGAACAAGCAGCATTGATCTCGGCTTCACCGGTGGTCATCTGGCAGATCTCGCCGGCCTCGTTACAGGCGACATTGGGAAAGAGGGGAGAGAGGCCGGGGAGGGTGATGTTTTGGGTGAGATTGAGGGAGGTGGTCCAGACGTCTTCGGGGGAGAACATGCTGCGGATTGGGGTGAGACGTGATAGGCGGCCGATGGGGGGACGTACGAGATGATCATGACCTTCGGGGTGATAGGGAACCATCTCTTTTCCTCGATGTGGTTCTCGTGGGCGACGGGGGAGGCCAGGACGGCGGGTGCGAGTGCGAGCGCGGAGAGGAGGAGGCTAGGGAGCATGGCAGAGAGATGGGGGATGATAGAGGAGATGGGGGCAGATGGACTTTTTGTGCGGGATGAGCGGATCTCCCTAGCCCATGCTCGCTTCGATAAATTACCTCTCTGGGCTGAAATCTCTTATCAGCCGAGATAACAGCTGCCACGTGCGCCGAACGCCGTATGTCCGCGATAAGAATCCATCTATCTCTTGTGTGCAATTATTTTGTGCATCAACCGATATCAACTTGTATCCGCTGACTTCTTCATAGCACGGTGGTATGCACGAAAGCTGATATCCTCTCAATGCAGTGCTGCCGGAAATGCAGCGAAAGTGGATATGCTGCCTGGCGGAAAGGAGACACGACAATGTTACCGCCACGCCACATCCGCATCATCAGATATATATACCCCCATCTGCATCTCGGCTCACCCATCATTCACAACCCCGTAACACACATCCATGATGACTATGAGACCATACGGTATCTACACCACCCCGCCTTCTCTGAAGGTGGATCCCAACTGCCCCCACCCCAAAGACATTGCATGTATCTCTTCCACTGTCACAAGACACAAGCTGACTTGCTTGCTCTAGGCCTGTCGATTAAGCACCAACATCTGCAGTGGTCTCTGTTCCATCCACTCTCCCTCCGACGACGGTGTCCCCACCATCGCTCCCCGAACCACTAGGTTCCTGCCCAAGCCCCGGGTGCTCATCAAGCAGCGCTTCTCGGCGCTCAAGGCCGCTTCGCGTGGCGTACTCGACCGTCAGCCATACTTGATCGACGAGGAGCGGGATGACTATGTCATGGTCGATTCTGTCGCCACTCAGGCTTTGACACCGCCTCTCGAGATCTTTGAGGAGGTTGCAACGTCTCACGGCCTCGACATCGTCTACGAGTCCGAGCTGGAGTCGGAGGCCGACGAAAGCACTGCTGATGAAGCTCACAACTCAAGTATCTACATTGAACACCTTGAGCCTTCTTCCAGTGCTTGGGTGATCGAGCTTCCCAATCTCCGATCCGACAACTTGGTCTACACCGACTCCGCTTATGGGGACGCGCCTACCCAATACGCTGAAGAGTCTTCAATCTACTCTGAAGAACTTGCCATGCCTACCAAAGAGCCTGTCGAGCTCTCGCTTATCGCCCAGCACCCAGACACCGACATCACCTGTCTCACTACACTAGAAGACCCTCTCTGCCCCGCCTGGTTGCTCCCCTTGATCGACTTTTCACCCATCTCCACCCGCTCCCGCCTTCCCCCTCTCGTCCCTTCTTCTTCCACTTCCTCCTGCGAGTCGGACGACGACGGACCGTCCTTCTCTCCCTCCAATATCATCCCCGAACACTTGCCCAAGCCTTTCATCGTGCAAAGGAAGAGGGATGGGAGGAGGGGGTTGAAGAGACCTGATGCGGTGAGAGATTTTACTAGGAGGAGTGTGGTTGAGGGGTTGTCTGATTGTTATGATTATGGAGGGGAGGGAGGGGAGGGGAGTGAAGGTGATGGTTCGGTGGGATGGGCGTACTAAGATGTTTATGGGATGTGGGATATGGTATAGCAGCGTAGAGTACAATATAATGCAGCGTTCACTGATTACGAGCTTCTTTTACCCACGAGTCCGAGGACCTCCTTTGAGTCGCTGCAGCAGTCAATCTTCACAATCACGCTTTCTCTTTTACGTTTTGCCTCTGCAAAATACCAAGCCAAGGAGAACAATGTAAGCCACTCACATGCTGCAGCGATTGGATTTTTGCTGACTTGCACTGATCTTAGACACGCCGTTCTCACACGCTACGATGGCGCTCCTGAAAGATCTTTTTGTGAAGACCGACAAGTCTACCCTGAAAAAAACGACAGAAAGCACCAAGGTGAAGGCCACGACAGTCTACATCCTCCTCTTGCTGACGACAAACGAGTGCAGAGCCCTTCCAAGGGAACATCCAAACACAAGAGGCAGAGTTCTTCCATGCCTGGTGCGACTTCTTTCCTCACTCCCACCGCCGACGCCGCTACCGCCACCAAGCCAATCTCCAGAGCTGGAAAGCCCTCCTCGTCCGGCATGGAAGGCAATGTGTGGGACCTCCCACCTCTGCCTGCGCTACCAGCATTTGCGAGACCGAAGACGCATCTGGAGCAGGCACTGGAGGAGGTGCACAAGGAGAATCATGGAATGGGCGAGTTGCGTTGGCGGAGCGTGAGACCGGTGAGAGTTTGAGCAGGTGTGGGTGGTGAGAAGAGTATTTCTGGGGATAGGGAAGCATGAAAGTGTGAGAAGCATCATCCGCTGAGGCGTTGACGATTGAAGACTGCTGGAATACTCGGTGAAAAACATGTTGAGTGATAGATCACGCACTGATAGTCACCTATGCTCTACATAATTGTGACTTACTTACACGCGCCAGTCTTCATTCATCCTTGGCCCCACATGCACACGAATATGCACATAAGCACTGCATTCACAAGACTCCTCCTGACGCCGCCGGTATGAACGCTCCCCCACTCTCCCCACTTACGGAAGGCCGAGTGCGCCCATGATCTCTTTCCACAGGAATCCCTCCTCCACACGGTGAGACCAAAGGACAGAAGGAAAGGAAGGGCTGGCCCACTATCAATGTCGGGCGCACGCTAGCGCACAGACCTCCACCCGCCACCCCCAGCCTATATATACAGCGAGATCCCCCATCCCCCTTCTCTTTCTCTTCTCTTTCTCTTCTCTTTCTCTTCCTGCACCATATACACGGGCACCACACGATGCGTAAGCACCCTTGCTCCCCAGCCTATCGCTCATACACCACAGCAACCGCCATGTGCGAATGCCACCACCTCAGCCCCGATATCGAGAAACAGCCCCTCTGCGCCTCCTGCGCCTCTGCCCAATGCTACCCACCCACGACCAGCTCCTCACCCCAAACACTGCCTACGCGCCGTCCCACCATCTCCAGAAGACGGCTCTATGCCATCCTCGCGGTCCTGGTGCTGGTGCTAGCAGCCCTCGCAGGGGGCGCTTACGCCATCCACCACCACATCTCTCATCGCCAAGACCAAGATACTACACCAAGCAGCGCAGAGCCCACTGCTTCTTCCATGCGGACGGGGTCAGTGACAAGCACGGCACTGGAAGCTAGTGAGAGCGACCATGCGAGTGGGTGGAATAGTGGGGCCGGGTCGTCCCCTAATTCCGGGGTGTGGCTTGCCGGACTAGTGGGGGAGGATGGTCAGGGGAAAGAGGCGACGGCGGGAGATATCCTGGGGTAATGGCGGCAAGCGTATCTAGACTGTTTGGATGAAGGGTTGCGCTAGGAGAAGAGGGATTTTCCGGGGTGTTGTAGGTTGGGCAGGACATTTTCATTTCTGGTCAAGCTTCAGTGGACATTGCAATACGTTTCCGCATATCAGTATCATTCACAGGCTGTACCAGTAGATTGCATAGCAGACAACCATGTATCTTACTCTCATGCACAAAATCTCGCCAATACACCGACGGTCTCTTTCTCCATACCTTTCACATTACGACTTGCGACTCACCCAGGGCGCTCGCGCGAAGGTACAGGGTTACATGGGCAAAAGCTCTCTATCAATATTAGCTACACACAATCCATCTACTCGCTCGCACCAAGCAGCAGCTGCGGCGCCTTCAACAGCATATACTCTCCTTCATCCCTCGCAATCTCGTGAAACACCAATCTCGCCACCACCTCGCCCTACTTGTTGTCAGCTCTTTGCTCTGGCACAAGGATCAGACTTACAGCTTCGACAAAGATGGCGACGACGATAAGCCAGATGACGATCCATGCCAGGCGGTGGGTAGCCCTTTCTTCAATGTATTCGTGGATGATTTCCAGCTGCGCTTCATGAGCACTACTCTCCAGCATACACACGAGACTCACCAAGTCGCCAGCCACGGCAAGCCTATCATTCAGCACCTGAATCCTCGGCCCAATTTCCAGATACTCGTGTATCGCCTCATACAGCGGGAACAAACTCGCCTCGGACCAAAACACCTCTGGCGTATCCAATATCCCCCCACTCAGATTCACATCCATCCTCAACCTAAACAGCCTGCCCGTCATCTTGAGCGCCTCCCGCCTCGTGAGCTGGAGATGCCCCGTGATGGAGAGCTCTTTCGGGAAAGACGCTGTGAGGGAGAGGGTCTCTTGCATGACGGATTCGTAGATGGATAGTCGGGTGGACTGGGCGACGGCGTGTGCGAGGGAGAGTTTGAAGAGGTGGGAGCGGGATTTGAACGTAAACATGTCGTTGTAGATCCGAGGGCTGTCGGCATCGGGGTCGTACTGCGACGAAATCAGCATTTGAACGGGGGACGGGGCGGGGGACGTACAACATAGTGAAACTCTTCAACTTCCCAGTCGTCTTCGCCCTTGGGGCTCTGCCAAGCTCCGGCAGTCTCACAGTCCTCCATGATCTCCTTCTCCTCCCCTTCTCTAAATCCGAAAAAGACAGACACGCCATACGAAAAGAAGACTGCCTCGGCCACGTTATTCAGGTGCCCGTGGCTCTTGCGTCTGCGGATCTTGTGCTGTTCTTGTGGCTCCCTGCGAGATATCGAGGCGCGGGCGTGACCCTCGCCGACGGGGGGGTCGAGGTAACCGACGTGGTACGTAGTGTTGCCTACCGCTTCTTCGGAAGAGGGCAAGACTGGCGAAAGGTCGTCGGGGTTGAGAGCGGTCGAAGGGACGTGAGAGTACCCTTCCTTAGGTGAGACTTGGGTACCGACTTCAGGCTCCACCGCCCCCGAGTGCTGTTGCTCGGGAACAGACAGAGGAGCAATATCCCCCGCAATCTCCTCAAACACCTCCGCATTCACCTGTCCCACCAACGCCTCTTCCTCCCCCCTCTCTCTCCTCTCCCTCTCCCCCTCTCCATCCTGTGCCAGAGCATCCAGCTCTTCGCCGCCGTCCATCCCCGGCGAAGTCGACAGGATGTACTCTGCCGGCGTCGCCTCGGTGGGGTCTTCGCGGGGGAAATAGGTATCGTGGTAGCCGAGGTCTTCAGCCATGGTCATGCGTTCCATGAGAGATACACCGCCGGGGGATTTTGTGATGGGGGAAGAACGGACTTTGGTGGTGGCGCCGTAGCCAGGGAGGAGCGGGAGGTTGTAGACCTGCTCAAAAGTCAGCGGTAGCTCAAAGGCAAAAAGAGAGGACTTGCAGCATAGACACAATCGTCGTATACCCTCACCACGCTCACGCCGTGCTCTCGTTTCAAGAATGCTTGGAGGAGCTTGAGCCTATACCCCTCGGCGGTGGCATAGGCTGTAAGCCTGGGCAGCTTATTTTCCTCTCGCTCCCTCTTGGTCATTTTCTCCGCATCGCTGCGTTCGTCGCCGTGGGTCATGGTAGGATGATAGCCGCTTCTACCAGCCCCCGAGATCCCACCAGAGCTGTCCCTTCGCGGAGGTGCAGACATAGTGGGCACTTCGCCGGGTGATCTGGGTAACGGCGCGAGCTGTGGGTCTTCGGGCAGAAGGACGTGCTTCTCCGTCGTTTTCGAAGTTCTCGCAGGTAAACTCTGCTTGAGCTGCCTTGCGGGGGTGCCCATGCCTAGCGGCGAGGGGATTTTCGGGGTAGACAAGTTGAGGCCGCGGAGATGGGCAGGGAGGGATGTGTGGGGGTGCACCCCGCCGGCGCCCTGGCGGAGGGATGAAGCTGTACGGGCGAGGCCTGGGACGGTACCAGGATTTCTTCTTGCAGACGTGGCGGGCTGTTTGGGCTTGGCTGTGCCCGCGCGAGGCGGGGGGTTGCTGGGGCGGGACATGGCGGATATAGGAGAAATGGGTGAAAAATGTCGAAAATGAAAGAGAAGATGGGCGCTGCCTCCGCCGTCCGCGTCGTCATCCGCGCTCATTCCCTCTTTCATTCTGTTGTTCTGCATCTCCCACCAGCCATGGCATACGTCGCGGTAGCAAAAGCGCTCTACGATTACGCTCCCCAGGACCCGGAGAGTGAACTGGCTTTCAGCGAAGATCAGATTCTGTACATTATCGACAAGGAGGACGATGAGTGAGTGCCCTTATCTCCCCCGTGTTGCCCAGAGCTCACACGCATCCAGGTGGTGGAAGGCCAAGCTCAAGGAGGAGAGCGGCGGAGGGGTAGAGGGCGGCGTCGGGCTTGTTCCTGCAAATTATGTGGAAGAGGTGGGTCCATGCTTTGTCTTGTCTCGGGGTGGGGCGAGCGGGGCGTGGCACATGCGTCGACCCCGCTCGAATGGCCTCAGTGGCCTCGGCGCAGAGTAGGCTGGCCATGATGCTGTATCAGTGTCCATGACCGGCGGATGCTTGGACTATAGCTCCCACAACACCTCGAGGCCATGACAAAGATATCCCTGTAGGCGCCTTGCTGACCGCTCCCAGATCCCACCCCTCAGTGCCACTCGCGCCATGTTTGCATACGACTCGACGTCTCCCGAGGAACTCTCCATGACCGACGAGGCCACGCTCCACGTATTCTCCATCGAAGAAGATTGGCTGCTTGTCCGCCTCGAATCTGATGGTGACGCCGGAAAGCTCGGCTTTGTCCCGAGAAACTATTGCGAGCCGTTGGAGGAGTCGGAGGGACAGGTCGAGGTCGCCGACGCTAGAGAGGCCGAAGAGGAGATGGAGGCGCAGAGGCAGAGGGAATTGCAGGAGAAACAAAGGCAGCTCAAGCTCAAGGACAAGGTGGAGACCTGGAGCATCAGCGAGCTGGACGGCAAAAAGAAGAAGAAGGGCACGCTTGGAGTGGGCAATGCTGCCGTCTTTTTCGCCTCCGACACGGACAAGGTGAGTGCTTTTCACTTTCCAAAGTTTCCTGCTGACATTGCCAGGCCGCACCCGTCAAGCAATACCCAATCACCTCTCTCCTCGCCGTCTCCCAGCCCTCCTCCAAACTTCTCTCTCTTTCCCTCGATACCCTCCCCGAACCTCTCGACTTTCACTGCGGCAGTTCAGATACCGCCAAAGCCATCCTCGCAAAACTGGAGCAGAGCAAGGAGGCTGCCGGCGAAGCTTTGGAGCTGCTGAATGCCGAGGCGGGTCAAGAGTCTGAAGAGGAAGAGGAGCCTGTGCCCGCGGCACCACCCGTCAGGAATGTGCAAGAGCCGAAAGCTGTCAGGTTTGCTTCTTCCCCTTCCCCTTCTCCGTCCCCTGCTCCTCCTGCCCGTGCCGTCGCTACCGAGTCGGCTACGGTCCTCTACGACTTTGATGCCGCAGGCGATGACGAGTTGTCTGTGCAAGAAAACGCGACAGTCGAAGTAGTGGACAAGGAGAACGAAGAATGGTGGCTGGTAAAAGACGCGCATGGACAGCAGGGTGTCGTTCCAGCAGCCTACCTCCAGCTCAATGACGGCTCTGCTCCCGCTCAAGACGACTCTGCCGCTCAAGCAATCGCTGCTCAGGCTCAAGCTGAGGCGGAAGCCCGTCGTCAGGCTGATGAGCAGGCTCAGCGTGCTGCAGCCGAGGCAGAGAGGAAGCGTATCCAGGCCGCTGCTGAGGAGCGTCAGAGGCAGGAGGAAGAAGACAGAGAGCTTGCGGCACAAATTGAGGAGGAACAGAAAGAGAGGGCCGCGAGAAAGGCATTGAAAAGGCAAGAGGAGGAGAGGAGGAAGAGACAGGAAGAGGTTCAGGCTGCGTGAGTATGCGTTTGGTCTATTGGCTTGAGCTGACATCTTTGTAGGCGAGAGAATGCTCGAAATGGTCTTCAGCCCCCTCAGATCACCAAGCGTCCCTCTGATAACGATGTCGCCCTCGCCGCCTCTCGTCTCCCCAACCGCACCGCGTCTTCCGCCCCCGCACCGCGCCCTCCCCCTGAACAATCTCGCCCTAAGCCCAACCCCAGCAAGGTCCGCACATGGTCCGACAAGACTGGTCAATTCAACGTCGAAGCCGAGTTCCTCGGCGTCCACGCTGGCAAGGTCAGGCTGCACAAATTGAACGGCGTAATCATCGATGTGCCGCTTGAAAAGATGAGTGGTAGGGACACTGAACTGATCAAGAGGCATGAGGCAAAGAGGGCCAAGGCTGCATCGGTGGCAGAGGATGATCGACCTCTTGGGCAGCAGAGCAGAAGAGTGCGGTCGCATGAGAGCACGCATAGAGCGGACGAGCCGATTCCCGCCGATGTTGTGCGAGCTTCCAAAGCATCAGCTTCCACTCGCCGTTCGACATTCGACTGGTTTGAATTCTTCCTCTCTGCGGGGTGTGACATGGATGACTGTACCCGCTACGCTACCAACTTTGAGCGGGACCGTATCGACGAGGCGATCCTTCCGGATCTCGATAACGGTACCCTTCGGAGTCTGGGGCTTAGGGAAGGCGATGTCATCAGAGTCGCCAAGATGATTCAAGGCAGGTATGCAAAGAAGGACCCGGAGCTGCAAAAGCAGATTGACGCCGATGCCGAGTACGCAAAGCAGCTCCAAGAGTATGACCGAAACGGGAGCAAGGGACCTGCCCCCCAGGCTCCTCCTGGGTTGTTTACTGGGCCCAACGGCAAGTTGGCAAACAATACCCGCCGAGGCAGGCCCGAGAAAAATTCGACTGGCCCCGAGTCGGTCGATGCTGCTGCTCTGGCCGCCGCGTCTGATAAACTCAACAAAGTTTCTCTTACGCCGACGCCTCCGAGTGCTCCTACACCACCACCGGTGACTGTCTCCCCGCCAGTGCCTGCCAAAAAGGAGGAGGAGAAGCCCAAAGCTGCGCCGAGCGGATTTGACGATGATGCGTGGACGATCAAGCCGCTGGCTTCAAAACCTGCCTCGCCAGCTCCGGCTACTATTACCACCTCCATTTCTCCGCCTCCTGCAACCGCCCCACCTCCCGCGACTTCGCCTTCAGTGGCCAACAACACTGATTCTTTGCTCGCACAGATCAACAATCTGCGGCCAGCTAGTACGGGGGTGTCGGTGACAAACCAGAACACTGGAGGCAGCTTTGGACAGCAGACTCCCGTGCAGCAGCAGCAGCCCCCGGCTCCCAATGCA